>CM076851.1:66970319-67570319 GCA_039519185.1 Astragalus membranaceus
ATTCTGACATTAATCTTCTAAGGAGATTACTGATCATTATTAAAAGATAATTATGATATACAAAGCAACTTAGAAAGTGCATTATCCAATGTCAAGAGAATTCAACAAGAACTTGTATTTTCTGCCACATTTCAATATTCTCAAAGTACAAATGCTGAACTTAAGGACATGCCACGTATTGAGGATAAACTGATCACATCAGTCTGAGTAATGAAAATTACTAAAGGACGCATACTCAATCTCAGTTCTTATCTTAAGCTTCTTATGATATACTTGAGTCTTTTTGACTATATGATATGATAAGATAGATTAGTTGGTCTTTTTGACTATATGCTTTAATGCTTAACTGTATGCATCACAATTTACTTACTCTGAACTTGAATGTGCTTGTGCCTAGTTCAAAACAAAACATGCTTTGCACAAAATTCTAGTTCTAATCTCTCTTAATAAAATACTTGATTATAAACAAGTTTGCAATTTGGGTTGATAATCAGAATGTTGTATGATGCTTTGTGCTTTATGATCACATGTTAAACACATGTTTAAAATGATTATCCTTTAGATAGTGTTAAAAAAAATTTGCATTGTCAAAGTATCATTATTTCCTTAAGTATAGTCTTACATGATATAAAAATGTCATATCTATGATGTGGTGTTAAATGCTAAATGTCTTAACATCTTGTAGTGCAAGTTGATCTCCCTCATATCTAAGCTAACAAGTATTCAAATGTTAAATGCTTAAAAGAAACTTGTTGCTCTATTTTTTGTTCCAAATAATGTCATACTATTGTGATAATTCATATACATGTTTAGAAGTATGGCCCTTTGATCTGAATTATTTAACTATGCTTCATTGTTGAAAACTACATGTCAAGTGCTAATAAGAAATGTAATTTTGTACTATGTGATAAATTGCTAAGTGCCACTAATCCATGATTATGTTTGACATACTGTACAAGAATCAATTCTTGATTATCTGTGAAATCTTTCATGTACGTCATGGGTTCAAAAGAATGGACATCACTGTGTTAAAATTAACCTATTCTAAGGCAAGTTTTCAATCATGTGTGCAGTAATTGTATTATTGTCAAATCTGATCTGTGCATACTTGAGATTATGTTCCTATGTGCTATGAAATCGTTTAAATATAGCTTTTATTCTCTCAAGTCTGGTTTTTAACTCTTTGAACAAGAAAAAGGACAAAATCCCATGTTTTGATCATTGTATCTAAAACAAACCTTGTTCTTGTCATATATAATCATGAAAGGTTAGTGTATAGAACATGGGAACATAATCTCAAGGTTAGTGTAAGAAAGAAAAATGAAGTCAAGCTTCTTAGGAACAAGGTAAAAAAGCAAAGGATAGAATAAGTCTAGAAAAAGGTTAGTGTACAATTTAGTTATTATACTCTTATTCTCAGCTATATGCTTTATCTTATACATCTGTGCTAGTTATAGAACACTTTTACATGCTTTATTGAACATATTTTATGCTTCTTTCAGTTGTTATACTTTTAATTGTAAATTATATTCCCCAGAACAATATGTTATCAATGTGATATTCTTCTCTATGTTCTGATTATATATTTCATATGCACAAATTGTATTTATGGAAATTCTGAAAAATTTGCATCGTCGCAGGGGGAGCATAGTATTAAAATTATAGTAACAACTGTTACATCAGAAAACTTAAAACCTTCCCAAAAAGTTTGTCATCATCAAAAAGGGGCAGATTGTTGAGGCAAAATCCCTTGGACAAAATTTTGATGGAAACAAACATTTTTGACAAGTGTTTAAGTTATCTGATTCATTAGTGATCTAATGGATCTTCTAGAGTGATCAAAAGTGCAGGAACCTTTCAATCAAAGTTGAAGAAGACTGTGTGCTAAGCAACCGCCACATGAGAAGGCATAATTGTTGCCATAGAATACAAGTATAAAGGCTTTGAGGTCATAAGAAGATAGAAAATTGAAAACAGCTGTAATGGATTCTCAATTGTGAAGACAATTTTCAAAAAGCCTATCAAGAAGAGTAGGGTATAGTAAGATTCTTCCAAGATGAGAAGACATAAGCTATAGTGACTTCACAAGTTAAGAACACTCTCCTCAAGAAGCCTCTTATCATAAAAAGGCATGTTGATGCCTTAGAAGATAAGAATGATGGTCAAAGAGGCCGTAAGTAGATGGATAAAAGAAGATAGTTATAGTGGTTTCTTAAGACGAAAAGTTATCTTGAAAAATAAGCTCCTCAGATAAAGAAGACACAAGCTATATTGCTTCTCAAAGTGAGAAGATGATTCTTCAAGAAGCATAGCAACAATGAGATGACAATAATAAGAAGTTTCTTAAGATGAGAAGACCCAATCCATATAGCATTTCATGATAAGAAAAGCGAAATCAAGATGCTTCAGCAACTTTAAGAGGACACATCCAATAATGTACAGAATCTTCTCAAAAGATACATCAGAAGCTTCTCAAGCATAAAAGTCAGATGGTCATATCTTCTCAACATTTAAAATAAATTATGAAGGTTATCATTAGCCTTAGAAGATATGGAATCCGATTATGGAATCAGATTAAGAAGCTTTTGAAATGGTAAAAATTGAGTTCAGAATGTCTAATTCTGAAGCTGAGAGATGTGCTGCAGAAAAGACGAAAGACAACTATAAAGTGTTGCAGACTGCAGAAAACTATGCGAAAAGTAGAAAAGTGGAACAGATTTTCGGGAAAGTGTCCCAACGGCTATAAACGACCATATGAGTTTCAAGACCATTTCCAACGACTCTTTTGGGCTAGAACCACTATAAATACCTCATGGAAGACCTCATTCAGATTGTTAGAGTTGGTGAGAAGTTTGGGTCAATATTTCCTACCATATGGATCCTAAAGTAGCTTCTCAAGCTTCTAAAGAAGCTTATGAAGTACTTCTCTTCTCCAACAATACTCAGTCAACTTCAAAGTATTTATGGGAACATTTATGAGTATGTTCATAGTCCTGGAGATTATATTTTGTTAGAAACCATTTTCAAATAAAGTTATTGTATTCCCAAACACTACCTTCCTAACAAGGCATTTTTTGCTGGATTGTTAATGAAGAAGCCTAAGTAGCTAGTTTCTTAAAGATTAGTTCCTTCCTAACATGGCATTGGTTGCTGGAAGTGTTAGCGAAGATTCCTAAGGTGTTCCTTAGGGGTTAAACAGTTGCTAATTTTGTAGAAGAAAACTAGTGGAACAGTTGGTAGGAAGGACTGTGGAAGAAACTATCGTGTCGTAGCCTCATGATTGGCTTGAAAACTATTTGGAAAATAGTGAAGTTCTCACTTGGTGTGGGTAGTGAATGTAGCCCTTGACGATTAGGGTGAACCACTTTAAATCTCTATGTGTTCTTTACAGCTTTCCTCTATTGGTTACTCTACACAACAACAAGCTCTAAAAGAAAAGTCTTCTACCACTCCATTGTGTGAATTATCCTACAATATCAAGATGAAATATCTTGAGCTATCTCCTCAATATATTACAACACTCCTCATCTTCCTAAACAAGTGTTACCATAACCAAACATAATCATTAGTGTGAGAAGCATGAAACACATTTACACACTTCTTATCAAAGTACCTTCTCACACATTCCTGATTCTAAGAAGATACAACATTCATATTCTCCAACCCTAAATATCTTCTTATCTCAGTGACTTACCTATCATCAACCAATGTCTCTATCTATTTAGATAGCTATCATCTTATAAGAAAGCAATTAACGTCAAAGCCTTCAAACTCGTATTCTCCTAGAATTCTATTTGATCTTCTTCTAAGTGATTTGGTTGGTCAGGTAAAATTTGAAATGGGTCACAATTCAAACCCCCTTTCTTGTGACTCCAGTTGACTTCAGTTGTTTCCTCGATTGTATTGACGGAGGTTGCCGGCATGGTCTTCAACAAAACACTTGGTTGCGACAAGTTTTCTTGGATGATTGATCTGAGGTGCTCTAAGGTTCTGGTGCTTTTCAACTTCTCCAAGGCGTCTTCCCTTTTGTTTTCTCCTCGAGGAACGTGTTTGATGCTGACCTCTGAAAAGTTTTCAATTAGCTCTTTTACCTTTCCAAGGTACCGTTGTAGGATGGTGTCTTTAGCGACGTATTTTGTAAATGTTTACAAGACCACTAGGAGGGAATCAGTCAAGATTTCAACCTACTGAGCATTGAAGGCTTTGACCAATATTAAATCGGTGATGCACGCCTCGTACTCAGCTTGATTATTTGATGTTAAGAATGAGAACGTTAGTGATACTTCAATCATAATTTTGCCTCGGTTCTCCACAGTGAGGCTAGCCCCACAACCTTTGTAATTGGAGGATCCGTCGACGTGGATTGTCCAAAGTAAGTCCTCGGTGTCGGTAGAAGAGGCTGGAGTCATCTCTGCTACAAAATTGGGTAAGGGTTGTGACTTTCAAGCAAGCGCTATGCGAGTGTCGTGTCGACTTCCTCGGAAAGGTCGTAATCGATCATGATGACTCTGATGAGGTCTTCTCTGAGCTCTATTGGTATTAATTCCCTGCCGGGCTCGGGCTCTTGGGAAGGATAGTTTGAGTTGGAATCGGAAATACCCATTTTTGTGAATATTTCTCTTTGGTGTTAATTAAGGTGAGATTCTACAACCTTAGATTAAGAGTTGATAATTAGCATAAATGAGTAGTGGGTGATGGTACCAGTAGAATGTGTAGATTCCATATTTTTGAGCTTTTTTATAAAATGCTAAGTTCAATAAATTGGGAGTTCTGACAAATTAGTGTTAAACAATTGGTTGTATGACAATTAATAAGTTTCTAAGAGTTTAAAGTTATTTTATTGATGCTCAATCTAGCTCACTCCTCATAGTTGTGAGTAGCTAATCTACAATGTGGCAATTTCTTTTTCTATTTTCTTTATTGGAGAAGCAAATAAAATTTTCGTTAAAAACTTTTGTCTACAAATATGAGTTGTTGTTGTTGTTGTGGTTGTTGTGGTAGAATTATGGAATACTGTTTGCTGCAACGAAGAGATAATGTAGCCTATGAGCTAAAGACTCATAGTCTGTTTGATACAACGAAGAGAGAATGAAGCCTATGAGTGAAATGCTCATAGTCGTTTTAGATCCGTTCGCCATAACGAAGAAATAATACGACATACGATTACCGTTTGCCACGATGAAGAGATAATATGGCCTATGTGCACATAGTAGATGGATTATCTTGCTTGTCATACTCTTGATATAAGGCGTGTTGAAATATTTTTATATTATGATTTTTGGTATATAAATGTAGATACAAAGTGATATAGTTTTCCACGTTTTATTATTTGTTATATTAAAATCGTATTCAATCGGAAACCACTCGTGCTATCTTTGCTCCTATCCACTTTGTTTATTGTGCTCTCACTGAGTCTTTGGGACTCACCCTTTCATTTCTTTATTTTTTTCAGATTTGCAGATATAAGGGTTGATTGTCCTTGGGAGCTACAGTTCACCCAGGACTAGTTGCATTTTGGTTAGGCGTCATCTTAAGCGATAACTATTATTTTTGATGACTTCAGTACGATGCAACTATAGGGATAGAAACTTTTGTGTCTATAATGGTCTATGGTCAAATAGAAATTTTTGTAAAATTTTGTAGATGCTTATTTTTTGTGAAACCTATTGATAACGTTGTAATTAGATGATGAATGCTTGGGTTGATAGATACTGGAGATATAATTCACAGTTATGCAAGTTGATTTTGTGTATGGAATGTCAGAAAAACAGAGGAGACTTTGCTGAAATTTTCGTAGATATTGTGTAACCTTAGAAATGTGTTCGGCTTGCCAAGCTTATGACATGTTAGTCCTAGCTTGTGCGCCGGTCATGGACTAACGGTGGGTCGTGACAACGTTATTTGTTTTGTCTTCTGGTTCATAGGGCGCATCTAAATCGGCAAGATTCAACTCTGTGCAGTCGATGTGAGTGGTTTGCTCGACCAGATCGGTTTTGGAATAGCAGGTATGCATCGATCTTCTGTCGACATCTAGGACCACAACTTCATCGTTGCAAGAATAGGACTTCGTCTTCATGTGGACCATGGAAGTGACCGCGGAAGTGACCGCTTCTAATTGTCCCAAGGTTGGCATTCCCACGATGCAGTTATAGACTGACTGACATGGTAATACTAGGAATAGTGTTTTGATGGTTTTGGTTGGTGGCCATTTTCCATATCTTACCCATTAGCGGAGGCACCCGATGAGAGTTGTTTTGGTTTCATTGAAATCGATGAGATCCTCTCCTTGGTAAGGGTCGAGGTCATTTTCTGAGATCCATAGCGAGGTAAGGGAGTCAAGGAATATGACATCTTCCAAACTCCCTTGATCTACCAAAATCTTGCACACTACACGGTTGGACATAATGGCTTGAATTACCATTTGGAGGTGAATGTTGGGTTTTCCTCAGACTAGCTGAGTCCCTAGATGATAAAGGGGGTCGGCTTACGATAAGTTTTACCCTAGTCGATGAGGGGGTACTTTGCATCGCTTCGTGTTCTATACTGGCCTCGTGGGAAGTCTGCTGATAATCCGAGGAGGGATCCCTTAAAAGTACCAGGTTCGTCTGTGGACCAACATAGCTCGATTCTCAGCGCACTGACTTGAATCTAGGAGTAGGGAGAGAGCACTCACGCTCCCACTGTGGTCGCCATTCATCTGTACTGGCTGCAGGTCTCGATTGAGTAGTGGGCTAAGATGCTAGCCAAGCTGCAAAGTTGGAGTACTCCAAGTGCAATGTCGAGATGCTTTTCCGGACGATGGTCTGGCGAGGGGTGTGGTACTTGCACACACTCCGATGCTTAAGTCAGCCTGTGGGTGTGGTACCTGTTGCCTTAATGTGGTTGCGTATTTATAGGCAAGGATGCTAGAAATGCGGTTAGGATCTGTTTGCTGGTGTTTTTAGCAAACAATCACTGGTTTTATTAGAAATGTTTGTGAGATTAAACCAGAAATCTCCAAAGCAATTGCCTTTAAACACCGCAGTTTGTCAACAAATATATTTTAAAAAGAGAGACAATTCACCATGAAAATGGAAATCAAAGAAAAAGGAAGTGATAAAATGGAACGCAGAAATGTAAAATGACTTGTATGGAAAGTAATAAATTGCATTGAATGAAAAGAGAATGGTGTACAAATTCACATACGTTGTACAATAATTCCTTCACTCTGTTTTCGCTGTGACTTGGAAGTTAGAGTTTCAGAACTGTGTGTTTGCTATAATAATTTGTCACCCTTGATTTCTATGTAGAAACCCCTACTTATACAGAAAATAATGGCTGAAATGTAAACTGCTATGGACACGTGGCTATGTCTCACTAACCAGTGATGGACTTCGTGCCACGTTCGATGCCACACACTGCCCACGTCGTATTAACTGTAGTCTTGAAATTCGACACAACTGTCTGCCAATAACTGCTTGACGAAGTCCTGAATACACTGTCCTGTCGAAAACTCTTTCCTGTCGAATCTGTCGAACTGGTGAAGACCTCTTCTATCGAAAACATGCTGAGATGACTTGAATGTCACTCTAAAGGCATTATGAATGATCTTTAATGAAAAGTCAAACCCTATTAATTAACCACTCAAAAACCTTGTCGAAATCCTAGGCTAACAAATTGCCCCCCAAAAATATCTTTTTCGACAGCACAAGTGTTAAGGAAGAAAAAGAATATTTTTTGAAGATTTCGAAACGTCACCTCCAACAACTTTGCATTAAATGGTAATAGGCAAAAATAATCATGACCTTGCACAGACAAAGCGAACCGTTTCATTGGGCCACGTCATTTGGTTGGTAGACCACGTCTTTTCAGAACCTCAAACGTGCGAAGCGTCGTAACTGTGCAACCGTTGCACCTCTAATGTATAAATACGTTTCACTTCATCTTCTTCATTCTTACGCTCCCTTTGAACCTTAAACTCTGAAAATTTCTCAGCTAATCTTGCCTCTTCACAAAAGCTTCAAACCTTTTCACCTTTTCGACATTTCCACTAAGAACACAACCCTCTTTGTTCGTTATTTACAACAGATGGCTTCTTCCAGCGCTCAACCTCAAAAACAAACAGTTGCTGTGCATGGCTTTGAAGGCTTCGTTGAAGAACCTTCACCAACTTGGTTTAATCAGATACTTATTCCATCTGGTAAACCTTTTACCCACGCTTATTTAGGTCCTCTTCCTGACCCACTCAGATACTTATGATTCTAGCAGCATTGCAGTTCTGGGATATATCCACTCATAGTCTCCATCTGAAATGTGGCATGTTATCTCCCACTCTGTTGGATGTAGCTGCCATTACTGGCTTGAAACCACTGGGTGAAACCTTTGACCCTAAACTGGCCACCAATGACTATGGCTTCTCATTTAACAACCCTACCTTTAGTGCTTATATTGCTGATCATCATGATACTGAGAATGTTGAAGTATCTGATTTAGAACACATAGCTTTTCTTACCCTATGGTTGTCATGCTTTGTCTTTTGCTCCCGTTCTCTCCAAGTAGCAAAAGTTTTCGTTCCTTTGGCCATTCAACTCCATAAGGCCAAGAATATCAATTTAGCGAAATTGGTTCTAGGAAATCTCTATCAGCATCTTGATGGTGCTGCCCTCGAATTGAAAGAAGGCGAACCAACTGATAAACTGCTCATTGCTGGTCCTATGTGGCTTATGCAACTTTGGCTCTTAGCCACTTTTGAATCAAGGCTGAATTTGTTTATTCCCAAGGAAATTCGACCAACCTTACCAACTAGAAGAACAGAAGGAGTTCGACTAGCACAATTAAGGAATAGGGAGAAGAACTTGTCTTATGAGGAAGCGTTTTCCATGTACTTCGACATCTTCAACAAGTGCACTACTTTCGTTGATGCTATGGCGCCTTTTGTCAAATGCACTTTTGGACCATCTTGGTTCATCAACGAATTTCCTTCTAAATCAACAGAAAATGCCGAAGAAATAAACCAAATCTGGCAAGCCTATCTTTCGCCCTCTCTTCTTTCAATAAGGCTCTCTCCAAGCAACAACAAAAACAATCTTGGCATTAGCAGGTATTTTCCCAGCTATTTTTCAAGGCAATTTGGGCTATGCCAACTTCGACCGGCCCCGGTCTGCTTGCACAGGAGAGAGTTCAACACTCCAGAGACAGAGCAAGCTTATCAGCAAATCTTCAAGAATTTTTGCTTCAAAGATTTGCTCTTTGAACCTGCTAAATTTCAACCAAACTTTTCTTGTACGAAGGCATTTCAAGATTGGTGGGGTGGATACTATACTAAAGCTTTTAGAGGAAAAACTGATGCAGAAATTTCGAAAATTTTGTATTCAGCTTTTCCCTCTCAAATTGCTGAGAAGAACAAATCCCCAGGTATCCTCAGATAATTGGAAACATAATTCTTCATTAGTTAAAATTTTAAAACCATTTACCTGATAAAATCTTTGCATTATGAACAGCTGCTGTTTTACAGAAAAAGCCCACTAAAACAACATCAAAGCAAAACAAGCCAACAGCAAGAACACCACCCAAAACGAAGAAGAAACTTGTGGTTAAATCCACTTCCAGCTTACCCCAAATAGAGGTATATCTTTGTAAATTGACTAAACCTTTTAAGTAGAAAGTTCGACCATATTTCATCACCTTTATTTCTTTTTCCTCTTTCAGAAGAAACCTGGAGTAACAAGTCCTCTTGCAATAGGGAAAAGTCTACTTGTTTCCAGTTCTGAGGTAACAAATATATCTTCATTTCTGTTTCAAGTTTCTTCGACTCTTTTAACACTTAATTGTGTTTTAAACTCGTGTTTCTCTTTCGCAGGATACTGATAGTGATGGTGATAACATACCTCTTATTCACCGGTCAAGGAAACGAATGCAACCTGAATCCCAAGCAAGGGCTAAAGGGATTGTGATCAAAGAACCACAAGAGCAATCTCATGGACCTCCCCCTAAGAGACTTCACACATCAGTCGAAGTTCCTGTTGTCGAATCTGTAGCTGCTCCAAATGTTCTTTCGACTGAACACATTTTGCCTACACCATCAACGCCTAAGGAAATCTCCACAGTAATTCCAACTACCCAAAATTCTCCTATGGTTGTTGACGTCGAAGGAACAAGCAACGCTACTAACGCGAATGTTGAAATGGAACTTGAGCGAACTAACGAGCAAACACCAGACGTGGCAGGCGCTAAGGATTCAATCACAGAGACGATTGAAATTGAGGCTCAAGAAAAAGTTTCTACCAAAGAATCAACTAGTAGCGCTATGAGTGACCAGGAGTTTTCACTGATGAAGACGACAAATCCTTTGGCTGCTCTTAAACACTTGCTGAGCCTTTCTTCCTCTTCTCCTGCCATGGTCTCCAGTGCTTCTACTACTTCATTGACCTCTGTTACTCAAGAGACTACTGAAGAATTGCTTCAGCAATTAAAAGCTAAGGTCTTGGAAGGCAATCTCTTTACTAAGATTGAAGAGAACCCATCAGAAAGCTTTGCAATTAAGGACATCGCTCAAAAATTGCTGCAATCAGAGCCTAATGCCAAACTTTTTGCTTTCCTGATCGAATTTTTGCCAGTCTTTGAAACTTTTGCACTTCACATCAGTAAACGCTCTGAAATTTCCAGGTTGAAAAACCAAGAGGCTGCACTTCATCAAGAGAAAATTGATGCCTTCAAGGTTTCTCAAACCCCCATTGATGAATTGGAAGTTCAAATAACGAAGGATGAGCAAGAACTTGCTAACTGGAATTCAAAAATTCAGCACTATGATGAAGAGATAAGAATTCTCCAAACAAAACTGGCAAATGCTAAATACCAAAAAGGCTTAGTGCAACAAAGGATGGAGACCCCTAAGTCGAAGATTGAAACGGCAGCTACTGAGGCTCTTCAACATTTTGATGAGGCTCAAAAGCACCAAACAACTATTGCTCAACTGGACAAAGAGTTAAACTTTCTGGAGTCTTCGATTGCTGTGGGAACCAAGATCCTCTACAGGCTCAAGCATTCTCTTCAAAGCCTTTAGTAACTTGTAATAGTGTAGAACTTCTTTTAATGGCTATGTAATTATTTTGATTGACTACATCACCATTTTGAACCAATTTACGGTTTTATCTTTGCTCAATTCTAACTTCGTTCAATGTTGGCTTATACTGTTTTAAATACTTGCCATTTATTTTGAAGATTCTGTTTTCGTCACCCAATTCTTCGACTTCGTATGCCCCATTAGAAAAACATTGCAATATACGAAATGGACCTTCCCAACTGGGTGACCATTTACCCAAGACTCTATCCTTTTTATCCATAGGCAACAACACTTTCCAAACTAAATCACCTGAATTAAAGGTTTTTAACTTAACCTTTTTGTTATAAGCTTTAGCTACTCTTTCCTTCTGTCGAATAAGCATTTCCAAAGCTAACAACCTTTCTTCGTCTAAATCAACTAACTCATCAAGCATCATATTCCAATAATGATCAAAAGGAATCTCATACTGTCTTTGAATTCTTGTTGATTGTAAACAGATTTCAACAGGCAATACTGCATCATGTCCAAAGGTTAACCTATATGGAGTAGCATTTATAGATTCTTTGGGTGAATTTCTACAAGCCCATAAAACTTGATCTAAAGTGTTATGCCAATTTCTGGGTTTTTGCCCAACATGCTTTTTAATCAAGTTAATAATGATCTTATTGGCAGCTTCCACTTGACCATTGGCTTGTGCATAATATGGTGTCGAAGTTAATAACTTAAAACCAATTTCAGAAGCAAATTCCACCATTTTTCGACCAGTGAAAACAGAACCCTGATCTGTAGTTATGGTTTCTGGAATTCCATACCTATAAATAATATGATTTCGGATAAACCGTATTACTGCTTCTTGATCAACATTGGTTAAAGGTATTGCTTCTACCCATTTGGTAAAATAATCAATTCCCACTAATATATACCTATGACCTTTTGATGATGTTGGTTTTATTTCTCCAATTATATCTAGAGCCCAACCTCTGAATGGCCAAGGTTTCACTATGGCATGCAATTCATTTGCAGGCACATGTTGTATTCCAGCATGCTTTTGACACTCTTGGCATCCTTTGGCAAACTCTATACAATCTTTCAACATTGATGGCCAATATATTCCTTGTCGAAATAATAGCCATTTCATTTTATGGCCTACTTGGTGTGAACCGCAAGCTCCACTGTGTGTTTCAGAAACTGCTAAATATGCCTCATTTTCATTAAGACATTTCAATAATACTCTTTCAGGAGTTTTCTTAAACAATTCGTTTCCAATTATCACATAGCTTAAGGCTCTGTACTTTACCTTTTTATTGGTATTTCCTGTGGGATTTTGCAAGTATTCTACAATAGGCTTTCGCCAATCATCATTGGCCATATTGTCAATAGCAAAAACTTCTGCTAAAACAACTTCACCAACAATGTGGTGTTCAATACATTCCTCATCTATATTTGTTGCCCCCCCAGTTTTTGGTGTTGACAATAAGGATGAAGAAATATCATCAGATATGAGTTTCTCTTTTATTTCGATTAATTCTTCAAGGCTTTGTTTTGAAACTCTATAACCTGATGCAATTTGGGCCAAATCATTCGCCACTTGATTATCAACTCGTGGTAAATGTTCTAAGTGAACAGAGTCAAATCTCTTTAACAAGGAATTGGCCATAATAAAGTATTTAATAAGGTGTTCTTTAATACATTTATATTCTTTGGTCATTTGTTTGATAACCAATTCTGAATCACCTTTTATTTCGATACATCTTGCCCCCAGCTCAAGTAAAATTTCAAGGCCTATAATTAGAGCCTCATACTCAGCTTCATTATTGGAGCAATGATTTCGAATCTTACACTTGTACTTCGTTGGAATATTATTTGGTGAAATAATTAAAACAACAATCCCAACTCCTTTTTTATGACTTGAACCATCAAAATACAACCTCCAAGAATATGTGTCTACGAAATGTAATGTTTCTTCGACAACAGAGTGGTCTACTATAAAATCAGCAACCACTTGTCCTTTAATTGATTTTAAAGGTTGATAAGTTAAGTCATATTCAGACAAAGCTAAAGCCCACTTACCAATTCTACTATGCATGATTGGTTTCGACAGCATATGCTTAATAATATCAGAATGCGAATAAACACAAACATTAGCTGGCTTTATATATTGCTTTAACTTTGTGCAAGAAAAATACAAGCAAAGGCATAACTTTTCTATAGAACTGTGCCTAGTTTCAGCATCTATTAAGACTCTACTAAGGTAATATATGGCTCTTTCGACACCATTATCATCCTCTTGAGCTAACATGCTACCTATTGTTTTTTCAGATGCTGCTATATACAATTTGAGCACTTTGTTCCTAATAATAGGCATTAGAATTGGTGGTTTCATCAAATAAGACTTAATTTCTTCAAAGGCTGCTTGATGAACTGATTCCCATTTGAAAACTTCTTCTTTCTTCAGTCTCAATAATGGCGAAAATGCTTGAGTTTTGCCACTTAGATTTGATATGAATCTTCGTAGGAAATTGATTTTTCCCAACAATGATTGAAGTTCTTTTTTGGTTGAAGGAGCTTTCGTTTCAATTATAGCTTTAGTCTTATTCTGATTGATTTCAATGCCTTTTTTGTGCACCATAAAACCCAAGAAATCTCCTGCACGCACACAGAAGGCACATTTTAATGGATTCATTTTCAATCCATATTTCCTCATTCTTTCAAAAGATTGTCGAAGATGGTCTAAATGACCATTTTCTGAGGAAGATTTAACCACCACATCATCTATGTATACTTGCATAAAGTTTTCAATAAAATCATGAAACATACAATTCATTGCCCTCTGATATGTAGCACCAGCATTTTTTAAACCAAATGGCATTACTACCCATTCATAAATACCTAATGTCCCTGGACAACGAAATGCAGTTTTCGATACATCTTCTTCAGCAATAAAGATTTGATTATACCCAGAATAACCATCAAGCATGCTGAGGTATTCAAATCCTGCTGCTGAATCTATCAACATTTCTGCCACAGGCATTGCGTATTCATCTTTGGGAGTTGCATTATTCAAGTCTCTAAAATCTATGCAAACTCTAAGAGTGCCATTTTTCTTAATTACAGGAACTATATTAGCTAGCCATTCGACATACCTGGCGGTTCTGATGAATTTGTTTTTGAACAACCTTTCGATCTCCTCTTTAATTTTAGTTAATATTTGAGGAGCAAACCTCCTTGGTATCTGCTTCACTGGCTTCTTCTCTGGTCGGATTGGCAATTGCAATTCCACAACGTCTCGACTCAATCCAGGCATTTCGTCATAGTCCCAAGCGAAGCAATCTTTGAACTCCCTCAGTAATGTTATAACTTGGGTTTTCAATGCAACATCCAGGTATGCACTAACAAAAGTTGGCCTCTTCTTTGAGCCATCTCCCAAATCCACTTCCTCCAATGGATCTTGAGCCTGCATTCGCTTTGTTGAATCTCTAGGATCTTTTTCAAACCCTAATGGCTCATTATCATAAATGCAATCAAGCTTTCCATTCATAATAATGCCATTTTCGTCTTCAGAATCTTTGGCTTCGACAGCCATTGTTTGATGATTTAAATCGGCTTCCATAGCCGCTTTTAACTTATTTTCGGCCATATAAGCCGTAATCTTATTCCATGCATTAGGAACTGACATAGGAAACATTTTAAGAATCAGAATACCACCCCTCAGGTTGGGCAGTAGCATCTCCTATTATTTGCCTTTCCCAAACAAAACCATAGTTTGGATGCAAATTAACTGAAGCAAATACATTATCAGCAGGAATGTATGCCTCATTAGAAGATGGACATGGCGCAATGTTCGCCAATCTTTTCTCAAAATTTTCCTTGGTGATGTGATTTACGTCAGCACGAAAATAACTTTGGTCTGCTTCAATGTATTCGACAAGACCATCTTCCTTCCACATCACTAGTCTTTGATGTAATGTTGAAGGCACAACACCAACTCCATGTATCCACTCCCTTCCAAGTAACATATTGAAGTTTGCTTTGGAAGCAATTACTAAGAACAGAGTGGTCCTCTTGATAGTTCCAACAATCAATTCCACTTCAATGGCTCCAAGAGAGTAACCAGTTTTGCCTTCGTAATTACTCAAGACAATATTATGTGGCTTAAGGTCAGTGATGGATATGCCTATCTTCTTCATAAGCACTTCAGGCATAAGATTCACAGCAGCACCTCCATCAACTAACACTTTGTTGATGCCAATACCATTAACCTTAGCCTAAATATATAAAGGCTTTAGGTGATTCTGCATACTCGTATCTGGCCTCTCGAAAGTAGCCATCTGCTCTTCAACACAGCCATCATTCATCACATAGTAACACATGGGTTTGTGACAAGCCATATCTTCAGTGAAATCTTCTTCCTCACTGTTAGGCACAGTTATGACATCATACTCCAGTGGCAATATTGACACCACATTACAGACGACATCGAAGTCATCATCAGAATCATCAAAACCAGAACCTATGTCCTCATCGAAATCAGATTGAGCTTCTTTCCCTTTAAATATCGAAGATGGAGGACAGATTCTTTCAAGTGCAGGCCTTCTAGGTTTTTCCATCAGAACATCCTTGCCTTTTGCCTTATTTACCACACTTGTAGGCTTAGCAACATCAGCACTGGTACTTGCCTCAACCTTAGAAGCCACTTTCTTATCACCCAACTGGACTTTGATTCCAAAGTGACTAGGAACCTTGTTTACGTCTACAGAAGCTTTCTTCTTCTGTTTTCTCTGAAAACGACGCCACTGGGTTTTAGTCATAGGATTCTTACCTTTATAATTATTCCGATAATTATACTTGTTGGAATCATCTTGATGAACAACTTGAGCAGGTGCATTGTTGTGAACCCATTTTCCAACAGGGGAATTCGTTTGTGGAACGAAGGATTTACCAAACAGTTTAATTGATCCTTTCTTTCCTGGCTCTTGGCTTGTCGAAGGCTTAGTCGAAGCACTAGCCTTGCTAGATGAAGGCTTAGTCGTAATATTGGCCTTGTAACCAGGAAGTTCAGTGCTACCAAAATCGAAGGATGGCCTATTGTCAAGCCATTTCCTCTTACGTTGTTCCTGATCCTGGTACCCTTCAACAGCTTTAGCTGCCTCTTTGTCGAAAACAGCACTGCACCTTGGACATAGCATAACCTCAGAATTGTTCCACTTACATCTGTTGAGGAAATCTATCAACTCCTCTTCAGCTTTTGGGAACACAGCATGTAACTTTCCATCATACTCTTTCAAGGTTATCTCTTGTTTCATCCCTTCAGCATATATAAAACCTTCTAATTTTTTGGTGGAGGATTTAAGTTTCTTTGGAGGATCTTTCATTTCGGCATCTACCATGTTTACACTTGCTTCGACAGGTTCTGAATACATGGCTTCAGCTTTAAGTAAAGGGTCATTCACAACTTGCATTGGAGCTTTCATCTTTCTATCCTCAAATTTTAATCTACCTTCTTCAATTGCTTTTTGCACAAGATCCCTGAAAAGCACACAACGGTCAGTGTTATGTCCCAAAAAATTATGGAACTTACAATAACCCTTTTTCTTTCTCTGGTCAAGAGTTGGTACTCTTAAACCATTAGGTACCAATATCTGACCATCTTTTACTAACAGATCAAATATTTCATCACATTTAACAACATCAAAAGTATATGTCTTAGGCACAAATCTGTCATTTTTTGGCTCAACAGGATTTTTCCCATTAGCAGGCCTTAGTAATTTACAAGTATAAGGAGGACCAGGCTTGAGTTCAGCCACGTCTATCTCCTCTTCTTCGACATCACCGAATGCGACGTCAAATTCTTCATTGACATATGCAATTTTTTCTTTTTTAGGAAACCTAGTTGACCTAGATTTCTCCTCTTTTAACCTTTCAACTTGTCGAACTCTATCAGCTAGTTGGGCCATGTCTCTTAGATAAGACGTGTCCAATTTCTTTCTGATTAAATAATCAAGACCACCAGCAGCCATTTCGACGAGTTCGTGTTCAGGCACTTGTGTGAAACAACGAGCCTTCAGTAGCCTAAACCTATTCAAATAGTCATCAACAGTTTCAGGCACTTTGCGCTGAACACTGGCCAATTCTTTGAGACTAATCTTAGATTGGCCCATGTAAAACTGCGCATGGAATGCTTTTTCTAATTGTCCCCATGTGAAAATAGAACCAGGGGGTAATGTAGTAAACCAAGTAAAAGCATTTTTTGTTAAAGAATTTGGGAAATATTTCATCTTCAAATTCTCATTTTGGGCTATATCCCCAGACTCAGTCAAATAACGAGCAATATGTTCGACAGTAGACTCTTTTGTGTCACCACCAAACTTAGTATATTTAGGAACTTTCCAGCCCCTTGGTAACTCAGTTTGTAACACATATTCACACAATGGTGATATGAAATTTGGCCTATGTAAGCCTACATTAACGCCATTTTGTGTCAATATAGTTTCTACTAAAGTGGCTATATTATCTTGAGCGCCAACATTATTTTGTTGCACTTGTCGAACAGCTTCATCAGCGTTCTGATTTCGATTTACCAGAACAACCTCAGGAACATGATTCGCAGTTCCCTGACGTTCACCCACATTCACTGGGACTTCGACTGGAATTGTTCTTTGGGTATTAACAGGCATCTGCCTATTACTAATATTTGGAGCCCCAAAGAAATCTGCAATTCGACCCATTTGTTTGGCTAACATTTGGTAACTAGTATCAGTATTTTGAATCAATGGATTAAAAACTGTACCCATTTGTTGGGTTAACATATTAACCATATCATGATTGCTCTCATCAACTTGTTGTCGTAAGGCAAACAGAGATTCATTGGTTAATGCTGGGGGATTTCGACCCATTACACTTTCAGAAGAAACATGTCCAGGAGACATGGTCGAAATATGTGGCATTCCAGTAGGCATGCCATATGATCCAGAAGGAAATGCAGGAAAACTTACATTATGAAAATGTGGATTTAAACCGCTTCCTATTGCCATATAAGGACTATGAAGTCCCATATGTGACGGCAAAGGCATAGGCATAGATGCCATGTTTGACTGCGTTGATCCAACGTTAGTCATTGATACTGAAGGAATGGTTGTTGATGATGATGGGGATGTTGTTCCCACAACCATCCCTGCATTTACGTTTGCAGAGTCTACTATTGTTCCCTGTTCTTGTGAAACCACAGGGTTAGAACTAGACGCATTATTAGTATGACGAACCATTTTTCCACTTCTTAAGTGCATGCAAATACAAACACATACAAGAACATAGAAAAATTACGTATTAAAGGCAAACGGTCCCACCGGGCGTGCCAATTTGTTTGCTGGTGTTTTTAGCAAACAATCACTGGTTTTATTAGAAATGTTTGTGAGATTAAACCAGAAATCTCCAAAGCAATTGCCTTTAAACACCGCAGTTTGTCAACAAATATATTTTAAAAAGAGAGACAATTCACCATGAAAATGGAAATCAAAGAAAAAGGAAGTGATAAAATGGAACGCAGAAATGTAAAATGACTTGTATGGAAAGTAATAAATTGCATTGAATGAAAAGAGAATGGTGTACAAATTCACATACGTTGTACAATAATTCCTTCACTCTGTTTTCGCTGTGACTTGGAAGTTAGAGTTTCAGAACTGTGTGTTTGCTATAATAATTTGTCACCCTTGATTTCTATGTAGAAACCCCTACTTATACAGAAAATAATGGCAGAAATGTAAACTGCTATGGACACGTGGCTATGTCTCACTAACCAATGATGGACTTCGTGCCACGTTCGATGCCACACACTGCCCACGTCGTATTAACTGTAGTCTTGAAATTCGACACAACTGTCTGCCAATAACTGCTTGACGAAGTCCTGAATACACTGTCCTGTCGAAAACTCTTTCCTGTCGAATCTGTCGAACTGGTGAAGACCTCTTCTATCGAAAACATGCTGAGATGACTTGAATGTCACTCTAAAGGCATTATGAATGATCTTTAATGAAAAGTCAAACCCTATTAATTAACCACTCAAAAACCTTGTCGAAATCCTAGGCTAACAGGATCTTGACCATCGGATTTGATCTCCAACGTCCATTTGGTATGGGAAGGGTGTTATATATTTTGGGGTCGGATGATTATAGTCCACCAAGTAGGTTATTTTCCTTGATGGGCTATGACCAATCCAAAACAATCTCTCTGTTGTTTTAATTCAGACCCTCTATTTTGTAAAAAAGATTAGAACAAAATATTTTCTTAAAAGGATGGATCTTTTTAAGTAGCTAGTACGCAGATTGATATTAGTTTAAAGTTGTATTGAGATATTATTTACAATATAAATAAAATAGTTTTTGTTATTGGTGATTAATTTGATAAAAATATAATTAGGGGCCAATTTTTAAGAGTGGAATAGTGCCTCCATATTGTTTGAGACGACCCTGAGAAGAACCAAATAAGAAGAGATTACCCTAGTACTCATTCTATTAATCAAATTTGCTTATAAAGAAAAGACATGACATTGAATTATCATCAAGATATTCAATGCATTGTCTGTATTAAGAAAAGATATTTAATGTACGGTCAAAAGGAAAAAGATATTTAACGTATTTATAATTTGTGTTGTCGAAAAATTAAATCTTATTTTATGAAAAATAAAAAAGAGCGTTAAGAAGTTAACTCAATCATAAAACAAACATAACTCAGGTGTATGGTTGAGCGGTTGGGGTTTATCCTCTCTTAACCAAGTGTCGAGGGTTCGATCATCACCTTGGGTATGGAGCAATTTTAAATCTCTGGGTCAGCTGTCTCACCCTTCGAGGTGTCTCCAATCCAGCGAGGGGATTAATCACTGCGTTCGGCGGTGGATACCCTGGTGAGCACAAAAAAAACATAAAACAAACATTTATTTTTCTGACAAAAAATAAGAAAAACATTTACTTTTTTTGTTACAAAAGATATTAGTTTTTTTTGGTATTTAACGGGCACTAAGCCCCAAAATGAAAAACACAAATTATAGGATACAAGTTTGGGAATAGACTTCCCTACAACATCCGAAAGCAATAACGGTTCTAAAAAATTAGGACACTTCTCATAAAATAATCAATTCCTCCCTACAAAAGATATTAATTTTGAAACCAGTATTCATTGCTCATGTTTTAGTGGTTCTAAAAAATTAGGACACTTTTCATAAAATAATCAAATTTCCCTACAAAAGATGTTTGTTGTTTCAAATAACATATTAATATGATAAAAAAATAACATATTAATTGACTACCAACAGAGTGTTCTAACGCTTTAAATGATAGACTAATATCTACTCGTGCTAAGGATCAAATTTCGCAATTGTCAACACTGAGTTTATCCACTTCGAAAATTCTACCCAAAAACACCGGATCTACCTCGTGTCCCATGGTAGATTATACAACTGGACCAACTGTGTTGGTTCAATTTATTAATCATATGCTTTTGGAAAAACATTATGATATTTATCATAATATAAGCAAAGAGACAAATCTTAACAACTAACAATATATTCGTAAGAATATAAAAAATAAGGAATATCGAGAGAAATCCAAGGTTAACAAAGTCAAGATTCATGTCGGATGCAAAAGGATCACGTAACTACTACGAGTTTGGATTCTTATAAATATTTGTAGGATAAGTCATGAGAGAGTGACACAAACAAAAAGATAATAACATTTATTGCATTTATTATCTTTTTGTTTGTGTCACTCACTAGTGGAAAAAAGATCTTTAGCGGCGGTTAAATTGGACATTTAGCGTCGGTTATCGCCCGACGCTAAATCGTCTGATGCTAAATGTCAGACATTTAGCAACGGTTATTTAACCGACGCTAAATGTCACATTTAGCATCAGGTGTTTAGGTAACCAATGCTAAATGTTCATTTCATCACTGTTTTTGCTGTCTGAAAATGACATTTAGCATCGGTTATTTGAAACAACCGATGCTAAACAACCGATGCTAAATGTTCTGAAAATAACATTTAGCATCGGTTGTTTTAAACAACCGATGCTAAATGTCTAATTTTTTTTTAAAAAAAATAGACATTTAGCATCGGTTGTTTAAAACAACTGATGCTAAATGTCTATTTTTTTAATTGGAAGCTGACTGTTTTGTCTAGCAGTACACTTACAACATCAACATACAATTCATTTAATTTCAAACATGCCTTAGAATTGAAAATTGTATTTGAACATGAACAATTGTATTCTAAAAAATGTTATGACTAAATCATTGACTTAAAATGGTGGGATTGAAAACAAATGAGGAACTGGGCACTAAAATTGACAATTTGCTAGCTAACATATTGTTTCTCAAGAAGGCAACCACAGAATGCCAAATCAAATCTCTCCTCAGGGGGATCACCAATGAAGTCAAATACTGCATCAGCATTTAAGAAATCCTCATCTGCTGTATAGCTGCAGTTGGGATAAACAAAAAAATATTGAGAAAGTAAAGATGGCTGCCAATGCTAACATTTTTTAACATACATTTAAAGGAAAACCAGAAGCCATAAACATTTCTTATGATTAATTAACCTCATATGAAAGACCTATTGTATTAAATTACATTGCTGCATATTGCATGTAAGGTAATGAACAAAATATAATTCCAGGATTCATGTAATGAATATAATATACCCGCTCTTTGTTATTATACATTTGATCCCAGCTCCTTTAGCAGCTGCTAGGCCTATGGCCCTGTCCTCCACCACAACACATCTGTAGAATGCATCAAAATATCAACTCATTCTAAATTCTTGTAAATGAGTTAAACTTAAGCGCCACTAATGGAAAAAAGGCTTTTCATATCGGTTAAAATTGACATTTCATATCGGTTCCCGAACCGATGCCGAAAAAGGAGATATAAAAAATAGGGACATTTCATATCGGTTCCTGAACCGTTATGAAAAGTTGTTTTTATATCGGTTGCCCCTAGAACCGATATGAAAAGTTTCTTTTTTAAAAAAAAATTATTTTTAACAACGGTTTATATGCGAACCGATATGAAAAGTCTCTTTTTTTAAAAAAAATGATTTTTAACATCGGTTTTCTATGGGAACCGATATGAAAAGTCTCTTTTTTTTTTTTAAAAAAGTGAGGTTGTCTTCCATCAACTCTAGATCATTCTATAATAATTCTTTTACGGACCACGTATATTGTTTGAAAATATAAACACCAATATTAAATAAAAACATCCAAATTCAACATGACAAGGAGATATGCAAGTTATAAATCAAAAATTTGATACATTGTATTATAGAGGCAAGAACTGTGGCAAAAAAACAACTATGGTCAGGATACACACAAAAAAAAGTGAAGAATTTAAGATTTAGATGCTCCATACTTTCTTCCTCACTGTATCTACCGCCTTTGACAAAATCCCCAGCTATTTAAAGATTCATTATGTACCTCTTCTACAAGATCCCCAACTATTCCTCTGACAACCTCACACAGATTGTTTTCAGTAAATGATTCATTGATCCAGAAACGGATGTCCTTGTAGCAAGGAGGGTACTGTGGAGGGAAAATGAGGAGAAGGATTAGAATGTTTACACAAGATTTAGCTAATTTATCTAGTCACAATATAACTTCGATATAAATTCCTCATGGTGAATAACAACATAACCCCAGAGGTCCAAGCATAAAAAAGTTTTTGTAAGATTGTCAAAGATTCACATATTCAACGAGTTCATTTGACATGAATGAAACTAAAATGCCGAAAATATACTAAGTTTAAAAATAAATGTCATTTGACTTATATTGTGACAAGGCCTTCAACATAGTAAAGTATCAAAGCCATGGGCGGATGCATTTCTATGTCTAATCATATTATGCTATATAGATTCACAAAACTCACCACAACCTCTCACTGAACAACGTAAGAAATACAACAGAGTTTTGCATAAAAATTATGTAGGTTATCTTACATTTCAATCACATACAACTTACAATAACAGTAAGGAATAACAGAATATCAAACAATGAACTACTCAGCAAAATGACAACAGATGTAGACACTAGCTCAAAGATCCATGCAGTCACAACCAATGAGGTTTAGTTAAACCAAGTCAAACAGAATATATAAACTGCATTTAGTTAAACCAACGCTGTCCTCACCAAGGAGGTTTCCAATCCTGTCAGCAACGAATTCATATTTGTCTGTTATGATAACAAGGAAACAAAAAACACACCCAAATTACCAAAGTTATAATTACAGACCACATGCTGAAACATTAATGTCTTCCATGCTAGCCACCATACATCCAACTCTACAACAAAATAATCATGTCATAATTTGGACTTCCTCCTGCTCCTGCCAATATATAAATAAAAACGAAATCACAAGATACCTTGAACCCATTGATTTGCCAGCGAGTATGAGGGGATGGCCAGGGTAGTTAGTAGCCGTTTCCTTGAAAATATTTGAGTGAAACTCCACCAGACATGTCTAGTCAATGGCAAACACGTTACAATAGATATAAGATTCCCTTAACAATACAGAAGTGCTTCAGAATTCAGATAATATAATCATCTCGAGGTTCACTCAACTAGATATCAATCATGCTTTTTTTATTCTCTTAAATAAGTGTAAAGTCATCTAGATAATGAAAGGCAATTATAATGTGTAAATTTGACTCTAAGCGCAGTTGAATGAGAAAGCAATGGAAAGAAACTCACAAGGATAGTCAAAAGTAACAACATCAGCAGCGTGGAGCTCCTCTTTCAACACACTCTTCCATCTAAGCATCCAGTCAGAAGACGAAGGAGCACTGGCACCGTGAGCGAAGATCACCACCGGGGACGGGGACGGAGACGGAGACAACTGCTTCTTAAGCGGGTTTAGGATCCACATTACAGAAATTCTAATCAAGTCAAAAAAGAGGAAATCAAAGATGAATCGAAGAAAAGGAAGATGGAGATTTAGGATTAGGGTTTCACCTTTGCAATCAATTTTGTAGCAGCGCTTGACGAGCCTGGCGCTACCGTTAGCGAATTCTCTGATCGGATCGAAGACAGAATCAATGGTGAGTTTCACAAACGTCATGAGGGCAAGGAAAACCACAACACTGAGAGAATGAAATGAAGAGAAGGAGAGTAAGGTTGAATAATTTACCAAGGGAAAGAAAAACTACAAAGATGATGGCACGGAGAACAACAGTGATGAGTGATGAGCGACGAGCAGCAAAACGAAGGTTGAGGTACGAGCGAGAACCACGGCGATGAACGATGGAAGAAATGAGGGAGAGTATGAACGGTGAATGAGAGTGAGAGGGAGCGAATAGTGATGGGAAGTAGAAAAGCCTAACTTTTTTCGTTTCTATAACGGGTGGTTTTGTGACCCGTTATGCAAACCTAAATTTTTGGACTTTCTATAACGGTTATGCAAGGGAATCGATATGAAAGATGGTTTTTGCACTTTCTATATCGGTTCATGTGACAACCGATATAAAAATTGTAATTTAAATTACAAAACTGCCACCGCGTCACTTTTAATATCAGGCCGTTTTTAACCGATATAAATGACAGTTATAAAAGGCATTTTTTCCACTTGCTATCATAAAATCACCTGTTGTATCAAACCTAACCAGAAACCATAGGACTGTATAGCATTTTATATGGACCATAATTTTATTACAAGTTGTTAGAAAATAAGAATTACTAATATCATGAGATACCTTGAAGGTTCAACACCCAGAGTGCTGGCAGCTAGTAGATAGATAGCCTGTCACCAAGAGCATAACACAATTAGTTTCATAGATCATACCATACTGTACATTTAATCATTAAAAAAAGAAAGATTGCATATTCAACTTGAGTATAGTATATCAGGTTGCTCCACTACAAGAAAATTATGTAGATAGAGTCACTGAAATTCCAGAACATCAAAACACATAAACTGATCTTCACAGTTGGGCATAAAGGACTTCTAACCATTTGTGTTTCATTTTCAAGGGGACTTTTGGTTGAATGGATGAAATTCTATGTTAATACGTGATCTGCAAAATAGTACTATACTTGTACAGATGTACTTAGATTGTGTCCTGAGAAAACTACCAAATTAGCATTGGAAGGAAGGATGAATATCTTACTGGATCAGGCTTTTTTTTGGGAACCACATCTCCTGCAAATATCTTTATTTTTTCTGCTCGCTCAGGTCCCAGCAACAAAATGCAATCTACACATAAAATACTGAAATTCTCATCACAAACCAGAAGAACCTCCCAATGATTTCCATCTTAAATCATATATCAAGGAAAAGTGGGAAAAAAAGGTAGTGCTAGAACAAAATGAAAAGCTTTCAGTCTACCTTTTATTCTCTTCTTTCTTTTGTTTTTCGATGGCAGTTTTGCACTCTACTGACCAAAGGCTAGAACAGGAAGATTTATGAGCAGGAGACAATGAGGAACTCCTACTTCTATGTCTTCTATATCGTTTTGCAGTTGGTGATCGACTTCGACGGCGCCTTGGAGTTGTAGAAGGACTTTTATGCCCTCTTGGTGAAATAGAATGACTTTTCGCCTGTATGAAGATACACATGATCATGAGCACTGAACCTCAGCAACCAAACAGCTATAATAAGTGAATATAAAGCCTGCCCACATAGTGCAATTGATTAGGCAGAAATAAGAAGCTATTAGTCCATTGCTGTATAGAAAAAGAAGCTACCAGAAATAAGCCGAAGAAGATACCTTCTGCTTGCACATCCCCACTCATTGACAGTTCCATCAAGTTGATGTACCATAAAATTGTCAATTTCTGTCTGCTTGGTTGGTTCCTATAAACACATATAACAAATAATTAGCTGCGTACAAACAACATGATTTATACAATATACTATACCCAATTTATTGCTGCACAATACCTTGCCAATCTGAGCAGGTGCTATAATTGCATTAACATTCTCCACAGCCTAAGCCAAACAAATTTGGAATCTTATCATTAGATCTAATTATTAAGAAAATAAAAATAAATTTACCCCCCCTCCATCAGACACAGATTTTAAAAAACAAATCATTCATGTCTGGGCCTGTGAAAGTATCACCACAATGTCTTCCATTGCATGCATTAATCTACCAAGTGAAGTATATATAAGTGAGATTAAAAATAAGGGAGTAACTATTAGCACCTTAATATTTGCTAGCATGCATCCCCTCCTAGAAAATTTCATGGACATAATCATCTCCATACCACTGGATCAGGAGCATCCTTTTTCTTGCACATGATCCATGGAACTCCAATATCTAGTGAAACTGCCATTTTTGCAGCCCATTGGACATAATCATCTCCATCCACTTCATAAGCAAGTTGGATATGGTTGTACTCGATCTCAATCTACATTGCATAAATAAAAAGAAATTGTAAGGATATTGTTGTATATAATACTGAGAACTAAATAAAATATCAATAGACTTGGTAGAAAAATGATGTTGAAAAATCAAACCTGAGCCAAAATGATGGGGCCTCCTTGTGGAGCAAAGAGCTTCTCTTCTTTCATCTGTTGTATAATAGTTGATACATATTGTTTCATATGCTTCTGCAAATCATAAAGCATTTCACATTTCAGTAATCTTAATTCATAGCATCAATTTCCAGAAACTAGAAGCAGGCATATTATATAATGGAGAACAGAATACAGTTGGTTACCTTGAAAGGTTCATTGTTAGATCGGAATATGATGTCAGGAACCTCAAAACAGATCTTGTCCAAAGCCTACAATGTTACACAATCACAACATCAACAGCCCAAAACATTCATATACACAAAAAACTTAGGGTTTCGAAGGGAACTTACATCAAGAACTTAGGGTTACGAACGGATCTTGGAACTTAGGGTTTCGAAGTTCTTTGCAAAGTTCTTTGAACTTAGGCGACGGCGAGCAAGGTGACGACGAGCTAGGCAACGACGACGGAGAGAGCTGAGAACGGAGAGAGCTGAGAATGGAGAGAGTTAAGAACCAAACGTTGCCTCCAATAAACAGAGAGATGAGAACGGAAAGCTGAGACGGCGATGGCGAGCAAGGGACGACTTCCTGAGACAGCGACGGCGAGCAAGGTCCTCCTGAGATGGCGACGGCCTCCTTTGGGTTTCGAAAACGCGAGTGAGAGAGCGAGATGTTGGGTTTAGAAAACGCGAGAGTGAGAACGCGAGATGTGTTAAAGGAATGGGAGAGTGAAGAGAGTGGTCTTCAGAGAGTGAGAGTTCAGAGCGTGAGAGAGTGAAGAGAAGGAGAGAGTTCAGAGAGTGAGCGTGAAGAGAACGATGAGAACGAACGCGAGATATGCGATGGAAAAATTGGGAAAAAAATAAAAGGGGACATTTAGCATCGGGTGTTTAAACACCCGATGCTAAATGTGTGCCTCTAACACATTTAGCATCCGTTGTTTAAACACTCGATGCTAAAGGTAGGCGCGAAAACTAAAAACTTCTGTTTAATTACAAAATTGTCACCGCGCCTGCCTTTAGCATCGGTTGTTCAAACAATCGATGCTAAATGGTGCTTTTTAATGACAAATTCCCACTAGTAACTCTCTCATAATTTGTCTCACAAGTATTTACGACAATCCAAACTCAATTAGAAATTCAAAATACAAGTTCAAAATGATTCAGTAATAAAGATGACATTCAATTTCGAAAAAAAATAAGGTATGCTCACATAATTTCTGAAAGTCGGATTAAATGAAAAATAAATTCCGGAGTAATCTATAGCTCACCTCAAAAAACAAATCAACTAATTATTTCAGTCAAAAGTCAAACAACTAATTTATGAATGTCATCAAAGAATTCAGTCAAACAATTAATGACATTTACGAAATATCATTAATACCTTATACCCTTATTTTCAAATTACTGAGAATTATATATATATAAATATAATAGGTGCTAAGGTGTGAAACCAAGAGAAATCGCTTATCTTATGGTAGGAGAAGAAAATTTATAAAAGAAAACAAAATGACTCATTTCTCTTCTCTTATGATACTTTTTCTTTTATGTGTTTCGTCCACTTATGCAACCAAGGTTGTAGATGAAAATACCATCTGCAGTAAAGCTAAAAACCCTTCATTTTGTTCAACTCTTCTAAAGTCAAAGCCTGGTTCAAGTAAAGATCTTGTTAGCCTTGCACAATATATTGTAGAAGTGGTTCATGCCAACATTACCAACACAAGCAATCTAATCACGAAGCTACTTGCACAAAGTGGTAGTGATAAGGCAGCAAGATTTTATTACAGTAGGTGCTTATATCATTTTGGGGAAAAAGGTGGTGCCCTTGCTTCAGTTAAGGAAGCTGAAAACGAATTGAAGATGGAAGATTACAAAGATTTGGATAAATCTATGACTGACATCTGGTTTGATGTTTTTATATGTCTTACAAGGGAATCCCCATCTGATCCTCCTTATCACGATACCTCTTTGCTCCCTAAATATGGTCAAGTTATATATCAGGTTATTGATATTATTGATATTATAATATCTTATCTGGTAAAAGCCTAACTGAATATTGTGTTTCTTGCAATAAATGATTCAATGTCATGGTTAAGATTTAAAATTTATGTTGATTAAAATCTACTTATTTAAGTTTGTGTTTGTTTGAGCAAAATGTGTGCAAAGGCATCACAATATAGTATAAGAAAATATCCTAATAAGATTTGCACCAAACATCTATCTAACATTTTGTAGTAAAAGTGGGATTGCAGACCCACCAAACGACAACATGCTAAGGAATCTTGTGAGAAGCAAATTCGTTGGCACAATTATTGTCTTCCGGACAAATACTATGAGAATAACAAAAGTCGTGTTTTTAGAATGCGTCATACAACTACGCAATCAATTTCTAATCAAGTCTCCAAGAAACAATGATAATAGCTTTAAGGCTAAATATATATTTTGGCCCTTTATCTTTGGGGTTGTGGTCACTTTGACCCTTTATCTTTTTTTTTTCTCATTTTAGACCCTCGAGTTTTTTGTGTGTGTCCTTTTGGCCCCTGCCGTTATGTTTATGTTTTTTTAGGCAAATTTTTAAGGACGAAAATGAAATCAATTAAAAACATAAGGGCCCAAAATGAAATCAATTAAAAACATAAGGGACTAAAATGAAATCAATTAAAAACATAAGGGACAAAAATAATAACGGCAGGGGGCAAAATGACACACACACAAAACATGAGGGTCTAAAATGAGAAAAAAAAAAGATAAAGGGCCAAAGTGACCACAACCCCAAAGATAAAGGGCCAAAATATATATTTAGCCTAGCTTTAACAGGTGCTGTGGCTTGTCTCGGCTCTTGAGAAGATCCGCCACTGCTTGTATTATTAGTTAATGTTATCAAACCCAGGGTCGACCCAATTGGTTGGGCTGCGAACCGTGCCAATTGCCGGTTTGGGCACCAAGTAAAATTATCCGCCACTGTTTGTATTATTAGTCAATGTTATCAAACCCAGGGTCGACCCAATTGGTTGGGCTGCGAACCGTGCCAATGGCTGGTTCGGGCACCAGGTAAAATTTTGGTTACCCGGTTCAGCCTGTTTAATGGAAGACAATTATTTAATTAAAATTGTCTAAGAAAGGTATGGTGCAAGATTTGAACCTGCAACTTTCAAGATACATGGCAAAACGCAAACCACTATGCCAAACTATAATTTTCAAACTAAGTTCTTGCTACTATAATATATGTAAATGAATATATTGATTTACTCACGTTCCATCTTCGAATTCCAAAGACAAGCGGATGTATAATATGCCTTTATTTTATGGACTCAATGGGCATCGGCCCCAAGAAAAGTTAAAAACTTGTAGGGAACACCGTCCCTATAAAATCAGCCTTAAAGGCGTCAACAACAAAACTAGAAATGTTATAAAAAATACGACTACACTCCTAAAGGGAGAGACCATGCTTGGCGAACCCATCAACTACTTGATTGGCCTCTTTGAGAGTATGAGAAACCGAGCTCTCTGAAGGAGATGACAACAAAGTGCGAATAGACTCTATCAGCCGGAAGTGAGGATGCTGCGAGGAACATCCCATCTGAAGAAATTTTACTGCTACCATGGAATCTGATTGGACGAAAATCCTTATGTAACCTTTGCGGATAGCAATCTGCAGCCCCATAAGGATTGCTTTGAGCTCTCTGCTTCAACAACAGAGCTAGGTCCAACATATGAAGAAAAACCAATCACAAAGCAGCCAAACGCACCCCTACCAACAACAGAGCTAGGTCCAACATATGTAGAGGCACCATGGTCAGTGACAGCGCCATATCAATTCACTTTCACCCAGCTCGGCCTAGGAGACACCCAACACACATGATTAGGATGGCTCTTATCGAGATCACAAATATTCCGTTTGGAATGCTCCAACCAGCTAGTGCTAATACTCGCCACAGTGTTCCTGATCTTCCCGAGAATGCCAGCAGTCAAGAACTCTTTGTTCGAAAAAATATACTCGTTTCGGCTCTACCAAATAAACCTTAGCGCCACGCCAAATCCAATGGTCCAGTGTTCCTGATCCTCCCAAGAATGCCAGTAGTCAAGAACTACAACCATTAATATTTTGAGCAACCCAACGGCTTAAGGTCCAAGTTCGAGAACGAATTCTCCAACACATGTTCGGGGAGGTACTCCCAAATGGGGCAAACTCAATGACAATCACGCAAAAGATGTAACAAAGATTCGTCATATTGGTTGCACAGAGGGCACGTACCTAACTCTGCCAGTCCTCTTCTTTGTCGCACCGTATTAGTGAGCAGTGAATCATTTCCCACACGGCAAAGGAAGAATTTGTAACTTTCTGGACCCGCCCATCTCCAAATGAGCTTAAAGATGTTGTTGTGTTGGCCTTCCATAGGCACCCTCAATGATCCCCATCCGAAGGTTTGGAGATGTTGGGTGAGGCCACAACTGCTAAAGCAGATGAAGCCATCGCTAATGAGATTGTTGTCGCGGTGGTGCAGATTGTGACAGATGCAGTTGCAGCTATGGAGGCGGAGGTCGTTGTGGAGGCTGAGGCCAATGTGGGTGTCGTCGATCTTGCAGCCCTTACTGCCACCAGTGAAGAAAAAGTGGAGTAGTCTTAGGACCTTTCTGTAAAAACTTTAAAGTCATCACCAAGTCGCCGGTGTGTGGCGCGCCACCTTGATATCGTATATTTACCAATTTTCTTTCCCTTGCATATTTTCCCATAGAGTAGGATAATACGCTTTAAGATATTTGCCATTGATTTTCGTTGCAACTCTTCTCCGTCTAGCGTAATCAAACGGTATGCCTCACTGTCAAATACTTCACTTACAATGTAGGGCCCGTCCCAATTCGGGGACCACTTTCCATACTGGGGGTCTTTCCTCCCAAGTGGAAAATTAATCTTCCAGACGAGGTCACCTTCAACAAACTTCTTTGGCTTGACGTGTTTGTTGTAGGCTCGGGCTGTTTTGGCCTTGTTCATTTCTATCCTGCTGAGGGCAGCCAGCCTGTCGTCATCCACTGAGTCCAACTCCATCAGCATGGCCTGTTGGTACTCATCCACGCTGAGAGTGCTATCGAGCAACTCTTAATGATGCCACACTTATTTCAAGTGGTAATACGGCATCTTGACTGTATACTAAACGATAGGGAGTTGCCCCTATGGCCGTAGACTTGGAATTCCTCATGGCCCACAGGACCTCGTTGAGGGTTTCGTGCAACCGTCGAGACTTATCCTCTATGTTTTTCTTGATGAGCTCGATGATCCATAAGAGAAGACACCAAAGCCTTTGATTTTAAATCTATGATCCATACGTGGAATTTTAGAGTTTGATGCAGGCTTGATTACTATTCAAACACAATATAGAAAAATTACATCTTTGTTTCAGCTTCAACATCCCTAGATATCTTCATCATCTGAATGCGATTACGTGGGTTCAAAGTTCGCATCCTATGGCGAAGCTCGGAGCTAAGTGATTGCCCTGCATTATATGTATAGTTTGACTCGTTTTAAAGTGGTGTGTTTTAGGATCATATTAGTTTGATTTTTTTTTTGTTAGTTTTTAAATTGAGTTTTGTTTTCGTTTGTGTTTTTGAGATACTTGGTAACTTTAATTTGTTTGTTTTTGTTGTTATTCGCCTAGCTATGATAGGAGCTCGCCTAACTATGAGGAAGCCGTTGTCAATGTCGATTCTTATCTGAAACTCGCCTGGCAATGGACCTTGCGTGTCATTAGGAAGCTGTTGTCAGTGTCCATTCTCTCCAGGCGATGAGGAAGTAATTTTTAGTGTTGGTTCTCACCTAAAGCTCGTCAAGCGATAGGGGCAGTCTCACCAGGCAATGATGAAGCAATTTTCACAACTCTAGTTGTAGGTCATTTTAATCATTGGGCATCAGTCTCGTTTTGCGCTCTGAAGTCCATGACGACAAGGATTCGCACTCCACTTACCTCTGTTGATGATTCAAAGCTTGGGAACAAGTCACTGGAGCATCAATGTTGTTAGCTTCTCCCTCTAGTTCGATCTTTTCTCTTGTTATTTCTATTTTTATGTCTATCTAAACTTCTTGTTGTTGGGGATTAGAAACAATTTATGAATCTTTTATATTTTTGAATTAAACATTTGTTATTTGAATGAATGTTATGAGTTATGTTTCAATCTCTGTGCTTAATGCATTCTATGATTTATAATATTTGATTGTGAATAGAAAATTGAATTACATAAACTAGAGAATTGAAATTTGTTTATCTCTAGTATAGGAATAGGTCATTGGTATTCAAAATCATAGGACAATTGTTGTTATTACTACTTATTTCTTTTTAAGGTCACCTAAGGAATTAGGGATTTTTGTTAGAAATAAGTGTTCTTTTACCTAAGGAATTAGGATTAGAATAATGATAATAATTTGACGATAGCTCATAAAATAAGTTCAATAACACCTTTGATTCCTTAGATATAAGAGTTGAGTAAATTGAAGCTCGTCCCGAACCCTTTTTAATTCAAACAAGTTCACACTTGTGTTCTTGTTTTCTAGAAAATTAATATCACAAAAATATTTATTCCCTTTTCCAACCGCCAATCCCATTCGAAGCCCCCTCCTCCATTTTCGTGAACCAGCACCTCAAATCCTCTCTCTCTCTCTCTCTCTCTCTCTCTCTCTCTCTCTCTCTCTCTCTCCTTCGATTCTGTTCATCTCCCTCCCTATACGAATCGAAACACTGCCAGACCACCACAACCAGCTACCACAACGCCGCCCCTGGCCGTCCATGAAACCACCACTGTCCTCGAAATCTCTACATTTTTCCATCGTCGCAATTTCTCTCTCTATCGTGAGTGGCTCTTAGCGCTGCCATTGCTACTTCAGCGCCTACCATGTACGAGTTCTGTCAGGCGATGGCGGATCAGACCCTGGTTTGATCCTCATGTATTTGAGACAACAAAGAAGGAAGAGCGAAACCCAAATCAGTTCACATTGTTGTTTGTGACGCAATAGCAAATATGATTATTCGCTAATCACACAGTTTCTTCTTGTCTTCAAGGATACGTTCACACTACTGTTCCAATATTTGTAACTCAGCATCGTCATCGAACCTTAGCCACTGTAAAATGCTCAGATGTGTCTGAAATGTCATATACAGCCAAATCCTTCGTATTCCCTTCAAATCTTGTCCTTCGGTTTACGACTTCACTACAAAAAAATTAGTCATTAGCGAGGGACAGTTCCCTCGCAAAATGACCTGATTCCCTCACTAATGGTTATTTGCGAGGGACTTAGCGAGGGACTGGTTCCCTCGCTAATTCCCTCCTCGCAAATGGGATTAGCGAGGGAAGTTGGATCCCTCGCTAATTAGCGAGGGACTATGCCGTCGCTAGTTCCCTCGCTAATGACTGCAGCTTTTCAGGTGATGGGACTCAGTTGCAGGGGTTGGTAAATGCGCAGGAATTAGCGACGGCTTTTTCCCTCGCTAATTCCCTCGCTAATGACTGCAGTTTTCAAAAAAAAAATGACACGTGTCCAGTGCTGAATGGCTTGTTTTTTTTTATATATATTAATTAATGAATATTATATTATATTATTAATTTTGTGGTGATGTGTGGTGGTGGTGGTGGCGGCGTGGTGGTGGTGTGGTGGTGGTGGTGGCGTGGTGGTGGTGATGGGTGGTTTAGAGTAGAGAGAAGGAGAAGAGTAAGGGAGAAAGAGAGAGAGAGAGGAGTGAGAGTGGTGGTGGTGGCGTGGTGGTGGTGTGGTGGTGGCGTGGTGGTGGTTGTGGTGGGTGGTTTAGAGTAGAGAGAGAAGGAGAAGAGTAAGAGAGAGAGAGGGAGAAAGAGAGAAGAGTGAGAGTGGTGGTGGTGGGGTGGTGGGTTGGTGGTGGTGAAGAGTAAGAGAGAGTGAGTGAGAGTGGTAGGAGGTATGTGGTGGTGGTGGTGGTGGAAGAGTGAAGAGAGAAGAAGAGTGTGAGAGGAGGTGGTGATGATGGTGGTGGTGGTGGTGTTGGAAGAGTGAAGAGAGAAGAAGGGTGTGAGAGGAAGTGGAAGGGGGAAGAGGAAGGGAAGAGGAATGGTGAAGAGTGAGTGAGTGAGAAAGAAGAGTGAAGGTGTAAACGGATATAAAGGAAAAAAGAAAAAAATTTGCGAGGGAATTAGCGAGGGAACTGTCTCATCATCTGAAAAGTTAACGTTAGCGAGGGAATTAGCGAGGGAACTGTCCCTCGCTAATTTCTGCACCTTTACCAACCCCTGCGCTGAGTCCCATCATCTGAAAAGCAAAATTTAGCGAGGGAATTAGCGAGGGCAGTCATTAGCGAGGGACAGTTCCCTCGCTAATTCCCTCGCTAATGACAAAAAAATTGACAGCTCTATGCCCTCGCTAATTCCCTCGCTAATGACTGTTTTTGCGAGGGACAACAAGTCCCTCGCTAATGTCCGTCGCTAATTAGTGTTTTTTTTGTAAAATTTGAATTGCGGTCAGCGTGTTGCACCTTTCGGAAAACGTTGTTTGTTTATATGTGTTTGAGTCAACGGTCACGTCGTCAAATTGAGTCAACGGTCATGTTGTCATATTGGATCGTGTTCGATAATTTGTAATTTTTCCTTGTCGTTTCCCCTAGGAAGACACTTCGATATCAGGTATGAGGGGAAAGAGATACCGAAGGGGTGCACCAAAAAGAGTGCAAGAAGGAGGTCCCGGGTTCAACCCCCGGAAACTAACATTTCCCCCACCCCCACTAACATTGCCTATCAAAAAAAAATGTATGAGGGGAAAGGGTTTATTTTCTATGAATATGGGATAGGACTATTATGCCATTGATTATTGTTATTCATATTTTGTCCGTATTTAATGATTTATTATTTATTTATGGTTTAAATATATTTTTCGTCCATGCAAATATAGCGGTTTTTCAAATAAGTCATGCAAATTTTTTTATTATTAAATAAGTCCCTACAAAATAACTTTTTTTTAGATATACCCTTCTATTACTAAGACGTTACAAAAATGCTGATGTGGCTGACGGAATGATGATGTGGCAAATTTCAGTCCATTTAGGATTGACACCTTATTATATTTTTATTTAAATTTAATTTTAAACATCTTCCTCAACAACCCCAATTCTCATCTTCATCTCTCACCTTTCACGGCAATTTCACCACTGTAGCACAAAAAAAAATTAAATACCAAAATAGTACACTTTTTAGATTATTTACCAAACTAGCACACATCCAATTTTTAGTTCAGAAGTCGCTCCCCACCAAAACGACTTCTGAACTAAAAATTGTAATTTTTTGGCTAAAGTGTTCCCGGGGTCCCTTATCTTTATTTAAAGTAACGATTTGGTCCTTTATCTTTTTTTTGTCCCAAATCAATCCTTTATGTTTTAAATTTTTGACACATAAATCCTTTTCTGTCCCAAATCAGTCCTTTATGTTTCAAATTTTTAACACATAAATCCTTTTTTTTGACAAATAAATCAGCACTGTTAACGGAAAAGGATTTATGTGTCAAAAATTTGAAAGATAGAGGACTTATTTGGGACAAAAAAAACATAAAGGACTAATTCGTTACTTTAAATAAAGATAAGGGACCCCAGGAGCACTTTAGCCTAATTTTTTTTTCATTTGTAGTTCAGAAGTCGCCCCCGGTGTCGCCCCCCACCAAGGTGACTTCTGAACTGTTTTTTTTATTTTTTTCTTTTTGTTCTATATTAATTTAAGTAAATTTAATTTAATTAATTTAATTAATTAAGAAAATTAATATTGTTATTTCAAAATTAATTATAAAAATTTTTGTGAAAAAAAAAATTTGAACACATTAATGTATTTAAAAGTGTCGGCAAGATCTCGTGCGTGCAAAAGTGTCGGCAACATTAATCGTAAAGAACACTAAAAAAACCATTTTTTTTTCTGTAGTGCAAAAAATTAGTTTTTTACTATGTTTTGACCACTTTTAATCATATATTTGTATTTTTTATTTAAAAAAAAATATCTACCGTGTAGAAGAGGTATAAAACTATCGTTAGTTTTTCACCCTCCAGCTGCATCTTTTCCGTTAGTTTTTCAATTCCCATTTCGCCATCTCCAATGTTTTCTTGGCTGCAATTTCCTTTGTGTGCCTCTCTACACTCTTTTTTCTTGCTGCTTCTGCTTGTCTACTTCTATCTTTTATGCTTGTATCAGCATCCAACATATTTCCTTTTAAATCACATAGATGAGTTTCAATCTTCACTGTCTCTAACTCACAAGATTTTAATGCCTTTTGTTTTTCATGGAGCATGGCCTCGATATGACGAACCTCTTCAGAAAGCGATTTTCTTTGTTGGTTAAATGCTTCAAACGAAGCCTCGGTCTTGATATAATCATCCTGGATGTGAGCCAATTTCGCTTTCTCCTCTTCTAAGTATTTATTGTGTTCCTCCAATGTAAGAGAATTTTCCACGGACTTGTCTATTTCTACCATGTGAGAGTGAGAAGTAAGGTAGAGTTTTTTTGTTGGTAAAATAGATGTAATTTAGGTACTGCGAAACAGAAGGGTATTTTCATAAAAATGAATTTACATTTAGGTACCGCGGCCAGTTCCTAATTTATTCGACTGTTGTATTATGTTTTCGTCTCGTTTGTATTATCTAATGATGTATTTCTGGGAACTGTGTTGTTTATTGAAGTATTTCTTCTATAGCGTAAATTAATTTTTTTTACCACTAATTATCTAATTATTTTATTTTTGAAATAACAAAATTAATTTTTAACTATTAGTGTTGTCAAGATCTTGACCGTTGAACCTGCACGTTGTACTATGCACTATATATGCACTTTGTAATGTGCTACTAATTAAATCAATACAGTTAGTTCTATATTTCTATTTAGCGCATAATTTTTTTTTCAAAAAAAAATGTAATTAACAATATTATTTTGGTATTTTTTTTTGTGCTACGTGGCGAATTTGCCACAAATCTCAGCCGTTTATTAGTGTCGGCAAGATCTTGACCGTTTATTAGTGTCAGCAAGATCTTGACCGTTAATTAGTGTTGGCAAGATCGTGACCGTTTATTAGTGTTGGCAAGATCGTGACCGTTGAAACTGCAGGCTGCACTATGCAGGCTGCACTATTCACTATTTATTTAACGGTGAAGATCTTGCCGACACTAATTAACGGTCAAGATCTTGCGACACTAATTAACGGTCAAGATCTTGCGACACTAATTAACGGTCAAGATAGTGAATAGTGAACAGTGAATAGTTCAGCGTGAATAGTGAATAGTGAAGACAAAAAAAAATTCAACTTAATATTGATTTATTACTAAATACATTAATGTTGCCGACACTTTTGGACGCACGAGATCTTACCGACACTTTAAATACATTAATGTGTTCAAATATTTGTTTTCACAAAAATATTTAAAATTAATTTAGAATTAACAATATTAATTTTCTAAAGTGTCGGCAACATCAAGACCATTGAAAAAATGTTGGTTATTACCTTTGAATTATCCCCTGTTTTTAATTTTATCTCGGTGAGGACAAAAAATTGTAGCGTTAAAATAATGTGATCAGAGTGAGAAGTAAGGTAGAGTTTTTTTTTGGTAAAATAGATGTAATTTAGGTACTGCGAAACAGAAGGGTATTTTCGTAAAAATGAATTTACATTTGGTACCGCGGCCAGTGCCAAACGGAAGGGTATTTTGGTAAAACTGAATAAATTAGGTACTGCGGCCAGTGCCAAACTGAATAAAAAAACTGTTTGTTTTGTAGTGCCAAAAGTTAGTTTTTTACTATGTTTTGACCACTTTTAATCATATATTTTTATTTTTTTATTTAAAAAAAATATCTACCGTGTAGAAGAGGTATAAAACTATCGTGTTGAGTTATGAAATATGACATACAGATTTAATTTGAACATGTATTATAATCGTAAAGAACACTAAAAAAACTGTTTGTTTTGTAGTACAAAAAGTTAGTTTTTTACTATGTTTTGACCACTTTTAATCATGTATTTTTATTTTTTTATTTAAAAAAAAAATATCTACCGTGTAGAAGAGGTATAAAACTATCGTGTTTTATGAAATATGACATACAGATTTTATTTGAACATGTATTATAATCGTAACGAACACTAAAAAAACACGGATTACATTGATTGAAAAGTGGATTACAACAACGTTGAACTAGTCTAGATTGCGATTTGGACAGTTATTTTTGTTGTGACCCTCATTTCTACAAATACCACATCTCTTGGTGCGACTACCCCTTTCTCTTTGATCCATCTCTGTACGATTACGGGTAGACTGTGGACGACCCTTTTTATCTCTCCGTTTAGATGAATCATGCTGCAGTTCTGGGCCATTGAAATCAGGCCATGACAACTCAGATGACAATGGTGGGAACTCCTCAAAGTATGTATTGAAAACATACTGCATTTTGTACTGTGGTTGCACGAATTCCATGTGATCGTAATTAACTTTTGAACATGCCGCGATCACAAGGGAACAAGGATAGTGCAGTGCCTGAAATTCCCCACACTCACACGTCATGTCTCTGAAGTTAACCACGAATGTGCCCGCAGGTCTCCCACTTTGTGGTCGTATAATTTCTTCCACTCTGAACAATTTTTGGGTACGATCGTGAATTGCCACGTTGTGCGTGTTCGAGACAGCTCGGTTGTGATCTATTTTGTCCATCAATTTTTCAGAGTACATAGTTCGAGACATACTCCTTTTAAAGATACATATCGACATTCTACGCCCGAAAGGGACCCCGATATGTTCTATGAGTGCTTTGGGGTCCAACCCGGCTCTACGCAGTCTGTGGCGTTGCTTCGTCAAATTGAAGAGCAGGCCGGCGGTGCTACTTCTTCATCAGTTCCCCAATATTTTCCAGAGCCACTGCCCCCTGCCCCTACAGAGGAAGAACAGCAACCACCACATCGGCATCAACGTCCACGGCGTGTCCCCAAACCTCGACAGTGTGGAACTGGGTCTCATCTTCTTCGTTAATTTTTTTCTGTACTGTCTTTTTAAATTATCAGTGTGGAACTGTCTTTAGTTAAATTTATCAGTTATTGTAATTTTAAATTAACGAAGTTATTAATTTTAAGGTTTTAATCTTATGTGACATTTTTAACATTTGGATCAATAATTTACTCTTTTGTGTTTAACAGTGCTTTGTGCAGATTGCACATTGTAAAGTGTGCATTGTGCAGAGTGCATAGTGCATAGTGCATAGTGCAGAGTGTGCTATTACAGTGTGCATTGTGCATAGTGCACTGTTAAAGTGTGCATTGTGCAGAGTGCAGAGGTCTTAATTTCTTTAACGGCTTAGATTTTGCCGACACTAAACCCTAAAATCAACAGTTAAGATATTCCAAAATCAACGACTTACAATCATGTTTGGTGGAATGTAGTTTCCAAAACCAAAATTTCCGCCGATGAGATCATCCGTCGGGTTTTCCCTCCAGCGTAAAATGTTTGGTGGAATTAGTTTCAATCATGTTTTCCTCTTGTTTCGTTTTTTATTTTCTATTCTTGTATTTCTGCAAATTTTGTTGTTTATTTCAGTCTTTTTTCTATATTATATTATGTTCCAATTTTTAATCTCTTAATTTTTTTTCGTAAATATTAACGTAATTTTTTGAATTAACAATATTAATTTTCTAAATTAATTAAATTAATTAAATTTATTTAAATTAATATACAAGAAAAAGAAAAAATAAAAAAACACAGTTCAGAAGTCACCCTGGTGGGGGCGACTTCTGAACTACAATTGAGAAAAAAATTACAATTTTTAGTTCAGAAGTCGTTTTGGTGGGGGGCGACTTCTGAACTAAAATTACAATTGAAAAAACCCTAATTTAATTTGGGGATTGACTAGTTTATCCAAGTCAGCATATTAAAATAGAAAATAAAATAAAAACAATGACATGTAAATGCCAACATGGATCTCTGTTAGCCACATCAGCAGATGGCTAACAGAGATTTAACAAAAGGGTATTTGCAAAAAAAAAAATTGTAAGGACCTTTTTAAAAAAAAAAAATTGTAGGGACTTATTTGAAAAACAGGTATATTTGCAAGGACGAAAAACATATTTAAACATTTATTTATTCAACTCAGATGACTGTAAATAATTCAGATGACTAATTAATTTAGATGACTGTAACTATATGACCTGGATGACTGTAATTATATGCTTTGGATGACCGTAATTAAATGATTTGGGACGTAACTATTATGCCGAGTTTAAGGAATGAATCTAGTATGAATAGTCAATTGTATGTTAAATGATGTCCTTTAATTAACGCGTGAGGAATGAAGAATCTTAGGCAGATGACAGTAGAATTAAGTTGCTAGTGAAGGTGAATTTAGAGTAAAAGTAACTATAAGGATTATTAATGTCTAAAATTAATGGGCGATGCATTAATAAATGATAGAGAATGATTATATAGGATTAAGGCTAAGGAAAAACTTGGAGACTTGATTAGTCGGTTAGTGATTACATTATAGCAACGAAAAACAGGGTGATTGACTTTGAGAATGAGTATTAGTGATAGGAGAACAAGTCGAACGAATTGTAGATCATGAGTAACATAAGACAATAAAATAGTAAGGTGTCAATAGCTAAATCATGACTTAGTGCTAGTTAGATGAAACTTATTTAATGGCTTAACGAAGTTAATTAAGTTATAGACGTTTGATAATGACCCTCAGACATAGCTGAGAAGATATCACATAGATATAGCTTGGGAGTTATTCATAATAAATTGTAATAACGTAAGTAAGAAGAAAGAGTTAAAGAAAGAGTTAGTGATAAGAGTTAAAGGAAGAGTTAGTTATAAGAGGTATATGATGAATTAGTATTGAAAGTGCTAAAGAATTATAATGATAGATAAGCGTATATAATAAGATTCGTTGTCAAAAAAAAAATCGTTTAAGATACCGACACCTTAGTATCGATTAATGTAGATAAGATTGACTGGGAATAGTTTAGATTATTAAGTGATTTAACGTTTATGCTTTGTTGTGATTGTTGGTTGGTATTGTGTGTATTGTTATGGGAAAGTTGTTGCATTGTGGGCAAGTTATACTTCGTCGATGATTAACGAGCTGGTTCGTGAAGAATCTTGTCGCAGCAGGGGCAATAACTCGTTGTAGTATGGACGAGCGATATCTTTGTGATCGAGATTTGTTGAAGGAACCTTGTCGCAACATGGGCAAGGACTCGTCGCAGCATGGGCGAGTTGTAACTTAAACGTTGAAGATTGTAAGAGGAAGGTCGCAGTATGGGCAATGACTCGTCGCAGTATGGGAGAGCTGTACCTCAAAAGTTGAAGTTGTATAGGAGGAACCTTGTCGCAGTATGGACTTGTTGTATTTGTCACTCTTTAGGGAGTGATTGTTTGATATTGATTGATGGATCGTGATGGTCTTTGCTGTTTTAGTTTCGGTCTCATGTTCCTTATATGGTTTGGACGCTCTTTCTCACACATGCACCTTTTTTTAGATTAACTCCCCGGTGTCGTTAGAGCAGTCTTCTACGATCGTGCTTCAGTGGAGATGTGATCACTACGGATCCCCTAGAAGCTTATAGTATGATACTACGCGTTGATGTTATTCTCTTTTATTTAATTGGATTAATGGTGAATTGCTCTGATCCTGTGACATTAGGATTATGGTTGTACTCTTTTATTATAAATTAAGATCATTGTTGCTATTATATTTTAAAGAAAGGTTTTGTCACTTAGCATTTATTATTACTATAAATTGTTTTATACGATTTCAGGAAATTGACGACATCTTTTACTTACGAAAAATATTTCCAAAACAATTGCAAATATTATTTTGAAAAACAAATTTACTCATTTTCCGCATTTTTTCATTTATAATTACTTTTGTAGTAAAGGGTGTCACACTAAAAGAAAAAATTTGATCCAGAAATCGTCTGATCCAGAAACCGTTGAACACCAATCACTGCCACCACAGACTCAATCACCGCCGCCTAATTGTTTACTGCATGCATAACCTATACACTATGCTTACGTTAGGAATTGAAAAAGATATTTAACGTATTGTCAAATGGAAAAACATATTTAATGTACTGTAAAAAGGAAAAGAAATTAATGTATCCATAATTTTGGTTTTCAAAAAATAAAATCTTATTTAATGAAAAATAAAAACAAGCGTTGAGAAAATGACTCATAAAAAATCATCTATTTCTTTGGTTAAAAAATAACCAGAATTTGTATCTCCTTTTTTACGTTGGTAATTATGTTTGTTGCTTCAAAAAGATACCTTAATTGATTAACAATTTACCAATTTTATGATTTTAAAAAAACAATATAATAATAATAATTATAATATCTATAAAGGGACAAATCCCAACAATTAACAATATAAGGGTTTATGGGAATGTCGGCTCCTGGGTTCAAACTTGGATGTAAACAGTGGTAGTGTGTGTGCATGATGTTTATTTGTCATTTCATCTAAGTAGACAAAAAAATAAGGGTTTATGGTAAAACAACCAATATAAGGGTAAGAAAATAACAAAAAAAAAGAAATATTTGTTCAAATCCTAAGGCACCAAAGGCACGAATCATGTCAATTGCAAAAGCATCACACAACTGCCAGATCACAATATTAGTTGTTCACAATATTAGTTCAAATGATTCAGTAATAAATATTTCATTCAATTTTGATTTCATAAAAAAAGATTTCATTTAATTTTGGTCAAAAACAACAAATGCCATTCAATTTCGAAAACAAATAAGGTATGCCCTCATAATTTCCGGAAGTCAGAGTAATGAATGTTATCAATATTCTCTCTATTTACGCAAGGAAAAATGTTCAAAGTAATTATTTTAGTCAAAAATCAAATTCATTATTAAATGCTTAATTAGTAATTCGTTAACTAATTTATGAATTTCATCAATGAAATCAGTCAAACAACTAATTCACATTTACGAATATCATCAATACCTTATATACCTTATACCCTTGTTTTCAACTGTATGAGAACTATATATGAAAAGATACTAAGCTGTGAAATAGAAGAAGAGAATTGAGAAAAAGAAAACAAAATGACTCATTTCTATTCCGTTATGATAGTTTTTATTTTATGTGCAACATCCTCTTATGCAACCAAGGTTGTAGACGAGGATACCATTTGCAAAAAAGCCAAAAACCCTACATTTTGTTCCGCGATTCTCAAGTCAAAGCCCAATTCGAGTAAAGATGTTGTTAGCTTTATACTATACACTCTGGACGTGGTCCATGCCAACATTACCAACACCAGCAATTTAATCAAGGAGCTAATTGCACACAGTGGTAGTAACGACGTGGCAAGACATTATTATATAGTGTGCTTATTTCATTTTGGTGAACATGGTGCCCTCGGTCCGGTTTTCGAAATTGAACGAGATTTGAAGATGGGAATTTATGAACATTTGGATCAATATCCGGGTAGTATCTGGGTTGAGGTTGATTCGTGTCTTACAGGGGAAAGCCCAGCTGACCCTCCTTATCACGATACCTCTATGCTCCCTAAATATGCTGAAGTTGTAATACAGGTTGCTGATATTATTGGTATTTTAATATCTTATTTCTTGCAATAAGTGAGTCAATGTAATTGTTAAGATTTGATATTTCTCCAGAGAATCAACCAACAATTATATTGATTAGAATCTACTTTTTCAAGCTTGTCTTTGTACTAGTCTTTTTGTAGACATTTGAAAACAAAATAAACAATGAGAAAAAAGTATTATTCTCTTTTTCTTTCTGCAAAATGGCGTGAAAAGGCATCATAATATAAATTAAAAAGACATTCTAAGAAGGTTGTCGACACACTAGTAGAAATTTGACATTAAAAATCATTATTTAGAATCAATCGTTTAAACACACAATGCTAAATGTCGATGCGGTGGGAATTTTGCAATTAAGTGGAAGTTTTCAGTTTTCGCACCTACATTTAGCATCGGTTATTTAAACAATTGATGCTAAAAGTATTTGTATGAGAGTTTTAGCATCGGTTGTTTGAACAACCGATGCTAAATGTGTATCTCAAACACATTTAGCATCGGGTGTTAAAACACCCGATGTGAAAAGTCTGAAAACTTCCACTTCTCTCGCTCTCTGAAACCCCCTCTTTGCGAAACCACGCTTCTCTCATTTTATCTTGTTTTATCATACCCTTCCAGATCATGTCGCTCAACTGCATAGTATATGTATTAGTATCACTGTTATGTCTAATCAGTGACTTATTCGAAACTTGTAGGTATTTGATAACCCAAAGTCATACACTGATGAGGAACTTATGGAGATTCGTCAGAGGAACTTATGGAGATTCGTCGGCTTTGGGAGAAATTCTTTTTGAAGATTCGTGCAGAGAAAATTAATACACTATTTTAGATTTACTAGTTTAATTTGTGTTTTAGAAACATTTTGTTGCATTTAGTCGGTAACTGTTTGGTTGAAGCAAAACTGGTAAAGTAGGAAAGGGATCCCCTAAAGTGTGTCATGGTGGATACCACATTTCGAACCCCAATGGGAGCTTAGGAATAAGGAAACCTTGGCAACATTCTGTTACTAGGATTGGAAAATCCACTTTCAATTCTGCGCACTGAATGCTATCACAGCACTGAGTTATTTGGGGAAAAATTACTGAACTTAGTCTTGGCTTTTTCTATCCATTTTTACATCTTCTTAATTTCTTTTTACTGTCATTTCAACTTTAGTTTACCGTCCTAATTATCTTAATCAAAGGTGTTACTTGTTACTTTATTGTCTCACTAAATAGATTGGCTAAATTGGGAATTTGTGAAGTTAACCATAATCAATCCTCGTGGGAACGATCTCTACTTATCATTTTATTACTTGTTTGACTGTGTATACTTGCACACGTCTTTTTCACAACACTCGGGCAGAACAGGTTGGACGCCACAGAGTCTGGGGGACCCTGCATCCCTGGCTGCGGGATTGCTTGAGGTGGATTGGTAACCCATTACTGCCCAAGCACCCCCTGACCGAGGTTTGTAAAGCCGATTCCTTGGATAAAAGGCTGGTTATTTTGGCAAGGTGGAACTTTTCTCCAAAGCTGCTCGACAGTAGCACCAGTCATCTGTGGACATGGCTGTGAACCCACCGGAAAAGGCACGAGTGCTTCAGGATACAGCTGACTAGGAGGCAGGCTAACTGAGCAAGGTGGGTTCTGGACCCATGGCTGCTGGCTGGGGTAGTACCCGCCTGACCTACCAAGCCCTAATTATGAGCTGAAGGCTTCCCCCCTGCGTAGGGTGGATGGTTATCCGTCGAGGGGCATCCGTAGGATGATCCCTACGGTAAACCGATCGAACCCATAGCCTCGGGCGGCCTCCTGGACATATGCACTTATCCCTGCAAACGATTAGTCGTGTTAGTAACTATCGCCATAAACAGCTCCCTAGTGTTGGCGTTGACAAAATTACAAGTCCGAGGATACGTAGGAATAGGAATTACCTGATGAGAATGTGCCTGCAAAGGATCAACCACGCTACCATAATGACATATTGTGGAGTCTGTTGCACGCTCCCCATTGAGCTGGGTAATCCTCCCTACGGTAGGCTAGGGACGCCAAAACTCGTCGCAGTGCTCGCCTGTGCAGGACATCTCTTCTCCTGATCCTTGGCCTGTTGCACTTCGTTGTGCACCATAGGTTTATCTATGTCAGCCAATTGTTAGGAGACTTGACACATGATATCCCCATGTCTATATGCTGCCGAATGAACAATGTAGTCATCACTACAGGTTCTTCATCACTTCAGGTTCATATCCTTTACTAAGCCTGTCTTCTTGGATGATGAGTTGGGTTCCATGCTTAGGCTTCAACCGGAATACAAGTACATACGCCAATCATAATCCAGGCCAGGCGAACTAAACTCGAAAGTCTGTTTGGCTTTGCTAGTCCCGTCGGGCGTGCCAATATTTTGTCGTCAAACGCTTGTGTCCCAGCCGTGGAATCAGCTAGAGGTTTAGACAGTCTGATTCTTCTTTCTTCAAGCGATTGTGTCGAGGACGGAACTCTGTTCCTCGACTATGGGTTCCCTAACTTCCCCAAAGAGTGGTTAGGTTAGGTGTGAGAGGGAGTGTGGCTTAGATTATCTACGAAAACTAAGAAAGCATAAAGAAAAGCGATAAAGAAAATAGATTAAGTAAAGACTTGTGTACTGATTGATGTGTTAGTGTATATATACATGAGCCTTCATTGGTCACTACTCGAGCCTACATCTGCCCACCGTTGGATTAATCTTGATGAACGGTTCTAATTAAGCCTAATCCCTAGAAACTCAGCGTTTATTCCACCACGACCTTACTAGAACGGTTAATGGGGTAAAACTCTAGTCGCTTCGGTTTCTGCGGAGTCTTCTGCTTATTGACCTTAACCGCTCCAACGTAGTATGTCCACGTGCATTGACTACTTGCGCTCCAAGCAAGCATTCCTCGCCTCGGCCACATCCCTTCTCGGTTGTGCCTTTCTTCAGCCTTCGTCCGTTGACTTCTCAACCGAGTTACTCTGCAGTCGAGGCCCTCTCCAACCGAGTCTCATGGTACCTCGGTGCCTTGTCTTCATTCCTTCGGGGCTTCCAAGTATCTTCTTTCCATGACCAGCCCAAATCTTATGGCAAGTATCTTCTCCTGCCCCATTGCTCATGTGGTTGCCTCGGCCCTATCCTGGCCTTAAACCTCCTTTTCTCCCTTGGCCAAACATTCACTTTATTTTCGGTGTTAACAAACCTCAAATCCAAAATTGATCATCTGTTGCAATTTTATTATGAAACGCCCTCTAAAGAATAACTGATTGAGATGACGGGATAAAGTTATTCCAAACTATTTTATTGCTAGGAACCACTTGTCCAACATGGTTGTGGAAGAGAAATGTATCCTTGAAAGTCAAGTCTCTTGTTTTAGAATGATTCCACATCATTTGATCCTCCATCAAAATAGTGAAGCTGGGGAAAATAATTAATAAGATCGGCAGTGATGGACCATCTACCATTCACTTTAAAATCACTTAGTGTAACTTTAGGATCCCTATACAGATTATAAGGTATACCAATAATATTCACAATAGGCCTAGAGAGCCAAGAATCATTCCAAAAATTTATCCTAACACCATTCCCAAGCTTCTAAGTTGAATGCTCAAGAATGACAGAAATGCAAGATTTAAATCAAGACCAAATAGAAGAGGAGGCATAATAATCTACGAGGTTATTATTTTTAGGGTAAAATATGTTTTTAGTCCCTACAAAATCGGCTCCTTCTAAGTTTAGTCCATATATTAACGAAATAGGCGTTTTAGTCCTCATCTTATTTTTTCGTTTTCAATTTTAGTCCCTCGTGACTTTTAATAGCGCTTCAAAACTTTTAATAGCGCTTATAAAAGGTCAAAAAAGCGCTATTAAAAGTTTTGAAGCGCTATTAAAAGTCATGAGGGACTAAAATTGAAAATGGCAAAATAAGATGAGGACCAAAACGCCTATTTCTTTAATGTAGGGACTAAACTTAGAAGGAGCCGATTTTGTAGGGACTAAAAACATATTTAACCCTTATTTTTATTGTCTCTTTCTTTCAAAAGAAGAGCCCATTGTAAGTTGGTAGAGATGAAATTTCACTCAAGATTTAACATACCGACCCGATTAATTGTTTTGATAGACTTCAGACCCAAACCACCATCTTGAAATGGTTTGCACACTTTGACCACAGAAAATTTCTAATCCAAATGTCAACACTATTGAGGAGATTAGCAGGCCAAGCATCAATAAGAGTGTTGTAAACCAACATGCTAAGAATGACAAAATTTACCAGTTGAACTCTAGCCTTAATTCTATCTGCAATAGGTAATAAATGAATTCTTCGAGGCTTTCATTTGAATAAAGGGATACCAAGATAATTAAAAGGGATAGAACCCCTAGAAAACCCAAGTAAAGTTGAGATGGCAGTGATACAAGAGGGGGATATGCTGCCAGTGAAAAACTTAGATTTCACTTTACTAGTAGCTTGACCAGAGACTTGCTCATAAGAAAAGAAGAGATCCAACAAACTTGAAATACTCTTTTTAGTAGCTCGACAAAAAAATCATAATAGCATCAACATATAAAACATGACTTGGCATACAAAAACCTCTGGGGCCTACCATAAGCCGGAGCTTACCATCTTCAACAAGCTTGGAAAAGCCTCTACTAAAAACATCTTCAGCCAAACAGAAGAGGAGAGTGGACAGAGGATCACATTGTCTAACACCCTTCTTTCAGCCAAAAAAACAGCAACAGATCCATTAACAGAAAAAGAGAGCTTAGGAGATTAAAGAATTATACTTATCCGATTCCATGCTTAGGTTGAGGGTGTGGCTAACATTCGTGCTGAGGTGGTACGCCTCTTCGCCAACCACTTCTCAGAGGAGCCTTGGTGTCGTCCCACAATCGATGGGATCTAATTCATTCAACTCTCCCCTTTGGAGAATTCTCGGATCACTGCAGAATTTACCATGGTTGAGAATGAGGGTGCAATTGCATTGTCTGATGGAAACAAGCTGCCAGGTCCTAATGGTTTCAACTTTAACTTCATCAAATATTTTTGGGATTTGATGAAGGTTGAGGTTGGGATCCTTTTCCATGAATTCTTTGTAAACGCGAAACTACCCAAGAGCTCCAGTTCTTTTTTTCTTACTCTCAACCCCAAGGTGCGTAGTCCATCTGACCTTGAGAATATCAGGCCTATCTCTCTCCTTGGGTGTCTGATTAAACTGGTGGCAAAGGTTTTGGAAACTAGACTATCATCAGTGATGGAGTCACTTGTCTCTCCAATGCAGTCTGCTTTCCTCAAGGAGAGGCATCTTGTCGATGGGATAACGGTAGTTAATGAGGTAGTGGACTTTGCAAAGAGAAGGAAAAAGGTGTGTCTGATTCTCACTATGGACTTCGAAAAGACATATGGTTCTGTTAGATAGGGATTCTTAGATTACATCCAAGGTTGATTCGGTTTCTCAGAGACTTGGAGGATATGGATTTGGACGTGTGTGTTCTCCGGGAGTCTTTCTGTGCTTGTTAATGGGAGTCCGATGGACGAGATCAACATACGGCATGGACTGAAACAAAATGGCCCACTGGCCCCCTTCCTCTTTCTATTGGTGACTAAGGGTCTTAATGGTCTTGTCAGGAGCGCCTTGTCATTTGGGGATTCCCCTAAATTTTCTTTAATGTGGCAGAACATATGTAGGCATGGGAGTTTACGGAACAATGGGACTATTTGGTTTCAGGAGTCACTTGTGTGGAAGGTGGGTGATGGGAACTCCACTTCCTTATGGTAAGATACGTGGGTGGGGGACACAGCCTCTTTGTACTACTTTTCCAAGGCACTTCTCAGTGTCTAACCAGAAGGATTACAATGTGGGGCAAATGGTTAGGTGGGTAGATGGGTCTCTAGTATGGGGTCTAATTTGGAGGAGGGACTTTTTTTTGTGCGGTCTTAGTGTCTACCACATCTCCTTCCTTCTCTAGAGTCAAATGTGTTGCTTTGGAGGAGGCAGTCTGATGGAATTTACTCATTTAGATCCGCATATTCTTTCTTATCAAGTGACCCTAGTTGGGTTGTACATCAAGATCTCTCTCAATTGCTCCTTCTATTCTGGTTGTTTAGGTATGGGGACATGTGCAAGAAGCGGCTGGCTTTGATCTGGCATACGGTTATCTGGGTCATTTGGGAGGAGCGGAATAACTATATTTTTGCAGGTACGCCAGCTGAAGGTATCCAGGCTTTGGAGAGGATCAAAGTTATGTCTTGAATATGGTTTTTAGCGAGATGTGGAGTACCTCCATGCCTTTATATTAGTGGTGGGAAAAGGTTTTTTTGTGTATTTCTAAGTAGTTCTCATTGTATTTGTCTTCTTGAATTTTCTTCTGTATTCTGACTCTTTTGTATGGTTTCAGTACCCCTTGTACCCCTATATTTTTATAATATATGTTTGCCATTAGAAAAAAAAAACATCATTGAAACCAAAAGTAGTCAGAAGCTTTTTTGATGTCAATTTTCAAGGCTATTTGACAACCAAAAGCCTTTTTCTAAAGCAAATGAATAGATTCAGAGGTAGTGCAAACACAGTCTGAAATATTTCTACCTTTCACAAAACTCCTCTATTTATCTGAAATAATAGTGGGATCAACTAGAGCAACTATGTCTGCTATAACTTTAGTAAATTTAAAATTAGCTACAGCTATAGGTCTATAAAGCTCAACTATATCAGCACCATCTACTTTGGAATCGAAGCAACAATACTAGAATTAAAATTAGGGAGCAACCAACATTGTTGAAAAAAGTGCAAGACGACTTTATAAAATCCTGAACAACAATGTCCCAATAATGTTGGAAGAAGAAACCTCGAAACCCATCAGTCAAGTGATGCCATCTCCGTTAAGAGAAAAAAACTGTAGTTTTAACCTCTTCCATAGAAGGTAAATAAGCTAGCATAACATTATCCTGATTCGAGACTAAAGAAGGAATAACTTCCCTAATAAAACCATTGTAACGATAGTCATTGTTCACTGAAAACAAATTCTTACAATAATTCAAAATATGATTCTCAATATCAGCATCGTCTGAAAGGATACTATCACTATGCTTCATAACAGAAATTCTCTTTGTAACATTTTTAATCTTGGTTATTTTATGATAAAAGGCAGTGTTTCTATTCTAAAAGTTATGCTAGTTAACTCTAGATTTCTCCTTCCAATAAGCTTCTTCATAATTTAAGGCGACCAGCAAATTAGTTTGAGCCTCATTCTCAAGAACGAATAAAGTATTAGAGCCTCCTAGATTATTAATCTGCTCCTCGATGTTATCAACTTTGGCTAAAACTTCATTAACATCAGCAAAAACATTAATGCTTTTTAACAAACAAAAAATCAAGCTTATGCAACTTACAATGCTTTTTTATAATTACTCTTGGGTCAGGATTACCAATCCCCCTGACATTCCAATAGAGAAGTTTTTAACATTGAGAAGAGTGTTGGATGCTACTTGTTTTCAAGTATTTTTCGTTAAGGGTCTTTGTCAAACAAATAAATTCAAGATGTATGAGAGAAGAGGACTCGAAGTAGATATTGAGTTCACCAGTTGACAGGTGTACACTACAAGCCCCAATCTATGTGCTTTTTGAGACGGTTAATGACAAAGTAACAGAACTTAACTGCACAACCAAATGAATCATAGATTCAAGGTGATCATATGATCGAACTCGAGGTGCCAAACGGGTGAATAAAACACAGAAATCACGCCCAAATAGGGGAGAACATCGCCAATCCTCCAATTGCTTCACATAGAGGGTTTTCGAAAAGTAAAGAAAAATTAAAACAAACTCGAGCAACCCACGGAAATCAATCAAAGGAAGGAAAGAACATCATGAGTCCCCGAGTGCAGAGAGATAAAAAAACAAATTCGAAAAGTAAAGATAAATAAAAACAAACTCAAGCAACCCCCAGAAATCAATCCCAGTAAGGAAAGGACATCATGAGTCCCCGAGTGCTGAGAGATAAAAAACAAAGTAAATTGTTAAAGGATAAGAGGACAAGAGCGAAGCACTCAATTGTGGAAAAGAAATTGCATTGAATTGAAATAAGGTTAAAAAAAAAAAGGGGTTGGCATCTGATATACGTTGTTCACCACTATAGCCAGAGATCATGTGTGTTGGAATGTTTTAGGCGTAATGGGTTACTTAATGATATGAAATTTCCCTGAGTTCTTCTTATGAACTCCTATTTATAGAACTAAGAAAGTAAACGGCTTTGGGAATATGTCTTTATTTGAAAGCAGATAAAAAATAAACTAACTAATGGTCGATGATGACCATGCCACATGTCTTCTGGCGTCAGAATACTCCACATCTGTCTTCGCCAGTTCGGTCTTATCCAAAGCTATTGCTTAGCTGCTCTCGCTTGTTGCTTTGATTATCGATTCTTCGCCTTCGGGCCTTCCTACGAGTACTTCCTTTATGTGTCTTTCGAAAATGTTACCTTGAGTTGATGTTTTCTTTCAACCTTTGAGACTGGCTTCCGAAATCCTTCAGAAAATAAGTACAGGTTCTTGAGCCATGTTTCCTTCGAGTATTGCTCCTCTTGTTTTTTATCGGGAATTCTTTAAATGTTATGCTGACGTGTCTTACAACTAATTTCGAATCTGAAATTCGGCTGTAACATATGCCCCACAAATGTTTGGTCCTGATTGTGTAGAGAAGGAGTGAACATTTTTATAAGCCCTACTTAACCGATGATCGGTTATGTGCAATTTCTTGCACTTGGTGATTAACCATTATTGTGCATCGTGCGATGCTCCAATATTTAAGTTTCGTTCCCGTAGCTCGCATTTTATCGCTTTGTGCCCATTGCAAGAAGTTAGTAATTTCGGCTATATAAACATTTGTCCCTCTAAGCAGATTTTGTGTTCATTTTCAAATTCTTCGTCCTTGTTCCAACACCTTCTTCTTCTCTTTCTCATGGAGATTCCTATGTAACTCCGCTCCTGATCCTGCTTAATCTCCAGGCCTTTAATCTACCGTCTATCTGTCCTTGACTTACTTGACATGGCGTCGAGTTATTCTAACACCATGGGTCTAGGTAGACGCTTTTTAGCGATCCGAACAGACGCTTTTTAGCGATTCGAACCCCCAACATCTCTACACGACGAATATCCCTAATCCGACGGAGGTTGAACCTATAGTTGTACGGCGAGAGTACATATCATCTCTCTCTGCTTCAGAGTCAAAACCCTGGGCTCGGGAGGATGCTATTTCAAAGGGATCTGGAATTGCTATATATTTCTTTGATAACAAGAAGAAGGTTCTTGAACATCATGGTGGTGATATTCTCGAGGCTCTTACTAAGATAGCAGGGCTCAAGCAGCGGTCGTGTGACTTACTCAATGAGATTACCAAACATCAAGATGGTTTTCCCCTCTCTAGAAAACTTGAATTTAAAGAACTTGCTCCACTTTTTTCTCGATGAAGATTCATTCCGATCTTGAAGGCCATAATATCATACCTAAGGCTTTGGAATTTCAGGCCTATCAAATGGGCGTCAAAATTTTCGAAATGCATCAAAAATTAGCAAATATCAATAAAACTCTTCAAGATAGTGAAGACCAGGTTATTGAACTTCAAACATGTGTGGCTCATTTTGAGAGTTCTATCATGATCTCAACCAAGAACTCGAACACCTTCAGCCACAGAAAGATGAAGTCATTGCTCAAATTAAGCATATTCAGAATCTAGTTTCACCTGTATTGTATGCCAAAAATCAATCCCTTTCGCAGTCTGAGGATCTTAAGCATCGTGGAGAAGATCATTCTGCTCGAATGATTGGATTGCCGGCAGAGAAAGTGTTTCTTGAGAAGAGCTTTGACAGAATTCAAGAGGAATTGTCTAGATTCCTTGAATTTTAATTTCGTTAGTACAATCATTTGTGTCCATTGAATAGCATTTTATGTTGTAAGTATCCTATTGACCATAAGCAACTGTATACTTGAATGTTTGCATCTTATCTTAATCTTTTATTTGGTCTTCAAAACTTACTCGAGATTCCTGCTCGTGTTTTGTTGATGTGGCCCTCCTTTTTTTTAATTCGGTTAAAAGATAACTGTCACTTATCTTGGATATCGCTGAAGGCGCGTGCAAGTGTCATTATGTCGATGTGTCTGTCAAGGTTTTTCGCGTGCTCCCGATGCCACTCTCCCACATCTATTCAATTGCATTGATGTGGCTCAAGCGGTTAAAGAGTACTCGATATAAAGTAGACAGAACAAAACTTGTGATTGCTTATATCCTTATTCGCGAACACCCCTGTGATTCCTGCCGCTTCAAGTTTCTCTACTACTCCTAGATCTTCTGCTAAGGAGTTTGCGCCCAAACCAACGGGTACTGAGGAAGATCAACTCGCTTGGAAATCTCGAGCTCTAGTTCCCTTTCTCTATTCTCAAAAGACGCATGTTTCTTAGGTCCGATCTACGCTTCTTCGAGTTGTCAGGAAAAAGTCACCTCTCACCTTTCGACCACCGAAAAGCCTCACATGGCTTTTAAAAAACTGGTCGACCCTAACTTCTTGTCTGATACTTACCCCAACACCTGGCCCCCAAGCCTGGAGAACTCGTTCCTTCGGCAGTTTCTGCTCGGGGTCAACTTATTTCATAGGTTCGCAGAATGGAATCTCATAAACTCAAACGTTGGAAGGATCTAGTGATTTATGAAGCCATTCAGGTGAGCATATTAAACCTACTTTATAATATACCCCAGTTAGTAAGTTCGCTCTACTTTTGGAATCCCACTACCTCGTCCTTCCATTTCCCTTGCGGAATGATGACTATCACCCTTTTGGATGTGGCGGGTCCACTTTCTTATCACTTGAAACTGGCCAATTCAATCAAGACATGTCTTCGAAGAGTTTTGGAAATTTCATAAAGAATAACATGAAGACCGATGGTTTTTTATTGATGTGGAGCACATAGCGTTTTTGCGGTGTTGGCTTCAACACTCTTTCCTTTGCACTAAGTCCTTTGCCATAAACAATGGCTACCTCCCTCTTGCAAGACTATTATATGAAGGTATAAAAATTAGTTTGAGTAAATTTCTCCTCGCCAATCTCTATGAATCTTTGGGGAACGCTTATGACGATCTTTTAGCTCATGGCCGCATTCCGAACAACTTGACAGGCCGGTTGTGGCTCCTTTAATTGTGGTTAAACATGATGCGTTCCCCAACTGGTTTTTCTCCTCCTTCGATTCTTGGTTCTTAAACCCCTTATGGTTCGAAATTCGCTCCTGTCACCAATTATGTCAAGATTGTTAAAGAAGTGATCCAAATTTCTAGATTTCTCTATTGAAGTCTAGATCAAAGATATTCTAGAAATTACCATTACATGTACTAAGTAAAAGAATCTAGAATATTCTAAGTAAATATCAAAAGAGAAAAACCTAGAAGCTACAAGTACAAGATAAATCTAGAATATATTAGAGATGCTAATCATGTAAAATTATCTAGAACCATCCTCAAGCACCTATAAATAGGCAAGCTTGGGAAGCATTTGTAATCAAGTCATTTGTGATCAATTTGAGAGCAATACAACTATTCCTTTGCTCCGAATATCACACTACTAATTAACTACTATCATCTTCCAACTATCAACTAAAGCCTTCTCTACTATCCAACAATTTAATAAACTAGCATTACTACCTCAAATATTAACAGTGGTATCAGAGCTACGTTCGCTCATATACTGGGCGTAGATAAACTATCCAACTACCAATTAAAAATTACTACCCTGACTCTACACTACTTCCATATTTTTTCTTAGCCAATGGCTAACAACACCCAATCATCATCTAATATCCAAGTCCCTCCTTTTTCCGGTGAAAACTATGATTTTTGGAGCATTAAAATGAAGACATTTTTTTTCTCCCAAGATCTATCGGAAGTTGTGGAAGAAGGATTTACTACTCCCGCAGATACTTCAACTCTTACTGCAGCTCAAAGGAAAGAGTTGAAGGAAAATAGGCAAAAAGATTCAAATGCGCTATATTACTTGCAGAAAGCTGTGGGTGACTCTATTTTTCCGAGGATAATGGGAGCTTCTAGTGGCAAGGATGCATGGAGTACACTGCAGAAGGAGTTTCAAGGAACCGCCAAGGTACGTGCCGTCAAACTCCAAAGTCTAAGACGTAAGTTTGAATTATTAAATATGAAGGAATTTGAGACCGTACAAGACTATTATACTAAGATAAAAGAAATTGTTTCTAAAATGAGAGCCTACGGGGAAAATATTCTCGACAAAAGAATTGTTGAGAAAATTCTAGTTTCTATTCCCTGTAAGTATGATCCAATCGTGACAACGATTGAACAAACGAAGAATCTATCAAACTTATCTGTGACAGAACTAATGGGCTCTCTTGAAGCCTATGAGCAAAGATTGAGTAGGCGTGATGATGACTCTGTAGAAAATGCCTTTCAATCTAAGCTTAAATTACGGTCTCAAAATAAAGGATACGGAGGAAACAAGAGTAGTGGAGAAAGTTCTAGAAATAGAGAGAATTCTAGAAATTTCTCAAAGAAAAATCAAGATGAGTATCCTCCATGTGGCATCTGCAAGAGGGCAAATCATGCCGAGAAAGACTGTCTCTGGCGAGGAAAGCCACAATGTCGGCACTGTAAGAAAGTTGGGCACGTGGAGAAGAATTGTTATAGCAAAAATAAACATCAAGCAAATTTCGTCAAAGAACGTGAGAATGACCAGAATAAACATGACAGTGAAGAACATATTTTCTATGCCACCCAAGATTCCAACGATGACAAGAAAGGAACCTGGTAATTGGATAGCGGTTGCAGCAATCACATGGCTAAAGATGAGAGCATATTTAAGGAAATTGATGACTCTGTCAAATCAAAGATTCGACTAGGGAATGGCACTACCGTGGAATCAAAAGGCAAAGGCACTGTCATGGTGGAGACAAAGAAAGGTACGCGACTCATTAGAGATGTCTTACTAGTTCCCAATCTTAAAGAAAATCTCTTGAGCATCGGTCAAATGATGGAGAAAGGCTATGTCCTTCACTTTGAAGGAGATAAATGCACAATCTATGATAACAGTAGTAAAAGGGTTGAGATAGCCCAAGTAAAGATGGAGACGAGGAACAGAAACTTCCCGATAAACTTTAAATATACCACTAACATTGCCATGAAGGTGCAAGCTGATGATTCATGGCTATGGCATCGAAGATTTGGCCACCTCAACTCGGAAGCCTTAAAGTTGTTATATCAAAAGAATATGGTAAGAGATTTACCAAGCCTAAAAGAAGATAGTGGAGCATGTGAAGGATGTCTTCTTGGAAAACAACACAAACTACCATTTTCAACGAGCAATGCATGGAGAGCTAAAGATGTGCTAGAGCTCATCCACACTGACGTTTGTGGACCGATGAGGACACCATCACTCACCAACAACAGGTATTTCGTCCTCTTCATCGATTATTTTTCTAGAATGACTTGGGTCTATTTCATCAAGGAAAAATCAGAAGTCTTTGGAATATTCAAGAAGTTCAAGGCCCTTGTAGAAAAGCAAAGTGGCAAACACATAAAGAGGCTTAGGAGTGATCGCGACAAAGAGTACAACTCCCATGAGTTTGATAAATTCTGTGAGGATGAAGGCATTGAAAACAACTCACAGTTGCATATTCTCCTCAACAAAATGGAGTATCTGAAAGAAGAAACCGCACGGTCATGGAGATGGCTAGATCGATGCTAAAGGATAAAGGACTAACAAAAACTTTTTGGGCTGAAGCGGTTTATACTGCAGTCTACATTATCAATAGATGTCCAACTCAAGCAGTCCAAGACAAGACTCCCGTTGAAGCTTGGAGTGGGCAAAAACCTTCTGCCAAACATTTAAGGGTCTTTGGATCAATCTGCTACATTCATGTCCCAGACCAAAAGAGGCATAAGTTAGAAGACAAAACGATTCGAGGCATCTTCTTGGGATACAGTACACAATCAAAAGGCTGTCGAGTCTACAAATTACAAACAAAGAAGCTCATCATTAGTCGAGATGTCGAAGTTGATGAAGCTGCTGCTTGGAATTGGGATAAAGAAAAAATTGAGAGAAGCAACATTTCCCTTCCAGTACAGCAACCTCAAGAAGAAGTTGAAGAAGTAACAGAAGATCCAGGTATGCCTTCTTCGTCTTCTCTTCAACAAGATTCCTGACCAGAATCTACTCCGAGGCGAGTAAGATCTCTGGCGGATATATATGAAACTTGCAATTTGGCCATACTTGAGCCTGAAAACTATGAAATAGCATCAAAACAAGAAGTATGGGCCAAAGCAATGGAGGAGGAGATTAAATCAATTGAGAAAAACAAAACATGGGAGCTAGTAGACTATCCAAAAGATAAAGATATCATAGGAGTCAAATGGGTTTATAAGACAAAGCTTAACCCTGATGGCTCAATACAAAAACACAAGGCTAGGCTTGTAGCAAAGGGCTACTCTCAGCAACCTGGAGTTGACTACAATGAGACATTTGCTCCAGTTGCTCGTCTAGACACTATAAGAGCTTTAATAGCTCTTGCAGCACAAAAAAAGTGGAGCATCTATCAACTAGATGTCAAGTCTGCATTTCTAAATGGAGTGCTAGATGTAACGCCCAAAAATTTAATTAATTATTTAATTGAATTGTTTGGGAATTTAATTGGTAGAAAAATAATAGAATAATAATAGTGCTAGTATAGGTGGGCCTATTGTTAGGGTTGGGAGTAGTAATATGAGAAGTGTTAAGCGAGGCCCATGATGTAATTCGCATAAGCTATAGAAAAGCCCATAAAATTAAATAAGTATAAATAAGAGGTATTTAGGGTTTGGCTCATTTAGAAATAAGTATAAATAAGTAAAAATAGAATTAGAGAGAAGAGAAGAGGGAGAGAGAGACGGCCAAGAGGAGAGAAGAAGGAGAGAGCGACGCCAAGAGGAGAGAGGAGGCTAGGGTTTCGTGATCTTCAAAGGCTAGGGTTTCGTGGTCTTCTAAGGCTAAGGTAAGGGTGGGGTTCTAGCTCTATACTGGGTCCTATGAATGGCTTTATGTAGGGGTTAGGGTTTGATAAGTTGTCACCATGTATGATCATATGTTTATGTTGCCTTGTTGAACAATTGTTGTGTGATTTGTGTTCTATGTTATTAGCCCTAGAGTTATATTTGTGCTTGCCATGTTCATAAGGGAAACGATCTGGATATAGGTTCGCTTATACAGTAACTGGGAACAATCTAGTGGTCCAAATATTATGTGGTTTACCTTTTCAGAAACTAGACTGAATTCTTGTTAAGTTGACACTAGTTTCGCTGCATTTGGAGTTGTGTAGCTCGAGTTATAGTTGTCACAAGTTAGGTTAAAATTCTGGAAACGATCTGGATATAGGTTCGGTTATACAGTAACTGGGAACAATCTAGCAGTCTAAAAATTATGTGGTTTACCTTTTCAGCAACTAGACTTAATGCTTGTTACTTTGACACTAGTTTGGTTGCATTTGGAGTTGTATAGCTCGAGTTATAGGTGTCACAAGTTAGGCTAAAATTCTGGAAACAATCTGGGTATAGGTTCGGTATTTCGTGTATAACGTTTTCGTTTGAACTCCTTTTTGAATGATTCTTGATTCATTGAAAACTACACTCAATTTTTTTCGGGTTAGGCTCAAGTCCCATGTCAATAGATTGAGTTTTGATAATTTTAGAGGTGTCACAAGCTAGGTCATGGTGGCTGTCCTGTTTTCTGAACCTTGTTGCTTATTTACTGAAACTGTACGAATTGGACCATTATTTTGCAAAATAACAATTATAGTCAGGAACTAGACATTCTTAGCTTTCCATAGAAGGGTCCTTTGCTAAGTTTCGATACCGTTTGATAAATTAATTAATTCACCGAAGTAGAGGTATGTTTGATGGAAATTTACCCTGTGCTTGGTGTTTTGTTGCTTGCGGATGATGGCACCCTATCCCTAGCGCCATGCTCTATTTTATTGATTGCTGGTGTTGGCACCTTGTCCCTAGGCGCCACACCCTATTTCTGTGTTGCTGGTGTTGGCGCCCTGTCCCTAGGTGCCACACCCTGTAGCTGTGCTGCTGCTGCTGTGTTGCTGTGCTGTGTTGTTGCTGCTGTTGCTGTGCTGTGTTGCTGCTGCTGTTGCTTTTGCTGTGTTGCTATTGCTGTGTTGCTGTTGCTGTGCTGCTGTTGCCATTGTTGCTGTTGCTGCAGTGTTGCTGTTGCTGTTGTTGCAGTGTTGCTTGCTGTTGCTGTTGACGTTGTTGCCATTGTTGCTGCTGCCGTTGTTGCTATTGTGGTTGTGGTCGCAGTGTTGCTGTTGCTGTTGCCGTCGTTTGATATCGTTGAAAGTTGCTAAAATATTGCGATGTTGCCAAAATGTTGAAAGTTGCTAAAATATTGCGATGTTGCCAAAATGTTGAAAATTGCTAAGTTGTAAATTGTTGACGACGAAGGTTGTACGAAGACGAATTTGCCTCTATTCATTGGCAGGTGATGTGTTGTAGGCCTACGGCCAATGTTGCTTTCCGATGTTGTTGCGTTGGTATGTAACCGTTGTTATTTGTTTGTGCATTTACTTAGCGTAGCATGCATAGCTTATTTTTACAATGGAGCTATGCTCAAACCACGATGGCCTGGATTGGCAAACCACGACGACGACGTTGCGATGTTGATGCCCCTATTTACGGGCTTGAATTATGGTACCACATGCATTATAGGGCGGTGGCCCTGAGTCGAGTCACATTTTGCATTCATGTTGCATATTTATGCGATTGAAACGATTTTGACCGTTGTGACGTATTGATCTGACCGTTGGGATATGATGATGTTGACAGCTTGAAATGATGATTTGATGACCCATTTGTATTTTGTTGAGGGTACCGCTGATGGCCCATTTGTATTTTGTTGAGGGTACCGCTGATGGCCCATTTGCATATTTAAGTGGTTATGTTGTTGACCCTTGATGATTGAGATTACCTGATTGCTGTGAAATGATGATTTGATGTCCTGACCTGATACATATTGTCTTTCATATGATTCATTATATAGTTCGATATCTCACCCCTTCTGTTTGAATGTTACCCCTATGTTGGTAACGTGCAGGTAACCATGAATGAAGGCTGTGTACCTTCGTTAGTTCGAGTCGGTGTCGTCGGTCTGATACGTACCTTCGTTATTTAAGTTGTTTACTGTTGGATTTTGAGTTATGAATCTTGCATAGTTGCCACGATTGTTTGGTTGTACCATTTGAAATTCCGCTGCGTAGTTAAAAGAAGTTGACTTGTTTTGAAAGGTTGTTTTGTCGGTTCACCCGAAAGCGCTATGTATCTGTTTTCAAAAACGAATTAACCCGTCTATTGTTTTCACGAAGTAAATGTGGCACTCCATTGTTTGTTGAAAAAGATTTTTATGAACTCTGATTTTGCATTATTTTACCGGGTAGAAATGGGGTCTTACACTAGAAGAAGAGATTTATATTGAGCAAGCACAGGGTTTCGTCAGCAAAGGAAATGAAGATAAAGTACTGAGACTAAGAAAAGCTTTATATGGTCTCAAGCAAGCTCCTCGAGCATGGTACAGCCGAATTGATCAATACTTCATCAATCAAGGATTTAGGAGGAGCAAGAGTGAGCCAACACTATATGTCAAGACCCAAGGTCAGCAGGATACTCTCATTGTCTCCTTGTATGTAGATGATCTAATCTACACAGGAAACAACACGAAGATGATCGCTAATTTCAAAGAAGACATGATGAAGACATTCGCGATGACAGATCTTGGCTTGATGAACTACTTCCTCGGCATAGAAGTAAAACAACAAAAAGAAGGAATATTCATCTGTCAAAAGAAATATACCGAAGCACTATTAAAGAAATTCAACATGAACGAATGCAAGCCAGTAGCTACTCCGCTCGTGACAAATGAGAAGTTACAAAAAGAAGACGGAGCACCAGAAGCTGATGCACCGCGCTACAGAAGTTTGATAGGGAGCTTACTATAGCTCACTGCTACACGCCCAGACATCATGTATGCCACAAGTCTTCTATCAAGATTCATGCAGAAGCCGAGCCAAATTCACTATGGAGCAGGAAAAAGAATTTTAAGATACCTTCAAGGAACAAAGGAGTTTGGTATATGGTACAGAACCACGACCAACTCAAGATTGCTTGGCTACACCGACAGTGATTGGGCAGGTTCTATTGATGACATGAAAAGTACCTCAGGCTATGCCTTCTCACTAGGATCAGGATTTTTCTCATGGGGATCTAAGAAGCAAGCCACAGTTGCGCAATCAACAGCAGAGGCTGAGTACGTGGCAGCAGCTGAAGCGACAAGTCAAGCTATATGGCTTCGGAGAATACTTGAAGACATGGGTGAACAACAAGATCTCCCTACTACAATCTACTGCGACAACAAGTCAGCTATAGCAATGGCAAAGAATCCGGTTCATCATCATCGAACAAAGCACATTTCTATAAAATATCACTTTATTAGAGAAGCAGAGACAACTAAGCAGATTCATCTCGAGTACTGCACAACAGAAGATCAAGTTGTAGATATATTTACGAAGGCATTACCAAGAGTCAAGTTTGAGGAACTAAGAACAAAGCTTGGAGTTTCCGAAGTATGCATCAAGGAGTGATGCAAATTTCTAGATTTCTCTATTAAAGTCTAGCTAGAACAAAGATATTCAAGAAATTACCATTACATGTACTAAGTAAAAGAATCTAGACTATTCTATGTAAATATCAAAAGAGAAAAACCTAGAAGCTACAAGTACAAGATAAATCTAGAATATATTAGAGATGCTAATCATGTAGAATTATCTAGAACCATCCTAAAGCACCTATAAATAGGCAAGCTTGGGAGCATTTGTAATCAAGTCATTTGTGACCAATTTGACAGCAATACAACTATTCATTTGCTCCAAACATCACACTACTAATTAACTACTATCATCTTTCAACTATCAACTAAAGCCTTCTCTACTATCCAACTATTTACTAAACTAGGATTACTACCTCAAATATTAACAAAGATAGATGAGTCAATTTAGGCCTTTCATTTCCACTTTAAGTGGTTCTTGGGCCTTACCACTTTCTCACCAAACTTCGCTTTTCTATCTCTTCAACACCTTCCGAGCCCATGTAACACGGGAGCAGATCCTCTGTGTTTAGCGCGGGAAACTGCACCATGCAGTTAGTGTAAAATAGACTTTTAAAGTCGGGTGAACAACCTACCCGATTTTAAATGTCTCGATTTTCACAAACATTTAAAATCGGGTAGGTTGTTCACCCGACTTTAAAAGTCTATTTTACACTAACTGCATGGTGCAGTTTCTCGCGCTAAACACAGAGGATCTGCTCCCCATGTAACACATTCCTTATATTTCTTCAACACCTTCCGAGCTTTTTATGATTATATTTATTTGAAAGTAATTTGCACTTTATTTTTGGCAATTCTCCTACCCTAGTTTCTCATTCTGAGAAAAAGGTAAAGAAGATTAAGACTTTGTCGAGAAAAAACTACACGCCCACCTCAAATGATCCCCCTGGTGCATCTCAGAATTTAACACGTGTAACTCTAGATTCTTCTGGTGATGAAGTCATCATTAAGGATCACTCTAAGGTAGATGTTTCTTTTATATCAAATTCCAACTTCGTTGGTCCACTAATCCTGTCTAACTCTTTCGAGTTTTCTTGAAATTTAGAAGAAAAAGACGCCACAACTCAGAAAGAGTACCTTAGAGACTCCTCGACCTCTTAATAAGTTGAAGAAGAAAGCTATTGTATTCGGGGAGGATACAATCATCATGTTTGAAGCTGTGCTGGAGTCTGCAAAATGGGAGCCAAATTCTGCTACCTCTCCAATTGCTACTAAAACAGTAATTGCTTTCTCTTGTCTTCATTCTATTTTTATCCGATCTTGGGTACATCACCCTACGGACTAAGAGTCGAATGTTTTCGACATGAAAAGGTGCTTGTAAGTAATGAGAATGTTGATTCTCTTGAAGTATTGTCTCCTAGTATGAGAATTGAGACGTGAGGGAGAAACTTCGGACATTCCTAAAATGTCCGGGAAAGCTAAGCCTGCAGAAGATACTCGTTGTCTTTTAGAAAAGTACAAACTTGTGGTGAAAACTCCTCTCGCAAATGCAAGTTTTGAAGCCATGGTGGGTTTGCCAAGAAAAACTGAAACTTCCACAAGTCTTATGGTGACTGATTCCATTGTCGACCAAGATGTCGGAACTGATAAAGAAAAACAAAGCCTTGACCCTCTTTTGAGGAGTTGCAGTCCGTACCCTTGACCCTTCCACAAGTCTTATGGTTACCGATTCCATTGTTACCTTCACCTCAGAATTTTTGAAGGACCCCTGTGGGACCATAAGCCGTTTCCTTTCTGATATCTCCACTTCTCCAACAACTGATCTTTTTGTATCTAAGACGGGCATCTTAGCACTGACTCGTGATGTAGTGGCTGAACTGCAGTATGAATTGCGTAACATCATTTTCTCTAATGATGTCATTAAGCTTCTTCAAAAAGGAGAGGATCTTTCTGCTCGAATAGCATCAATTACCGCCAAAATACATCAACATGAGGACTGATTTTATTCGAATCAACTTGCCTGTCTCAAGGGTGCCTTGGCCCTTGTGGTGAATATAATTTCAAATTTTAACCATCTGAGGAAGTATCAAGAAAATAAGACTCAGGTAGAAGATGAACATGTTAACCTCATCAAATGGCTCAAGGATGTTACCGAGATTGCACACAAAGAAAAGGAAGCCAAGAAAAAGACTGAGGAAGACTTGCTTCGAGTGGATGGTAATATTTGAGAAATAGAAGAAAAACTTCAGGAAGGTTGTGCTAGTAAGAATCATCTGTCCAAAAACCTCTCGAAGCAGGAGGCGAATCTCAAAGCCAATGGGGAAAGAGCTCTTAAGGAGTTGCAGTTCGTAGCCCTCAATAGTAAGAAGCTTGGCCAGTTGCAAAACAGGTTTGCGAAGGTAAAGTTACTCTTCGAAGAACAAAGTAAAGAATATCAAACTTTAAGAGAGCATTCTCCTTTCTGATATTCTCATGACTATCCACTTTTGGCATGGTCTTTTTTAATGACCCTCAAACGATTAATCCAATTTTATTTTCAGTTCATGTAGGCTTGGTTTGTATTTCTTTAAATATCTCCCATTGATAGATAATTTTTTACCACTACCTTCAATTTCTTGAATCATATAGGCATTATTCGAAAATATTTTCTCGACGACGAGTAGTCGTTCCCAATTTGGTGACCACTTACCTAGGAGTGGGGGTTTAGTTTCCATGGGTAAATCGTTTTTCAAACCAAATCTCCCACTTGAAAACTGTTGGACTATATAATAACCTTAGAGGGGGGTGAATAAGGTTATGTGTAAAAGATGAATTCTTTTCGGTTTTCAAAAACTTTTACAATGCTTGTTTAAATCAAAAATGCGAAAATTGAGATTTAAACTATATGATGTACCTGACAGGCTATACTTAAAGCAGATCCAATTACAGTGCAATATTATGCTATTATCAGAATTCACAATAGACAAATATTTATAAACAGCGCAATGATCTTGAATATAAGCATAAACAAATATAAACGATAAAGCAAGTAAAGAGAGAGGGATAGAGATACACCAGGATTTTTACGAGGTTCGGTATAAAAGCCCTATGTCCTCGGTCTCCGGCTTTGCAACCTTTGGACTTGCTGACAACCACTATATGATGTAGAATGTTTTACAAACAAGCAACTTCAAACAGCTAATCCCAATTTACCCAAATTGAGAACCCGAGCTCCCCGGCTAAGGATTTCACAACCGCTTCAATCTCCCCGATTGAACGACCCAGCAAGAACGCTTCCCAGGATTTCACAATAACCACTTCAATCTCCCCGATTGAACGACCCAAGAATACTTCCCAGGATTTCACAATAACCACTTCAATCTCCCCGATTGAACGACCCAAGAATACTTCCCAGGATTTCACAGCCACCACGAATAGAGATGAATACAATATTGAAATCTATGAACCAATCACTTCAGCAGAATAACAATATAGTAGAGAGAGAGATGATTGGTTTTGAAATGAAGAACTTTGAAAAATAGATTTGAGAACGAAAGCTCTTTTTTTTCTTTTCTTGTGATTTGAAATTGTATTTCAGTGGTGTGTTTGAGTTTTGAATCCAAGGTCCTATTTATAGAGAATGTGGAAAAGTTGACCGTTGAATTAAAAGATTAGATGTAGTAATCGATTATGTGCTTTGATGCACTAGATGGCATAATCGATTCTTCTCTTAAAAATGGAAACATTTCATAATCGATTCTTTGCTAAATAAAATGAGTGTTTAATCGATTATGTTCTCTGAAACATTCAGGCACATAATCGATTCCTTGCCTGAATAAACATAGGCTCATAATCGATTCCTTGCTCTGAAATCTAAATAAGGAAGGCAAGCAATCGATTCTTTTCTTTTAAAAACAACTTGGAAATCGATTGTTCTCTTTCATTTTGCTTTAGAAATCGATTTTAAACAACAATGAGACCATGTAAAAATCGATTCTTTACTTTTGAAATACTTTCCCATGTTGTGTGCCTTTCTCATGCATGCATGCATTTGAATAAAATATTTTTCTAGTCTTTAACACAACAATTATATTTTTTAAAACATTTTTTAAAAACATCACCTCTCTTCTACTAAATGTCATAAAACTAAAGGGATAGGATCTTACATTTGATTTCTATCAAAAGCAGATAAACAATTAGGTCTTGGACTTCAGTGTTGCTTCTTCTCCAAGCTATTGCACTTTAAGAATCCTCCTCTTTGATTTAGTCCTGTACTTTGATTTTGTCCTTGTACTTTCATACAACTGCAACCATTAGTAGACAAGAAGTAATTTGTTATCATACAAAATAAAGAGTGTTTGCCTAGGTTCAACAGGTTTGCGAAGGTAAAGTTACTCTTCGAAGAACAAAGTAAAGAATATCAAACTTTAAGAGAGCATTCTCCTTTCTGATATTCTCATGACTATCCACTTTTGGCATGGTCTTTTTTAATGACATTCAAACGATTAATCCAATTTTATTTAAAGTTCATGTAGGCTTGGTTTGTATTTCTTTAATTATCTCCCATTGATAGATAATTTTTTACCACTACCTTCAATTTCTTGAATCATATAGGCATTATTCGAAAATATTTTCTCGACGACGAGTAGTCGTTCCCAATTTGGTGACCACTTACCTAGGAGTGGGGGTTTAGTTTCCATGGGTAAATCGTTTTTCAAACCAAATCTCTCACTTGAAAACATCACTTATTAACCCTTATATTGTAAAAACGACTTACTCTTTCTTTTTGTCTGACAATATTGTCTAACACTGTAAGACTTTCTTCATCTAGATCATCAAGTTGATCAAACATAAGGTTCCAGAAATCTTCTATGGAGATTAATCTCTATCAGCAATACAACATCTTGGCCATAGACTAACCTAAAAGGAGTTGTCATTATTGCCCCTTTAGGGGAATTACTACAGGCCCATAACACTTGGGTAAGTGTTTCATGCCAACTTCTATGCTTTTGTTTTGTAAGTTTACTTATCAAATCAATTAATACTTTGTTGGCAGCCTCCACTTGGCCATTTGCTTGAGCATAGTAGGGTGTAGATGTTACCAACTCTATACCTTGATATTTGGCATACCTTTGCATTTTAAATCCAACAAATATCATTCCTCTATCAGTCGATAATGTCTAACGAATTCCGAATCTATGAACAATGTTATCCTCGATGAAGTTAATAACATCAACCTAATCTATCTTCCTGAAGGGTGCAACTTCTACCCACTTCGAGAAATAATCAATGGCCACTAAAATATATTGGTGTCCATGTTAAGAAGTAGGATTACTTTGGCCTATTATGTCGAGAGCCCATCCTCGAACTTTCCATGGTTTGATGATGGGGTGTAATTCATTTGCTGGTGTTACCAAGTGGCTTAAGTCTCAAGAGGGGGGGGGGGGGGGGTGAATTGAGATTCTTAAAATTAAGTCCCCTTTAACGACTTGATTGATTTTTCGCGCAGGTTTACGAAATGAATTAACGAGAAACGAAAACTGAAAATAAAGAAGCAAAGAACACGGAGGTTTTTATACTGGTTCGGTCACCTCCGAGTGAACTACGTCCAGTCCTCACACCCTTGTGAGATTTTCCACTAATACAACAAAGCTTACAGGTGCTTTGGAAACCTTTACAGACTCAGGCACTCTTCTCCTAGGATACCCCACCTATGAAGAGCCCTCAAATCTACAGCAACAACAAGAGATACCCCACTGATAACTCTTAGAAATAAGAGTTATTTATGCCAAAACAAATGAGAATTATGCTTGTTCAATGGCAATTAGTGCAAATAAATATGGATTTTATGCATAATTAAATATAAGTATGTTTTTGTTGTGTAAAAAGTATTTTGGGAACTTTTGGTGTTCTTTTGTGGGATTTTGCCTTGTATTTAGTTGTGCAGGAAAATTTAGTCCAAATGCTGTTCGTAGTGCTGTGATAGCACGAGCGTAGCTGGCTTGCGTATAAAGAATTATCTGAAGTGGCCCCAAGTGTTAAAATGAAGAAAAATGATGTTTTGTCTTATGTGGAGATGTGCAAAAGGAATCTGCTTTATTATTGAGGCACTACAAAACAAAATGTCCTTGCTTTTTGGGTTGGCAGCACTTTTAGAATTTTCCTTGGCCCAATTGGTACTTGGAGAGAGAAATTAGTATAAAAGGCAAGGCTTAACCTAAAAAGGACACACCCCCACTCATCCATACCCTCCATCCACGAAACCCTAGCAGCCACCATCACCCCATCTTCATGCATTCCACCTCCATCACCATTTTGGGTACCAAAACTCCATTTTTGGAGCTGAGAATTCACATTCTGCAGCACTGTTTTTCATCAGCACAGCACAGATTATGTGGAGCAGATTTGCAGCATTGGAAGCTTATTTTGAGTTCCAATTCGTTTGTAATTCCTTCTTTCCTCTGTGTATGTTTTATCTAGGCTGTAATTGTGATTATCATGACTTCATTTGGGGTAAATAGGTACTACTTTGTCATGTCTAAGTTCATTATGAGCTAGATCTTTTTATAGTCAAGACTATGGTGAAGTAATTATGAATTAATGATGAGATGTTGTGATTAATGCTTGATGCTTCATTAACTTGTGCGATTTAATGCTATACACTCTTTTTGAAATTGATCACTTTAATTAGGGTAATGTGCTTTAATTTCTGGAAAGGATTAAAGTGCTGATTTCACAAGTTAATATAGTTTGAAAGGTAATAGGAATATTATTTTTTCTTAGTGAAGGATAGGAATATGAAGCTAGGGCTATAGTGTGATCTGAAACGTGCTTTTCAACCTACGGAATGAACCTCATGGGAGCTTAGAAATAAGGAAACCTTGAAAATATTTCGTTTCACAGTGATAGGAATATCCATATTCATTCTGCACACTGAATGCTATCATAGCACTGGTCACAACATTAGTCAATATTGATTAATTACTGATCATTGCCTTGGCTATACCTATCTCTCTGATTCAACATTATTGTTACTATCTTTTATTGTCACTTTCCCTTTAATTTATTGTCCTAATCATTTTAATCAAATATGTTACTTTTTACTTTAGTGTCTCACTAACTAGATTAGCCTAATTGGGAATTTGTGAAGTTAACCATAATCAATCCTTGTGGTAACGATCTCTACTTATCACTTTATTACTTGTTTGACTGTGTATACTTGCACACGTTTTTTCACAACAAGTTTTTGGCGCCGTTGCCTGGGGATTGAAAGTGTTGACTTCCATGAATTTCCATTTGAGCTATTATAGTTAGTTGAGATTCTATCCATTTTGTGTGTTTGTTTTTAAGAGCAAAATTTCTATTTTGAATTGTGTTGTCCTTATTGTTCTTAGTATTAGTACTTGTGTTTGTGTTTTTGTGAAAGAAAAAAAAGACTCTAGCCATGGAACATTGGTATTTGGACTCTATACAAGCAAGAAGTGTCCATGTCCAACCACAAAATTTCCATTGCGGCTGCTATGGAGGTGAATATGAAGGGGGCTGTTTTGAGACAAATTTCATGACCATGACTGTCCAAAATGAGAATTATGCCATGGAAAATTTTAGGTTGGAGCAAGAAGCGTACTCTCAATCTCAAACCAAAGGATTCAATGATAGCATCTCCAACTTCCAAGAATTTGTAGCTCAATCCCTTGAGGCTACCAAGGTGGATAATGACAACTTTCAAGTGTCATGCAAGAATATAGAGGCCCACATTAAAACAATTATTGAGCATCTAAAAGAAGAGGGTTGTATTAAAGAAGTGGTTGAGCTAGAAGAAAAGATTTGTATTGAAGAGGTGGCTGAGCAAGAGAAAGAGGGTGTAGAGTTGGAAAATGAATGTGTCCATTTGGAAGTAGTGGAAGAAAAAGAAAAAAGTAATGTAGTAGTAGTAGAAGTAGAACAAAAAGAAAAAGAAAAAAATAGTGAGAAGGAAGAGAAGTCAAGGGTGAGGCGTGAATGGAGTTATGTGACATTTAAAACTCCACCCATGGTAATTGAAGACAGGATTCCTCTGCACATCAAGTTCCATTTTTCTCAAGAATGGAGGAATTCATATCCCAAATGCTTAGTTGTTGGGGCATGGGAACACTTGCTTCCTTATGCCAAATACATGGGAATTCTGCACAAAGGAGGAAAGAGGACGGATGGGATTTTCTTCTTGTCATATTACCCACCATAACATGTGTGTTAAAGGGGCAAGTCTAGCTAAAGACTATAAATTAAGCGCTGCTGGGAGGCAACCCAGATTCTAACCTCTTTGGTGTTCAATTTGTTGTTCATTTTCATTTTTAGGAATCAAATTGGTGGGATAACTGCTGTTTTGGGGTTAATTCTTCCTATTTTGGAGTTGTTTCTGGTGTTATGCATTGTGCAGTATTTTAACAAATGCTGTCACACTGCCAAATATTACCATTTGCAGCACCAATATTCAGCATAGTGGTACTGCAGAAGCTGCTAGAGAAGGTGAAAAAGCCAATCCGAACTTGGAAATCGTGGGGGAGACTGTGGCAAAGAAGCCTAGGACCATTTTTGAATCCCGAAGGAGTACCAGGCTAGATTCAGGGAAATAATACCACCCTTTGTTATTTGTTTTGTCATTTCCCTTCTATTTTGTTAGTGGTGTCCTGTTTAGTTTGTTTTTTTGTTGCTGTCATGTTCTTAATTTTCTGTTCTGCTGTCCTGTTTTCAATTATCTGTTCAGTGCTGTCTGTAAAGCTGTCACAGCAGTTGTTAATACATAATGAAAATAAAAACTTTAAGCTCTAAGTACTAAGGCAGAATCCAATGAGGATAGCCAGAATTGGCGTGGACTTCGAATTCTGAATAAAATAGCCTAGCCCCTATAGGATACACTTAAGTCTTGCATTTTGGAAATAGGTGAAAGGTTTTACTTAGGTGGAAGTTAGGTGAAAACTTAGCAAGGATAGAAACTGCCTGGAATTTGATAGAAACTGCATGTAGGGTAAAAGTCAAGTTTGGGGGTAGCCTATTTGTAGTAAGGCCGAGTGCTATCAAAATCAAATAATGTAAAAATAAGGTGCACATCTGCAAAATAAATAGAAATTCAAAATCAAATAAGTTGCACTCTTGCAACAAGGTTGGTTTGGCCACTGTGTAGGGAGGTTGTTTTGTGGCGACACCATTACAGTTTCAATCGAAGCAGTGGTCAAGCTAACCGAATTAAAAAAAAAAGAGAAAAAAAAGAGGTGTGCACCACTCTAGTATCAATTGTAATCAAGTTGTATGGCCTAGTGTATTCAATGCATAATTTTAAGAGAGCTACCTTTGTGTGAATCATTGTAATCTTTGCTTGTAGCTATTGAGAATGAAGGGCAATATAGGAAATTCTAAGTAGGATCCGAAGCCAAGCCTAGTAATTGCCGGAGCCTATGGAAGGAGTGCAAGAGAACACACACACACTTAAGCTAGAGGGCAAAAGCTATAATTTCATGAATTGCTAAGGGTTCTTAATGTGTTGTGTCTGAGAGGAAAACCTTGAGAAAAATAGAGCTGTGCTGGAGCTGTTTTCAATGCTGTTAATTGCTGTTGTGCTGTGCTTTGTGCTGTTTGAGTGTCATTACTTGAGGACATGCAATGGTTCAAGTTTCGGGGTGTGATAACTCTTAGAAATAAGAGGTATTTATGCCAAAACAAATGAGAATTAAACTTGTTCAATGGCAATTAATTAGTGTAAATAAATATGGATTTTATGCATAATTAAATATAAGTATGTTTTTGTTGTGTAAAAAGTATTTTGGGCACTTTTGGTGTTCTTTTGTGGGATTTTTACCTTATATTTAGTTGTGCAGGAAAATTTAGTCCAAATGATGTTCGTAGTGCTGTGATAGCACGAGTGTAGCTGGGTTGCGTATAAAGAATTATTTGAAGTGGCCCCAAGTGTTTAAATGAAGAAAAATGATGTTTTGTCTTATGTGGAGATGTGCAAAAGGAATCTGCTTTATTATTGAGGCACTACAAGACAAAATGTCCTTGCTTTTTGGGTTGGCAGCACTTTTCAAAATTTTCCTTGGCCCAATTGGTACTTGGAGAGAGAAATTAGTATAAAAGGCAAGGCTTAACCTAAAAAGGACACACCCCCACTTATCCAGACCCTCCATCCACGAAACCCTAGCAGCCACCATCACCCCATCTTCATCCATTCCACCTCCATCACCATTTTGGGTACCAAAACTCCATTTTTGGAGCTGAGAATTCACATTCTGCAGCACTGTTTTTCATCAGCACAGCACAGATTCTGTGGAGCAGATTTGCAGCATTGGAAGCTTATTTTGAGTTCCAATTTGTTTGTAATTCCTTCTTTCCTTTGTGTATTTTTTATCTAAGCTGTAATTGTGATTATCATGACCTCATTTGGGGTAAATAGGTACTACTTTGTCATGTCTAAGCTCATTATGAGCTAGATCTTTTTATAGTCAAGACTATGGTGAAGTAATTATGAATTAATGATGAGATGTTGTGATTAATGCTTGATGCTTCATTAACTTGTGCGATTTAATGCTATACACTCTTTTTGAACTTGATCACTTTAATTAGGGTAATGTGCTTTAATTTCTGGAAAGGATTAAAGTGCTGATTTCACAAGTTAATATAGTTTGAAAGGTAATAGGAATATTACTTTTTCTTAGTGAAGGATAGGAATATGAAGCTAGGGCTATAGTGTGATCTGAAACGTGCTTTTCAACCTACGGAATGAACCTCATGAGAGCTTAGGAATAAGGAAACCTTGAAAACATTTCGTTTCACAGTGATAGGAATATCCATATTCATTCTGCACACTGAATGCTATCATAGCACTGGTCACAGCATTAAGTCAATATTGATTAATTACTGATCCTTGTCTTGGCTATAGCTATCTCTCTGATTCAACATTATTGTTACTATCTTTTATTGTCATTTGCCCTTTAATTTATTGTCCTAATCATTTTAATCAAATATGTTACTTGTTACTTTATTGTCTCACTAACTAGATTAGCCAAATTGGGAATTTGTGAAGTTAACCATAATCAATCATCATGGGAACGATCTCTACTTATAACTTTATTACTTGTTTGACTGTGTATACTTGCACACGTTTTTGTACAACAAGTTGAGACTGAGGGTTTTCTCAGAGAGATAACCCACTCCCTAGTACCAATAGCAACCCTAGAGAGATACCCCACTCCCTAGTACTGGGAATAACGTAAAACAAATTAGAAATTGAAAAACCAAAATACCTCTTATGAAGGCAGATTACAACAACTTGAAGATCACCAACCCAACTCTAACCCTTGAGAGAAACCAGCTCTGACAGATGAAGAATATGTGAAGAACGAAAGTGTGTGTGCTAGGGCTTTTGAGTTTTGCGTTTCAGCGTAAGCGTAAGAATGGGTTGTGTTTTTCTGAGAAACACTAAGTCCCTATTTATAGACTTAGGAGAAATATGACAGTTGAATGATTTTAGGAATCGATTCATTACTTGAAAAGCCTAGGATAGTGAATCGATTCTTGACTTAAAAAATAGGAATGAGTGATCGATTGTTTGCTTTTAATGAGTAAGTATGAATCGATTAATAGCTTGAAAATATGTCCGTTGAGGCTTTTAGATAGAAGAAAATCGATTTAAGGCTTAGGTGCATGAGGTGATGAATCGATTCTTGGCTTAAAATAGTATAGTGATGAATCGATTAATTGCTTGATTTAAGAGAGATGCAAATCTATTTATAGCTTTGGAAACAGGAAGGAAATCGATTTTGCACTTTAACAATAGAGTAGGAAATCGATTCCTAGTATTTCTCATAAGGCCAAAATCGATTTTGGCCTTATGAGAAAAACTAGGAATCGATTCTTGGCTTTTAAAACAGTATGGGAATCGATTCTTGTCTTTAGCAAATGAGTTGGAAATCGATTTCTATCTTTTGAGCAAAGTTGGAAATCGATTATTGGCTTTATGGAAGAAAGCATGAATCGATTTCTAACTTCCACAAAATAGTATTTATGTTACGTGCCTTAACTATGTGCATGCATGCATTTTGAAAAACTGTGAAGGCTATGAAACTGTGAGATGAGCTGACCCTCAGAAGCGGCTTACAATATATCCTAGGACACGACCCAAACCCTAGAGACTACCCTTACTTCTTAAGTCTTGTTTGTGCCTTGGATTTCCGCTTGGTCATTTTCCGCTTTGAACACATCCTCAAAACCTAACCTGCTTGTCATTTTGACTTCGAACGCATCATCATCAAAACCTAACCTGCAGAAGCAATATAACGACATTCTCCCCCTTTTTGATGATAACAAAACTTTACTCACCTTTGGGTGGGAGGTTAGTTCATCAAACAAAATAATGCATAAAATATAACTGGACTCCCCCTCACTTGATGCTCCCCCTATCTCAATGATTAGATGAAAAATGACAATAGGACTCCCCCTCACTTGATGCTACCCCTATCTCAATGATTAGAAGCGAAATGACAATTCTATATCAATCCTATATGCTTAAACGTCCTGTATACTTCTCCCACTTTTTGTCATGATCAAAAGGGTGACGATGAGACATAGTTTGTGAATTAAACAACAACACATTGAAACAGATGAGGAATCAATGATACCATCCTCATTTCTTTGTTGAGTCGAAGGTTCAGCCTCCTTCTCCTTATTCTCACTTTTCTTTTCTCCTTCTAGCTTTAATGCTTCAAGCTCATCTGCAACATCATCAATAACCTTTTACCAACCTTTTGGGGTTAGACTCTTCAAATGTAACATGCACAGATTCCTCAATTACTTTATTTCTTTTATTGAATATTCTAAATGCTTTACTAGATATAGAATAACCAAGAAAAATTCCTTCATCAGCTTTAGCATCAAATTTCCCTAGGTTATCTTTTTCCATTGTTTAAAACAAAGCATTTGCATCCAAAAGTGTGTAAGTGTGCAATGTTTGGTTTTCTCCCTTTGTAAAGTTCATAAGGTGTTTTATTTAAAAAGGCCTAATCAAAACTCTATTCATAACATAACAAGCAGTACTTATAGCATCAGCCCAAAAGTATTTTGGGATGTCATGATCATTCAGCATGGTTCTGGCAAGCTCTTCCAAAGACCGATTTTTCCTCTCAACGACTCCATTCTGTTGAGGAGTTCAAGTTCCTGAGAAGTTGTGATCAATGCCAGATTCTTCACAAAAAATTTCAAACCTTTCATTCTCAAACTCTCCACCGTGATCGGTTCGGATGGAGATAATTTTCAGCTCTTTCTCGTTTTGTATGCTACGAGCAAGTTTCTTAACTGCTCCAAAAGCATCACTTTTATTTGCAAGAAACAGTGTCTTGGTGTACCATGAGTAGTCATCTACTATAACAAGTGCATAATAATTTCCACCAAAGCTTGTCGTCCGTGAGGGACCAAATAAATCCATGTGTAAAAGCTGCAATGGTTTGTTAGTAGACACAATATTTTTTAATTTAAAAGATACTTTGACTTGTTTACCTTTTTGGCATGCATCACATAACTTATCTTTTTCAAACTTGTTTTTAGGAAGACCACTAACTATTTCCGTAGTGTCTAATTTATTTAGGTGGTCCATATGTGTATGGGCTGCTCTACGATGCCATAGCCAAGAGTTTTCTTCCTTACTAATGAGACAACATGCATTATGGGATGACACTTTATCAACATTAGTCATGTATATGTTTTCTACTCTGTTTCCTATCATCCTAACTTGTATACTCTTTTTATCCTCTATGATGCATGATCCTGAATCAAATAATACTCCATTTCATTTATCACATAGTTGACTAATACTTAGTAAGTTATGTTTAAGACCTTCAACATAAGGCACATTATCAATAGCAGTAGATAAATCTTTACAAACTTTACCTTCAGCGAGAATTCTTCGTCTGTTGTTATCACAAGTCACATGACCGCTTTTTCTGGGGGTGAGTGTTAAGAACTTTGTTGCGTCTCCAGTCATGCGCTTTGAGTCTTTGCTGTCAAGGTATCAATCTGCCCCCATACCTTGAAGCATACCTGCAATGAGATCAAGTTGAAAATTTTGGTACCCAAATTTCTTTGGGTCCTTGTGGGTTAGTACTTGGTATAGTCCCTTTGGGAACCCATACCTTTTTCACAACTTGTCTTCCACTAGCCATGCAAACAGATGCAGCATGTCCTAGTTTGGCACAGTAATAACATCTAATATATGGATTAGTAGTGAACTTAGGCCTATGAAGCATATGTCTTTTCACAAAAAATTTTCTTGGAACCCTAGGATGCACATGTTGTAAGTTGGACATTTTGCATATTGTCCATTCAAGCTCATGGATTTTCTTTTCATGTTCTATACACTTATCACATACATAAATTTCCTTAAAATAAACAAGATTATCATTTTCTTTTCTAAGCTCTAATTTTTCCTTAGTTAAAACATTAACTTCATTTTGAAGATGAGCAATAGTTTTCTTAGATTTACTTAATGCCTTAGCTAATTTTACTCAATTATCATGCAATTCAACAAATGCTTCATGTAATTCATCATATGCATTTTGAAAGCATTCAGAGTTAGGGCTTACCTCATTTTCGGTTTCACCTTCACTTTCATGATTGGCCATAAGAGCAACACGCGCTTCTTCACTTTCTGACTTATCTGAAGAATCTGTGTCGTTGTCTTCCCATGCTACGTAGGCTTTCCTTCTTTTGTTTTCATTGAATGCCTTCTTTTCGAATTTTGATCCCTTTTTCTGTAGACTTGGGCATTCCATCCTCATGTGACCAGGTTTCCCACATTCATAGCATGTTGGAGGACCGGATGAACTTTCTTTGCTTGAGAACTTTTTAGGAGAAAATTTTTTAGAAAAATTTATCTTTCTCATAAGCTTTTTGAATTTTAGAACCATGAGAGCCATGTTCTCCTCGATTTCATCATCCTCACTTTCTAAGTCACCACTATCACACTCTCGACTCGAACTAGACGCCTTTAAAGCCAAGCTTTTCTTTTTCTTATCTGTATCTTCATGCTCAGCCAAACGAGTGAGTTCTAGTTCATGCTCTTGTAACTTACCAAATAGAGTGGCAAGTGTCATAGTAGCTAAATTCCTAGATTCAGCTATAGTAGTTACTTTGGGTTGCCATTCTCTATTTAGACACATTAGGACTTTGTTGATCAGATCTTCAGCAGGGAATGACTTTCCCAAAAAACTCAATTGATTCACTATGTGAGTGAACCACTTTTGCATCTCTGGTATAGTTTCACCTGAATTCATTCTGAATAGCTCATATTCTCTGATTAGAGTGTTTGCTCTGGCCCTTTTTACTTCATTAGTACCCTCATGAGTGACTTGCAGATTTTCCCACATTTCTTGAGCAGATTAACAATTTGATACTCTAAAGAACTCATTAGCATTCAATGCAGAAGTAATAATATTTTTAGCCCGTAAATTGTGTTGCATTTTTCTCTTTTCATCGTCAGTCCATTCAGCTCTATCTTTAACAGTAAGAACACCATTTACCATATGCATGGGGACATAGGGTCCTTTTTCCACAGCATCCCAGACATCTAGATCTACCCCTTCTATGAATATTCTCATTCTTTCTTTCCAATATGCGTAGTCTTTCTCATTGAATCCCGGAGGACGGGTAAGAGATGCACCCTCTTGCGTAGACCAACCTGAATTGAGATTTTAAAAATTAAGTCCCCTTTAACGACTTGATCAATTTTTCGCGCAGGTTTATGGAATGAATTAACGAGAAATGAAAACTGAAAATAAAGCAGCAAAAAACAAAGAGATTTTTATACTGGTTCGGTCACCTCCGAGTGACCTACGTCTAGTCCTCACACCCATGTGAGATTTTCCACTAACACAACAAAGCTTACAGGTGCTTTGGAAACCTTTACAAACTCATGCACTCTTCTCTTAGGATACCCCACCTATGAAGAGCCCTCAAATCTACAGCAACAACAAGAGATACCCCACCATTGTTACAACCAATAACCCTAGAGAGATGCCCCACTCCCTAGTACCAACAGCAACCCTAGAGAGATACCCCACTCCCTAGTACTGTGAGTAACGGAAAACAAATTAGAAATTGAAAAACCAATATACCTCTTATCACTAGTAGAAAAACAGCTTTTAGCGTAGGCCAAAAGCCCACGCTAACAGTGTTTTAGAGTCGGATTAGCGTCGGCCACGTGTGGACGCTAAAACGGTCGAAGCTAATCCGTAGCGTCCCGTATATTTAGACCGACGCTAATTAGCGTCGGCTAAGCCCACGCTAAAGCCAACACTAATTACAAGGCCGACGCTACAGTCAACGCTTGGAAAGTCAACTATTTAATACTAGCGTCGGTTTAGCCGACGCTAAAGTCAACTAAAGAAAAGTCTACAAAATGATATTGCGTCCGTTTAGCCGACGCTAAAGTCAACCAAAGAAAAAGTCAACAACACTCTAGTGTCCGTCTAGCCGACGCTAATAATTGGGTTTTTTAAAAAAAAAACAGTAACAGAACAGCCTACTTTGCTTTGAACACTTGCTAATATTTACCTTTCACCTATTACCAATCAAAATACAAAATACCATAACTTATCAGAACAACAGATCAAAGTTGTGGCATCTAACATCTAGAGAAACTACAAAATATATACCATAGTCATCATCAAAGTATTTGGCATCCAACATCTAGAGAAACTACAAAATATGTAACATACTCATCATCAAAATATCAAAGTGTTTGGCATCCAACATCTAGAGAAAAGTAAATCAATCGCTATCTTGTGACTCTTCATCCAAATCATCATCATAATCAGGATGGCTAGCACTACAAGATCCACCACCAGATCGACGCTCAAAAGCATCCATGCGATCAACACATAATTTTTTCAGCGCATTAAAATCATTTTCTAACTTCTGCGAACGCTCATTTGCCTCTCGAGCGTCTTGGGCAGCCACTTCAGCTCGGGCTATTGCATCTTGAGCCGTCTTCTCAGCTTTAAGTCTAGCTGCCCTCTCTTCTTCCAAAGCTGTCCCAATCATGAAACCAGAAGGATTCTGAGACGGTTGGGTAAGTGACTTGGACCCAGGTTGGGCATTCGCAGATAAGCCTCCTGTGCCATAAAGCCGACCACGGGTAGGACCCCCCACAGCCACCTTCCAACAATCAAGTGCCACTGCTCCATCTACCAGTTGATCATCACCACCTAATTCACCATTTTGTGCCAGTACTTCAGCCACGTTTTGTTTGTATGCATTCTGATCAATAAGAAAATAATGATAAGCTACTAGCAAAAGGACCAAACTAAACCAAAACAAAGTATACGGAATTAACCAAAAATTCAAGAAACAATGACAATAACTTACATAGGTAGTTTCAGCTCGATGTTCAACCCAAACACCAGATTTTCTCTTGTGGGTTTTTAAAAATAACTCATCCGGTCGCACATCTCTTTGCATCTCATTGCACTACAAATAAAATCAAGATGTAATCACAATTAGCTAGCTCCAATTAATCAGTCCAGAAACAAATTCTGTACATTCAGTCCAGAAACAAATTCTGTACATTCAGCTTCAATTAATCACTAAAAATAAATTCTGTACATTCAGTTCCACTTAATTCTGTACATTCAGTTCCATTTCTATTAAATTAACTGTAAGCAAAGGAGCAATCAGAACTCATTTCCACTTACAGTTAGTTCAAATCTGAGTTTTCAGTTTGAGTAATCAGTCCAAAACAATTATAGTTAGTTCAAATCTGAGTTTTCAGTTTCTTGTATCTCAGTTTTCAGTTAGTACACAACAAATTCTGTACATTCAGTCCAGAAACAAATTCTGTACATTCAGCTCCAATTAATCACTAAAAATAAATTCTGTACATCCCGTTCCACTTAATTCTGTACATTCAGTTCCATTTCTATTAAATTAACTGTAAGCAAAGGAGCAATCAGAACTCATTTCCACTTACAGTGTAACACCCCGGTATTTTTATCGAGTAAAAATACCCAAGTGTAACGTGATAAAATAATCAGAGATAATTTTTTCCTGTTTTAGATATTGAACATAAATAAAAACAGCTCATAACCTAGAGTCCAATATCCAAATACCAAGAAATAGCGGAAACGATTTTACAACTTTTACTGATACAAGTTATACAATCGGGAATACAAAAATCTCAAGAGAAAGACAATAACAATGAAAACTAAGTCTTCACCGTCTTCATAAGCACACCACCTAGCTGTGCTTCTTCACCTTTGCTTTTTCCCTTGCTTCTCTGTAAAAACCACAAAATATAAACAGTGAGATACAATCTCAGTGAGTTCTACCGAGACCCCTACTAACACTCGCGGTCCAGTTTTACAACATTGATAACTCAACACGGCACCGACTGCGCGAACGCTACTCCCGATGAACCGCATTATCTACACATAGCATTCCACCGACTGCGCGAACGCTACTCCCGGCGAACCTGCTATAACTGAGTACGACACCGACTGCGCGAATGCTACTCCCGGTGACTCGAGTCACATGACCTTTGATACGACACCGACTGCGCGAACGCTACTCCCGGTGACTCGTACCGCATAACCGTTAACACGACACCGGCTGCGCGAACGCTACTCCCGGTAGACCGTGTCACCTAACCTGTAATACGACACCGGCTGCGCGAACGCTACTCCCGATGAATCGTATCGTTTAACCTTTAACGCGACACCGACTGCGCGAACGCTACTCCCGGTGGATCGCATCCTTTAACATTTAACGTCACACCGACTGCGCGAACGCTACTCCCGGTGGACCGTAACTTTTAACTTTTAGCGTCACACCGACTGCGCGAACGCTACTCCCGGTGGACCGTATCTTTTAACTTTTAGCGTGACACCGACTGCGCGAACGCTACTCCCGGTGGATCGCATCCTTTGACATTTAATTCGCACTTAAATTAAAAATCCAGGTTCACACTCGTACTCTAGCTGACCACTTTTCGACACAATTTTCAATATCAAAAACAGTTCATTTTGCCTTAAAAATAGAATATTCAGTTAGGCCTCTGAATAAGCTTTCCAACGCATCTTAGAACACCTCAATCGGGTTCCCGGATCAAAAGTTATCGCGAAACGAAAAACAGTGTTTGGTTGCTGAAATTCTGCCAACTGGCGCGCGAGTGGCGCGTGGCGCGCAAACGGCGCGCGAGCTGACAGTAAGGTTCTGTCCAGGGGCGCGCGAGTGGCGCGCGGCGCGCAAGTGGCGCGTGGACTGGCAGTAAGGGGGTCTGTCAAGGGCAGATTTTGGCGGTTTCGCGCGAAAATCGCGATTCCGCTTAATTCCGATTCTCGTTCCGATTGAAAACAGTTTTCACACACATATATTCAGACCCAATCAACATCAAACAATCAATCAATCCAATCAAAAACTCAATCAAAACGAATCGTATTAAAACGCGACATATTTTCAAATAACGGTTTTAAATCAAAATCTCTCGAATCAAATCACCAAAAATTCCATTTTTAACGCGACGCAACCCGAGACTCGCCCCAATCGATTCCTAACCCGAATCAGACAGTATCACATAATATTCCAGTCCAGCGAAAGCGATAAAACAGTTTATCAATTAATTCGAAAGACAAAAATCCTAAACGTGAGTAGAACTCACCCTCGACGCGTGATCCACGATCGAGCCGAAATCACCGAGTAGCCACACGAACGCTCCCCGCTCCGGCGACACCCAATCCGCTTCCAAAGCTTCCCACTCGATCACGAAACCGCTTTTGACCGGAATGCCGAATTCCTCGAAATCCTCCATGGACACTATTCATCATCTTCTTCAACCTCAAGTCACTATTCACAAAAACCCCAATTTGCTCCCTAACCCCTTGATTCTTCACAAACTCCAAATCGGACTTCAATATTTGCGCTATCCACCTTGAGCTCGCTCCCAAACACCATCCAAAGCTTTCCTTTGAGCTTGAACAACAAAACCTCCACTTTACTCCACATTTCGAAAATGGTGGATTTGAGGAGAGTGAGTTGATGATGAAGATTTTGGTACCAAGACGAAGAGGAAGGAACGCCGAACATTTTTCGTGTTGGAAGGAAGTCGTTTTGATGAGCCGAAGTCCTCCCTTTTTCCTCTTCTTCCTCCTCACCCTTTCTTTCTCTTTTCTTTCTTTTCTCTCCTTCTCTCTGTTTCTCCTCTCTGTCACTCTCTCGCATCCTTTCTTTTTCTTTTCAACACACAACACACACTTATATTTATTTATTTAATATATACGCGGTAACGTGGTCCAATTACCATATTGATCGAAATCTCCTATTTCGATTCCGAAACTTCCTTGATCCGTATTATCCGGTTAACGATCCGATGACAACCAATAATTAATTTTAGCACTCAATAAATTTACCAGTCAAGTACCAAATTGGTTTAATTGGGTTAACACCCAAATAATTCTATTGATTATTTTGCGGATGTTACATACAGTTAGTTCAAATCTGAGTTTTCAGTTTGAGTAATCAGTCCAAAACAATTACAGTTAGTTCAAATCTGAGTTTTCAGTTTCTTGTATCTCAGTTTTCAGTTAGTACACAACAATATATCTTGTATCTCAGTTTTCAGTTTCTTGTATCTCAGTCCAAAACAGTTAGTACATTCAGATCCTCAGATTTGAGTAATCAGTCCAAAACAATTACAGTTAGTTCAAATCTGAGTTTTCAGTTTTCAGTTTCTTGTATCTCAGTTTTCAGTTTTCAGTGTATCTCAGTTTTCAGTTTCCTTTTCTTGTAATAATACAAAGTAAATTAGTCCTTCACTCAAATCTGAGTGCTTATCAGTTTTCAGTTTCCTTCACTCAAATCTGACTAAATTAGTCCCTGAAGTTAGTTAAATTATTTAGTCAGTTTTCAGTACCATCAGGCATTCTAGGAAATCAACTAGATTAAAGAAAGCTCCTACCTACCTACAAGATTTTCATTGCAACCATACATCATTTTCCCCCTACCTCATCTGAGATTCTTTATTCTTTATCTTCTCATGTAATCACTACTTATATGGATGTGTATTTTTTAATCAAAACAGTGAGAAATTAGAATTGTTGAGTTTAATACTTACTAGCTCAAGTGCTAAATCAATGTGAGCCTTGCGGCCTGAAGTGTGGACCGCTCCACCTTTTGTTGATGCTCTATTAATCTTATTTTGGTTGGAGATGTCCTTGAATTTTTGGTTAGCCCAGTATGCTTTAAGACCAATCCAAGCTTTATCCCCCATCCATTTAGGCTGAACATCTTTCTTTCTTTCCTTAGTAAGCATGTCACTAAGTCTTTTTTTGGCTTTTTGTTCAAACAAGTGTCAGACAATACTTGTAAGACTAGGATCCCATGACACCTTTTTCTGCAAATTACAATACAATTTAAAAGTCACAATTTGATATTTAAGACGGTGCTTCATTATTCTAATTGATGTCATATAGTATAATTGATCCCATGACACCTTTTTCTGCACTAACTCAAGGAAGCACTAAATCATAGATAGGCTTTCGAATTGAACTATTTTATAGAAATACATACTTACCCCAAATCTGGCAAACCAACCATCTCGAATTTTTTGGGTTGTTGCACTCCAACCATAGATAGGCTTTCGAAATTGTGTTTGAATGGAAACCCTAATTGCATCTGCAACTTCCTTGCTAGGAATGAGGCTGAAAAGTAATAAAAAGGAAGATGTATGAAGCATCAAAATCAACACATCCGCAGAGTAATAAAAAGTTGTTGAAAGGAATATTTTAAAACAAGTTGTAGAATGTTGTAACTTACCCTTTACCGTAAGGTTGTATTTTGACCTTCCCATCACCATCTCTCTCTGGCAAGTGAGAAGGAAATGACCCTTCACCCACCTGAGCTTCATCCTCTTCGTCCTCGTCCTCGTCCTCAATTTCCTCTTCGTCACGGTCTTCAACTTCATCCTCTTGGTCAGGCACATCATCATCCGCTACTAAAGCCTCATGTGGGGCATGTTGTGAAGAGGCACCCATGGTTTGAAGGTTTATACTTGGAGTTGGCATAAACACAAATACCTCGAGGGTAGATGCATGAATGGGTGATGGTGTCTGAGTAGGTGCTACATTCTCAGCAGGTGTCGCAGTCTGGGTCGGCACAGGAGGCTGTGATAGAGGTGAAGATGATCGGTCAAGTGACTTCGTGTTAATCAAATTGCGACGCAAGAGATTCTGCTGCTCAAGTTTGCGCGGTGGTAACATCTTTGGTCTACCCCTGGTAGGATGGACCTTTTGTCCTTTGCCACGGCCACCTTTGTTATTCATCTGTTGACATAAAATACAAAATCCATGCTACCGTTATAGAATACAAAAATAGAAATAAGGTATATCTTTCAAACAAGTGACAGAACATGTGAAACAGAAAATGGGCAATGAAAATAAACAAAAGGATAAAAGATATATCTTGCAAACTATTATTAATTACAGAGTACACCAACTAGTCTAAATCATGATAGTGCAATACAAAATACATATAATAAGCTCTAATAACGTGCAATACAAAGTACATCTAATAAGCTCTAATAACGTGCAATACAAAATCATGATAGTGCAATACAAAATACATATAATAAGCTATAATAAATTACACGCTCAATCATTGTGAGGCGAATGATCAAAAATCTCTTCAAACACATCTACTTGTCAGTCATCACGTAAACAAGATATTGATTCAATTTCTGCAATAGATAGAACAGGTGACATCCCATCTGACTGATATGGCATTTCATCCTCTGTGTCGTCAATCTCCACATGACCCCTTGGTTTTGTGGTGATTGCCGCACACCATGCACGCATAGCTCTACACATTAAGATGGTAACCAGTAAAAAGATTATCATGGTAATGCCAAGCAGCACCAGCACAAACAATGGATCAATATACAACAAGCAGCAAAAAAACACACACACGAGTGTAAAATTAGGGATCATTGAAAATTAAAAAGTGATGTATATTGCTTACTCAGAATAACAATTATCACCAACTCAAAATTGCCTATTTCGAATTCTAGGACAAATTGAATTTTGAACAAAGACAAGAGGAACTAGAAACAAGAGAAGGGAGAACTCATTTCAAAAGGAAACACCAATCTAGAAGTACTCTTTTCAAAAGGCAACAACAATATTGTTGATCTTAAACAAGATCTGAAAGTGAAAGAAATCGAAAAACAAATTGCATGGGAAGAAGAATGTTATCCAAGAAACATGTTGAAAACATTTTGAGGAAGTAATATACTCGTATTTATCAAAGCATGACAATCTAACTTAACATCAAATCTAGAAGTTCAATAATGTAGCTTCTTTTCTTAAACATGAAAATGGAAAGAACCTAAAAACATTAATGTAAGAGAACTAGTAATCTATACTGTGCATGTTTCAGCCAGACAATAAAAGGTACTCAACTATAATCTTACCCTAAGTAGTCAAATAATAATATAAATAGTAAATACATATACTGTGCATGTTTCAGCCAAACAATAAAATCACTCTTTTATTTTCTCTATTTGCATCATAGGATCCTAATTCCTAACACATTCATAATTCATAAGTAAACTCCATTAGGGAATCCCGGTGACAATAAACTAAATGAAGATTAACAATTTCATCTCTAACAAACTAGCTAGATGGCCAAGGCACACAAGACTAACACTATCATCTCTAACAAACACAAGATTACGATTAGAACCACAGAAATCGGAAATTGGTTTATTTATAAACAAAGTCTCATTCAGAACGTTACAAATCAAACATCTATGAGATTTTGAAATCATTTACAAAACAAGTAAAATCAACTTTTTCTAATGAGTTTCAATTCCATATATACCAATTGATTCAATGATAAACCATTTCATTTTAATTTCAATCATTCCAAACATACTTTTAATGAATCCATTATCAAAATGCAAGTAAACTAGAAGGGTTAACATACTTTTAATGAATCCATCCGTCTTTGTAACAGTGAAGGGTTAACAAAAAACCAAACAAACAAGAAAGCACAAAAAACATGAGAAAGGGAGGGTTATGAAATCTAATACCTCGAGAATAGGAGGTGAGATCGCTGATGGACCAAGAAGGAGAACTGTCAGATTCTGTTCAACACAAAACACATTAGAGATTAGAAAAATTAGAGAAATTTAGGGCTTTAGGGTTTTCAAAGACAACAAAAATCTGACCTTGAGAAGTAGAATAGAAGAACAATAGTCACCAAAGATGAAGGGAGTGGAAGCGATGAGAAGAAGAAAGAGACGTTACCGTTCACGAAAAATGACCTTGAAGAAGCTGGCAAATTTGCTGGTGGAGTCAACAACAATCTCCAATTTTGTTCACCTGGAAGTATATTCAAATAGAAAAACCTGATAAGAGAAAGAAGCAGGAAAATGCCTCATCAACTCAAAATTTCAATTATCACCAACTCAAAATTGGCTGAAAAGTGATGTATATTTCTTACTCAGAATTTCAATTAGCACCAACTCAAAATTGGCTATTTCGAATTCTAATAGGTTTTAAAGACAGTCTGAAGACAGAAGAACCAGAATGTACAGTTTATTATGTGCAAGAGGGGATGAAACTGAATATGCTACACTTCATTATGCAAAATGCTTTCTGAACTTTACTATATTGTTTCAATTTATAATGTAGAGCCAAAGAGGGATATGCACTTTAAGTTCAATGTGCAGGATATTTTCATTTCATAAATAATAAATAGTTATTATAATAGTCAATCAATTGCTAAATTAACTACAGCTATACTTCCAGGAAAGAAGCAGAAAGAAGCAGAAACCTGATATGGAGACTAGGGCTGTTCAAACGAACTACAAAACTGAACCGAACTGCAGAACTGAACTGAATTGAACCATAAAAAACGGAACTGTTTGTTGCAGTTCTCGAACTGAACTGCCATTTTTAAACACAGTTCGAACTGAACTGTTAATGTTAGTTCAGTTTGTGAACCAATCATACTCTGTTAAGATCTGCAATTTCTAATTTGAACCACGTGGTGATTTCACTTATCCCACCATTTTCAAAATTCCCACACTCACCTTCATCACTTTCACTTATCCCTCACCAGTCACCACTGTTAGACAATAGTATAACCTTAGAGGGGGGGTGAATAAGGTTATATGTAAATCTTGGATTCTTTTCCGGTTTAAAAAAAAACTTTTGTAATGCTTGTTTAAATCAAATGCGGAAACTTAGATTTAAACTTTATATGGTGCAAGCAGGCAGATTTAGGCACAAAAGGATATTATACTATTTTCAATATACACAATAAGATTATTTATAAGAAGTGTAGTGATATTGAATATAGTAGAAAGTAGATCAAATGCAGTGATATGGAAGATGATAGATAAGCACAAGATCAGAGTAGTTTAGTTGTAAATAGATGAAAAGTATGATAAACAGATCTAAATAATATTCAATATAGCAATAAGCAGGGGTATAGACAATAAAGCAAAGTAAAGAGATAGGGATAGAGATACACCAGGAATTTAGCGAGGTTCGGGATAAAAGCCCTACGTCCTCGGCCTCCGGCTTTGCAACCTTTGGACTTGATAACAACCACTATACTGAAGAATTGTTTACAAACAGGCAACTTCAAAATAGCAAATCTCAATTCCCCCGAACTGAGAACCCGAGCACCTAGCTAAGGATTTCAACCCGCTTCAATCTCCTGATTGAACGACCCAAGAGCACCTCCCAGGATTTCAAAATAACCGCTTCAATCTCCTGATTGAACGACCCAAGAACACCTCCCAGGATTTCAAAATAACCACTTAGAAAACGAATACAATATGAGATCTACGAACCAATCACTTCAGCAGTATAGTAACAATATAGTAGAGTGAGAGATGATTGGTTTTTTTGAAAATGAAGAACTTTGAAATATAGATCTGAAAATGAAAGCTCTTATTTTTTCTCTTTGCTTTTTGATTTGAAAGTACGTAGCAGAGAAGTGGAAAGTGGTGTGTGGATTTGTGAATCCAAGCTTCCTATTTATAGGGAATGTAAAAAATTGACCGTTGAAATAAAAACCACAATGTTGAAATCGATTATGTGCTTTGATGCACTAGATGGCATAATCGATTGTTTGCTCTAAATACAAGGAAAGGTATAATCGATTCCTTGCTTGTGACAATCTATTTTGTGCTTCAAGGAAGCATGTAATCGATTGTATTTCTTTCAAAAGGGAGCCAAGAATCGATTATGATCTTTTAAATAAGGAAGGCAATGTGTATGAAATCGATTTCATGCTTAAGGCATTGTATATTAAAATCGATTTCATGCTTGAGAAAGGGAAGTTGGAAATCGATTCATTGCTCTAAATACATAAGGAGAAATCGATTTCATGCTTTGAAACATTGTGTGTCAAAATCGATTTCATGCTTTGCTCATTGTGTATTGAAATCGATTCATTTCTTCAACAATAGTTTAGCAAATCAATTTCAAGCTTTATGAGGATTAGGAAATCGATTTCAAGCTGCATAATAACTTAGGAAATCGATTTCAAGCTTTTCACAAAAATTGTTTTTAGATTTAGGTGCCACCTTATGCATGCATGCAATTTTATAAAATATTTTTCAAAGGCTTTTAACACAACAATTTTATTTTTAAAAGCATTTTTAAAACATCATCTCTCTTCTACTAAATGTCATAAAGCTGAAGGGATAGGATCTTACATTTGAGTCCTATCAAAAACAGATAAACAATTAGGTCTTCAACTTCATTGTTGCTTCTTCTGCAAGCCATTGCACTTTAGTCCCTGCTCTTTGATTTAATCACTGTACCTTCATTTTTTTGCCTGTACTTTCATTCAACTGCAACCATTAGTAAACAAGCTGTAATTTGTTATCATTCAAAAGAAAGAGTGTTTGTCCTTGGTTCAACAAACTCCCCCTTTTTGATGATAACAAATTACATTATGCATAGGGAGGCCATAATAGAGAAACAATGGCAGAAGCTCCCCCTAAGCATAAGCATAACAAAATAAACAGTACAACAGCAGGATAGCAACAATTATTTCTCCCCTTTTAATAACATGCATATTCTCCCCCCCTTTGTTTTCATCAAAAAGGGGGGGGGGTGAGCACAGTCAAGCATAAGCAAACAGTTAAGCATAAGCACTTTATAAACTAGCAAAGTCAAGCATCCCTAGCTCTCTACGGATTTTACAAAATTGAGCTTCGGCTAGGGGTTTAGTGAAGATATCCGCTAGTTGGTCATCAGTGCCTACAAATTTCAATGCAATGCTCCCCCTAGACACATGATCTCTAATAAAGTGATGTCTTATGTCTATATGCTTAGTTCTAGAGTGTTGTATAGGGTTCTTAGCAATATTAATAGCACTTGTATTATCACATAAAACAGGAACATTTTCGAAAATTAGACCAAAGTCTTCCAAAGTTTGTTTCATCCACAGAACTTGTGCAACGCAGTTTCCAACCGCCACATATTCAGCTTCAGCGGTGGACAAAGCAACACTGTTCTGTTTCTTACTAGACCAGGAGGTCAAACAAGGACCAAGAAAATGACAAGTTCCACTAGTACTTTTTCTATCAAGAGTGCAACCTGAAAAATCAGCATCAGAAAAACCAACTAAATCAAACGTACTCGATTTCGGGTACCACAAACCAAAGTCTATGGTCCCTTTAACATACCTAAGAATCCGTTTTATAGCTTTTAAATGTGATTCTTTTGGGCATGCTTGAAATCGAGCACACAGGCATACAACAAACATAATATCAGGTCGAGATGCAGTTAAGTATAAGAGACTACCTATCATACCTCGATACATAGTTTCATTTACCAGTTTACCTTGCTCATCCTTATCTAGTTTAATTGCTGTTGCCATAGGAGTGCTGATTTCTTTTGCGTCATTCATGTTATATTTCTTCAGCAATTCCTTTGAGAACTTTGTTTGGGATATGAAGATTCCTTCATTTAATTGTTTCACTTGAAGTCCCAAGAAAAAGTTAAGTTCTCCCATCATACTCATTTCAAATTCACTAGTCATCATCTCAGAAATTCCTTGCACAAATCATCATTAGTAGATCCAAAGATAATATCATCAACATAGATTTGAACTACTATGATATGTTTGCCCTTGGTTTTAAGGAATAAGGTAGAATCAATCTTACCCTTTTTGAAACCATTGGCAGTTAAATGTTTGCTTAGTCTCTCATACCAAGCTCTAGGGGCTTGCTTTAATCCATAAAGAGCTTTGTCAAGTTTGAAAACATGATCAGGATTTTTAAAATCTTCAAAACCAGGGGGTTGTTTTACATATACTTCTTCTTCTAAAAAACCATTTAGGAAGGCAGTTTTGACATCCATTTGGTGTAGTTTGAAGTCCATGTAAGAGGCAAATGCCAATATTATCCGAATGGACTCCAACCTAGCCACAAGAGAAAAAGTTTCTTCAAAATCCACCCCTTCGATTTGGTTAAAACCTTGAACAACTAAACGACTTTTGTTTAATAAAATTGTACCATTTTCGTCAAGTTTGTTGCGAAAAACCCATTTAGTACCTATGATGGTCCGGTCGACCGGTTTTTCAAAATGCCAAACTTTGTTCCGTTCAAATTGTTCAAGTTCTTTTTGCATTGACAAAACCCATTCTGGATCATTTAAAGCTTCCTTGATATTATTTGGAACTATTTGAGAGACAAAAGCACTATGAAAGCATAAAAGATTAAGAGAAGAACGAGTTTTTACTCCCTTTGATGGACTACCAATAATTTGCTCCAGGGGATGATCTCGAACTGATTTCCATGTCTTGGGCAGATCATCGTGTGTTCTTCCATGGATATGGTCATCGATGTCTTGGGGCTCTCGTTCCATTTCAACTTCATTTTGAGGTTCAACTTCCACCTCTGCTTCTTCTACACTTTCATTGTTAGTTTCAGGTGATCTATTTTTGATCACTTCTATCACTTCATCCTCATCATCAGCTTTCTTGACAAAAGGGTTAGTTTCATCAAAAGAAACATGAATAGATTCTTGCATAGTTTTATCAATCTTATTGTAAACGATATAAGCTCTACTATGACTTGAATAACCCATAAAAATACCTTCAGTTGATTTAGCATCAAACTTACCCAACTTGTCCTTTGTGTTGAGAATGAAGCACTTACTTCCAAACACTTTGAAATATGAAATCTTAGGAGCTCTACCATTCCACAGCTCGTATGGCGTCTTGTTGAGAGATGGCCTTAAGTATACTCGATTTAGCACGTGACAAGTTGTATCTACTGCATGACCCCAGAAGTATTTGGGAAGGTTGTGCTCATTCAGCATTGTCCTGCTCATCTCTTGTATAGTTCTGTTCTTTCTTTCTACCACACCATTTTGTTGAGGAGTTCTTGGAGCTGAAAAGTTATGATGAATGCCATACTTTTCACACCAAGTCTTGAATGATGAATTTTCGTACTCTCCTCCATGATCGCTTCTAATTTCTTTGATGGCTAAGTTTTTCTCATTTTGTAGCTTTCTGCACAACTTAGCAAACTCGTTAAAAGCATCACTTTTATTTGCAAGTAGGATAACCCAGGTATATCTAGAATAATCATCAACAATAACAAAGACATACTTAGACCCTCCTAAACTTACGACATCAATTTCACCAAACAAATCAAGATGTAGCAGTTCAAGCACATTTTTGGTGGAAATAACAGGTTTTGATTTAAAAGAGGTTTTGTGCATTTTACCAAGTTGACATGCATCACATAATTGGCCTTTTTCATATTTCAATTTAGGTAGACCTCTAACATGCTCATTCTTACTTAACTTAGATAGATGTTCTATACTAGCATGTCCTAAACGTCTATGCCACAGATCCACATCATCAATCAAGGTAGGCATACATACTATATCATCACTTACATTATCAAAATCAACATAGTATACATTGTTTTCTCGAAAGCCAGTAATGTAGAGTTTAGAAGTCATATGGGTGATAACACATTTATCAACAGAAAAGTGCACATCAAAATCATTATCTCATAATTGGCTAACACTTAGTAAGTTAAATTTAACACCATCAACTAATAAAGCATCTTTAATTTTAATTGTGTTTTCCTTACCCACACAACCTTTACCTATTACTTGAGCAGATTCATTGTTGGCAAACTTTACAGATCCACTAGCTTTGTTGCTCAATTTCAGAAATAGTGAGGCATCACCAGTCATATGCCTTGAGCATCCACTATCAACCATCCACACGTTTTTCTTTTTAGATGAAGGACCAACCTACAAGAGGAACATTTAACAACTAGCACGAGGTACCCAAATTTTGTTGGGTCCTTGGGGGTTGGTCATCAAGGGGTTTGCTTTCACAATCCACCTTGGTTTCTTATAGGCAGGTATAAGGGTGCCTAGCTCACATAATTTACGAATAGGACATCTAAGAGAGCTATGGTTCCCTTTTTGACAATAGGTGCATGAGAAAACAGTAGGTGTATAACTTGAAGTAGCAGCTACAAAAGTTATTTTCTTGTTCAAAACAGAGGAGGTGGAATTACCTTTGTACCCAATACCTCTCCTATCAACATATTCATGTTGGGAGTGAAGTAGCTTGGTCAAGGTCTTTTCACCAACCTCAAACTTTTTCAAAGATTCTTTCAAAAATTCATTTTCAACCTTGACTTTTTCAAAATTTTGTTTAAGCTCAAGAAATTCAAGGTTGAAAGGTTTTGTTTTATGTAGCTCATTCTTCAATTTAACTACCTCATTTTCAAGAGTCTCAATTTGAGTGGACAAGCTTTTGTTGCTCTTTGTTAATTTCTTAGATTTTAACAAAAGAGTTTCATGTTCAAAATAAAGAGCTTCAAAAGCCTCACTCAAATTGTGACTACTACACGCATCATCAAATGAATCATCATGTATAGAAGAATCAGAAAGACTAGAGGAGTTAAGGCTTACCTTAGATGCGTCACTTGCCATATTGCAGATAGCATTGTCAGTCTGCTCATCTTCATCTGATTCACCATCAGTGCTGAGATTATCCCATGTTGCTTCAGTTGTGTTCTTTGCCATGAGACAGACAGCATTTGCGACTTCCTCTTCTTCTTCGGTCTCACTCTCAGTATCAGTGTTGTCCCATGTTGCCTTCATTGCTTTCTTTTGCTTGTACTTGGATTTCAGCTTTGGAGAGTTTGCTTTGATGTGACCCGGTTTGTTGCATTCGAAACACTTTAGTTGATCATCTTTTTTCTCATACCTGTCTTCTTTGTTGTACCCGGACTTCTTTGAGAAATCACCCTTTCCAAACTTTTTGAATCTCATAAATTTTTTGAAATTCTTGGCAAGCATAGCCATGTCTTCATCATCGGTTTCTTCATCAGACTCAACCTCCTTCCTTTCTACTTTAGGAGTTTTAGCAGCAAGGGAAAGAGATTTCTTTTCTTTCACCACTTCCTTTTCTTGACTCTTTTTGGCAGCCAATACTACCTCAAAGGCCAGAAGTGACCCAATAAGGTCTTCTTGGGGTAGAGTTCCAATATCTTTGGCTTCAGTGATTGCACAAGTTTTTGGAAAGAACTCACCAGTCAGAGATGCAAGAATCTTCCCATTTATATCTTTTGTAGAATACCTTTTTCCCAGAGCCCTTAGGTTGTTTATAATCAGATTCAGTCTCTGGTGCATAGCTGCAACAGATTCACCTTCCTTCATTTTGAATGATTCATACTCAGAAGTTAGGATTCTGATTTTTGTATCCTTTACTTGGCTTGTACCGACATGTGTAGCTTCCAGACAATCCCAGATTTCTTTTGCTATTTGACACCCTTTTACTCTTCCATACTCTTCTTCACAAAGTGATAGGTGAAGAATATTCATAGCCTTGGCATTTTGAGATATTTTGTCAAGCTCAGATTTTCTTAGCTCACTCAGATCGATGGTGTAGATGTCTTCAATTGGAACTTCTTCTGCTTTGCCGGTGGCTTGACTTTTTGTAGTGTCTCCATCAGTACTACCTGGTTTTGTAATTTTGATCTTCATAGGAATCAGTGGTCCATCAACAATAATCCTCCAAAGGGTGAAATCTATAGCCTGCACATGACATTTCATTCGACTACTCCAATAGTCATAGTTAGTTCCATCAAACAGGGGTGGCCTATTGAAGGACATCCCCTCTTTCATAAAAGAACCCATAATCACAGATAGATAAAGGATAAAATAGAATTGCGAGATGTAAAGCTCTATATGCAATTCCTAGCTCTTGATACCACTTGTTAGACAATAGTATAACCTTAGAGGGGGGTGAATAAGGTTATATGTAAATCTTGGATTCTTTTCCGGTTTAAAAAAAAACTTTTGTAATGCTTGTTTAAATCAAATGCGGAAACTTAGATTTAAACTTTATATGGTGCAAGCAGGCAGATTTAGGCACAAAAGGATATTATACTATTTTCAATATACACAATAAGATTATTTATAAGAAGTGTAGTGATATTGAATATAGTAGAAAGTAGATCAAATGCAGTGATATGGAAGATGATAGATAAGCACAAGATCAGAGTAGTTTAGTTGTAAATAGATGAAAAGTATGATAAACAGATCTAAATAATATTCAATATAGCAATAAGCACGGGTATAGATAATAAAGCAAAGTAAAGAGATAGGGATAGAGATACACCAGGAATTTAGCGAGGTTCGGGATAAAAGCCCTACGTCCTCGGCCTCCGGCTTTGCAACCTTTGGACTTGATAACAACCACTATATTGAAGAATTGTTTACAAACAGGCAACTTCAAAATAGCAAATCTCAATTCCCCCGAACTGAGAACCCGAGCACCTAGCTAAGGATTTCAACCCGCTTCAATCTCGTGATTGAACGACCCAAGAGCACCTCCCACGATTTCAAAATAACCGCTTCAATCTCCTGATTGAACGACCCAAGAACACCTCCCAGGATTTCAAAATAACCACTTAGAAAACGAATACAATATGAGATCTACGAACCAATCACTTCAGCAGTATAGTAACAATATAGTAGAGTGAGAGATGATTGGTTTTTTTGAAAATGAAGAACTTTGAAATATAGATCTGAAAATGAAAGCTCTTATTTTTTCTCTTTGCTTTTTGATTTGAAAGTACATAGCAGAGAAGTGGAAAGTGCTGTGTGGATTTGTGAATCCAAGCTTCCTATTTATAGGGAATGTAAAAAATTGACCGTTGAAATAAAAACCACAATGTTGAAATCGATTATGTGCTTTGATGCACAAGATGGCATAATCGATTGTTTGCTCTAAATACAAGGAAAGGTATAATCGATTCCTTGCATGTGACAATCGATTTTGTGCTTCAAGGAAGCATGTAATCGATTGTATTTCTTTCAAAAGGGAGCCAAGAATCGATTATTATCTTTTAAATAAGGAAGGCAATGTGTATGAAATCGAATTCATGCTTAAGGCATTGTATATTAAAATCGATTTCATGCTTGAGAAAGGGAAGTTGGAAATCGATTCATTGCTCTAAATATATAAGGAGAAATCGATTTCATGCTTTGAAACATTGTGTGTCAAAATCGATTTCATGCTTTGCTCATTGTGTATTGAAATCGATTCATTGCTTCAACAATAGTTTAGCAAATCGATTTCAAGCTTTATGAGGATTAGGAAATCGATTTCAAGCTGCATAATAACTTAGGAAATCGATTTCAAGCTTTTCACAAAAATTGTTTTTAGATTTAGGTGCCACCTTATGCATGCAATTTTATAAAATATTTTTCAAAGGCTTTTAACACAACAATTTTATTTTTAAAAGCATTTTTAAAACATCATCTCTCTTCTACTAAATGTCATAAAGCTGAAGGGATAGGATCTTACATTTGAGTCCTATCAAAAACAGATAAACAATTAGGTCTTCAACTTCATTGTTGCTTCTTCTGCAAGCCATTGCACTTTAGTCCCTGCTCTTTGATTTAATCACTGTACCTTCATTTTTTTTCCTGTACTTTCATTCAACTGCAACCATTAGTAAACAAGATGTAATTTGTTATCATTCAAAACAAAGAGTGTTTGTCCTTGGTTCAACAACCACCACCAAACATCCCTACCTTCAAATCCCCCACCACAAAGGTCGCCACTGCCTAGGATTTGTTCAGATGAAAACAAATATTTCTACAGTTCCTAGAAATTGAGAGTAATTTGGTGTCAAGGTTCAAATGTTTTAAGCATGTTTAAGGAAAATGGGTTAAATATCATTGGTGGTTGAGTAGATCACTTGGTAATCGATTCCTGGATCGTGAGGTTTGACTTTTTTGATGAAAAATCTTTTTTGGGTGAAAGCATGAGGATATTTGTTTTTCTTTTCTGTATGCCAATGTGCTTATTTTTCCAGTTTTTTCCATGAGAATTATTTGTTATTCCTCATTAAATTTTACTTTGGAAGAGTTTGGGTGCAAGCTCTCTGAACAGAGTTCAGTTCTGAACACCTACTTTAAATATCAGTTCAGTTCAAAAGCTTGAACTCAGTTCACTGAACCAAAAAACAAGTTTGGTTTGGTTTGATGAACTGTTAGTGCAGTTTAGTTCAGTTCGATGGAAGTATTCCATTAGTTCGGTTCGGTTCAGTTCAGTTCACCTTCTAAACCAAACCATGAACAACCAATTGATTCACAAAAATAGGACAAATTGAATTTCGAACAAAGACAAGAGGAACTAGAAACAAGAGAATGGAGAACTCATTTCAAAAGGAAACACCAATCTAGAAGTACTCTTTTCAAAAGGCAACAACAATATTGTTGATCTTAAACAAGATCTGGAAGTGAAAGAAATCGAAAAACAAATTGCATGGGAAGAAGAATGTTATCCAAGAAACATGTTGAAAACATTTTGAGGAAGTAATATACTCGTATTTATCAAAGCATGACAATCTAACTTAACATCAAATCTAGAAGTTCAATAATGTAGCTTCTTTTCTTAAACATGAAAATGGAAAGAACCTAAAAACATTAATGTAAGAGAACTAGTAATCTATAAGTTCATTATATACCCTATTCGTAGTTATTAATTGGCAAATCTAGAAGTTCCAACAAAGCAAAGCAAAATATTAAAAAAAACATTAACACACACTTTCTCATGTTTACGATTGGAATATTACAGCTTTTGAAATATTGCAGAAGAATCAAATAGGATCGAATATGCATTATATTTAAAAGGATTCAATCTAGCTATAACAAAAACAATACCATTACATTTTAACTTTCCGGTCACGAGTTTTCAACTTCCACGTTCCATCCGAAATGCCCCAAACCCAATCTAACTTTCTCAAGTTGTTTTTAGTTACACCATGTCCTGTAACCATTAAACAAAAAAATTAAGAAACTACAAAGAAATCAAAATAAGAATTAACAAAGAAATCTTAACACACAATTCAAATATGTCAGCTACAATACAATGTACTCAACTATAATCTTACCCTAAGTAGTCAAATAATAATATAAATAGTAAATACATATACTGTGCATGTTTCAGCCAGACAATAAAATCACTCTTTTATTTTCTCTACTTGCATCATAGGATCCTAATTCCTAACACATTCATAATTCATAAGTAAACTCCATTAGGGAATCCCGGTGACAATAAACTAAATGAAGATTAACAATTTCATCTCTAACAAACTAGCTAGATGGCCAAGGCACACAAGACTAACACTATCATCTCTAACAAACACAAGAATACGATTAGAACCACAGAAATCGGAAATTGGTTTATTTATAAACGAAGTCTCATTCAGAACAGAGAACACCAAAAACGAAGAACACCAAAAACGAAGAACACACGTCTATGTTGAAATCAGATACAAACAAAGAACAAAACTACAAATCCTAAAATAACATCATAACAACTATATAGAATCAAAATCAGAAGAACAGAGGAAGAATACGTAAGCAATACCTTGGACGAATTTTTTTTCACTGCTAAATATAAAGAACAGAGGAAGATGGTGGATTTGGGGTTTTTTGTTTTTTCGATTTGAGATGAGAACGAAGAGAGAAGGAGCGATGGTGGAGAAAGTAGCGTTGCCGTCAGGGTGTTCTTCGTCTTCTTAGGCTGGCGCCGTCGCCTCTGTGTAGCGGAGGAGGAAGAGGTGAAGGCTTAGGGTTTCAGTGAAGAGAGGCGCGAGACTGAGAGAGTGATGGAGGGAATGAACAGAAGGAGGGAATGAACAGAGAAGAGTGGGAGAGTTAGGGTATTTTGATAAATTAACATAAAACTAGCGTCGACCGGCCGACGCTAATCTTATCACTTTTTAGCGTCGCATATCTTATCACGTAGCGTGGGCTTAGCCGACGCTAATCTGTATCTCCTTGCATCAAATATCATTTTTTGCTTAGCGTGGGCTTGGCCGACGCTAATCCGACGCTATTAGCGTCCGTGTCGGGGGCCGACGCTACCAAATGGACGCTAAATTGAGGTTTTCTAGTAGTGTATGAAGGCAGATTACAACAACTTAAAGATCACCAACCCAACTCTAACCCTTGAGAGAAATCAGCTCTGACAGATGAAGAATATGTGAAGAACAAAAGTGTGTGTGCTAGGGTTTTTGAGCTTTGCGTTTCAGCGTAAGCGTAAGAATGGGTTGTGTTTTTCTGAGAAACACTAAGTCCCTTTTTACAGACTTAGGAGAAATATGACCGTTGAATAATTTTAGGAGAAATAGTTGATGAATCGATTAATTGCTTGATTTAAGAGAGATGCAAATCTATTTATAGCTTGGGAAACAAGGAAGGAAATCGATTTTTCACTTTAACAATAGAGTAGGAAATCGATTTTGGTCTTATGAGAAATACTAGGAATCGATTCCTTGGCTTTTGAAACAGTAAGGGAATCGATTCTTGTCTTTAGGAAATGAGTTGGAAATCGATTTATATCTTTTGACCAGAGTTGGAAATCGATTCTTGGCTTTATGGAAGAAAGCATGAATCGATTTCTAACTACCACAAAATAGTTTTTATGTTACGTGCCATACCTTTGTGCATGCATGCATTTTTAAAATCTGTGAAGGCTATGAAACCGTGAGATGAGCTGACCCTCAAAAGCAGCTTACAATATATCCTAGGACACGACCCAAACCCTAGAAACAACCCTTACTTCTTGAGTCTTGTTTGTGCCCTGTATTTCCGCTTGGTTATTTTCCGCTTTGAACACATCATCAAAACCTAACCTGCTTGTCATTTTGACTTCAAACGCATCATCATCAAAACCTAACCTGTAAAAGCAATATAACCACAGCTGGGACATGTTGAATGGGGGCATTTTTCTGGCACGACTCACAACCTTTTGCAAAGGAGAGACAATCCATCATCATTACCGTTGGCCAAAATAAGTTTTGCCTTTTCAAAACCCACTTCATTTTCTCCGCAGCCTAATGGGCTCCACATATCCTTTCGCGAACCTCTATTAGGGAGATATAGGCTTCATGGTCACTAAGTGTTGGATTAAAAACACACTTAGTGTTGCAGAAGTAGTATAAAAGATTCTCGTCTCCACAGGGATTAATTAACAAGTACTAAACTAATCAATATTGTTTATTGTTTAGATGAACCAATAATTGAGTTATAATGAAAACAAAATAAAAAGAAATAAATAACAAATAGTAAAATGCAAGATTGAATTAATGGAGAGAGGTCTAGGGTTACAGTTTCACTTGCAAGCTTCGATTCTCCAATGTCTAATTCTTCTTGAATTGCTTTATTTTATTCAATTACGAATCCATTTACTAAATCTATTAACTGACGGCCCCGTAATTCACAAATGCAACACCTTTTATAATTGCTTGCCTAGGGTTGCGTGCTTCTTCATTTCAATCATGCGCTGGATTCCTCTCCTTCACGGCTCCATTAGTTGGGCTGGACATCTTGGTTTATTATCAAAACCAACAATTGGGCCACTAGGCCTTTCTCTTGTTTTAATGCCCATCCTCAATTGAACTTTCTTTTTTTATCCTTTCGGCTTCTATATATATATATATATATATACACTTACTTTGATTGAAATTCAATTCTTTTTACCTTTTCTCTACTTCTGCAAAACAATAAGTAAACTAAGTCCGTAATTTATATAATTGCGAATAATTCCTCTAAAAATAATCCAAAAAATGTCTTTAAAAATGCACATAATTAGAGTTTATCAACTCTTCCACACTTAACTTTCGCTGGTACTCAAGCAAATTTTCTAGCTCAATAAATTTTTTCAAATGAATCATAAAGACAGCCAAATAAGGGACCCAAAGTTAGAAGCACAATGACAGACAATAGACAATACAAAAGTTGCCCAATTAGAGGCTCATGTCCCTGAAAAATACATTTTCGTGAATAAGGGAACTCTAAGTGTTTAGGGGTTAAGGGGTTAAGGAAAATATACACTCAAGTTTCCACAAAATACACATTACCATATGCTTATAATTTGACCAAATCTCCACTAAATAGTTCACACACATGCAAAAGATGGGGAGTTATGGGTTGTAATGGGGCCAAGGTGAATTCAAGCAAAGATGAGAAATAAGAAGAAAGGGATAATCAAATGGCTAAAACAAGAAACACATGAGTCACTGTTATTTTTTTTAGTCCTCACAAGATAGACAACTAAAATAGTACGAAATTGTAATTTTCAATAAATGTAGCAATTTGGGAAACCTAAGTTCCCCAAATCTTTTTACATGATGCAAATCAATTTTCACATTGAAATGGTCAAAAGACAAATTCTTAAATGTAGCAATTTGGGAAACACACTCATACAAAGAGAAGGGATAAGTATTTAAGATTTAATATCAATCCCCTTATGAAGGCTCAAATCTCACCTTTAGAAGCTAGTTCACAAAATGTACTCAACAGAGACAAATGCTAATTATTAGCTTCCTAAGGACAACCTCACAGTTTCAATCAAGCACAAGTCTGTCAAAAAAATTAATTATGAGGTCCCAAAAAGACATAATCCCTATTTTTTTAAGCATAATTCAAATGAAGCCAGAAAAAAATGCTATCAACATATGTAGTGGGTATGTGCATTAATAGAGATCAAGTGACAAGATATAATATCCGCCCCCACACTAGCATGATGCATAGGTCCTCAATGCAAAATATTTAAGTAGACACAAAACACAAATAAGTGAGAGAGAGTAAGAGTGACTTCCCTTGAGAGAGTTTGAGTTGGAACTGATTCCTAAAAATAAAACAAAATAAAAACAAAACACAAGAATAACAATAAATAAATAAATAACTGAAAATAAAACAAAACAAAAGCAAAATAAAAAAAGCTGAAAATAAAACATAGGTTGCCTCTTGCGAAGCGCTTGTTTAACGTCGAATGTAAGGGCATAATATGATTATTAAATCTAATCTGATTCCTGCAATACCATATGACCCATAAAATATTAACAATAGCAGTAGAGACAATGTCTTGTAGTTGAGGGCTCCATCCATGAGAAGTCAAGGCTAGCATGTTCTGAAAAGAAGCTGTGTCAATATGGATACTCAGGATATCTCCAAGCCATCTCCAAATATGTTGGCCGAAAGAGCAATCGAGGAAGAGATGTTGAGATGTCTCAGAAGCATTTCCACATAAACTACAAATAGAAACAACAATGCAACCTCTAAGCCAAAGTTGATCATCGGTTGGCATCTTATTATGAAGAGTCCTCCGTAGAATAAAGGATTTAGAAGGCGGTATAAAAGGTTTACATATAGTCTTGGTCCAATGAACCACCTGACTTGGAGGATTATAGAAAAGAAAAGACTCTTTAAAAGTTAAATCCCCAAAAACAGAGTGATTCCACATCAACTATCTCTTGAACTTCAGAGTGAAGTTGGGGGAAGTGAGAAATAAGGTCCCCAGGGATAGACCATTTACCATTGAATATAAAATCCCTAAGAGTCACTTTAAAATTCTTGTGAAAATTAAGGGGAAAACCAATAATATCCATAATAGGCCTAGAAACCCAAGTATCGGTCCAAAAATTGATGTTAAGACCATTCCCAAGTTTCCAAGTTGAATGCTCAATAATTTCAGAGAGATGAGATATAAACCCATGTCAGATAGAAGAAGAAACATGATAATTCACCGGCTTATTATTTTTCAAGACCGGCTTATTATTTTTCAAGACTCCAACTTTCAAAAGAAAAACCCAGTTCAAATTAGTAGAAAGGAATGTCCATCCAAGCTTTAGCATACCAGCATTATTAATAGCTTTGATAGACCGCAGCGCCAAACCTCCTTCCTGAAAGGGCTTGAACACCTTACTCCAAGCCACAGTAACAAATTTGCTAGTATTAACATCACCAGACCACACGAAATTTCTAATCCAGGTATCCATGATATAGAGAAGATTAGTAAGCCAAGCATAAATACGGAAGCTGTAAACCATCGTGTTGAGAACAACAGAATTAACAAGTTGAACCCTACCCATGATAGATAAAAGAGAGCCTTTCCAAGAGGAATGTCTAGCCTTTATTCTATCAGCAATAGGTAATAAATGTATTTTCCGAGGCTTACCTTTAAAAAGCGGGACACCAAGATAATTAAAAGGCAAAGCACCTTGAGAAAAACCAAGAGATTCTAAAATGGCCGTGATACGAGGAAGGGAGATGTTGCCAGTATAAAATTTATATTTCTCCTTACTAATCACCTGGCTAGAAACTTCTTCATAAGAGGAAAAAAGATTCAACAAACTAGTTAAACTCTTTTTGGTAGCCTGACAAAAAACCATAATATCGTCAGCATATAAAACATGGCTTTGCATACGATAACCACGGGGACCAACCATAAGCTGAAGCTTACCATCTTCAACAAGCTTGGAGATACTCTACTAACAACATCTTCAGCCAAACAGAAGAAAAGAGGGGACAACAGTCGACCCATTAATAGAGGGGAAAAATATGTTTTTAGTCCCTACAAAATCGGCTCCTTCTAAGTTTAGTCCCTATATTAACGAAATAGGCGTTTTGGTCCCTACATTTTTTTTTCCATTTTCATTAATAGTCCCTGTCGTTAAATCCACCTGATTAGGCAACGAAAATGTGACGTGGCTGTTACACGTAGAATTTTTTATCTACGTGGCTTTTTTTATTTAGAGTAAAATATGTTTTTGGTCCCTACAAAGTTGGGTCATTTTAGGTTTAGTCCCTACATTAACGAAATAGGTGTTTTGGTCCCTATCTTATTTTGTTGTTTTCATTATTAGTCCCTAATGTTAAATGTTGCTGATTGGGCTAACAGAATCATGACTGTACATGCCACGTGGACATTTTAATTGATGTGGTGTCCACGTGGCATGTATAATACCTGCATTGGGTCGCCTCCTATACTTGATATAATTTATATATCTGCCCAAAACCCGCTTTGGGCCTCTCCTATACTTGATATAATTTATATATTTACCCGCTTTGGGCCTCTCCTATACTTGATATAATTTATATATCCACCCACATCAATTCAAATGTCCATGTGGCATGTACAGTCAGGATTCTGTTAGCCCAATCAGCAACATTTAACGTCAGGGACTAATAATGAAAACAAAAAAAATAAGATAGGGACCAAAACACTTATTTCGTTAATGTAGGGACTAAACTTAGAATGACCCAATTTTGTAGTGACCAAAAACATATTTTACCCTAAATAAAAAAAGCCACGTAGGTAAAAAATTCCACGTGTAACAGCCACGTCACATTTCCGTTGTCTAATCAGATGGATTTAACGACAGGGACTATTAATGAAAACGGAAAAAAAAAAATGTAGGGACCAAAACGTCACTAAAAACAAAATTTATCAAGAGCTGAATTACACACATAATTTATCAAACAAAACGTCACTAAAAACAAAACCAAGATCAATTCACAGGTTCATACATCCATACTACACAAATTGACAACACGAGTTTCACTAAAAAACTCCATATGTTGCACACAACATGTTCCCCTCAACAAATATTGACCATAGATTAATGAACAGATTGCATAAATCACATTTATACAGATTGTTACCTAGTTAGCAAAGTGTATTTGGCCTCGGCAGTTAAAATAAGACACTTAGCTTCACTTCGAATGGTTTTCTGGACACAAACACAAACAAAAACACATGTTAATTATTATTCAAGTAACAAATATTATCATTCAAGTATCACGAGGAAGCTCTTACCTAAAGGAGGACATAGAGGCTGAAGCAAGACATGGGCACACAACTAGAATATCATTAAGACTTGAGAGCATAAGTTGACAGATACCATTATCATCTTAGCTCAGTAGGAACATCTAAAACCTGAAAATGGGACAAAACACATAGATAATATGAGTAAAAGAAAAACATTGACGTTTGGAATGTAGATTAACAAATACTACCAAATCAGAGACACAAGCAAACCAACACAATGAATACCAACGACAATAAAACATAAGTAAGGATACTTATTACTTATTACTTCCAGACAGGTGGAAGCTTCTTGGTCTTCTTGTAATAGCGAGCAAGACAGTGGATTCTGCTCTCCACAAGAATCAACCTAAACTTAGAGTCCTTGTCCTTTCTGTTCCTCTCCAATTGTTTCCTAATTGAAACTGCCTTCTTGATCAAGTGGTACAGATCCTCAGAAATTTCAGGGGCAAGTCCGGTCATTAATCAACCCCAAAGCATTCTCATTTTTCCATAATCTCAAATAACACAAACTCCATGCGCAATTACAAAGGGAAAAGTACAAACCGTGAGCTTTGAGGATTCAGAGGATTTTGCTTCCAGTAACACTCTTAACCTGAGCAATTCTGTGAGAATCTCTGAGAATGACACCGATCTGTGATGGAGTCAAACCCTTCTTCCCAAACTTGCTGTTGTTATCAGCCACCGTACGATGATCAGATCCATCACCATCCCTCTCTCCTCGCTGTCGACTTCCTTTCCTTCGTCCAAAGCACCGCGACGTTCATCACAGATCCGGCACTACCTCACAGAGCTGGCGTGTGGTAGAGACAAAGGCAGCACCTTTGGCACCTTTGGCAACACCGCGAAACCCTAGCAGAGCTAGGTGAAGAAGACGAAGAGAAGAACGGCGTTGAGAGGAGAGGATCATCGGCCATAGGAGAGAAACTCAAATCTGAGAGCAGCAAAGAAATCTGAGAGCAGAAATATGAAAACGAAGAGAGGGTGAGGAAACGGTGACGGTGAGGAAACGACGACGGCGACGGTGACGGAGAGGGTGACGGAGAGGGTGAACGGACTAAGTGAAGAGAAGAACGAAGAGAAGAACGAACGCCTCAGAGTGAAGGAGTGAGTTCGAGTGAGGGTGAGTTTCTGAGATTTCTGAGGGTGAGTTCTGAGTATCTTTGCATATGCGTGGGTTAGAGAAAGGAAGAGTGGGCTGCGTATGCGAAGGAGAAACGGAATTTAGGGTTGTGCGTAATGCGAGAGATAGCTAGGGTTCGCGAAGTTCTTTTTTTTATTTTAGTACTTTAGAAGTCAGGCGAATACACGCCTGACTTCTAAAGTATTAAAATAGAAACAAATAATTTCACCCTTAATTACAAGTTTGCCACCGCGTCACTTATGTAGTCAGGCGAATACACGCCTGACTTCTAAAGTCTAATTTTTTCCCTATTTGTTCACTTTAGAAGTCAGGCGTGTATCCGCTTGACTTTAAAACTCGCGAGTTTTGCCTCTTAATTACAAGTTTGCCACCGTGTCTACTTATGTAGTCAGGCATCTGAGCGCCTGACTTTAAATGTCTAATTCTAATCTCATTTTTCCACTAGTAATTTCAGCACTTTTTATAGCACCTTCTGCACACTCTGCACTTTCTGCAGCGCTGTCAGCTGTTCTGTACTTTCGGCAGCACTTCTCTCAACTTCCGACTTAGACATTTCTAAACGTATCTTTTGAACAATGTAGCTTCAAAGCGATGTAGCTTCTGAGCGCCGTAGCTTCTGAGCGAAGTACCTTCTGAACGACGTAGCTTCTGAACGATGTAGCTTCTGAACATTCTTTTTGGTGCCTTCTCTGCTTGTGATAAATTATGGCCCATGTCATCTTAAAGTTGCTGAAGCATCCTTTCTCAATCCATCTTAAGGTGGGAGGTTAGTTCATCAAAGAAAATAATGCATACATATGTATGTGATTAGACTCCCCCTTACTTGATGCTCCCCCTGTTTCTTTTACTATATGCAAAGTGACAATATTTCTCTCCCTATATGTTTAATATGACAATATTATATGCTATGACAATGTTATGCTTATTCTATCTATATGCTTAATGCAACGCTATATTTCTCCCCCTTTTTGTCATGATCAAAAGGGTCGACATATGATAAAGTTTGCGAATCTAAACAGCATTTGTTTTATTCAAATAGAAGAGGAATCAATGATTCCAAGTTCTCTTCGAATGAAAAAGAAGCTTTCTTTTTCTAAAGGTTTCGTGAAAATATCAGCTAGCTGTTTTGACGATTCAACAAATTCAATCACACAATCGCCTTTTTGGACATGATCTCTAAGAAAGTGATGTCTAATTTCTATGTGCTTGGTCCTAGAGTGTTGGACATGGTTCTTTGAGAGACTGATAGCGCTGGTGTTGTCGCATCTTATTGGAATGTGATCTAGTTCTATGCCATAGTCAAGAAGTTGTTGCTTCATCCAGAGGATTTGTGCGCAGCAACTTCCTGCTGCAACATATTCTGCTTCAGCAGTTGACAGTGCGACACTGACTTGTTTCTTACTGTGCCAAGAGACTAATGCACTACCTAGTATGTTACATGTTCCACTAGTGCTTTTTCTATCTAGTTTACAACCTGCAAAATCAGAGTCTGAATATCCTATAAGGCTGCATGTGGTGCCTTTGGGGTACCACAGACCAACATTTTGAATGCCTACAAGATATCTCATTATTCTTTTGAAAGCTACTAAATGCGACTCTTTTGGATTTGCTTGATATCTAGCACACATGCAAACACTAAACATGATATCCGGTCTACTAGCAGTTAAATAGAGAAGAAAGCCAATCACACCTCGATATTTGCTTAGTTCTACCGGTTTACCTTCTTCATCTTTGTCTAAGTAGCACCACGTGCTCATTGGAGTGGACATTTCTTTTGCTTTGTCCATTTCGAATCTCTTAAGTAGTTCTTTGCAATATTTTGATTGAGAGATGAAGATGCCATTGTTAGTTTGTTTTATTTGAAGCCCAAGGAAGAAGTTGAGTTTTCCCATCATTGACATTTCAAACTCACTCTGCATAATGCTAGAAAATTCTTTCCAAAGCAATTCATTAGTAGCACCGAAAATAATGTCATCCACATAAATTTGCACAAGTAAGATGTCATTTTTATGAAAAGTGTAGTGTCAACTTTCCCTCTTTGAAAATCATGATTGAGTAAGAACTTGCTCAATCTTCCGTACCAAGCTCTAGGAGCTTGTTTCAGACCATATAGAGCCTTTTTGAGTTTAAAAACGTGATCTGGTTTTTCATAATTTTCAAAGCCAGGTGGTTGTTCAACGTACAGTTCCTCTTGAATAAAACCATTTAAAAAAGCACTTTTCACATCCATTTGATACAATTTAAAATCAATAACTGATGCAAAAGAAAGTAGCATGCGAATAGCTTCTAATCTAGCTACGGGAGCATATGTTTCATCATAGTCTATTCCTTCTTCTTGATTATAACCTTTAGCAACTAGTCTAGCTTTGTTTCCAACAATTATTCCTGATTCATCTAGTTTATTTCTAAACACCCATTTTGTAACTATTATTTGATTCTTTTCAGGCGTGGGGACAAGATCCCATACTTTGTTTCTTTCAAACTGGTTTAACTCTTCTTGCATAGCAATAGTCCAATGTTCATCTTCTATAGCTTCATCTAGGTTTTTAGGTTCAATTTGAGATACAAAAGCTATATGATTACATGCATTTCTAAAGAGAGTTTCGAGTAGTTACCCCTTTTGATACATCACCTAGGATGTTTTCAAGCGAGTGGTCCCTGGGAATTCTCCATTCCTTTGGTAACTCACTGCTTGACTCTTCTTCAGTTCTTTCTTGAGAAATGGACTTAGTCCCTTCCTCTTTTTCTTTCTCCTTTTCATCTAATTTTGATACTTCCGGGTCATCTGCAACATTATTAATAACCTTTCCCAGCCCTCTGGGGTTAGTCTCATCAAATGTAACATGCACAGATTCCTCAGTTACTTTATTTCTTTTGTTGAAAATTCTGAAGGCTTTGCTAGATAAAGAGTAACCGAGAAAAGTTCCTTCATCAGCCTTAGCATCAAATTTTCCTAAGTTATCCTTTCCATTATTTAATACAAAACATTTGCAACCAAAAGTGTGTAAGTGTGAAATATTTGGTTTTCTCCCCTTGTAAAGTTCATAGGGGGTTTTCTTTAAAATAGGCCTAATCAAAACTCGATTCATAACATAACAAGCAGTACTTACAGCATCTGCCCAAAAGTATTTTGGGACGTCGAGATCATTTAGCATTGTTCTGGCAAGTTCTTCCAATGATCGATTCTTCCTTTCAACGACTCCACTTTGTTGAGGAGTTCTAGGTGCTGAGAAGTTGTGATTAATACCAAGTTCTTCACACAAGCCTTCAAACCTTTCATTTTCAAACTCTCCACCGTGATCGGATCGAATGGAGATGATTTTCAATTCTTTCTCATTTTAAATACTATGAGCAAGCTTCTTGAAAGCTCCAAATGCATCACTCTTATTTGCGAGAAAGAGTGTCCAAGTGAACCTTGAATAATCATCTACTATAACAAAAGCATAATAGTTTCCACCATAACTTTTTGTCCTTGAGGGACCGAATAGATCCATGTGTAACAGCTGCAGTGGTTTGTTAGTAGACATAATATTCTTTGATTTGAAAGACACTTTAACCTGTTTACCTTTTTGGCATGCATCACACAGTTTATTCTTTTCAAACTTGATATTTGGAAGACCACTAACTAGATCCTTAGACACTAACTTGTTAAGATGATCCATATGAATATGAGCTGCCCTACGATGCCATAACCAAGAATTTTCTTCCTTACTGATGAGACAACATGCAATATGGGATGAAACACTCTCAAGACTCATCATGTATATGTTTTCTACTCTGTTTCCTATCATTCTAACTTGTTTACTTATTTTATCCTCAATGATGCATGAACCTGAATCAAATATTACTCTATTTCCTTTATCACATAGTTGGCTAATACTTAATAAGTTATGTTTAAGACCTTCAACATAAAGCACATTGTCAATAGCAGTAGATAGGTCTTTACCAACTTTACCTTCACCGAGGATTCTTCCTCTGTTGTTGTCATCATAAGTCACATGACCGCTTGACCTGGGGGTAAGAGTTAAGAACTTTGTAATATCTCTAGTCATGTGCTTTCAGCATCCGCTGTCAAGGTACCAATCTGACCCCCGTACCTTGAAGCATACCTGCAGTAATTCAAAACAAGGTTTTAGGTACCCAAATTTCTTTGGGTCCTTGTGGGTTAGTGTTTGGTATGGTCTTTTTGGGAACCCACGCCTTTTTCATATTTTGTTTACCTCTTGCCCTACAAACGGAAGCAGTATATCTAGGTTTACCACAATAATAACATTTAATATAAGGTCTAGTGGAAATTTTTGGTTTGTAATGAACATGCTTTTCTATGGGTTTGTTTCTAGGAAATCTATGATGTACATTTTGTAAACGAGACAATTTCCCAACAGTCCATTCCAATTCATGAATTTTCTTTTCAAAATCAGCACATTTATCACAAGTATAATTTTCTTTAAATCATGCAAGGCTGTCTTTTTCTTTTCTAAGCTCTAATTTTTCTTTAGTTAAAGCAGTAATATCACTTTCAAGATGAGTGATAACTTTCTTAGATTTGCTTAGAGCTTTAGCTAATTTTGAATATTTATCATGCAATTCAGTAAAAGCTTCATATAATTCATCATAAGCATCTTGTAAAGATTCAGAGTTAGAAGATACCTCATTATCGTCGTTGCTGTCATGATCAGCCATTAATGCAACTTGAGCTTCTTCATCCTCTGATTCATCTGATGAATCCATGCAGTTATCTTCCCATGCGATGTAGGGTTTTCTCCCTTTGTTTTGTTTGGAAGCCCTCTTTACAAATTTTGATTCTTTTCTTTGTAGATTAGGACATTCCACCTTCATATGCCCGAATTTCTCACATTCATAGCAAGTAAGAGGACCGGATGAGCTTTCTCTCCTTTTAGGGTTGAAGTTCCTTTTAGAATGATTTTTCTGTTTCATAAACCGCTTGAACCCTCGAACCATAAGAGCCATGCTTTCCTCATTTTCATCATCCTCATTTTCTGAATCTTCGCTCTCACAAAGTTGATTTGAGCTAGATACTTTCAGTGCCAAGCTCTTCTTTTTCTTATCATTATTTTCATGCTCAGCCAGCCGGGTGAGCTCTAGTTCATGATCCTGCAGTTTGCCGAATAGAGCGGCAAGTGACATAGTAGCTAAATTTCTCGATTCAGCTATAGCGGTAACCTTGGGTTGCCATTCTCGATTCAAACATCTCAGAACTTTGTTGATTAGATCCTCAGCAGGGAATGACTTTCCTAACAAGCTTAGCTGATTCACTATGTGTGTGAACCTCTTTTGCATTTCTGGTATTGTTTCACCTGTATTCATTCTGAACAGCTTGTATTCTCTGATAAGAGTGTTCGTTCTAGCCCTTTTTACTTCATTTGTACCCTCATGAGTGACTTGCAGATTATCCCTCTAAAAAATTCATCAGGACTTAAAGCAGAAGTAATTATGTTTTTACCCCTGCAGATTATGTTGAACTTTTCTTTTCTCCTCATCAGACCATTCATTTCTACCTTTTATTGTAAGAATACTATTTACCATATGCGTTGGGACATAGGGTCCCTTTTCTACAGCATCCCAAACATCTAAGTCTACCCCTTCAATAAATATTCTCATTCTTTCTTTCCAGTATGCGTAATCTTTCCCGTTGAATCCCGGAGGACGGGTAAGAGAAGCACCCTCTTGCGTAGACCAACCTGAAGCCATTTCTCTTGAAGCTGCTAGGCCCTTTATACAAGAGTCTAGCTCTGATACCACTTGTTACCAAGTGGCTTCAGTCTCAAGAGGGGGGTGAATTGAGATTTAAAAACTTTTGAAAACCTTTTCCCCTTTTCAATGACTTAGATTAATTTTCGCGCAGGTTAAGTGGAAGCGAAGGAATTAGAAAATAAAGCAATAAAGAACACAGTAGATTTATACTGGTTCGGTCACCTCCCAGTGACCTACGTCCAGTCCTCACACCCTTGTGAGATTTTCCACTAACACAACAAGGCTTACGGGTGCCTTGGAAACCTTTACAGACTCAGGCACTCTTCTCCTAGGATACCCCACCTATGAAGAGCCCTAAAATCTATTACAACAATAACAAGAGATACCCCACCCCTGTTACAACCAGCTGCCCCAGAAAGATACCCCACTTCCTAGTACAAACAGCTACCCTAGAGAGATACCCCACTCCCTTGTACAAATCACAACAATAAAACAATTACAAACGTAAAGACCAAACTACCTCTAAAGTAGTCAGATAATACAACTTGAAGATTCCAACCCCGACTAACTCTTGCGAGAGATCAGCTCCGACGGACCAACGGTGCGAGAAGAGCAGAAATGAAAGTGTGCAGATTTTTTCTGAAAAGTGTTCTGAATCGTGAAAATGGGTTGTGTTGATTGAAGAGTATGAAGCCTCTATTTATAGGCTATGAGAAAAATATTACCGTTGAAACATATTTGGAAATGAAGGAATCGATTGTTTGCCTGAATAAACTAAAGGTGAGAATTGATTTTGTGCCTGACTAGATCTAGGATGAGAAATCGATTATGTGCTTTTTTGAAACATAATGAAATAGATTTTGTGCTTCCTTGAAACATAATGAAATCGATTTTGTGCTTGAGTGTGTTGAAGATGAGAATCGATTCTTGCTTGTTTAGAAAGAGATGCAAATCAATTTTGTCTTGTTTGAAACTTAGATGCAAATCGATTTTATGCTTTATATGCTATAGAGAAAATCGATTATGCACTTTGAATTTTAAGTAGGAAATCGATTTTGATGTTTAGATAAAAATAGGGAATCGATTTTATGGTTTTCTCAAAATGTTTTTTATGTTTACGTGTGCATGCATGCATTTTGAAAATCATGGGACTTTGAGAGATGAGCTGACCCTCGGAAGAGTTTACACTTTTTCCTAAGACAATCCCCAAACCCTAAGGACTACCCTTACTTCTTGAGACATGATTCTTTAGTCTTGATTGTCTTGGATTGTGACTTTGATATTTTGTCACTTTCATCAACTTTCTCTTTCATCAACTTTGGCCATCAACTATGGCATTGTCTTTCATCATCAAAACCTAACCTGCAATATAAGTTACCTGCAGTACAAGATATCCACAGAGATGGGGGCGGAGCTTGAGTCTAGAGCAATAGAGAGGCTTGTTGGTGACAATGGAATTGAAACATTGTGTGTTTTGCTTGAAGTGAACAAAGTGGTCAAGGTGAGTTCTTCACAAAATTGTGTTTGTTTGATATTTGGTCATTGCATGTTGTTGCTTCTGGAAATTCAGTAATTTCTTGTACAAATTGAGTTGTTGAAGTTGTATTAGAGTTCATGGGGAAGCTAGGAGGTGCTCAACTGGTGCCTTTAAATTGAGTTGCCTTTGAATTTTTGTTGGCATGAAAATAGATTGTTTGAGTAGATATTTGTGCTGGTATTAAGTGTCGTTAAGTTAGGAACGAGGTGGGATAAGTATCGGAGCCATAGGAATAGCAAAATCACATGAAAAGAGAGTTTTTGGCAAGTCTGATGGAGGAGGAGCCCAGTCCGTGCGCCCCTAGGCCTGGACCGTGCGCCTTAGAGTCTTCTGTTTGAAAAGTTGCAAATTTTTTTAACAACCTCGATCCGTGCGCCTTAGGGCCCGGTCCGGGCCGAACCTTCTGTCACTTATTTTGACTCCAATCCTTTCCTAATTCTTTTTTTAACCCTTCCCAATGATAATTGAACCAAGATTCACTATATATCAAGTATTTTGAGATGCAAGAAGATTAAATTCATGTTAGGGTTTGTAAACGAACCGAGTAATTGTTGTATCGAGTGAGAAATGACCTAAGTGTCAAGTTAAAGTATAAAACACCAAGGGGATGACGATCCTGAGCTATTAGTACACTAGGGGAGGGAAGTCATAAGCCCAGAACCTAGGCCCAAAGAAAGAACACTCAGTAATATCTATTATCGGGTGGGTTCACCGGAGGAACCGTGTAGTGTTTGTCCGGTGTTGTGCTAAGAGAAAGTGAAAAGATAATTAATAAAACACTGAGAGATTAAGTGTGAGGGATCCCGAAAGAACTCACTGAGACTGTAAATCTCATTGTATATATTGTGGTGTTTTTAAAAATAAGCAGGGCATGACCAAGCAAATAGAAAAAAGAGTAGTTGCTGAACTGAGCTACAAGAGTTTTGAAGGATTTACATTTGCTTAGTCTACCCTAGTTATGTAATGTGTAATTACGAGCTTCCCATGTTAATTGTATAATTAAAGTTGTTATATTTGGCAAACTGTACTTTTGGATTTGACCAAGTTTTAAGTAATGACTCAAGTTTAACTGTATTCAGTTATGTCCTCAAGTAGGGGTGTGCAGAACCCATCCCAACCCGCCAACCCGTCTCAACCAATTGATTTTGGGTTGAACCCAACCCTGTCCTTTATAGAAAATGGACAAAACAGGACCGTCCCAAGATTAACCCGGCTTCGGGTTACGACGGGTTCGGGTTGACCCTCGGGTTACCCAACCCGTCCTTAATATAGGTATATATATATTTTAATATTTTTTTACTATTATTACACTTATTTTAATATTAATAACCCTTTGAACAAAAAAAATAAAAACCCAACAATTAAAATGATGCCGTTGTTTACATAGGAAAACGGAGAGTTGCATAGAAATACCAAGAGGTGCATAGAAAATAACACTTTTTGCAACCCCTCTTATATAAGTTCACTCATATGTTGGGGAAACTCAACGGTGCTTGCATGAGAGTAGTAGTAGTAGTAGTAGTAGTAGAGACAACTTTTTATTGTGCGATCTGAGCTTCATCTTCTGCTTTTCCGCTACTCTATCGTTCGTCCTTCTTTCGTTTGTCTTTCCCCAACACCGTCTTTCCAGGTAAATACTGTTGCTACTATTTTTTTTTCCGAGGTGTATCATTTAAGTACATATCTTTGTTTATTGTTGGTACTTTGGAATCATATTAGTTCCTGCTATTGATATATATCTTTGCTTATGAAAATGAGTTGATTACTAATCAAATAGGATGATTTCTTGTTCTTGCTTTTGATTGTTATTGTTTATGTATAGTGTAAAAGAAATGGAAGCTAAAGAGCCCACAACAACAATCATGGAAACAGGTAACCCACGCCCAGTAGTTGAAGATAAGGGGGAGGGTAATAAGAATGTTGTTGAGGGAGAAGGTCGTAGGGGTAGGAAATCAATTGTGTGGAGTCATTTCACAAAACTTCCTTTGTCAGAGACTGGAGGTATACATAAAACCAAATGTAACCATTGTCGTGCAATATATCGTTGCGACCCAATTAAGCATGGCACAAATACTTTGAACAAACACTTGCATAGGAGTCACAAATGGATATTCAGTAAAGTTGGTAAGAAAGAAACACTCCATGGGTTCATGCCAAACAGTGAAAAAGGGGTTGGTTTAGGGGAAACAAATGTTGTTGGCTATAACTTGGAGGATTGTAGGAGGGCCCTTGCTGAATTTGTTATTTGTGACGATATGCCTTTTAAGGTTGTAGAAGGGCGTGGTTTTCGTAGATTAATCAACCGATTAGAGCCTCGATTCACTATACCTCAAGTACTCATTTAGGTATTTTATACCCTTTGAGTAAGTTTTGATGGTTTCTTCCATCGAGAAATGGTACGTTCAAATCCCTTAACTAGGTTCGCGATTCTGAATTATATAGAAATGGTTAACATTCTAAGTTTATGACGTCTAAATTTATGGATGTTACATTTTCGTATCAGATCTAAAATGGTTAACATTCTATGTTTATGAAAGTTTAGGTCACAAGGGGTGCCTCCAATTTAGGGTTTTATCTTTTGTGAGTTAATGAAGTGTAATGAAGTGTAATTGATGTTTTAGCATTTTATCTTATGTGAGTTAATATTTTCATCTTAAATTAGGAATGACCAACTAATTTTAAGTAGCATTTATGAATTATTAAAAGGTTTATGAAGAGATCTTAAAAGATAACACGGATTGTGGGTATTAAAGGACACTTTACTACACCTTGCTTAAACCTAGACATACGAGGGCAAATTCCATAAGGCGAACACTGTGGGTGCGTAGTAGCCTAGGGTGAACCTATTTAGGGCTTAGAAATAAGACTTGTAAAGAAACCCTAGTGAAGAGTTTGAAAAAGTACAAATTAATGCGACAGCACCTAATGCTGCAGCATCCAATACAACATTAATATGTTTTAATGGATTTACTTAATAAAATCATTCCAACTTATTCTCAACTCTAATTTTCACACCCCTTTTACTTTTATTGTTGTTATAAAAGATGGTTTCAAAAAATTGTGTCATTTTATTTTACATCACTAATTTGTTTGCTAAATTAGGCATATATTAGACTTCAATCGTCGTGGGAACGACCTCTATTTATTACTTTACTACTTGTTGGACTATGTATTGCACATCATTTCTCACAAGTTTTTGGCGTCGTTGCTAGGAAATGAATAGTTTAATAGAATGTTTAATTAGTTAGCAAGTTAGTGATTTTTGTTTTCTAACTTTGGTGTGTTGTTTCTATTGGCACGGCATCTGTTGCTACGGTAATAGGTGCTATGGCGTATGCACAGGAAATCTACACCAGAAGGTTGTGAAGGATAAATAGTAATTCAGGACTTATTGAATTGGACAGATATGCGGTCATGGTGTAACACCCTAAATATTTAATTAATTTATTTAATTAAGTATTTAAGAATTTAAATTAATTAATTGAATATAATTTAACTATTAGAAATTATATTAATATGTGTAGGTGGTATTAGAAGATGGAGGCGCCAAATTAGATGGACTTGGGCTTAAGTGAGAAGCCCAAGCCCATGAATCAAGTCATATGCGAAGTGGCCAAGGCACCTAGGGGTTGGGGTTCTTTTGTTAGCATTTGCGAAATTGAGAATAGAGAGAAAGAAAGGAGAAGTGTGGCGTAGAGGGAGAAGAAGAGAGGAGAAGGTCGCAAGCTCCAAGGAGAAAAGAGGAACGTGATTCTGTTGCCGTGGTTCCGATCATGACCGTCTCTAGGGCTCCTATTCTTCAAATTCGAGGTAAGAGGAGTTCTATCAATTTTTATAATAATTCCTATGATAGGTTTTAGGTAGTGATGGCCTAGATGAACCATGATCATGATTATGTTTGTGAATCCATGTTCTTATTGGTGATGCATGCGTAATGTCCTTAGTTTGTGGCTGAAAATTCATGTTTGGTGTGGTATGGGCGCCTAGGGCGCCATATGTTTGATGAATGTTGCTGGATTTTTGTGCTGAAATTGTGATGATTTTGATGTTGCTGGATTTTTGTGCTGAAAATTGTGATGATTTTGATGTTGCTGGATTTCTGTGCTGAAAATAGTAATGAAATGTTGTTGCTGGGAGTGTTCTGGGCGCCAGGCGCCCTGTGCTGGGCGCCAAGGGCGCCAGTGCGTGTTGCTGTGCGTGTGTGTGTGGAGCGCTGGGCGCTGGGTGCCAGCGCTGGACGCTGAGCGCCCGTATGCGTGTGTTGCGTGTTGCGCCAAGGCGCTGGGCGCCAGACGCTGGGCGCCAGTGTGTGTGCGTGTTGCGTTTGCTGGGCGCCCAGGGCGCCAGTTTTTCAGGATGTTCCCAAAATGTTTCGAAAACTGTTTTCGCTATATCTTTTGACGCGGACATCTGTTTTAAACGTTTCAAAAAGTGTCGGGAAGCTCTTTCAGTTGTCTATCTGGGTGTCCCCTTTTTAAAAATAAAAACTTATAATTTTTGAAGGTTGCTGGGCGCCCAAGTGACCGTGATTGTGTGATTTGTGCGTGATGCATGTTATAGTGTCTCATGCATCCCATGTGCATAAACCCAGTGACGTTTTGAGGCCCAAAAGGCTAAGTGACGATGAGGCCATAATGGCTAAGCGACGTTTGTGAAAAGGTACCTCATGCATATGCCCGCGAGTGGGTTGCACTTCATATGCCTACATGACATAGTGATGAGTTTATGTAGTGATGTAATTAATGATTGTGATGTGATTATTTTAGAGCTGTGACTTGACTTATTATTTATCATATGATTTATTATATGGATTGAATTGGACTCACCCTTCTGTTTGAATGTTACCCCTATGCGGTAACGTGCAGGTGATCGCGAGTGAAGGACTAGGTACCTTCACTATTTCGAGTCGAGTCGTCACGCTCTGATACGTAGCACTCAGGGGGGGGGGGGGGGGACGAACTTAATGTTTATGAATGATTTCAGCTGTTATGTTTTGTTGATGATTCTGTTTTATTCCGTATTTCCGCTGCGTAGTTGGTTTATTGAAGTTAAGTTTATTTGCGATGATAACTGTGATTGAGGTTCTCCTCTTAGTGACGTGCTATGTGTTGCAGGATTATTGTGTTTGAGCTGTTTTATTGAGAAGCATTATTTTATGGAAGTATGTGTAACATTCCTCGTGCGAAACAAATTTTTGAAAACTCTGATATTTTTCCGATTAAATCAACGGGTAGAAAATGGGGTGTTACATTAGTGGTATCAGAGCAGTTCGGTCTGTCCGGCCAATGTCGTCCTGTCATAGTGTCTTATGACAATAGATTAGTTCTGAATTTTTGGTTTGTGCTGCAGTGATAGTTTGAAATGGCTGGGAGAAACGACGCTGCTCTTGCTGCTGCATTGCAGGCTATGGCTCAGGCTGTGCAGGGTCAGCATAATGCTGGAGAGAACACTGGTTTTCGGAGTCTGACTACTTTCCAGAGAGAGAATCCGCCCACCTTTAAGGGCAAATATGATCCAGATGGTGCTATGGCTTGGTTGAAAGAGATCGAGAGAATTTTCAGGGTGATGGACTGCACTGTTGAGCAGAAGGTCCGTTTTGGTACCCACATGTTAGCCGAGGAGGCCGACGACTGGTGGTTGGCTACTAGGCAGAGGTTGGAGGCTGTGCAGGAAGAGATTACTTGGGAGGTATTCAGCAGGGAATTTCTGAGAAAATATTTTCCTGAAGACGTCCGAGGGAAGAAAGAGATAGAGTTCCTAGAACTGAAGCAGGATGGTATGTCTGTGACTGCATATGCGGCGAAATTTGTGGAACTGGCAAAATTCTATCCACATTACAGTGAGGCTACAGCTGAATTTTCTAAATGCATCAAGTTCGAGAATGGGTTGAGGCCTGATATCAAAAAGGCCATTGGTTATCAGAAGATTCGTGTGTTCGCTGATCTGGTTGACAGTTGTAGAATCTTTGAGGAGGACAGTACTGCTCATTACAAAGCTACGTCTGAGAAAAAGGGTAAGTTTCAGAGTCGAAGCAAGCCGTATGAGGTTCCTGCGGGTAAGAGTTATCAGAAGGCTGCTGGAGGTAAGAATTCTAGTGGGGGAGATGCTCCTGCTAGCATTGTCTGTTGTAAGTGTGGCAAGCCTGGCCACAAGAGTACTACATGCAGGTCTGATGAGAGGGTTTGCTACCGTTGTGGTAAAAAGGGTCATATGGCGGCCGAGTGTAAGGTCAAGGATGTGGTGTGTTTCAACTGTGGTGAGTCTGGGCATATCAGTACGAAATGTACAAAGCCGAAGAAGGAAAGGTCCAGTGGGAAAGTGTTTGCATTGGCAAGAGAGGAGCCTGATGAGAAGGATGGTCTGATTAGAGGTACGTGTTTTATTAACGGTATTTCTCTGAAATCTCTTATTGATACTGGTGCTACCCATTGTTTTATATCTGTTGATTGTTGTAAAAGATTGGGTCTTGTTTTATCTGCTATGTGTGGGGATATGGTTGTCGATACTCCTGCGAAGAGGTCGGTGATTACTTCCCAGGTGTGTTCTCAGTGTCCCGTGTCGATCTTCGGCAGGGACTTTGTTGTGAATTTTGTTTGCTTGCCATTGAGAGGTCTGGATGTAATCTTGGGCATGGACTGGTTAGAGGATAACCACGTTCATATCAACTGTCGTAGCAATTCGGTCAGTTTCGGGGAAGAAGATTCTATTTTGGTATCTGCTGGTCAGTTGAAGAAGTTGAAGAAGGAAGGGGTTCAGCTATTTGCGTTGATGGCATCGTTGTCTGCTGAGAGTCAGGCTGTTATTGAAGAACTGCAAGTGGTACGCGAGTTCCCTGAGGTTTTTCCTGATGAGATTCCGGGTGTGCCACCGGAAAGAGAAGTTGAGTTTTCGATTGATCTTGTACCTGGTACGAGGCCTGTGTCTATGGCACCGTACAGAATGTCGGCGTCGGAATTGTCTGAGTTGAAGACGCAACTCGAAGAATTGCTTGAGAAAAAGTTTGTAAGACCGAGTGTATCACCGTGGGGAGCTCCGGTATTGTTGGTAAAGAAGAAGGATGGGAGTATGAGGTTATGTGTGGACTATCGTCAGTTGAATAAGGTAACTATCAAGAATAAGTATCCGCTTCCGAGGATCGACGATTTGATGGATCAGTTAGTGGGTGCCCGTGTTTTCAGCAAAATTGATTTGAGGTCCGGATATCATCAGATTAAAGTAAAGGATGAAGATGTTCAGAAGACAGCATTCAGGACAAGGTATGGGCATTATGAATATTCAGTGATGCCGTTCGGTGTGACCAATGCACCTGGTGTATTTATGGAGTATATGAATCGTATTTTCCATAATTACCTAGATCGGTTTGTGGTGATCTTCATAGATGACATTCTAGTTTATTCTAAGTCGGAGGAAGAGCATGCTGAACACCTGAAGACAGTATTGGAAGTCCTGAAAGAGAAAAAGTTGTATGCTAAATTATCAAAGTGTGAGTTCTGGCTGAAAGAGGTGAGTTTCCTTGGGCACGTGATTTCTGGTAATGGTATTGCAGTTGATCCGGCAAAAGTGGAAGCAGTTTTGGAGTGGGATTAGAAGTCCGCAACAGAGATTAGAAGCTTTTTGGGCTTGGCTGGGTACTACAGGAGGTTCATCGAGGGTTTTTCCAAGTTGGCCCTTCCGTTGACTCAGTGAACTTGTAAGGGTAAAGTTTATGTTTGGGATACTCGGTGTGAAGAAAGTTTTATTGAACTGAAAAAGAGATTGACAACGTCACCTGTTTTGACGTTGCCTAATCCTGAGGAACCGTTTGTTGTATATTGTGACGCTTCGAAGATGGGTCTGGGTGGTGTGCTGATGCAAGATGGGAAAGTCGTTGCGTATGCATCGAGGCAGTTGCGGGTTCATGAGAAAAATTACCCTACGCATGATTTGGAATTGGCTGCTGTGGTATTTGTACTTAAGATTTGGAGGCACTACCTTTATGGTTCGAGGTTCGAAGTGTTCAGTGACCATAAGAGTCTAAAGTATCTGTTCGATCAGAAAGAGTTGAATATGAGACAGCGTCGGTGGTTGGAGCTCTTGAAGGATTATGACTTTGGTTTGAATTATCATCCCGGCAAAGCTAATGTTGTGGCTGATGCTTTAAGTAGAAAGTCTTTGCATATGTCGGCAATGATGGTGAAAGAATTAGAGTTGATGGAAGAATTCAGAGATTTGAGTTTGGTTTGTAAAATGACACCTCGCAGTGTCAAGCTGGGAATGTTAAAGATCGATAATGATTTCCTGGGCAGCATCAGAGAAGCTCAGAAGTCAGATGTCAAGTTAGTAGATTTAATTAATGGAGTTGGTCAATCTGAAGATGAAGATTTCAAATTAGATTCCAGTGGAGTGTTGAGGTTCCGGGGTAGGATCTGTGTTCCGGATGATGAGGAGATGAAAAAGGCAATTTTAGAGGAGGGTCACCGTAGCAAGTTGAGTATCCATCCTGGAGCGACGAAAATGTATCAAGATCTGAAAAAGATGTTTTGGTGGTATGGTATGAAGAGAGATGTGGCACAGTTTGTATATGCCTGTTTGACTTGTCAAAAGTCGAAGGTTGAACACCAGAAGCTAGCAGGGTTAATGCAACCGTTGGAAGTTCCAGAGTGGAAGTGGGATAGCATTGCGATGGATTTTGTGACGGGATTGCCGAATACAGTTAAGGGTCATGACGCTATTTGGGTGATCGTTGATAGGTTAACGAAGTCTGCTCACTTTATTCCTATTAATATCACTTATCCGGTGTCGAGGTTGGCAGAGGTCTATGTCAAAGAAATTGTGAAGTTGCACGGTGTTCCGAAGAGTATTGTGTCAGATAGGGATCCGAGGTTCACTTCTGAGTTTTGGACGAGTTTGCAGAAGGAATTAGGTTCAAAGATGAAAATGAGTTCAGCATATCATCCTCAGACAGATGGTCAGTCAGAGAGAACAATTCAGTCGTTAGAAGATTTGTTGAGGGCTTGTGTATTGGAACAACGGGGTTCATGGGATTCCTACCTTGCGCCGATTGAGTTTACCTATAACAACAGTTACCATTCCAGTATCGGGATGGCACCGTTTGAAGCATTGTATGGTCGAAAGTGTAGAACGCCATTGTGTTGGTATGAGTCGGGAGAGAGTGTAGTGTTGGGACCGGAGATTGTCCGGGAGACTACAGAGAAAATCAAGATGATCCGTGAAAAGATGAAGGCTTCGCAGAGTCGTCAGAAGAGTTATCATGACAAGCGGAGGAAAGATTTAGAGTTTCAGGAGGGTGAGCATGTGTTCTTGAGGGTTTCTCCTATTACCGGTGTTGGTCGAGCGTTGAAATCGAAGAAGCTCACTCCTCGCTTTGTTGGTCCTTATCAGATTTCTGAGAGAATCGAAAATGTGGCTTATAGAGTGGCTTTACCGCCGAATCTTTCGAATTTGCACGACGTGTTTCATGTGTCGCAACTTCGGGAGTATGTTTCGGATCCATCTCATGTGATCCATATGGATGATGTAGAGGTGCGGGATAATCTCACTGTGGAGACGATGCCCGTACGGATTGAAGATCGTGAAGTGAAGGTGCTTAGAGGCAAAGAGATTGCATTAGTGAAAGTGGTTTGGCTGGGAGCTGCCGGCGAGAGTATGACTTGGGAGCTGGAGAGCAAGATGCGAGAGTCCTACCCAGAGTTGTTTGATCAGGTAAATTTCGAGGACGAAATATTCTAAGTGGGGGAGAGTTGTAACACCCTAAATATTTAATTAATTTATTTAATTAAGTATTTAGGAATTTAAATTAATTAATTGAATATAATTTAATTATTAGAAATTATATTAATATGTGTAGGTGGTATTAGAAGATGGAGGCGCCAAATTAGATGGACTTGGGCTTAAGTGAGAAGCCCAAGCCCATGAATCAAGTCATATGCGAAGTGGCCAAGGCGCCTAGGGGTTAGGGTTCTTTTGTTAGCATTTGCGAAATTGAGAATAGAGAGAAAGAAAGGAGAAGTGCGTCGTAGAGGGAGAAGAAGAGAGGAGAAGGTCGCAAGCTCCAAGGAGAAAAGAGGAACGTGATTCTGTTGCCGTGGTTCCGATCGTGACCGTCTCTAGGGCTCCTATTCTTCAAATTCGAGGTAAGGGGAGTTCTATCAATTTTTATAATAATTCCTATGATAGGTTTTAGGTAGTGATGGCCTAGATGAACCATGATCATGATTATGTTTGTGAATCCATGTTCTTATGGGTGATGCATGCGTAATGTCCTTAGTTTGTGGCTGAAAATTCATGTTTGGTGTGGTATGGGCGCCTAGGGCGCCACATGTTTGATGAATGTTGCTGGATTTTTTGTGCTGAAATTGTGATGATTTTGATGTTGCTGGATTTTTGTGCTGAAAATTGTGATGATTTTGATGTTGCTGGATTTCTGTGCTGAAAATAGTGATGAAATGTTGTTGCTGGGAGTGTTCTGGGCGCCAGGCGCCCTGTTCTGGGCGCCAAGGGCGCCAGTGCGTGTTGCTGTGCGTGTGTGTGTGGAGCGCTGGGCGCTGGGTGCCAGCGCTGGGCGCTGAGCGCCCGTGTGTGTGCATGTGTGTTGCGCCAAGGCGCTGGGCGCCCGTATGCGTGTGTTGCGTGTTGCTCCAAGGCGCTGGGCGCCAGGCGCTGGGCGCTGGACGCCAGTGTGTGTGCGTGTTGCGTTTGCTGGGTGCTGGGCGCCAGGTGCCTGGGCGCTGGGCGCCAGGTGCCTGGGCGCTGGGCGCCACGCCCAGGGCGCCAGTTTTTCAGGATGTTCCCAAAATGTTTCGAAAACTGTTTTCGCTATATCTTTTGACTCAGACATCCGTTTTAAACGTTTCAAAAAGTTTCGGGAAGCTCTTTTAGTTGTCTATCTGGGTGCCCCATTTTTAAAAATAAAAACTTATAATTTCTGAAGGTTGCTGGGCGCCCAAGTGGCTGTTCCCGGTGGTTGCTGCTGTGACATTGAAAAGATGTTTTGGTGTCTTTAAAAATCCCCTTTTAGTATAACCAGTGGTTTTCAACGTTTTAGTGTTAAAAGTGATGATTTTGACGATGATGCCCTTGGTGGCTAGTAAATGACGTTTTTGCCCTCAGTGGCTATTGTTTTAGTTGATGATGTTTATGAATAAGTGACGATGAAAACCCAGCGACGTTTTGAGGCCTAAAAGGCTAAGTGATGTTAAGGCCTAAAAGGCCAAGTGATGTTGTTGTGTGTGAATTGTGAATTGACAGGTGCTGTGCCTCTTATTTGGCAAATTGGTAAGTGACGGGTCACATAGTTGACCGTGATTGTGTGATTTGTGCGTGATGCATGTTATAGTGTCTCATGCATCCCATGTGCATAAACCCAGTGACGTTTTGAGGCCCAAAAGGCTAAGTGATGATGAGGCCATAATGGCTAAGCGACGTTTGTGAAAAGGTACCTCATGCATATGCCCGCGAGTGGGTTGCACTTCATATGCCTACATGACATAGTGATGAGTTTATGTAGTGATGTAATTAATGATTGTGATGTGATTATGTTAGAGCTGTGACTTGACTTATTATTTATCATATGATTTATTATATGGATTGAATTGGACTCACCCTTCTGTTTGAATGTTACCCCTATGCGGTAACGTGCAGGTGATCGTGAGTGAAGGACTAGGTACCTTCACTATTTCGAGTCGAGTCGTCACGCTCTGATACGTAGCACTCAGGGGGGGACGAACTTAATGTTTATGAATGATTTCAGCTGTTATGTTTTGTTGATGATTCTGTTTTATTCCGTATTTCCGCTGCGTAGTTGGTTTATTGAAGTTAAGTTTATTTGCGATGATAACTGTGATTGAGGTTCTCCTCTTAGTGACGTGCTATGTGTTGCAGGATTATTGTGTTTGAGCTGTTTTATTGAGAAGCATTATTTTATGGAAGTATGTGTAACATTCCTCGTGCGAAACAAATTTTTGAAAACTCTGATATTTTTCCGATTAAATCAACGGGTAGAAAATGGGGTGTTACACATGGCCTCTCCTCATGGTTCCCAACATGGATCCCCACAAGGTTAACAACATGGTGATGGAACAATACTTGGAACTGGACAAGGTAACCCTTCATAGGCAATAAGTAATAAATCAAACAATCATAGGCACGGCTAATGACAGGGACATGCCTATAAGGGATTATGCTGTTTTTGACCCTCAAACTATGCAAACCAGCATAGTAAGGCCTGAACTTGCCAAGACTCATTTTGAATTTAAGCCTATGATGTTTCAAATGCTTCAAACAGTTGGTCAATTTGGTGGAGGTCCCATTGAGGATCCACACTCGCATTTAAAACAATTTGTAGAAGTTTGTAGTAAATTCTTTAGAACCTAACTCTATGACTACTTGGAATGAAACTAAATTTGAAACATTGTTTGATGCATGGGAAAGATTTAAAGAATTGCTTAGGAAATGTCTTCAAAATGGATTACCTGTTGTTGTTCAAATGGAAACTTTTTACAATGGGTTTAAACCTCAGACTAGGCTCATGCTTTATGCATCATCTGGAGGAGTTTTGCTAAATGGATCTTATACTGATGCCTATAACCTCATTGAGACTATTGCTACAAATAGTTACCAGTGGCCTACGACTAGGGTAACTGCTCAAAAGAAAGTGGCTGGGATGGATGAAGTGAGTGAAGTCACTGCTCTATCTGCTCAAGTAGCATCCCTTACCAATATGATCAAAAATTTAAGCACGCCTAGTGCTGCAGCAACAGAAGCTAAACTAGAAGCTAAAGCAGCAACAATTGAGCAAGCCCGAGTAGGTTCCACCAGTTGTGTTTACTGTGGAGGAGGTCACTTATATGAAGAATGTCCAGCCAACCCTATCTTAGTCAACTATGTTGGATACAACAGAAACAATAACCCTTACTCAAATACCTACAATCCTGGGTGGAAGAACCATCCAAATTTCAGATGGAGCAATAATGAAGCACCTGCTGCAGCTCCAGCAACACCACCAGGATTCCCTTCTCAACCCAAGCTAGGAACCCCACCAGTTGACAATTCCATGGAAGTTATCCTTAAAGCTTTCATGAATGAATCAAAGACTCAATACCAAACTCAAGGGGATGCTATCAAGAACTTGGAGAACCAAATTGGTCAGATAGCTACTGCTCTTACCCAAAGGCCTAGTGGATCATTACCTCCGCTGCTGAAGCTTCCACTTCCAAGGGGAAAGAGACTTGCAAGGCTATATCTTTGAGGATTGGGAAGGATTTGGCAGGGCCATCACATGGTGCAGGTGGTGGTACAAAAAGGATAGAAAAAGAAAAAAATGAAAAAAAAATACAATAGATGTTGTCACAGTTGATGCTACAGCATCTGATGCTGCACAAGCACTGTCACCTAAGCTTGATCAAGTTGTGCCACCTCCACCCTTTCCTCAAAGGTTAAAGAAGGCTCACCAAGACAACCAATTTGGCAAATTTTTAGAGGTGCTGAAACAACTTCACGTCAATGTCCCTTTGGTTGAAGCACTTCAACAAATGCCCAATTATGCAAAGTTTATGAAATATGTGCTTACCAAGAGGAGAAGATTGGGAGAGATTGAAACTGTGGCAATGACTGAAGAGTTTAGTAAGATCATGTAAGATAAGCTTCCAAGAAAGTTAAAGGACCCTGACAGTTTTACTATCCCTTGTTCCATTAGGGAGTCCTACACTGGTCGTGCTCTATGTGATTTGGGTGCAAGCATCAATTTGGTGCCCAAATCTATATTCATACAGCTTGGTATTGGAATTGCTAGGCCCACCACTATTACCCTTCAGTTAGATGATAGGTCCATTGCCTATCCTGAAGGGATGATAGAGGATGTGCTTATTAAAGTTGACAAGTTTCTTTTTCATGCAGATTTTGTTATTCTTGATTTTGATGCAGATAAGGAGGTGTCTATCATTCTTGGAAGGCCATTCTTAGCTACAGGGAAGACTCTCGTTGATGTGCAGGAAGGAAAATTCACCATGAGGGTCAATCATCAAGAGATCAAATTCAATGTGATGAATGCTCTCAAGTTTCCTGACCAAGGGACTGAGGAGTGTTCATATGTGGTTTCTCTTGATTCTATAGTTCAGAAGCACTTCCACAAGAAAAGTGACCATCTGGTCAAGGCCCTTACAGAATCTGAGAAAGAAGAGCTTGTGGAAGAAGGTGTGTTAAATGATGAAGCTTCTATCAAGGAAATTTGGGAAACAAAATATGAGTCTTTGGAAATGGACGATTCAAGCCTTAAGAAGAACATTCCATCAAATGAAAAGCCTCATTCACTTGAACTTAAAGAGCTTCCCAAGAGGCATAAGAAGGCTATTGGGTGGCAAATGTCTGATATAAAGGAGATTAGTCCTACCATTTGCATGCACGGAATCATTTTGGATGAGAATTCAAAGAATAGTAATGATGGGCATAGGAGGCTGAATCCCATCATGAAGGAGGATGTCAAGAAGGAAATCATTAGGTGGCTTGATGCTGGCATTGTGTACCCTATTTCTGATAGTGCATGGGTAAGCCTTGTGCAATGTGTTCCTAAGAATGGAGGGGTAACAGTGGTAGCTAATGAGAAGAATGAGCTAATTCCTACACGAACTGTCACAGATTGGAGGATTGTATGGATTGCAGAAAACTTAACAAGACTACAAAGAAGGATCATTTTCCCTTACCATTCATTGAGCAAATGCTGGACAGATTGGCTGGTAAAGAGTTTTATTGTTTCTTGGATGGTTATTCTATTTACAATCAAATAGCCATTGTGCCTGAAGATCAACAAAAAACTACTTTCACATGCCCTTATGGTACCTTTTCCTTTAAGAGGATGCCATTTGGGCTATGTAATGCACCAGCCACATTTCAAAGATGTATGATGTTAATTTTCTCCCAATTCATTGAGAAGTCCGTGGAAGTGTTTATGGATGATTTCTTAGTGTTTGCGGAATCATTCCAATTGTGTCTCAGTAACTTGGAGGAAATCTTGGATAGATGTGAGGAGCTAAACCTGGTATTGAATTGGGAGAAACGTCATTTCATGGTACAAGAAGGGATTGTCTTAGGTCACAGAATTTCAAATAAGGGAATTGAAGTTGAGAATATGCCCCCTCCTACCAATGTGAAAAGTGTGAGAAGCTTCCTGGGTCATGCAGGCTTCTACAGAAGGTTCATTAAGGACTTTTCTAAGATCTCAAAGCCCTTATGCTAATTGCTACAGTATGACACTTCTCTTGTCTTTGATTAACCTTGTATGGAAGCATTCAACAAACTGAAGAACGCACTGGTTTCAGCACCAGTGATTGTAACCCAAGATTGGAGCAAGCCATTTGAATTGATGTGTGATGCTAGTGACTTTGCCATAAGAGCTGTTCTTGGCCAAAGGTATGAGAAAGTTTTCAATTCTATTTACTATGCTAGCAAAACACTTATTGATGCATAATTGAATTATACCACCACTGAGAAAGAATTATTTGATGTGGTTTTTGCATTTGACAAATTTAGATCATACTTAGTTGTCACAAAAGTATTTGTTTTCACTGATCATTTGCCTTTAAGTACTTGATTGCTAAGAAAGATGCAAAACCTAGGCTAATAAGATGGGTTCTCCTTCTCCAAGAATTTGCTCTTGAAATTAGAGATAAAAAGGGGGTGGAGAACGAAGTTGCCGATCATTTGCCTACATTGGAAGGTGAAAGTGCAAGTAATCACAGTGGAGAAATCAAGGAGTGCTTTCCTAATGAACAATTGCTTGCAGATGATGCTTTAGCAACTGATGCTGCAACATATTGGTATGCAGACATTGTGAACTTCTTGGTCAGCAAGGTGGTGCTTTGTGATATGTCATCCCAATAGAAGAAAATGTTCTTTCATCTTGTCAAGCAATATATCTGGGATGAACCTTTTATGTACAATAAGTGTCCTGACGAACTATTGAGAAGATGTGTGGCTGATGAGGAACTACACTAGGTGCTGCAGCAATGCCACGTAGCACCATATGGGGGTCACTTTGGAGGGATGAGAACAATAGCTAAAGTGCTGCAATCTGGCTACTATTGGCCTACTCTATTCAAAGATGCACATGAGATGGTTAAAAGGTGTGACAATTGTAACACCCCCTTCTAATAATCTACTATTTAATAAAATCAGAGTTTCTTTTTCTTTTTAAAACAATCACAAGAGAGTGCTACACTTAACTCCATTTAAACCAACAACTTGAATTGATATACTTCAACAAAATAACAACACGATACATAGCACACAGTCAAAGGGGCAAGCCCACAAATCTCCTGTTTAGTTTACACCAATAGAATATATTCACCATCACAGCGGAATAACAACAAGTTTGAACGTAATCCAATACATCACAAAATAGCAGTCTAACAACATCAAATAAAATGACAAGTAAACATAAGACGCCCTCCCCCCGGTGCTACGTATCAGAGCATGACACATCCTACTAGAAGAAGGTATGAGGATAACCTTCACTCGCTATCACCTGCACGTTGCCGACATGAGAAGCAACATAAAAGCAGTAGGGTGAGTCTCTTTACATAAATAATAACATATGAGATAAGCACTATATTAGGAAAGGCAACTAGGGAACACCAATTCATAACAAGGGCAGCAACATCATCAATTTCACGGTCATCAAGCAACAAGTCAGTCATCAAATTAATCACCACAACGAATCATCGCAATGCCAGCTATATAAACCACAGCACAAACGTCAATTCAATCACTACAAAAGCTCATCACAAGGTCATGTAAGTATATGAAGTGCAACCCACTCGCGGGCATATGCATGAGGTACCTTTCACAAACGTCGCTTAGCCTTTCGGGCCTCATCGCCACTTAGCCTTTTGGGCCTCAAACGTCACTGGGTTTATGCACATGGGATGCATGCGACACTATGACATGCACCATGCACGAACACACACAATCACAGTCAACTATGTGACCCGTCACTTACCAGCTTGCCTACTAAGAGGCACAGCACCTGTCAATTCATGATTACACATAACAACGTCGCTTAGCCCTTTGGGCCTCATCGTCACTTATTTTAATTCATAATTACACATAACAACGTCGCTTAGCCTTTTGGGCTTTATCGTCGCTTAGTTACAAACATCATCAATCAACATTGGCCACTAAGGGCACCATCGTCATTTACACATCAATATCATTAATATTGGCCACTAAGGGCAAAAACGTCATTTAGCTAGCCACTAAGGGCATCAGCGTCATTTACACATCATTATTGACACCAAAAGGTTTTAAACACCGAAAACAGTTTTACAACGCAACCACCACGACCACCGGGGCAGCCACTTGAGGCGGCCAGAACCCATCAGAAAAATAACTCATTTTTTCCTAAAATTAGAATATCCAGGTAGGCACCTGAATAAGCTTCGAAACGCATTTTGAACCATCCAATTTGGACACCCGAGTCAAAAGTTATGATTGAAACAAAATCGGGAAAATACTTAGACATTCTGAAACTGGCGCCCAGGCGCTGGGCGCCCAGGAGCAACACTGGACTGGCGCAACTGGCGCAGGAACTGGCGCAGGGGAACACGGGATACAACTCTTTTGACGGTCAAAATCATTTTACACGAGCCATTTAACTTGGACATGAAAACCAAAAGCCAAAATTGGCAAAACAATCCCCAGAAAGTTGGGGCCCTTGGCGCCCATGGCACAAGGCGCCTAGGTGCAGAATTTTCCAGCAACACACACACACACACACCTAGGGCGCCTAAGGCACCAACACTTTTTGAGTTCCTCTCAACATAAAAATACCAAATTAAATCACCAACACCTATTATCAATATGAATGCTAACCATCACGTTTTTCACCAAGAATTCATTCAGTAATAACACCAAACAATTGGCATGCACAATTCCTATTGTGTCCAATTCAACACCAAAACAAACATATTTCCAGCACATACGATTTTTCAGCATGACAACAACACCATAATACACAACTCATTCAAGGAAATCACTCTAGAACCTAACCCTAGACAGTACTCATCACATAAGCTATTAAGAATGGAAAGAAGAACCCCCTAACCTTTAAGAATTCGAAATGCAAGGCACCCCTCCAAGAAATCACCAACAATTCTTCCTCTTGCTTGAGTGCTCAAGGTTTTTCCTCCTCCTTTCCTTGCTGTTTCACGAGCTCCTCTTCTCACTCTCTCCTTTCCTTTCTTTTGTTTTGCTCCTTCGAATGAATGGGTGATAAAACCCTAGACCCCTAAGTATTCGAAGGTCATGGCCAACTAATGGTCATGGGCCTTCATGTGCACCACCTAATTCATGACAACACCTCCCAAATAAATAAAATAAAATAAATCCTAAATTAATTAATACTAGCCCTCACCTTATAAATAGGTCCAATTACCTCGCATATATTTATTTTATTATCTACCACCACATAATTCCCAATTAATTAAAATAAATAATTCAATTAGATAGCTAATTAAATTTGGGGTGTTACAGCAATTGTCAAAGAACAGGGAATATCTCAAGTAAACATGAAATTATCTTAACCAAGTCTCCCAGATGCATTCAAGTCTCCAGTGGGAATGTCTCCTTACAGAATTGTTTATGGCAAAGCTTGCCACCTGCCATTGGAGCTTCAGCACAAATCTTTTTGGGCCATCAAAAAGCTTGACTTTGATTATGAGAAGGCAGGAGCAACTAGGCTTTTGCAATTGAATGAGTTGCAAGAAATGATGCATTTTGCATATGAGAGTGCATAATTGTACAAAGCTAAGAACAAAGCTTGGCATGACAGGAAAATTCAGAGAAAGGAGCTTAATGAAGGGGAACAAGTTTTGTTGTTTAATTCTAGACTCAAATTGTTCCCTGGGAAGCTCAAATCAAGGTGGTCGGGACCTTTCAAGCTGTTGAAGTTGTATCGCCATGGTGTTGTGGATTTGTATAATGAAGCTACAGAGTCAACATTTAAGGTCAATGATCAAAGAGTCAAGCAGTATTTTGGAGCGCATGTGGTGAGGGACAAGGTCACCACAGAATTACAAGACCTCTAACATTAGAGGATAATCTGGTTGAGGCTCTTTAACTAAGCGCTACTGGGTGGCAGCCCAGAGGTTTAAACTAATAAAATGTGTTTTGTTTTCTGTTTTTGTGGTGCAGAAATTTCAGCTAAATTTTGGTGTAGAGTGATTTGTGTTGTGGTACCACATGGTGCTACTGCAATGCTTTCAGCATCATTGCTGCAACAATTATTGTGTTACTTACTGTTTTGGTCAAAAAGGGAGGAGTTCTCTAAATTAAAAAGTTTTGCTGAAGTGTGAGGGTCTGATAGAGCTGGCAAAACGGGCTACTCGGCCCATATCGGGCTGGCCCGCTACGGGCTCGGGCTTTTAAGGGCCGGGCTTAAAAGCCCGGGTTGAAATTCGGGCTCACCCTTTATGGCCCAAGTCCGGCCCTATGCGGGCTGCGGGCTTTTCGGGCTAGCCCGCATTATGCGCGATTTTCTGTTTCTAAATGCAAATTTGATGGACGTATATATGCAGAAAGATTTTAGTAACATCATAAAATTGGAATTAAATCTTTGTTTTCATGTGGACTATTGTATTTTGTAACCCATGGTTCAAATGAATCTTGGTGTAACTGAAACTGAATAGAAAGTAAGTATTAATGCACGTAAATCTGATAGCAGAAACTATTAGTAAGTGTTAACTGTTGGTTTATAAAAAAATTTAAATGAAGTAAGCAAATGAAGCTTCTGGCAGGCAAAGCATGTTGAAGGGAACCAGCAGTGTTTGTTTCTAACCAGCTCAGGTGGAAGGGCTGAGATGTTGTTATCAGATAGGTCAAGCTCCACGAGAGAAGTGAGATTTTCTAACCCCTGAAAGCAACACGATACGTAAGCAAAGCAACAAAAAAAGAGAGATAGCAAAATATAATATTTAAAATTAGACCATTGATCTATTAGACAAGTTTTATGAGCTGAGATTGCCTGTGTATAACTTAACCCTCAGTGGTCAACTACACATGAGTCTACTTTATGATCACTAATAATTTAAGAAAATATGGATAGGAATTCAACCAAAGTAAAGATTGATATATGACATTTATCTCCAATCATCACTTTTCAGTAGACAGAAATCCGCTTTTATGAATCACAGAAAATAACAAGGCGTGAAAATCATTGAGCTGAAAAAACCCAAGATATTGGCCGGCCATTAATTAAAGTTGAGAGAAAAATTAGTGGACTAACGTTACTGACAAGCCAATATAAGCTTTGATAATATCTGAACATTAAGAGGCATACATACAAATTGCTAGACCGTAGGTTATATTCATTGTCAAATTAAATTAAATTGCTAGACCGTAGGTTATATTCTCTGTTTCAACTTCCAACCAGGGAAAAAAAATATTACCACCGGAACTGCTTGAAGGGAATTCTGATTCAAGTCAAGAAGCCATAATGAAAGGCATAGTATCTTGAATAAGTTATATATAGACAGAAACTCAAGGGGTTTAGGTTCTCCCAATTATAGGAAGGAAGTCATTGTAAAAGTGATTAATTCATAACAATATTGAATATTGCACCCCATTTTTTTATTTGCGGGCCTACGGGCTACCCATAGCCCGACCGGGCTAGCCCGGCACGGGCTTGGGCTTTTATGGACCGGGCTAAAAAGCCCGGGTATAAAAACGGGCTCATTTTCTTTGGCCCAAGCCCTCCCATATTTCGGGCTAGCCCGGCCCGGCCCGGCGGGTCCGACCCATTTTGCCAACTCTAGGGTCTGGCATTATCCTGTCTTTAGCCGTCCCATCACATGTCCCACCAATGAACCCCAGCCGCACACGTCACCCCAACCTCAACGACTATGTCATTTATGACATCAACCTCTCAAAACTGTCTCCACCATCCCTAAAACACCATCCTGCTCCCATTCACTCACCTCACTCCAATCCTTGAAACCGTAACCCTTCTCCAATCGCAAAAAAAACCTATCAACTGTTCACGCATCCATCCCAAACTTTTGCCACATCTCCATTCCTCTTCAACTACAATCGCAATGGGTCGTATTAAGTTTAGTGCTACTAAAACCTCTGGAAGGAGGCAATCCACTGTTGACCATGGTTAATCGAACCAAGTAAGGTGTCAATCTTCAAGAAAATCTGACGATGGAGCAGAAGATGAATTCAGTTTCAAAGGATGAATTTCTGGGTTGATAGGGGGTTTGATTTACATAAAGTACCAGACGCGTTCACATCTACAGTGAAAGCATAGGCTTGGGAACAGTTTATCAAGCATCCATCATCATTCTATCTAGTTGTGGTTCAAGAGTTCTACGAAGGGATTCCACCACCAAAGGATGGTAAACCCCCGTCGCATTCTGTTGTACGAGGGGTGCCTGTCAAGTTCGATTCTCGCACTATTAATGAGTGATAAGCCCTGGAGTATAATGGTCTGACATTTGCTAATAAGGTCACAAACTTTGGGAAGAAGGAGATGGAAGCAGTTAAGAAGGCTATATCTGTAGAAGGCACTGACTGAGAGTGGGGCAGTAGTAATGAATTCAAAATCAAGAGAGGAAAGTTAAATCATACTGCAGTGGTGTGGTTCAACTTTGTGAAGCATTCAGTTTTGGCAACTTCCCAAACTAATAATGTGGAGAAAGAACGCATGCTCCTGTTGGATGCTATTTTAGGAGGCAAAGAAGTGGATGTAGGAAAGGTTGATTAAAAGAGAGATTCAAATGTGTCAAACAAAGAGGGATGGTTATGTATTCATCCTTTTCCTAATTACTGATCTTTGTGTCAGTGCAGGGGTAGAGGTCATTAAAGGTGAAAAAAGAGGATACCCCTTAGCTGCATTTCCAACAGTGCTTAAAGTAAGGCAGCAGAATGATGCAGCATCTGGAAATAATGTTGTGCTGCAGCAACTTACAGTCTGGGAATTCCAGATAAGTCACTATGAATGGCAAAAGAAGATGTTTATAGAAAATTTCAAAGGCAAGATTCCACGTGAACCTCCAATGTTCCCTGACTGGGTATTGGAGGAGAGTTTTGAAGATGAGGAAATACCCGAGGAAGAGCCTGAAATTGAGAAAATTGTGGAAGAAACAGTAGAATTTGCAAAGAAGAAGAAAGCAGTTGCTGCTGTTAAGAAAGGAAAGAAAAAGGTGATAGTTGAAGAAGATGACCACTATGGTTTAAGGTTGAGGAGTCATTGAGTGAGGACATCATGATTGAGTTAAACAAGCAAAGTGATGAAAAGGATGAGGAGACTTCAGAAGAGAGTGCACAGAGCAATCAAGAATGGGATGACCAAACTGATATGGAGATGGAACCAAACCCTAACACCCCTCCATCCAAAACCCCTACAACCATTATCTCACCAAACCCAGAAATTACCCCAATATCCCCCACCAACACTTCCACCACCTAGAAAATACCTACACCACCTTCAACACCTCCTACCTAAACCACAATCACTCAACCAGCTAACCCACCATCACAAACACCATCTTAAACCACTGACCAACGAGAAAACCAACCCCAACCAGAAACCCAACCAGGAGCCACCTTAACAAGAAACTGAAAAACTGCCCAGTGATGCTATAGCAACCATTGCTGCAGCAACCGTTAAGACTGAAACTGTGAGGAGCCCTGCTACCACATCTACCAAGAGGGTGAGGACAAAAGTAATGTCCAGGAAGAGGAAGGTGTCAGAAGTTCAGAAGGATCAGAGTCTGGAGGAGGATAGCTTAGGAGCTGAAGAGGAAGCTCAAGCGAAGCATACTGTTGCTGCAATTATTGCTGACGAGAATGATGTTGTAGTGCGTGATGCTGCAACACCTGCTGAAGAAGAGAAAGTTGTTGCAATTGCTACTGCCAAAGCAGCGCTTGACCCCAGTTGCAAAATTGAAGGAGTCCACTTCTGTTGCTAGGTCTGCGGTTGTATATGCAGACTCAGTGCTGCATCAATCTGATGTTGCAACAAGAAAAGTAATTGATGCTGCAAAAGAGCCAGAACCTAAAACACAGAAGGTTTACCAGCCCAGAGTCAAGAGGGGAGGAAAAGTTAGAACCAGCACAAGGTCTAAGCCAGGAAAATCTTTAACCTAGTCTTGTGTTTTTACATTGCTACTTTTAGTTTCATGCTTTGAATAAACCTGTTGGATGCTTTAGTATGTGTAACAACAACGAACAGTAGTGTTAGTCTAAAATGTGTTGTTGTGCTTGCTTTTTTATTCTGTTTAGGCCTTCCCCGATAGTGGGGACACTGTTGAGTCCTAAGTAGGGGGGAGGACCTAGGTCATTGTGTTATGTTTATGTTGTGAAAGACATCTTTAGTTTTATCATTGAATAATGTTAAAATTTGGTGTCATTTTGGGCCAAGTCTAATGATGATAATTGTGAGAATGAGAGAAAAGTGCCTTGTTTGATAGTGAACTAAATTACCCTTGCTCCCACACATTTACTCTAGGTTTAGGTAGGAACTTAGTGAGCTAAAAAATTGAGGCTAAGTTAGATGTTGGTAGACCTAGGTTGTGCCAAGTTTCTACAAAAAACTTAGGGTAGCATATGAAACTAAGTTTGGGGGTGCATCGATTATACTAAGGCTAAACATGAAGATTTTTAGGATGGTCAGTGCTTAAGTGTTGTTTATGTTGTTTAAAGTTAATCAAAATTTGTATAAAGCTGCAATAGGCTATATAATATATATAAAAAAAAGAAATGAAAAGTGTTCTGAAAAATAGGAATTGCAGCAAAACAGTTGATGCAGTAATGAATCCAAAAGTCATGTAAATAGTAGTACACTGGCCAATAATCTAAAATGTTTAATCAAGCCTTTTGTTGTGCTTTGAAGCCCGGCTTTCTTTTGCTGAAGTTGTTAGTCTACCATTCTTTTTGAAAAATTTCTTGGCATAACTAATAGCAAACCACTCTTTCTTTAGCTGAGTGAAGTTTTGAAACTTGCTTTGAGATGAACTAGACCTAGTTGTCACACACACACTTTGAGCAGGGGTAGCTTAGGAATCTTGATGAACTTAGGGCATATGAATGAGTGAGTAATCTGAAAGCCCAACTTGCACATCTTTGGAATATCTGAAAATCAATTGGTATAGTCGATCATGGCCTTGTCTGTTGTTGTTTGTCTTTGTCGAGTGTCATTACTTGAGGACAAACAATGGTTTAAGTTTGGTGGTGTGATAACTCTTATTTATAAGAGTTATTTATACATTCCTAAGTGTAAACCATTGTGTGTTCTCAGTTGATTATGTGTTTTATGCTTGTTTTAGAGAGTTAAGATTGCATTCTTGGTTTAGTGGTATTTGGCACCTTGCTGCCCCATTTGTACTTTGATATGTGTATGTCATTACTGCAGCAATAGGTGCCACAGCATTTCATTCCTGCGTCGGATGAGAGAGAATGTTGGAGGCGCTGATTTTAGCGCAGGCCAGCTGTCAGATAAGGACGAGTACAGGATTTGGGGAGCCAGCGCATGAAGAAAAGAATATTCCACCTTTTTCCTAGGCACCATGTACTTTTGGGCACACTAGTGGACAAGGGTAGTCTCCAACTTAGGGTTTTCTTGAATCATGTACCCTAGTACTAATTAAGGACAGCACTTCCTCTTCATTTGATACGCTAGGTCAGAAGGAGAAAGTTTAGATATAGCTTTCCTCCATTTTTGTACCCAACCTACTTTAAATCACCAAACTGGAAACACCATTGCTGTAGCAATTACAGGAGCTAGGGTTTTCTTGCATCATGTACCCTAGTACTAATTAAGGACAACATTTCCTCTTCAACTTGATACGCTAGGTCAGAAGGAGAAAGTTTAGATATAGCTTTCCTCCATTTTTTGTACCCAACCTACCTTAAATCACCAAAGTGGAAACACCATTGCTGTAGCAATTACAGGAGCTAACATACTTGACGATTTGCTAATTTTCGGAGCTGATTCGTATCTTCAGACCTCTGTTCTTAGAGTCTACGTTCGGTTTCTTCATCTTAGTATATTTCTATCTTGTATTTCTTAGTTATGACTTTAGCACTTATATTTAAGTTGTATTTCTAGTGTTGTTCGCTCATTATGATCTAATCACTCTTAGTTGGGATGCTAATATCTATGTAATGGAGATTTAATATATTTAATGAAGTGTAATTGATGTTTTAGCATTTTATCTTTTTTGAGTTAATATTTCCATCTTAAATTAGGAATGATCAACTAATTTTAAGTAACATTTATGAATTCTGAAAAGGTTTATGAATAGATCTTAAAAGATAATATGAATTGTGGGTATTAAAGGACACTTTACTACTCCTTGCTTAAAAACTAGACATAGGAGGGCAAATTCCATAAGGTGAACACCGTGGGTACGTAGTAGCCTAGGGTGAAACTTTTTAGGGCTTAGACATAAGCCATTGTAAAGAGAACCTAGTGAAGAGTATTTGAAAAAGTACAAACTGATGCGACAGCGCCTAATACTGCAGCATCAGATGCAACATTAATATGATTTAATAGATTTACATAGAAAAAGCATTCCAACTTATTCTTAACTTTGATTTTCACACCCCTTTACTTTTATTGTTGTTATAAACGATGGTTTCAAAAACTTGTGTCATTTTATTTTACCTCACTAATTTGTTAGCTAAATCAGGCATATATTAGACTTATATTAGACTTCAATACTCGTCAGAACAATCTCTATTAGTCACTTTACTACTTGTTGGACTGTGTATACTTTCACGTCATTTCTCACAACAATTTTGCTAGAAAAAGAAGAGTTCGAAAGGAAAATAAATGACAAATATCTAAAAGCGTATTATTCCACGATGTGGGGGAGCATGGAAAATTAATGCATTACTGCCTAATTGTTCAAAAGTAGCGCGCCACACAGTGGCGGCATATAGCGTTTGCAAAGAAAACTTGAAAATTCAAAGAGGAAACCAAAGTTGTGGATCTTTCCCTTGGTTCCTGATGGATACACCCGCAAGATCAGAGGTAGTGGTGGCTTCTAACCTGGCAACAGGAGAAGATGTGTCATCATAGTCAATACCTAGCCTTGCCTTGTTTATGATGACCTTACCATTCTCATCCATTTTGTTTCTAAAGACCCATTTTGTGCCAATAATTGATTGGTGCTTTGGAGAGGAACTAAGTTCCATACCTCATTCTTCTCAAATTGAGCAGGCTCTTCTTGCATTGCTTCTACCCATGATTCATCAACAATTGAGCAGGCTGAAATCAAAGCACTGTAAGAAGCTTCTCTTCTGAATGAACTTCTGGTTCTAACTGTTTCAGAAGTTTCTTGAATTATTTTCTCTTGAGGATGGTTAGTCACCAATCTCCATCTCCTTGGTAGTTCAGAGGCTTGAGTTGGTGGATTTTGAGGGCTCTTTGGATGTTGAGAAGGGTTAAGTACATAATCCGATTATGTCTTCTCATGAGGTTCGTCACCCTTCTCATTTGTCTTGAGTAATGTTCTAGCCATTTGTCACCCTTCTCATTTGTCAAGTACCTAGAAATACTTTTCAATTTTTGAATCATTGAGCAATGTTCTAGCCATTTCTTGCAATGTCCTATTTTTTCTTTCAACTACACCATTTTCTTGAGGAGTTCTTGGACAAGAGAAGTTGTGTGAAACACCATTCTCTTCAAGAAAAGTTTTAAACATGATATTTTCAAATTCTCCTCCATGGTCACTTCGAATTGCAACAATGTTAGAACCCTTCTCATTTTGAACTTTCTTAAAGAATGTTCTGAAGCTTTCAAAAGCTTTATCCTTGTGCTTCAGAAAAATGACCCATGTGAATCTTGAGTAATCATCAACTATAAGAAAACAACTTAGGCTAGCATGCTTAGTAGGACCAAATAAGTCCATACGCAGAAGTTCCAAAGGTTTCTAAGTGGAAATCATGTTAATAGGTTTAAAAGAAGATTTTACATGCTTTCCTTGAATGCATGATTCACATGATTTATCCTTCTCAAACTTAATCTTTGGAAGTCCTCTGATTAAATCAAGTTTGAACAATTTTGAAAGGGTTTTCATGCTAACATGACCAAATCTCCTATGCCGCATCCATTTGTCATCTTCTTTTAATGCTATAGAGATTGTTTGTTCTATGACTAGTAAAAATAGTTTTTCCAGACTCTAAGCTATTTATTCTACATGCATCAGATTTAAAAGTCATTTCATGTCTAGAGTCACATAATTGACTTACACAAAGTAAATTATGCTTCAATTCTTTAACAAGTTGAAAATTTTGAATCTGAGCAGAGTTTATTTTACCTACTATACCTACTTGTAACACCCCAATTTTCGGAGCGCTGCGTAGTGACCCAAACTCTAAATGCATGATGGTTTTAGTAAAATACTCTTAATGTCTTTTTGAAAACATGTGGAATTTATATTTTTTTTAAACTCTTTCCAAAACAATCAGAGTAATGCAACGTTATGAAACATGATAGTAAACCAACACATATTGAAAGTTCAACTAGATCCTTCAAAAATATCGCTCTAAGGCGAATCATGTTTTTCAAAAAGGTACCAATTGAAAATGTGAATTCATGTGAAGAAATGAATACATCTAAAATACAAATATCATATACTAGAACTGACTCATACCACTAATGTACTCTCAACAGATACTCACATCAGAAATACTTCTCCAAGATCAAAATATAACTAGGGAACACTGGAGCCAACAAACTCCTATCTATGTTTTCGAAAACCGTCTAAATAAATCATTTTTGAAATCATTGAATTAATCCAATTGAAATTACTTTTTTTTTGTGTATAACCGGGTATCCTCTGCGCGCAACTGCAGAGACTAATCCCTCGAGTCGGGAAGGACCACAATGGGCGGCAAAGCTTTCCCTCAAGAGATTTAACACTGCTGCATGCCCAAGTCTGTATTTGAACCCAGTACCTTGGTTAAGCTGGAAGAGACCCCTACCATCTCATCCAAATGCTCTTGGGTTGAAATTACTTTCTTTTTAATAAAGATCTAATTTTTATTTGAATCTAGACTTCACAAATCTTTTAAATCACAAATGAAAGTACATTTTGGAAGTTCTTTTATAAACTCAACTAAAATCATCTAAACTTCATCAAAACTTTTCCCTTAAATCTAAAAGCTTTATATTTTGAAAGCCACTTAAACTCCTTAAGATAGATCTTTTTGAAAGATGTTGAAATGAAACTAAAGTCATAAAAATCTAAACTTCTCAAAACCAAAACCTTCTATGTCTGAAACACTAATAATTTAGCAAAAGAAAACATTCTTTTCCATGGTTTTCATGCTCTTGAAGTCTACAGCTTCTTCATTGTTTTTAGTAGCTCAAAGTTGTTTTCTTTCCTTATAATCCAAGAGATTGATAAGTAAATTAAAAGTACAAGATAAAACATGTGTAAATCTACTTAATATTTTCACACTAATAAATTTTTTTCTAAAACAAATCTTTATCTTCAAGCTTAAACTAACTCTAGATGTTTATAATCCTAGTAAACTAGATGGGAAAGGACTAAGAAATGAAGATAAAAAATGAGAACTACTTTTTAAAGAGGTGAACAGCTTGGCAATTAAAGAAATAAGATAAGAACTAATAGAGATTATGTGGTGAGGAAGAGATCGCACGAGAACTACTTTTTAAAGAGGTGAAAATCTGATCTTAACAAACATGAATTGATCAGGACAAAACTTGGTTGAACTAAGAAAGAAAATCAATTAATATTTTGATCAACACTTGGAACTCATGAATCTTCACGATCCCGGTTCATGCTTTCTCCTTCAAGCTAAAAAAAATACCTCCATTAGACCATATAATAATTGAAAGAGTGAAACAAATAGAGAATGGTGGATCAGGATTCACTGCACTCAAATATGACAACTGCTCTCTCTCCACATTTCTGCTCCAAATATCAATGCTACCAAAAAATTAATTGCCTAAATATAAGCTGAATTTAGGAACTACAGTCATATTTGACTGCAGTGAATCCTGATCCGAGAATGGTGTCAATAATCTCACGGACTATAACTTATAGAGGAAGGATGTTAAGCTAAAAATATCTATTTATTCTTATCCATTAAGTTTTCTAACCAATCTAATTTTGACACCTAATAATTACTAAAATTATTTACTCAATGGTAAAAATATTTGATCTTATCCATTAGCTAGGTGGCAACCCATGATTGCTACTTAAAAAAATCTTCTCTATTAATATATTATAATACTAATCCATTTAGTTACCGGTAATCGGTTTGGTCTCGGATTGTCAGTTGTCTCGTTACCGAGAATTTAGTCGAGAGGTAAATTTCCTTGTGCCAACTCCTAACTGATATCGGTCATCCCCAACCTGAAATTTCTTAGTGCATAAATAGAACCTTCTCTCAATTTGGAATCCTTTGACGAAATGCAGATTTTCGATCTGGGGTCATTTTTGATCAATTTTGATCCCTCTAAAACCCCAAATATTTTCCTGTATTCGAAAAAATCATAAAACTCCAAAATATTAGAAAACACGCATATCTCGTGTTTCATCGAGATATGATCAATGGAGAGTTCATTTCGGGCAACAATTTCACCAGACAACTTAGTGCAAGACAAAGTTGTATTAGCAGTTCTTGTCGAAATTCAAACTAAACACAATCAATATCATAACCGAATTCAATCAATCCTCTATCAATTCCTACTCGAATTAAATAAAAGAAGCGATTAAATAACCCGAAATAGATTTGTGTACAAGCGTCATATATAAACGATTCGCGTATTACAAATAAGCAGAATCTGGGTAATTAAGCATCACACAAAGACGAATGTCTGCAAACAAAGAATTCAAATGTGGAATTGATAGAGAAGAAAGAACTGAAAACTAAAAACGAAATAAACAAATTAACACTAGACACCGAACCTCAAAATCCGTAGACAACAACCTTTCACCGATGAATTAACTTGGGAGTTTAGACTTCCATGGAGGGCACAAAAGTTTTGTAAAGTATATGATAATGTGTAAGACTAAAACGGCTGCTGACCAGCCAAATCTATAAGACTAAAACGAAATACCTAATCCCTAAATGGGTTATTGGATAAAAGCTCGTTAACAAACTAATATTCAGCCCAAAACCCGTTTTACACAGTACTGCTTCGGTAATTCGCAGTTTTCATCTTCAAGATTCAGAACTCGGTTTCGAGCTAAACAGAAGAATTGTAGCTTTGTTCCTTAGCTTTCCAACGCATGCTTGAAAGCCTCAATCGGATAACCACAGCCAAAGTTATGATCTGCGGAGTAGATAGGGATCAATATGCAATAAAAACAAGAATTAATCAAGAAATTACAATATTGTTCAAATAAGACCCAAAATCTAGAAATGCGCTAAGACTTAAATATTAGACACAGAGCACAATCAAAAATACTAAGTGCAAAGCGATAAAGAGTGCATTAAAATACACTGATCAAATTCCCCCACACTTAAGGATTTAACAATTTTCAATTCAAAACTCATTCACCCTCTAAGATTGGATAATAACATTGTTTTTTAGTTTTGGGCTTGTAATGAGCTATAAAACAAAGAATAAGATTATAAGGCCCAAAGGGGCTTACACAACGGATAAATTCAGGGTAGGCTTATTTGGCTAGTAGCTAAGAAAAGAACAAAATTGCCTAGATCATTTCAAACATGCATGTGAACAAGTGCTTCAACAAGAATCAAGTCGAGTAACTAACAAACATGAGTGAGTCACACACAAGAAAGGAGAGAATGGCAAAATGTTGTCCATCCAATAAAAGGCTCAATTCTCACCAGCGACACTGACTATCACAAATGATGCAAAATTTAGTGCTCATATCCAACTTATTATACCAAAAGCAATAAGAAATCAATCAAGTCGTGTCAAAACACCTATTGTCCTAGAATAGTAAAATGACTCACAACTTGTACAAACCAAGAACTCAAGGAAAAACATGCTAAAATAAATTTTTTTAGTTTTTAAAAACAAGGAAAACTAAAACCGAAACAAAAATTAAAAGAAAAACAAAAATTACCAAGCTACTAAAATACACCCCCCCCCCCCACACTTAAATCATACATTGTCCTCAATGAAAACAACAAACATAAAATAAGAGTAAAGGGGATGAACTCCCTAGTCAAACTTCAGGTGCCTTATTATTTTTCAAAACAGTATTTTCAGGCACCTTTGGGGTGTCAACAACCTTCCTAGATCTCAATGTGATAGCACTAACATTGGGGTTTGGTGCATTTGGATTAACCACAACTTGAGCAGACAGTTGGTCTGCCCCCTGAGCTTGCATCTGATCAATTGTGCTAGTCATCTGTCCCATTTGTGTCTGCATATTCCGAATTGAGGCACCAATTCTCTGTTGGAACTGGAGATTCTGGGCAGCCATCAACTTAACTAGATCCTCCAATGAAGGTTCAGGCATGACAGCAGCTTGTTGTGTATCTGGATTTCCCCATCTCAGGTTTGGATGGTTCCTCCAGTTTAGGTGACACCTGTTAGATGACAAATCAATATTGGCTTGAGGGTTAAATATGTTGGCTGCATATGCTTGAGGGGTAACAGCATTAGGATCCTCTTACAGCGTAGGACAAGAATCTGTGCGGTGCTATGTAGAGGTGCAAATACCACAAACTCTTGCTGTCTGACCTGTTGCCATTTTTTTTACCAAAATCGTGAGTTCATCCAACCTGTTCTCTAAGCTCTTATGATTATTAGCATGTATCTCATTTACTCCCCTTGTCAGAAGTGCAGAGTTGCTTCTGGTTGTGAATTGTTGGGGGTTAGTGGACATATTTTCTATTAAAGCTCTTGCATCTGCTGGGGTCTTCTCTACATGTGCACCTCCACTAGCAGCATCCATGATATTACGGTCCATGGGTAGTAATCCTTCATATAAGTACTGGATGAACAGTTGTTCAGAGATCTGGTGGTGAGGGCAGCTTGCGCACAATTTCTTGAATCTTTCCCAGTATTCATGTAGCGACTCAGTGGAGTTTTGTGTGATACCACATATCTCTTTTCTGATTGAAGCGGCTCTGGATGCGGGAAAGAACTTCTCTTGGAACAACTTTTTCAAGTCATTCCAATTTTCAACAGAACCTGGTTGGGGGTAATACAACCAATCCTTGGCTGCATCTTGGAGTGAGAAGGGGAATGCCCAAAGTCTAATGTGCTCTTCTGGAATTCCTTGGGGTTTCATGGTTGAGCACACAATGTGGAACTCCTTACCTACAAGACCATTAAACTTTGGCAACAAGTGTATTAAACTAGATTTCAATTCAAAAGTGTTTTGTACCTAGCAGTATTTTGGTAGGCTGCTGTTGGTAGGTCTCTTGCTGCCCTGGCAGGAGGTCAGTGAGCGCCCGGGGGGGTGTACATGCAAAGCTACTTCGACACTCAAGTCAGTATGAGAATAAGGTAGTGAATTTGCAAGGGAAGAGTGTGTACCGTATAAATGGCTATGCGGGCTGGTATTTATAGGAAATCGATGCTCGTTGTGGATCGTCGGATCAGTGGAGGCGATCTGAACCCTCCAAGCGTGTTGGGCTTGTATGTTGTGGATATGGGCCGAATCGGTTGGGCTGATCCATATCCAATTGCTAAACGCACCCCCTGGTTTTGCTAATGGACCTCTTGGTCCAGTCCAGAACAGTTGCCCCCCAAGCCGAGATTACTCCGGAGGATGGTCTTGGCTTGAAGGATTTTCGCTGGTCTACCGGATGTGTGAAGTCGCGCGGAAAACTGCCTTTGTCACGACCGTGTTTTTTCATTCTCACTCTCTAGAGTAAAAAAGAGAAATTTTTTCTTTGCCGTAATGTGTTACTCTGTTTGTCTTGTCGGTTGCACAAGATCACTTCGTTGTATACACGACTCAGGCCTCCTATGGGGTAATCCTTATGCCAAGCGTCAAGCTAGGGTGCCGTATCCTGATGTTGGCGCCCTCTTGTGTGCCTTGTGCCAAGTGCTACGTTCTGCTGTTAGGGTCTTCCTGGGCGGCTTGCTGGACGCTTGTTTGTTCCCGAGAGTTGACACCCTCCTGTGTGCCTTTAGTGTTGTTCCATGCATGCGTGTTGTGGATGGTGCCCTAGTGGGCGCCTTGTCATGTTGTTTTGGCTGCCGCCTCTTGGAGCAGGATCTGGCGCCCTTATGGGCGCCACGGGCGCCTTGTCATGTTGTCTTGGCTGCCGCCTCTTGGAGCAGGATCTGGCGCCCTCATGGGTGCCATGGGCGCCTTGTTGCGTCTGGAGCAGGATTTGGCGCCCTCATGGGCGCCATGGGCGCCTTGTGCCAGGACTCCTGATGTTGGCGCCCTCCTGCGAAACATGTTTTGGCGCCCTCTTGGGCGCCTTGGTGCCCATATGCTGGGTGTCTCTTCGTGGAGCAGATTTTGCGAGACAGGGTTTGGTGCCCTCACGGGTGCGCTTTGTGCTTCAACATTAGCGCCCTGCCAGGCGCCCTCATGGGCGCTGGTTGCTTCCTTGTCAGGCGCCCTCTTGGGCGCCGGCTTGTGTGGACGTGTGCTTGGCACTCTGCTTTTTGTTCACATGCTCGTGCACTATTTTATTTTTTCACGAGCTTGTGCACTATTTTTTTTTACTCACGTGCTCGTGCACTATGTTTTGCGAGTGCTGTCTGCCCTCTTGCGAAGGACTTGCTTCCAGACCACCTCCTGCCAGGCGCCCCTCTGCAAAGCACCCTTCTTGCCAGGCGCCCTCATGGGCGCTGCCTTGGTGGTTGGCGCCCTCCTTGCAAGGCGCCCCTTTGCCAAGTGCCCTTCTTGCCAGGCGCCCTCATGGGCGCTGGCTTGGTGCTTGGTGCCCTCCTTGCCAGGCGCCCTCCTTGCCAGGCACCCCTCTTCCAGGCGCCCCTCTGCCAGGCGCCCTTCTTGCCAGGCGCCCTCATGGGCGCTGCCTTGCCAGGTTCCCTCTTGGGCGCCGGCTTGTGTGGACGTGTGCTCGGCACTTTGCTTTTTTGTTGCTCATCCTGTCCCTTAGCCTGTTTTTCTTCTTGTTGAAATTTCAGGGCTTGCTTGGAGCCGAGGGTCATTGTTTCTTCTATCCTTACCATTGTCTGTTTGACATTTCCACGATCTTTCAATTTGATCATGATGATCGGGACGGGAGGATCGTCAGATAGAACTCCACGAGGTTGACTTCGATGTCGTTGCCCCCTGATTATTTCTTTCAGTCCAGTTTCTTTGATTGTGTAATTTTTCTTTGAATTGTCGAATTTCGTTGTGTGTCTTGCTTAATGGAGCCTTGCTGTCTCCAGGACGATTTTTGTATTACATTTCATCCCAACGGGGTTGACCTCGATATCATTGTCCGCTAATATTTATGTTACCTTTTGAAACGTCTATGTTTCTTCTTTGCCTAGCTTGTTTCTTATGTTTATAATTGCCACGCGTTGGGTGGCCTTGGGCACACGTTCTTGCCTTGCGCACCTGAATATACAATTTCATATCGCCTCGTGGCAAAGGGTTGTGTTTTGAAGTTGGCGCCTTCGTGGGCGCCTTGTGCCATGTCTCCCGATGTTGGCGCCCTCCTAGGCGTCTTGCGTCAAGGTGCAAAGTCCTGACGTTGGCGCCCTCTTATGTGCCTTCCTGGACTCAGGCGCAAGTTATTGCCTTGCAAAGTCCTGATGTTACGTGCTCGCGCGCTCTTTTATTTCCTTTTATGCTTGTGCACTCACATGCTCATGCATCCTTTAATTTTCTTACGTGCTCATGCACTCACGTGCTCATGCATCTTTTAATTTTGCGAGACGGGGTTTAGTGCCCTCACGGGTGCCTTATGCGCCTTGTCGCACAGTGCTGTCTGCCCCCTTGCGAACGACTTGCTTCCAGACCACCTTTTGCCAGGCGCCCTCCTGGGCGCTGCCTGCTTTTTCATTTGGCGCCCTGCCAGGTGCCCTCATGGGTGCTGGCTGCTCACTTGGCGCCCTGTCAGGCGCCCTCATGGGCGCTGGCTGCTTTTAACTTGGCGCCCTGCCAGGCGCCCTCATGGGCGCTGGCTGTTTCTACTTGGCCCCCTCATGGGCGCTGGCTGCTCACTTGGCGCCCTGTCAGGCGCCCTCACGGGCGCTGGCTGCTTTCAACTTAGCGCCCTCATGGGCGCTGGCTGCTCACTTGGCGCCCTGCCAAGCGCCCTCATGGGCGCTGGCTGCTTTCAATTTGGCGCCCTGCCAGGCGCCCTCATGGGCGCTAGCTGCTCACTTGGCGCCATGCCAGGCGCCCTCATGGGCGCTGGCTGCTCAATTGGCACCCTGCCAGGCGCGCTCATGGGCGCTGGCTGCTTTCTTGTTCTGGAGGCAGTTTCTTAGAGGGGTCTGAACCTAACTTACCCAATAGAGGTTGCGATATATCACTTCGTGCCCCGTGGCAAAGTCAACTCCGGGGCTAGTTTATCAGAGCTCGATCTGAATTTAACTCGCCCATCAGAGGTTGCGACACGTTTTAAGTCGCTTCATGCCTTGTGGGACTCTGGGGGCAGTTTATCAGAATCGTTCTGAATTTAACTCGCCCATCAGAGGTTGTGACACATTTAAAGTCACTTCGCACCTCGTGGGACTCTGGGGGCAGTTTATCAGAATCGTTCTGAATTTAACTCGCCCATCTGAGATTGTGACACGTTTAAAATCACTTAGCACCTCGTGGGACTTTGGGGGAAGTTTATCAGAATCGATCTGAATTTAACTCGCCCATCAGAGGTTGCAACACGTTTAAAGTCGCTTCGTGCCCCGCGGCAAAGTTTACACTAGGGGAAGTTTGTCAGAACTCGGTCTGAAATAACTCGCCCATCAGAGGTTGTGGGGCCAGTGGCCATGGTTTTCCATCTTCTGTTGATAGCGCCCTCCTGGGTGCCTTGCTTGTTGATGGTGCCCTCATAGGCGCCTGGGTACTGGGCGCCTTCTACGGTGCCTTCTATGGTGCTGGGTTCCTTCTATGGTGCCAAGCCTTGTTTTCTTTTTGTGCCAAACAATGAGGAAGGCGCCAAGTGCTAGGCATCCTCTATGGCGCCATGCCTTGGATCCCCGCTGGGTGGGTGCCGTGACCTCGGTTGACTCCCCTACTTGGAGATATCAACTTGGCTTTGAGCTAATGTTGAGGCTGCCCCTGCGATCCAGGCGGTCCCTCCCTGCACGGGATGTTGGGTTTCAAACTTGTCTCGCTCCACTCCTAACTATGGAGTTGGATCATTTTTCTTGCTTGATCTTAAGGAAATTTCGTTGGAACAAGTGTTAATGCTAGTGAGCTTAGAGTAAAAACTGTAATTGCAACATGATATTTTGAATTACAAGAGTACAATTTTCGTTCATTCATGCGCATTAACATCCCAAGCTATTACATCGGTTTAACATTTTTGTCTTGTTCATACAACAAACTTCCTTAGCTTATCCGTGTTCCAAGTTCTCGGTATTGGTTCCTTGCTCGGGGTTTCCAACTTGGAAGCTCCGTTTCCGGTTACCGAAACTATTCTGTATGGGCCCTCCCAGTTTGGAGCTAACTTCCCTTGGGACCTATTTTTCAAACCTATGTCTGCCCTTCGTAGGACTAGGTCGCCCTGTAACGCCCCAAAATAGTTAATTAATTATTTAATTAATTATTAGGAATTAAGTGGTAAAAAAATATTAGGTATTAATATATTACTTTATATGGGCTTGTGTTAAGGTGAGAATTAGTAAAATTGGGGGTGTGGGGAGAAGCCCATGGTCTAGTCGAATTTTATGAAGCATTGTAAGTAAGTGATAGTAGGTTAGGGTTTGCTCATTAGAAGAGAAAAAGAAATAAAGATTAGAAGAGAGCTTAAGGAGAGGCGACAGCTAGAGCTAGAGGAGAGGAAAATCAGAGAGTTTCAACTTCAATCCAAGGTAAGGGTGGGTTCTAACTCTATAATAGGGTATATGAAGGGCTTTATGTAGGGAATTAGGGGATCATATGTTTGTTTAATAAGTGATTCTATTTGTTTAATCTTTGAAAATCTATTGATGATATTCGAAATTATTGTTGGTGAATGATCCTATATGTTGATCTATTTTTGATGATTGGCTCTATTGTCTAAACTATTATTGTTGATTGGATCTATTGTTTGAACTATTATTGATGATTGAATCTCTTGTTTAGACTATTGTTGATGATCGAATCCATGTTTATCTCTTGAAAACTATGGTTAATGTTTGAATCTATGTGTTGGTGTTGGAAACCTATTGTTCATACTGAAATCCATGATTTGATGTTTGTAAATCTATGTTTTAGGGTTTTTATTCATTGGGGACTATTGAAAAATCAATTAGGGTTTTTGAAAATTATTTTGTTGCTGTTCTGGGCGCAGTCCAGGGCGCCAACTGTGGTTCTGGGCGCGTAGGGCGCCGTTGGCTGGTCACTGGGTGCCGTCCTGGGGGCCGTGTCCTGTTCTGTTGTTTTGTTGGGCGCCGTTTCCTGTTCCGTTGCACTAGCCACATCGTAGGGCGCCGTTTCCTGATGTTCTGGGCGCCATGGGCGCCTGTGTGGCCGCCCCGTTGGTTGCTGGGCGCCATGGGCGCCATGCTTACTGTTTGCTGTTGCTGTTTGCTGTTTGCCGTTGTTGTTTGCATGTTTGCTGTTGCTGGGCGCATAAGGCGCCATGTTTGCTGTTGTTGGGCGCTTTAGGCGCATTAGGCCCCTGGTTGGCTAATTATTGATTACGTTGTCAATTATTAATTGTTAAATTGTTGAAAAGATTAATTGTTGGTTAAGTGGTTAAATTGGTCAGTTGCTAATTGTTGGTAAAGTGTCGAATTGCTAGTTGATAATTGTTGGTTAAGTCGTTGATTTGTATTTTGTTGAGGGTACCGCTAATGGCCCATTTGTATTTTGTTGAGGGTACCGTTGATGGCCCATTTGTAGTTTGATGAGGGTACCGCTGATGGCCCATTTGTATTTTGTTCAGGGTACCGCTGATGGCCCATTGTATTTTGTTGAGGGTACCGTTGATGACCCATTGCATTTTGATGAGTGGTTATGTTGATGATTCGTGATGATTGCAGTTATTTGATTGTTGTGAAGTGATGAATTGAGATTTCCTGATTCTGATATATATTGTTTTTCATACATTCTATTATATGGTTCGATATCTCACCCCTTCTGTTTGAATGTTACCCCGTGTTGGTAACGTGCAGGTAACCACGAATGAAGGCTGTGTACCTTCATTAGTTCGAGTCGGTGTTGTCGCTCTGATACGTAGCACTCGGGGGGATGAACGCATATTATTACTATTTTATTTTGTTATCCTATTGTCTGATTTCGAGTTAAAACCTGTTTGAATCCGCTGCGTAGTGATTGAAAGTTGACTTGTTTCGTTTATTGATTCATCCCATTTTATGTGCTATGTATATGATGTTATAAATGAACTAATTATGCTCATTTGTGGATTTTAGTCGGAAAATGTAGCATCCGTTTATTTGTCGAAATTTTTGAAAACTCTGATTTTAACTGATATTTTGCCGGGTAGAAATGGGTGTTACATTAGTGGTATCAGAGCAATGTTTCGGTCTGTCCGACCAAGTCGTCGAGTCGTTGTGTCATTTGACGATCTAGTATTGTCAATTAAGTTCTAACCATTGTTTGTGTTGTAGTATTAAGTTAAGATGGCTGGAAGGAATGATTCTGCTATTGTTGCTGCTATGACGGCTATGGCACAGGCCTTGGGGAATCAGCAGAATGTTGGTGAGAATGCTGGGTCTCGTAGTTTAGCGACTTTTCAAAGGTAGAATCCGCCTACCTTCAAAGGCAAGTATAATCCTGATGGAGCATTGGCTTGGCTGAAGGAGATAGAGAGGATTTTCCGTGTGATGGACTGCACTCTAGTGCAGAAGGTTCGTTATGGTACTCATATGTTGGCAGAAGAGGCTGATGACTGGTGGCTAGAGACTAGTCAGAGATTGGAGGCTGCGAGTGAAGAGATCACTTGGGTTGTGTTCCGTAGGGAGTTTACGAGGAAGTATTATCCGGAGGTGCAAAGGGGTAAGAAGGAAATTGAATTCCTTGAGCTGAAGCAAGGAAACCTGTCAGTTACTGAGTATGTTGCTAAGTTTGTGGAGTTAGCCAAGTTTTGTCCGCACTATAGTGGGGCGACTGCTGAGTTCTCAAAGTGCATCAAGTTTGAGAACGGGTTGCGGCCAGAGATCAAGAAGGCAATTGGGTATTAGAAAATCCATGCCTTTTCTGATTTGATTGATAGCTGCAGGATCTATGAAGAGGATCACAATGCTCGTCGTAAGATTGTTAATGAGAAGAAGAACAAGCATCAGAATAGTGGTAAGCCGTATGATTCCCCTGCTGGTAAAGGTAAACCGAAAGTCGTTGATGGTGAGAGAACTAGTGGGGGAGATGCTCCTGCTGGTATTGTGTGCTTCAAATGTGGAAAAGATGGTCATAAGAGTTACATGTGCGAGGTTGAGGTGAAGAAGTGTTTTCGTTGTGGTAAGGTCGGGCATGAAGCGCCTGCGTGCGAGCATAAGGAGAGGATTTGCTTCAACTGTAGCGAGGGAGGACACATTAGTAGCCAGTGTCAGAAACCAAGGAGAGATCAAGCTATTGGAAGAGTGTTCGTTTTGGCAGGGACAGAAACTACTGAGAAAGCATGACGTGGGAGCTGGAAAGCAAGATGCGGGAATCCTATCCCGAGTTGTTCGAATCAGGTAAAATTTTCGAGGACGAAAATATTCTAAGTGGGGGAGAGTTGTAACGCCCCAAAATAGTTAATTAATTATTAGGAATTAAGTGGTAAAAAAATATTAGGGTATTAATATATTACTTTATATGGGCTTGTGTTAAGGTGAGAATTAGTAAAATTGGGGGTCTGGGGAGAAGCCCATGGTCTAGTCGAATTTTATGAAGCATTGTAAGTAAGTGATAGTAGGTTAAAGTTTGCTCATTAGAAGAGAAAAAGAAATAAGGATTAGAAGAGAGCTTAAGGAGAGGCGACGGCTAGAGCTAGAGCAGAGGAAAATCAAAGAGTTTCAACTTCAATCCAAGGTAAGGGTGGGTTCTAACTCTATAATAGGGTATATGAAGGGCTTTATGTAGGGAATTAGGGGATCCTATGTTTGTTTAATAAGTGGTTCTATTTGTTTAGTCTTTGAAAATCTATTGATGATATTCGAAATTATTGTTGGTGAATGATCCTATATGTTGATCTATTTTTGATGATTGGCTCTATTGTCTAAACTATTATTGTTGATTGGATCTATTGTTTGAACTATTATTGATGATTGAATCTCTTGTTTAGACTATTGTTGATGATCGAATCCATGTTTAACTATTGAAAACTATGGTTAATGTTTGAATCTATGTGTTGGTGTTGGAAACCTATTGTTCATACTGAAATCCATGATTTGATGTTTGTAAATCTATGTTTTAGGGTTTTTATTCATTGGGGACTATTGAAAAATCAATTAGGGTTTTCGAAAATTATTTTGTGGCTGTTCAGGGCGCAGTCCAGGGCGCCAACTGTGGTTCTGGGCGCGTAGGGCGCCTTGGCTGGTCACTGGGCGCCGTCCTGGGCGCCGTGTCCTGTTCTGTTGTTTTGCTGGGCGTCGTTTCCTGTTCCATTGCACTGGCCGCATCGTAGGGCGCCGTTTCCTGATGTTCTAGGCGCCGTCCTGGGCGCCTGTGTGGCCGCCCAGTTGGTTGCTGGGCGCCATGCTTACTGTTTGCTGTTGCTGTTTGCTGTTTGCTGTTGTTGTTTGCATGTTTGCTATTGCTGTTTGCATGTTTGCTGTTGTTGGGCGTTTTAGGCGCATTAGGCCCCCGGTTGGCTAATTGTTGATTACGTTGTCAATTATTAATTGTTAAATTGTTGAAAAGATTAATTGTTGGTTAAGTGGTTAAATTGGTCAGTTGCTAATTGTTGGTAAAGTGTCGAATTGCTAGTTGATAATTGTTGGTTAAGTCGTTGATTTTGTATTTTGTTGAGGGTACCGCTGATGGCCCATTTGTATTTTGTTGAGGGTACCGTTGATGGCCCATTTGTAGTTTGATGAGGGTGCCGCTGATGGCCCATTTGTATTTTGTTGAGGGTACCGCTGATGGCCCATTGTATTTTGTTGAGGGTACCGCTGATGGCCCATTGCATTTTGATGAGTGGTTATGTTGATGATTCGTGATGATTGCAGTTATTTGATTGTTCTGAAGTGATGAATTGAGATGTCCTGATTCTGATATATATTGTTTTTCATACATTCTATTATATGGTTCGATATCTCACCCCTTCTGTTTGAATGTTACCCCGTGTTGGTAACGTGCAGGTAACCACGAATGAAGGCTGTGTACCTTCATTAGTTTGAGTCGGTGTCGTCGCTCTGATACGTAACACTCGGGGGGATGAACGCATATTATTACTATTTTATTTTGTTATCCTATTGTCTGATTTCGAGTTAAAACATGTTTGAATCCGCTGCGTAGTAATTGAAAGTTGACTTATCTCGTTTATGGATTCATCCTATTTTGTGTGCTATGTATCTGATGTTATAAATGACCTAATTATGCTCATTTGTGGATTTTAGTCGGAAAATGTAGCATCCGTTTATTTGTCGAAATTTTTGAAAACTCTGATTTTAACTGATATTTTGCCGGGTAGAAATGGGTGTTACACGCCCACTTCTAAGGTTCTGGGAACCACGTTGGCATTAAATCTTGCGGCCATCTTTTGTTTGATCACCAAGTCCTTTAATGCTGCTTGGTTTCTGACTTCCTCGACGAAGTCCAGCTCCTCTCGGAGTCTTTGATCATTGGTCTCCGGGAGGCTTGGGTTCTTGGTTCTCCAGTTTAGCTCTCCAATCTCGACGGGTATGACCGCTTCTATTCCGTATGCCATCCGAAAGGACGATTTGCCTGTTGACAAGTGAGGGGTGGTTCTGTAGGCCCATAGGACATAAGGTAGCTCTTCCGGCCAGCAGCCTTTTGCTTCGTCAAGCCTCCTCTTTAAACCTCTTAAACTTACTCTGTTGGCTGCTTCGGCTTGTCCGTTGGTCTGGGGGTCTTCCACTGACGTGAAACGGTGTTTGATGCCCAGGTCGGCCATCAGTTGTCTGTAACCTTTGTCCGCAAATTGCATGTCGTTATCGGTGATGACCACCTCCGGTATACCGAATCTGGTCATGATATTTTTCTTGACGAATTTCATACAATTTTTCGTCGTGATCGTGGTCAAGGGCTCGGCTTTGATCCATTTGGTAAAGTAGTCGACCGCGACGATTAAGTACTTTACCTGTCCTGGGCTGGGCGGAAAGGGACCTAAAAGGTTGATTCCCCACCAAGCAAAAGGCCAAGGAGAGCTTAGGTATGTCAGATCGGAGGAGGGGGCGACATGCACGTCAGCGTACCTTCGGCACTTTTCGCATTTCTTTACATGATTCTGCGAATCTTCATTCATGGTAGGCCAGTAATATCCTGCCCTGAGTGCTTTTGCCTCGAGGGCTCGTTCTCCCAGGTGTTGTCCACAGATCCCCTTGTGGATTTCTTTGAGCACGTAATCTGCTTCCGGTCCTTCTACACACTTTAATAGAGGTATAGAGAAGCCTCTACGGAAAAGTTGTCGTTCGATGACCGAGTATGATGCTACGCGCCTCCTCACGGAAGCTGCTTCTTTGGCGTCAGCGGGCTCTTGCCCCTCGAGAATATACTGACGGATTGGGGTTATCCAGTTCTAGCTTGCCTCGACGGTGAGATCAGAGGTAGGCGATCCACCGCTTAGGAGGATGCTGGGACTAGACAGAGTTTCTTGAATGACGCTCCGAAGGTTCCCTGGTGTCCTGGTGCTAGCCAGCTTGGAGAGTATATCAGCCCTGGTATTCTCTCCCCTGGGTACATGTTTTACCTCCACCTTATTGAACCATCCAAGGAGTTCACGTACCTTGGCAAGATATTTCTGCAGCACCGGGTCATAGGCTCCAAATGTTGCGTAGATTTGCGAGACGACCAACAGTGAGTCTGTGCGGAGCTCAAGTTGTGTGGCGCCGAAGTCGTTGGCCAGCTGTAGGCCGGCTATGCAAGCCTCGTACTCCGCTTGATTGTTGGATCTGGAGAACGAAAAGGTCAGGGACACCTCAACCATGAGTCCTTCTGATTTTTCAAGTACCAGTCCGACTCCACTCCCTTTGCTGTTTGAGGACCCATCCACATGGAGGGTCCATGCTGTTTCTGCTTTGTCTTCGTGCGGTATCGTTGTCATTTCTGCCACGAAGTCTGCCAAAATTTGAGCCTTCATGGCCGGTCTTGTTTCGTACTTGATCCCGAACTCTGAGAGCTCGACTGCCCATTTGATCATTCTCCCCTCCAGGTCAGGACGGTGGAGGATTTGTCTGATTGGCTGATTGGTCCGAACCACCACTTGGTGTGCCACAAAATATGGTCTAAGGCGCCTTGATGCGATCACGACCGCCAAAGCGACTTTTTCCACCTTTTGGTATCTTAACTCGGGTCCCTGTAATGCCTTACTGACACAGTATACCGGCCTCTGGCCAGTGCTGGTTTCCCTGACGAGTACTGCGCTTAGTGCTTCATCGGCCACGGCGAGGTATAAGTATAATGTTTCTCCTTCCCCGGGACGTGTCAAAATGGGTGGCTCTGAGAGGATCTCTTTCAAAAGGGTCAGCGCCTGCTCTTGCTCGACGGTCCAATCAAAACCCGTCTCCTTCTTAAGAAGCTTGAACAAAAGTAGGGACTTGTGGGCTGCTTTTGAAATGAATCGGGACAGCGCTGCTATCATCCCGGTGAGCTTCTGAATTTCTTTCTTTGTGGTAGGCGACGCCATCTCGGTCAGGGCCCTGCTTTTATCTGGGTTGGCCTCGATGCCTCTCTTAGTGAGATAAAAACCGAGAAACTTCCCTGCACGAACTCCAAAAGTGCACTTTTCTGGGTTCAATCTCATATTGTTCTTCCAGATTTCAGAAAATACTTCTGTCAGCTCCGTGAGGTGATCTGGGTTGCTTTTGCTTTTCACTATCATGTCGTGTAGGTATACTTTGATTGTCCGGCCGATTTGACTTTTGAAAATTTTATTCATCATCCTTTGGTAGGTCGCCCCGGCGTTCTTGAGTCCAAATGGCATTACGCGATAACAATAATTCCCCTATTCTGTCATGAATGTCGTTTTCTCTTGATCGGGAGGGAACATCGGGATTTGGTTGATTCCTGATATTGCGTCCATGAAAGATAACAAACGAAATCCTGAGGCGCTATCGACTAATTTGTCCATGCTAGGGACAGGGAAGGCGTCTTTGGGACATGCCTTGTTGAGGTCTGTATAGTCGACACACATTCTCCATTTTCCATTAGATTTCTTGACAAGGACTACATTTGACAGCCAGGTGGTGTACTTAATTTCTTTCACGAAATTTGCCTCCACGAGGTCCTTCACGGACCTCACAGCGGCTTCGGCTTTCTCTCCTTTCTGGACTCTTCTTTTCTGGCCGGCCCACTTAGTGTCGGGATTAACAGCCAGGTGGTGACAGGCTACCTCGGGTGGTATCCCTGGCATGTCAGCTGCAGACCATGCAAACAGGTCCGCATTCACCCTTAGGCAGACGGTAAGTTTCTCTTTGATAATGCACCATCGGAGGATTAGGAAAGTTGTTTTGACAGTTCTGAACAAAGGTGGTTCACCATCGGGGTTTCCATATGTGACCATCAGCTCCAAGTGGCCTCGAGGCCTAGTTCTTGATCCGTTGAACCCGGTCAAATCTTCTCCTCGATATGGAGTTAGGTCGGTGGAGGAGATGTTCAAAGCTAGCAGCAAGTCTTCGAAAATGATGTCTATTGAGCTTCCCTGGTCGACCAGGATTCTTCTTACTTCAATATTGGCCATGATGGCAGTAATGAGCAGTGGAACATGTTTATTTGGTTTTCCATCAAGCAAATCCTTGTCGTCAAAGGATAAGGGCGGCCTCGATGGTCCCTTCCTAGGTGCTGAGGTTGATGCCAAGCTTAAGATATCCTTCCACTTCTTTTTCAATGATTTGTTCGACCCCCAATCGTCAAGGGGGCTGCTTCCCTGAATCACCATGGCCGCTGGCCATAATGCCCTTGGGATCTGGCCTTCTTGCCAGGCGCCCTCTTGGGCGCCCTCCTGCCAGACGCCACCTTGCCGGGCGCTCTCCTGCCAGATGGGGTGATCGGCCAGGAAATCCAAAGGTTGGCTTGTATTCGAAGGCAGGGCGGGTTGGCTAGTACTTTCATCAGGTAGGCAGGCGACGTTAACCTCGGGAGGAAAGCTGGCGACATTACCCTTAGGGGTATCCTGTGGTCGGGGTGCAGGTATGGCAATGCTTTGAACCCGGGGTCTGCCTCGGGGAGCCATGGAGTAGCAGGAGAAAAGTTCGAGTAGTGATGATGTGAAAGATAGATATCTCCCACTGTGGTCGCCAATGATCTGTACCTAGCAGTATTTTGGTAGGCTGCTGTTGGTAGGTCTCTTGCTGCCCTGCCACTCCGACGCTCAAGTCAGTATGAGAATAAGCTAGTGAATTTGCAAGGGAAGAGTGTGTACTGTATAAATGGCTATGCGAGCCGGTATTTATAGGAAATCGATGCTCGTTGTGGATCGTCGGATCAGTGGAGGCGATCTGAACCCTCCAAGCGTATTGGGCTTGTATGTTGTGGATATGGGCTGAATCGGTTGGGCTGATCCATATCCAATTGCTAAACGCACCCCCTGGTTTTGCTAATGGACCTCTTGGTCCAGTCCAGAACAAAAAGGAACATCAACATCAGGATAATTAATACATAGAGCATTATAATTAACATCGGGTGTAGCAAGTTCCCTAAAGGTTCTACCAGCCATGACAGAATCATGATCAGAATCAAATTCAAAGAGATTATGGCTAAAGATGCTATCACTATCACTACCACTATCGTCTATATGCTCCCTAAGTCTACGATATAATGTTCTCTCAATTTCAAGGTCAAAGGGATGCAAATTAACTATATTAGACCTGGTCATGCACCATATGCAACAAGAAGTGAGAAAATGCAACAATTCTAGAAATCCCAATGTTGCGTTAAAAACACACTTAGAGCAAGTGTACTCTTTCGCAGAAGCAGTATAAAAGATTATCGTATCCACAGGGACTAATTAACAAGTACCAAACTAGTCGAGATTATTTATTGTTTAGACGAACCAATAGTTTGATGATTATAGAAACAAAATAAAAATAACTAAATAACTAGAATTAAAATACTAGATTTAATCGATGGAGAGAGCTCTAGGGTCACGGTTTCACTTGCAAGCTTTGATTCCCCTATGTCTAATTCTACCCGAATTCCTTTATTTTATTTAATTACCAATCCTTTACTAAAACTATTAATCCGTTTGGTCATTCGTGATTAATATTCTTTTTCCTAAACTAACCCTTGTTTGGTCATGCAAGAATTTAAATTTAAGAAAAGCATAAAGAACAAAAAGGTTGAATGATTGGAAGACTAAATTATGGTTTGGTCATGCCCTAATTATAGCCTCAATTATCCTATAGGTCCACCAACTAATTGCAGTACGGTCGCTGATCAACTAATTGATTATAAACATGCAAAGGGTAGCTAATCCTAATCATGTGATAAAAACAATAGGACAATATTAATTAAAATAAAAATAGGAATTCAAACCAGAAATTAGAACATAAAAAGGTCTCCAAACATGCTAGATCCACCTAAGACCCTAGAAGATGATTTAGCTATCCAAAATCATGAAGAACAATAAAATAGGAATTAGAGTCATGAATTACAGAGATAAAAATAACCCGGAAATTAAAGAAATTCTCATTCTGAATATTTAGTCTCTTTTTCCTTCTCCAAAGCTCTCTCACGGTGTCAAGAACGGGTACCAAATTCTTCCCTCTCTCCTATTGCCGGCGCTACTGTTTACGTTGTCTTTCTTTTCTATTGTTTGCGGCTACTCTTCTCATTGAAGCGTAGGGTTTTTTTTTTGTTGTGCCGCTAATGTTTCTTTTATTCTTTCTTCCGCGGCTACTGTATGCGTATGTACGGCCTCATTGTGTGCGGCTGATATTTCTTCTCTTATGCTGTCGTCCCCCTTTTCCTTCTAAAACAAGGTCATATATATACCTATTATTCAATTTGGCTTACTTCTTTTCCAATTGACTCATGGCCTGCGGCACTTCAATTTAATCATGCTGGATCTATCCTTTATTTTCAAGTGGGCCTTATGCCAAGTCTCGGCTCTTTTCATACTTATATTTGCCCATATATATACACACACACACACACACACACACACACACACACACACACATATATATATATATATATATATATATATATATAATTTTAGCTGTAAAGTTCCTTTGAATTGGATTTTTATTGTTTTCCATATTTATTTTCTTTCTGCAAAATAAAGAGCAAATCAAGTCAATAATTTATATAACTGGTAATAATTGCTCTAAGAATGATTTTAAAAACATCTCTAAAAATGCACTAATTTCGAGTTTATCAACTCCCCCACACTTAACTTTTGCTTGTCCTCAAGCAAATTTCTTGGCTCAATAAATTTTTCAAATAACTAATAGAGACAGCAAAATAAGGTACCCAAAATTAGAAGCACAATGACAGACAATAGACAAAATATCACATGAGGTGTCAAGAGGTTGCCCAATTAGAGGCTCATGTCCCTGAAAAATATATTTATGTGAACAAAGGCACTCACTCACAATCTCTCTAAGTGTTTAAGGACTAGGGAAACCATACACTCAAGTTTCAACAAAATGCACATTACTATATATTTGTAATTTGACCAAATCTCCACTAAATAGTTCACATGCATGCAAAAGATGGGGTTTCATGGGTTGTAATGGGGCCAGGGTGAATTCATGCAGGGTAGGAAATAAGAAAGAAGGGATAATCAAAGGGCTAAAAACAAAAAATGAATAGTAACATTTGAAATCAAATATGGAGCTCCTATCTATTTTACAATTTTTGTCCAAACTCCAAATTACTTTCACTTCATTCTTCACTCTTTTTCTATTGAGTAGGCTCTTTTTTTTTGGATTTGCCCTTTGGCACTTTCATTCTTTTGATGTGCCTTTTCTTTTGAGTAGACACTTTTTGATTTTCCTTTTCCTCCTTCTTGCTTATAATTTTTTTTTTCAATTTTTCTTTCACTTTTCTTAGGAGAAAAAGGTAAGCACATAAGTCACACCTATTTTTTTCAGTCCTGACAAGATAGACAACTAACATATAGGACAAAATTTCAGTCCTAACAATATAGACAACTAAAAATATAGGACGAAATTGTAATTTTGAATAGTTGCTCCACATTTAATTCCAAATGGTTACCACAAACAAAAAAAAGAAAAATTATATCTGGGTACCAAAGAAAAAAAAAATATAACAATTATGCTCAAAGGGGGCAACTAAGGGATAAATTCAACAAACAACTCTGAGGCCAGAAAAATACCTAAATCCCCAAATCTTTTTACATGATGCAATTCAATTTTCGCCTTGAAATGGTCAAAAGACAAATTCTAGAATGTAGCAAATTGGGAAACACACTCATAGAAAGAAAAGGGGTGAAAATTTATGATTTAGTATCAATCCCCTTATGAAGGCTCAAATCTCATATTTAGAAGCTAGTTCACACAAAGTACTCAATAGGGACAAATGCTAATTATCAGCTTCCTAAGGACATCCTCACAGTTACAATTAAGCACAAGTTTGTCAAGTAAATTAATTATGGGATCCCCTAAAGGCGAAATCTCTATTTTTTTTTCAACTTGAAGCATAAGTCGCTAAAATAAGCCAAAAAAGATGCTATCAACATATACGGTGGGTATGTGCATTAATAAAGATCAAGTGACAAAATAACTCTCCTCCCCCACACTAGCACGAAGCATGGTCCTCAATGCAAAATGATCAAATAGAAACTAAGAGAAATAAATGAGAGAGGGAGTAATAGTGACTTCCCTGAGAGAGCTTGTAGTCCGAGCTTATTCCTAAAAACAAAATGAAACAAATTAAAAGTAAAAATAACTGAAAATAAAACACAGGTTGCCTCCTGCGAAGCGCTTGTTTAACGTCGTGAGCCTGACTATAGTTGATGCTTAATCAGGGGGCTCTCCGAGAGCAAATTTAACATCTAATGCTGTGCACCTTCTTAGCTTTCTAACCATGTGGTTCACATTGTTCTTTCTTTTTCCACGTGGTGGATGAACTTCGAATGATGGTGAAGTTTTTATTTTATCTCCATCCACCATTATGCTAGGATCCTGCAAAATAATACTTTTTTCCAAAAGGTCCTGCATCTTTAATTCACTAAAAATGTTAGTTTCAACCACATCATCAAAATAAGGAGAAGTTAAAGAAGGGAAAATTTCATTGGAATTTAAAGCCTTAATAACATCCTCTTCTTTACCACTCCTTAAAGTTACCTTTCCCCGGTGAACCTCAATCACAGCATCACCAATGGTTAAAACAATTTGCCCAAAAATGGGCGCTTTCTCCTCTTTCTCCAAATCTAGAACCATGGGATCTTTCTCATTGTCTTCACAAATGCTCCCTTTAGTAGGATCTTTTGTTACAATATGACTCCCTTCAGTAGGAGCTACTATTTTGATTTGACTCCCTTCAGTAAGAGTCTCCTCATCTTTCTTGAGAGCTTCTTCCTCCAGATTATATTCCATAGAGACACCTTCATCTCTCAAAGGAATACTTTCTTTGTATTGCTCAGCTTCTTCATTTTGGGTAGACTTAGTTTGTGAAGGAGTTTCTTGGGCCTCTTGAGATAACAAAGCAATGAGAGTTGAGATTTGACCCTCCAAGCTTTCAAATTTGTTGTTCATGGCACCCTCCAATCTTTCAAATTTTTCATTTGTCTGCTGCATAAATTTGGCCAAGACCTCATTGACATCCGACTTTTCGTCCTCTTGCCTTTGCACTTGTAGTGACTCATAATTATCCCAGTGGGAGGAATAAGGAGGTGGCTCATAGTCATCCCAATAGTTTGAATAAGGTTCATAAGGAGGAGGAGAAATTTGAATCTGGCATTGAGACATATACGAATATGACTTCTCTAAATTTCTTTGTGCCTCTGCCTCTCTATTGTAGTCTCCAAGAGTTTTAACCATGATTTAAACTTTTATCTGCAAAAAAAATGAACTGCAGGGGTCTCTTGGGAAAGTATTAGTAGCTTTTTTTTTGTAGTTTTTTTCAATAAGATAAAAAAAATTAAAACTAGTGCATAAAAAAAGTCTAAAGCAATAAAAATCTTTTTTCGTTTAATATTGCTAAATTAATCCCCGGCAACGGCGCCAAAAAACTTGTTGCGTTAAAAACACACTTAGAGCAAGTGTACTCTTTCGCAGAAGCAGTATAAAAGATTATCGTATCCACAGGGACTAATTAACAAGTACCAAACTAGCCGAGATTATTTATTGTTTAGACGAACCAATAGTTTGATGATTATAGAAACAAAATAAAAATAACTAAATAACTAGAATTAAAATACTAGATTTAATCGATGGAGAGAGCTCTAGGGTCACGGTTTCACTTGCAAGCTTTGATTCCCTTATGTCTAATTCTACCCGAATTCCTTTATTTTATTTAATTACCAATCCCTTTACTAAAACTATTAATCCGTTTGGTCATTCGTGATTAATATTCTTTTTCCTAAACTAACCCTTGTTTGGTCATGCAAGAATTTAAATTTAAGAAAAGCATAAAGAACAAAAAGGTTGAATGATTGGAAGACTAAATAATGGTTTGGTCATGCCCTAATTATAGCCCCAGTTATCCTATAGGTCCACCAACTAATTGCAGTACGGCCGCTGATCAACTAATTGATTATAAACATGCAAAGGGTAGCTAATCCTAATCATGTGATAAAAACAATAGGACAATATTAATTAAAATAAAAATAGGAATTCAAACCAGAAATTAGAACATAAAAAGGTCTCTAAACATGCTAGATCCACCTAAGACCCTAGAAGATGATTTAGTTATCCAAAATCATCAAGAACAATAAAATAGGAATTAGAGTCATGAATTACAGAGATAAAAATAACCCGGAAATTAAAGAAATTCTTATTCTGAATATTTAGTCTCTTTTTCCTGCTTCAAAGCTCTCTCACGGTGTCAAGAACGGGTACCAAATTCTTCCCTCTCTCCTATTGCCGGCGCTACTGTTTACGTTGTCTTTCTTTTCTATTGTTTGCGGCTACTCTTCTCATTGAAGCGTAGGGTTTTTTTTGTTGTGCCGCTACTGTTTCTTTTATTCTTTCTTCCGCGGCTATTGTATGCGTATGTACGGCCTCATTGTGTGCGGCTGATTCTTCTTCTCTTATGCTGTCGTCCCCCTTTTCCTTCTAATTCAAGGTCATATATATACCTATTATTCAATTTGGCTTACTTCTTTTCCAATTGACTCATGGCCTGCGGCACTTCAATTTAATCATGCTGGATCTATCCTTTATTTTCAAGTGGGCCTTATGCCAAGTCTTGGCTCTTTTCATACTTATATTTGCCCATATATACACACGCACACACACACACACACACACACATATATATATATATATATATATATATATATATATATATATATATAATTTTAGCTGTAAAGTGCCTTTGAATTGGATTTTTATTGTTTTCCATATTTATTTTCTTTCTGCAAAATAAAGAGCAAATCAAGTCAATAATTTATATAACTGGTAATAATTGCTCTAAGAATGATTTAAAAACATCTCTAAAAATGCACTAATTTCGAGTTTATCACCCAACTATATCCTAATGCTAAAATGAATGCAGAAAATAGAAAACGAATCAAATCTAACCAAAACAAATTAAAAACAGTATGAAAAATCTAAATAAATCAAAATAAAGATATGAAAAAAAATTGGTTTTTTTTGGAGATATGAAAAATTGAAACAATTACTTAAAAATAGAAAACGAGCGAATTTGAGATTTTTACGCTACATCCCACTCCTTGATTTATTTGAGATTTTCTGGCCAAATTTCGAAGCAATCGGAGAAAATCTCCTGAAAACCGTTTTTTCACCAAATCAGAGACAAAACAGAACGGGACTGAAACCAACAGAACCTGCAAGGCAACAAAACTCCAAAACAAATGTTACTAGTTAGTGAGTGCTGAAGTTGGTAATCCTTAATTAGAGAACCCCGGCAACGGCGCCAATTTGATTAGCGGTCAAAATAATTTAAAGGGTAAATATAGTATCAAGGTAAGACACCGTGGTCGTCTCACGAGGACCTCTAACTGCTAAAATTACCAAAATCAAGAACGAAATTAACAATATAATAAAGGGGGTTTTTGAAGAACGGTTTTTATTTGAGGTGTTTAACAATCTTAAAGTGACAATCGATTCACCGGTTTTCGGGTGCGCGCACTAGTGGAAAAAAGACATTTACCGTCGGTTAAATTGGACATTTAGCATCGGTTATCGCCCGACACTAAATCGCCCAATGCTAAATGTCATACATTTAGCATCGGTTATTTAACCGACGCTAAATGTAACATCCTCAAAATAATTAATAGAATTATTTGGGTGTTAACCCAATTGAATTATTTTAGTACTTGACTGCTAAATTTATTGAGTGCTAAAATTAATTATTGGTTGTCATCGAATCGTTAGCCGGATAATACGGGTCAATGAAGTTTTGAAATCGAAATAAGAGATTTAGAGCAATATGGTAATTTTACCACGTTACCACTTATATATTAATAAATATATATATATATATATATGTATACGTGTATGTGTGTGTAGTGGAAGAAGAGAAGAAAAGAATTAATAAAAGAAAGAAGAAAGAAAGGGGAGGAGGCGAGATACAGAGAGGAGAAAGGAGAGAAAGAGAGAAAAGAAAAGAAAGGGTAAAGAAGAAGAAGAAGAGGAAAAAGGGAAGGTTTCGGTTCATCAAAATGACTTCCTTCCAACACGAAAAATGTTCAGCGTTACTCCCTCTTCGTTTTGGTACCAAAATCTTCATCATCAACTCACTCTCCTCAAATCCACCATTTTCGAATTTGAGCTCAAAAGTGAGGTTTCGATGGTTGAAGCTTAAGGATAGCTTAGGATTGTGTTTGGCGCGAACTCAAGGATGATGGATCGGTGAAGGATGTTCGATTGAAAGATTGGAAGCTAGTTGGGTGATTTGGAGTTGAAAATCAAAGATTGGGGTTATGGATGAATAGTAGTTTTGGAGGTTGAAGATGATGAATAGTGTCCATGGAGGATTTCGAGGAATTTGGCATTTCGGTCAAAAAGAGGTTTCGCGATCGAGTGGAAAGCTTTGGAAGCGGATTGGGTGTCGCCGGAGCGGGGAGCGTTCGTGTGGTTACTCGGTGATTTCGGCTCGCTCGTGGCTCACGCTTCAAGGGTGAGTTTTACTCACGTTTAGGTTTTTTTTTTAATTTAATAAACATAAATTGTGAAATGTGTTTCGGTTTGATTCGTGTCGAAAACGTATTTTGTACGAAAATCACGTTTTAGGTCCAATTGGTTTTTGGATTGTTTGATTGATGATATGATGATGAACATTGTTGTTTAAATATGTTTTTGGACTGTTTTTATGTTGGGACTGGACTGGAACAGGTATCGGAATTGGTCGGAACGACGAAAAATGCGAAAACGGGATAAAATTTAGTGCTGTCAAAAGCGCACGACCCGTGCGTCCCAGGCGCACGGACCGTGCGCCCCTTTCGGTTTGTGTTTTGCAAAAATGCATTACAGGGCGCACGACCCGTGCGTATGGGCGCACGAACCGTGCGCTGTGTTCTGTCCAAATTTTACAAACTTGCCCGAAACGATCCCGATCGATTCCAATCCTCTTTTAATCCTTCCCCAACCTTTCTATAATGATATTAGGCTTATAATGCCATGATTTTGGGTATGTTTCAAAAGGGTTTTATAAAATACTTTTGATGTTGAAATTGTTTCGAAAAGCCGAACAATAGTACACGTGTGCGAATACGTTTTACTAATAATAAAGCGGACTATGAGTCCTACGTGGTATGGTATAAATGACGCGGGATGATTATTATTTATTCGTCTAAACCGGTCTACGATTCACGATATATATATATTATATCGACTATAGGAAACGACCCAATGCGGGGATTATGTTCGATTAACGGTCAAAGGTATATGGACTAAATGTTCATTGAGTATAGGTGAACTAACAGGTCATCGAGTGTAGATATATTTAATATATATCGGGTTTGGGTGACGACCCATGTTGACATACTAGGAGGGGCAGTCATGATCCCCTACCCTAGGCTCCGAGGCCAATAGTGAAACTATTATTGGTAAGGGGTTCGCCGGGATTAGTCTTGGGGCAGTTGGTGGTGTGTCAAAGAGTAATGAGTAACGTTCACCGGGATTAGTCTTGGGGCAGTCGGTGGTACGTTACTGTTGTTTTGTGGTGTGTTCGCCGGGATTAGTCTTGGGGCAGTCGGTGACGCACTGAGTTATAGCAGATTCGACGGGATTAGTCTTGGGGCAGTCGGTGGAATGCTATGTGTAAAATAATGCGGTTCATCGGGAGTTAGCGTTCGCGCAGTCGATGCCGTGTTGAGTTAACAATGTTTTAAAACTGGACCGAGAGAGCTAGTAGGGGTCTCGGTAGAACTCACTGAGATTGTATCTCATTGTTTATATGTTGTTGTTTTACAGATAAACAGGAAAAGTGGAGATCCAAGAGGCACGAGTAGGTGGTACTCGGATGGTTGCTGAAGACTTAGCTTTATGCTTAAGTGTATTATCTTTCCTTGTTATCTGTGTATCAAGACATTTTGTCTTTAGCGTTATGTATTTATTTCCGCTTTCTTGTAAGACATTGAACACTGTGTTTCACTGATTATTTATGGTCTTATTTATGTTTAAGACTGTTCTGTTGTTATTCAGTGAAAATTTTATAGTGGTGTTCAGTATTTAAACAGGAAATATATCTCTGATGATTTAGGTTTGGTATACTTGGGTATTTTTACATGCTAAAAATACCGGGGTGTTACAGTTGGTATCAAAGCAGTTCGACCTAGTCGGACTTAGTTTAGGGTTGAGTCGATTCCTTGTTAGTCCTTGTTGTAATTACACTTGTGATGCTAAGAGACATTGAGCCTGATCAACTTAATACTTAGTGCATCATAAGCGGAATTATGGAAGGATGATCAAGACGCAATCCTCGACCAAGATCGGAATCTCCAACCGGTGCATCCTCAGGAAAGGTGACATGACGGTGGAAGGATACACCGCTAAGTTTGGAAAATTTGTTTCTGTTTTACCAAGTGGTAAAGTAAGCTCCGGATGACAAATGGAGAATGCAGATGTATAAGAGGGGCATAAGTGCATTCATGACTTAGGGTCTCAGTTCTTATACTACTACCAATTATGTTGCCTTAGTGCAACCAGCCTATGTCGCCGAGGATGATCTCATAGGGAGTATGGGAAAATAAGGATGGTAGTTGAATTATCAACTCCGGATGCAAAGTCCTAAGATAATTTCATCAAAGGAAAAGCAGGTGCAATTCTTCGATTCTTCAGAAGTCGGAAGATGTTCTAACCATGGAAAGCGTCACAGTGGTGGACGTAAGCAAAGATCTAATCGATGCTATTATTATAAGGAAGAGGGTCACTAAGGTAAAAAGTGCCCTGCAAGGAAGAGTCCCAAGGAGTCACGAGCAGCTCGAAAGCAATGACAAGTCAACACTCTGAATGCTTAGACAGTTACGAATGCTAACGGTATACTTAGAAGGATGGGAGTCCTATTCAATAACTCGATCAATATATTATATGATTCGGGTGCAACCTATTGCTGTATATCCCGATCGCGTGTGAATCGGTTGAGATTAGCCTTATCATCGCTATCCGAGCCGATAACTATTTTAACTGCTGCTAAGGGTCGTGTCCAGACATAATCTTTGTATAGAATTGTCTACTTGTCATAGGAGGCAGAAATTTCGTAGTAGAAATTATTGTTTGCCTACGAGAAGTGTGGACACCATTTTGGGTATGAATTGGATGACTGCAAATCATGTTGCAATCGACTATGTTAATCAACTATCAGCTTTGCTTCAGAATCAGTTGAATTGTCTAGGACAAATTCTGAAGCGGTTACCTAGTTCACCTTAGACGGTCAATCTTTATTCCAAGGTGCGGAAGCACATGTTAGTATGTTATCTGCATCCACTAAAACTAGTTTAGATTTGACGAACATTCCGGTCGTGAATGACTTTCTGGATGTTTTCACGATGAAGTTTCTTCTGAACCTCCAGAGCGAGAGGTAGAGTTTACGGTAGAATTGGTTCCTGGCACGGGATCAGTATCTATTGTTTCTTATCGAATGTTTCCTTAGAATTAAAGGAAATGGAGTCTCAACTTGAAGAGTCGATGTTAAAGAAATTCATTCGACCGAGCGCTTCTCTATGGGGTGCTCCGGTGTTGCTTGTCAAGAGAAAGATGGAAGTTGGAGATTGTGTATTGATTATCGACAACTTAACAAAGTGACGATCAAGAATAACTATCCCTTACCAAGGATAGACGACTTGCTTGAGCAGTTTGAGGGGCTGCAGTGTTTTCTAAAATTGATCTGAGGTCAGGATATCATCAAATAAAAGTTAGAGCCTTAGATATTCCGAAGACAGCTTTCCATACTAGGAATGGACATTATGTATTTGTAGTGGTGCCCTTCGGTTTGACTAATGCTCCGGCGGTATTCATGGATTACATGAACCGAGTTTTTCATACGTATCAGGATCAGTTTGAAGTCGTTTTCATCGATGATATCTTGATGTGCTCGAAGACCACTGAGGAGCATATCCAACATCTCCTCATTGTTCTGAGTGTACTCAGAGAAAAGAAGTTGTACTTGAAACCTTCGAGGTGTGATTTTTGGGTGTCAGAGGTAAAGTCCTTGAGACATGTAATTTCCCAAGTCGAGAATTTCTATAGATCCCAGCAAGAAGGAAGCAGTGTTGAATGGGAGTGACTGACATCAGTCGCAGAGATCAAAAGTTTCTGAGTTTAGCCGAATACTATAGGAGATTTATTCGTGGGTTCTCACAGTTAGATTTCCACTTACTCGGTTAACTCGTAAGGGTCAACCGTTTACGTGGGATGCTGATTGTGAAGAATGTTTTCAAGAATTGAAGGTTAGGTGGACTTCTGCACCGATCCTGATTCTTCCGGATCCGTCTTTGGGATTACAAATTACAGCGATGCTTCAGGGAAGGGTATAGGATGTATTTTAATGCAAAATCAACAAGTGGTACCTTATGCGTCCAGACAATTAAAGTCTCATGAGAAGAGTTATCCGACTCACGACTATGAGTTGGCAGCTATTGTGTATGCACTGAGGATTTGGAGACATTACCTGTATGGGTGTCGTTTCGATGTCTTTAGTGATCACAATAGTTTAAGGTATCTGTTTGATCAGAAAGAATTGAATAGCAGGCAGGGAAGTGTGTTGAGTTTCTGGAGGATTATAAATTAGTGTTGATGTAGCATTCAAGAGAGGCCAGTGTCGTAACTGATGCACTGAGTAGGAAGTCCATCCACATGGCCGAGTTTATTGATGCATGAGATGGAATTATCGGAGTCTTTCAGAGACTTAAATCTGAATTCAAGATCAAGGAGGAACCGGTTAGTGTTGAGCCATATGAGGATCTCTAGTTCCCTAAGGGATTCTATACGCTTAGCACAAGAAGTTGATGTGAAGCTACAATCACAAAAGGTATTTCCAGATTTTACCATGAATAGTGATGGAGTCAGTTGTTTCAACGGTAGGATCTGTGCGCCCGATGATGAGAAAAAATAGAAGGCAAGTGTTAGAAGAAGCACACCGAAGTTTATATTCTGTACACCCTGGATCCACCAAGATGTACAGAGATGTAAAGCAGATGTATTAGTGGCAAGGTATTAGTTGATAATCTCTTCTTTTTGAAGGTTAACAATGAGATGGTATTATATGATACCGTTTGACAAGTCGAACGCGAACGCGAATAGGTAGGTGAGGTAACTGTTGACTGTTTTTCACATTGCGAATAAGCACCAAAGGATTAAGTGATGGATCTGCTTGCAAGAGTCTGAAATTTCCGAAGTGAAGCTCGGCGTGCGGTATGGTAGTTTTGAAAAATCTTTTTTTTGTGAAAACCCGCATGCTAAAGTTAATTTTGGGAACGAATCAAGAGGTTAATAACGTCTGATTGAGGAAGAAAGTCCTAGGAGGATTACTTTGGTTGAGGGGAAGTTCTCAACCCTATGGACTAATTTGGAAAGGAATCGGGTGCGTCGTTGGTAAAAACCTCGTGATGAAGTTGCAATAGAGGAAAAAGAGTTGAGTTTTGTTTGATAGTTGTTTTGAGAACAACTGAGGTGATTTTTATTACCTTCGAAATTAATTGATGTTCCCACGGTTTATTTCTACGTTTAAGGTCAAAGCGTTTAGTAAAATCCTTATTTCATCTTTCTGAAAATTGTTATCTAGAAATCTTGGGGAGTAAACGAGGATAATTGGAATGAAGCTTCGGAAGTGTTTTCAAACGCGGTGCCGAGCCTATGTGGGCGAATGATGAGCTTCTCGTGTAGATTCGTAACAAGAGAGTTCGTATCAAGGTAGTAGTGGATCATACTTGGAGATTGATGTGCCAACTTTAGGAAGATTTCTACACTTATTTCGTTAATTCAAGACTGTGTTCCAGCAACTTAAGATCTTCTGAGAATGTCGATTCTCGGTTAGTCAGAAGAAAGACTTAACGAAATTTTGAGGACAAAATTCTTTGAAGTTGGGGAGAATGTAACATCCTCAAAATAATTAATAGAATTATTTGGGTGTTAACCCAATTGAATTATTTTAGTACTTGACTGGTAAATTTATTGAGTGCTAAAATTAATTATTGGTTGTCATCGAATCGTTAGCCGGATAATACGGGTCAATGAAGTTTTGGAATCGAAATAAGAGATTTAGAACAATATGGTAATTTTACCACGTTAGTACTTATATATTAATAAATATATATATATATATATATATGTATACGTGTATGTGTGTGCAGTGGAAGAAGAGAAGAAAAGAATTAATAAAAGAAAGAAGAAAGAAAGGGGAGGAGGCGAGATACAGAGAGGAGAAAGGAGAGAAAGAGAGAAAAGAAAAGAAAGGGTAAGGAAGAAGAAGAGGAAAAAGGGAAGGTTTCGGTTCATCAAAACGACTTCCTTCCAACACGAAAAATGTTCAGCGTTACTCCCTCTTCGTTTTGGTACCAAAATCTTCATCATCAACTCACTCTCCTCAAATCCACCATTTTCGAATTTGAGCTCAAAAGTGAGGTTTCGATGGTTGAAGCTTAAGGATAGCTTAGGATTGTGTTTGGCGCGAACTCAAGGATGATGGATCGGTGAAGGATGTTCGATTGAAAGATTGGAAGCTAGTTGGGTGATTTGGAGTTGAAAATCAAAGATTGGGGTTATGGATGAATAGTAGTTTTGGAGGTTGAAGATGATGAATAGTGTCCATGGAGGATTTCGAGGAATTCGGCATTTCGGTCAAAAAGAGGTTTCGCGATCGAGTGGAAAGCTTTGGAAGCGGATTGGGTGTCGCCGGAGCGGGGAGCGTTCGTGTGGTTACTCGGTGATTTCGGCTCGCTCGTGGCTCACGCTTCAAGGGTGAGTTTTACTCACGTTTAGGTTTTTTTTTAAAATTTAATAAACATAAATTGTGAAATGTGTTTCGGTTTGATTCGTGTCGAAAACGTATTTTGTACGAAAATCACGTTTTAGGTCCAATTGGTTTTTGGATTGTTTGATTGATGATTTGATGATGAACATTGTTGTTTAAATATGTTTTTGGACTGTTTTTATGTTAGGACTGGACTGGAACAGGTATCGGAATTGGTCGGAACGACGAAAAATGCGAAAACGGGATAAAATTTAGTGCTGTCAAAAGCGCACGACCCGTGCGTCCCAGGCGCACGGACCGTGCGCCCCTTTCGGTTTGTGTTTTGCAAAAATGCATTACAGGGCGCACGACCCGTGCGTATGGGCGCACGAACCGTGCGCTGTGGTCTGTCCAAATTTTACAAACTTGCCCGAAACGATCCCGATCGATTCCAATCCTCTTTTAATCCTTCCCCAACCTTTCTATAATGATATTAGGCTTATAATGCCATGATTTTGGGTATGTTTCAAAAGGGTTTTATAAAATACTTTAGATGTTGAAATTGTTTCGAAAAGCCGAACAATAGTACACGTGTGCGAATACGTTTTACTAATAATAAAGCGGACTATGAGTCCTACGTGGTATGGTATAACTTACGCGGGATGATTATTATTTATTCGTCTAAACCGGTCTACGATTCACGATATATATATTATATCGACTATAGGAAACGACCCAATGCGGGGATTATGTTCGATTAACGGTCAAAGGTATATGGACTAAATGTTCATTGAGTATCGGTGAACTAACAGGTCATCGAGTGTAGATATATTTAATATATATCGGGTCTGGGTGACGACCCATGTTGACATACTAGGAGGGGCAGTCATGATCCCCTACCCTAGGCTCCGAGGCCAATAGTGAAACTATTATTGGTAAGGGGTTCGCCGGGATTAGTCTTGGGGCAGTCGGTGGTGTGTCAAAGCGTACTGAGTAACGTTCACCGAGATTAGTCTTGGGGCAGTCGGTGACGCACTGAGTTATAGCAGATTCGCCGGGATTAGTCTTGGGGCAGTCGGTGGAATGCTATGTGTAAAATAATGCGGTTCATCGGGAGTTAGCGTTCGCGCAGTCGATGCCGTGTTGAGTTAACAATGTTTTAAAACTGGACCGAGAGAGCTAGTAGGGGTCTCGGTAGAACTCACTGAGATTGTATCTCATTGTTTATATGTTGTTGTTTTACAGATAAACAGGGAAAGTGGAGATCCAAGAGGCACGAGTAGGTGGTACTCGGATGGTTGCTAAAGACTTAGCTTTATGCTTAAGTGTATTATCTTTCCTTGTTATTTGTGTATCAAGACATTTTGTCTTTAGCGTTATGTATTTATTTCCGCTTTCTTGTAAGACATTGAACACTGTGTTTCACTGATTGTTCATGGTCTTATTTATGTTTAAGACTGTTCTGTTGTTATTCAGTGAAAATTTTATAGTGGTGTTCAGTATTTAAACAGGAAATATATCTCTGATGATTTAGGTTTGGTATACTTGGATATTTTTACATGCTAAAAATACCGGGGTGTTACACTAAATGTCACATTTAGCATCGAGTGTTCAGATAACCGATGCTAAATGTCCATTTCATCACTGTTTTTGCTGTCTGAAAATGTCAATTCCAAAGTTTTAGCAACAAAATGCAATCTACACATAAAATACTGAAATTCTCATCACAAACCAGAAGAACCTCCCAATGATTTCCATCTTAAATCATATATCAAGGAAAAGTGGGAAAAAGGGTAACAAAATGAAAAGCTTTCAGTCTACCTTTTTTTCTCTTCTTTCTTTTGTTTTTCGATGGCAGTTTGGCGCTCTACTGACCAAAGGCTTGAACTGGAAGATTTATGCATAGCTACTATTTAAACATGAACTCAAGTCTGGCATTTGGTACAGATCTAAATGCTTATGAAGGAGTATTTAATTCATATTATTTTGTTGGGGGTGATCATGTTCAACAGTCAAGAGCTTCAGTTAACTACAATACCTATATTTACATGAACATCATCATCAACTTTGACATAGAAGTAAGCATCCCATAAGTTCACAGCAGTGGAAAAGTATGTCTTTGTTTTAGCTGACAATTCAAGGTATCCTTCGACGTGATTCTGTAGAAACAAGGTATAAATCTTGAAAATCTGTGGTATGGAAACAACAATGAAACAAAATGGATAACAAGTCAAATTACCAGCCTCAAGAAATCTCCATGCTTTCTGTCCTCTGCTTCTATAGCTCTATCTAGGACACCTCCTGAAGTAGCACTAGATAAAGAAGAAAACACCAGATCAAGATTCAAAAATCATGACAAAGTGACCAATAATGCAGCAAACAATCATTAAAAGAGAGATGAGATAGCTACCTATGTCCAATTACAAAGCCGATGATAATATATGTTAAACAATCATATTGTTTGGCTTGATGACATCTGAAAATATGTTTGTGCATAATGAAGGTTTAACTTAAGAATACTTTTGGGATGGGAACAAACTGAATTCCAGATTCTGCTTAGCCTCTGAAAGACTACTGGATTTTGGCATTGCCTTCACCAAGCAAGAGTAATAAACCTTGTTGATCTTTTTCTTACTGTCTTTGATAGGTTCTTCCACCTCATCGATATAGGAAACTCGAAGTGAAGGATATCTGCCAAATGAAAGCAGAGACAAGCCAATGTAATAAGCACAACAGTAGAACAATTTACAATTTCAAAAAAAAATGTACAGTTAACAACAAGGCTAAAACTACTCAGTAGAATGCTTACCTTGTCATAAGCCTTAATGTGTCCTGTGCGCGAGGAGAACCAGATCGCTTGTCAATGCCATATTGATGGCATGATACAACATATGTGAACTTCATATCAGCTACTGCTTGGCATTGTGTCCACAATGACCTTTCCCCCTGCGAATTGCCATCTAAGTTTTCCATGGCTTTGTAGCCTTCCATCAAATCTGTCCATTTGTACAGTTAAGCCAAACCATCAAAAAAAATCCAAGTTGTATGTTTCATTAATTAGAAAATTGATAAGCAAAGGTACATGCAACTAAGAAATTTCTCTCAAGTCATTCCCAAGAGATGAAAGATTCACCTTCGTCTTTGGCCATATCAAGAAAAGCCTGAAGCTCCAAAGCTTTTCTATAATACATCATACCCCTTACTGCATAAATAGTTAATATTGCAAAAATTAGTTACATAATATACTGAGGTAACAACTCTATACAAAGTAAATAAAAAATAAAAAAACACTTGAGCACTTCTTCATCATATTCATTCCCTTTAAGTTCCTCCTCACTTGAGCACTTCACTCGCTGGAGAAAGTTGTTCCACTCATCTGTGCATCAATAACCAAAATGGTAAAAAAATGCAATAGATTTCTCAATCTCATGTAGTTTCGGATCTCTGCAGCAGAGATTTGGGGGTAATGGTGAACCTGGATATATCTTCTGCAAGTAAAACAGTATTGAAACACCATCTTCATTTGGTGAATCTAAATCATGTAACAAGAAGAGAACCTCTTCTGTGTAGTATGGTGTTAAAACCCTATAACCAAAAATAGAACTGAAAATCACACAGAGGAAGAGTTGCAAAGCGAACTACCTGGTGTTCTCTGCGATTTCGTTGTCAGTCACAGATCGTTATCATCTTCTGTTTAGGGCTTGGACGATTTCTAAATGAGGGGTTTAGGTTTTTGTTCGATTTCTGGACATATTGGTGTGTAACGGAGAGGATCAAGAGTGAGAGAGTTGAGAGAAGCAGGGCATCGAACAACACCCACTCTGTCGGGAAGAACAACACCCACTCCAAAAACTAGCTACCATCTGAAAAGAAGATCGCAAGGTACCTATGAGCAAGGCGACAGAGAGATGAGCAAGGCGACGGAGAGATGAGCAAGGCGACGGAGAGATGAGCGACGACGGAGGAGAGCGGCGACAGATTATTCTCCTACCTTATTTTCTGAGAGAGTGTGAGATTCGTACAATGTGAACGCGAGAGAATTAGGGTAATAGTGTATGCGATGGAAAAACAGGAAAAAAAATAGGGAACTTTTAGCATCGGATGTTTAAACAACTAATGTTAAATGTGTTTGAGACACACATTTAACATCGGTTGTTTAAATAACCGATGCTAAATGTCTGACGCAAGTACTTTTAGCATCGGTTGTTTAAACAACCGATGCTAAATGTAGGCGTGAAAACTAAAAAGTTCCATTTAATTGCAAAATTGCCACCGCGCCTACCTTTAGCATCGGTTGTTCAAACAACCGATGCTAAATAAGGCTTTTTAATGTCAAATTTCCACTAGTGGCGTCTCGGATTTATCATTGGTTCCAAATATTCATGCAAGACTCGTTCAAGGTTTCAGTTCTTGATTGATATTAAACTAATCAAGCAAGCGTCAATTAGTTTATAAGAATTCGCACTGTTTTAAAGCAAGCGTCAAAACAACGTGTTCAATCAATCGTGATGGTGAACAAGCGCCACTAAACACAATCAATATCATAACTGAATTCAATCAATCCTCTATCAATTCCTACTCGAATTAAATAAAACAAGCGATTAAATAACCTGAATAGTTAAGAGTTGCGAAAAACAGATTCACATATAAACAAGCGTCATATATAAACGATTCGCGTATTACAAATAAGCGGAATCTGGGTAATTAAGCATCACACAAAGAAGAAAATTTGCAAACAAAGAATTCAAATGTGGAATTGATAGAGAAGAAAGAACTGAAAACTAAAAACAAAATAAACGAATTAACATTAGACACCGAACCTCAAAATCCGTAGACGACAGCCTTTCACCGATGAATCAACTTAGGAGTTTAGGCTTCCATGGAGGCTAGAGCACAAAAGTTTTGTAAAGTATATGATAATGCGTAAGATAGGTAAAACGACAGCTGACCAGCCAAATCTATAAGACTAAAACGAAATACCGAATCCCTAAATGGGTTATTGGATAAAAGCCCATTAACAAACTAATATTCGGCCCAAAATCCGTTTTACACAGTACTGCTTCGGTAATTCGCAGTTTTCACCTTCAATACTTCCGAATTGGGTTTCGAGCTCAACAGAAGAATTGTATCTCTCTTCCTTAGGTTTCCAACGCATGCTTGCACGCCTCAATCAGATAACCACAGTCAAAGCTATTACCTGCACAGTAGATTGGGGTCAATATGCAATAAAAACAAGAATTAATCAAGAAATTACTTTATTGTTCAAATAAGACCCAAAATCTAGAAACGAGCTAAGACTTAAATATTAGACACAGAACACAATCCAAAATACCAAGTGTAAAGCTATACAGAGTGTATTAAAATGCACTAATCAAATTCTCCCACACTAAGGGTATGTTTGGATGGAGGATTTTGGAGGGGAGGGGAGGGCTTGAATTTCAATGCTAAATTGAAGAAGCTATAAAATAATTCTAAATAAAAATGAAGTGTGATTAGCAACATTTTATCTTTATCTATCATGTTATTTTTTCAATTTTTTAAAATCTCAACTAGATATTAAAATATAGAGCAAGCCTTCCAAAGCCCTCCCCTCGAAAACCCTCTTAAATCCCCCTCCCAAACATACCCTTAAGGATTTAACAATTTTCAATTCAAAACTCCTTCACCCTCTAAGATTGGATAATAACATTGTTTTTCAATTTTGGGCTTGTAATGAGCTATAAAACAAAGAATGAGATTAAAAGGCTCAAAGGGGCTTGCACAATGGATAAATTCAGGGTAGGCTTATTTGGCAAGTAGCTAAGAAAAGAACAAAATTGCCAAGATCATTTCAAACATGCATGTGAACAAGTGCTTCAACAAGAATCAAGTCAAGTTCTAGAGTAACTAGCAAACATGAGTGAGTCACACATAAGAAAGGAGAGAATGGCAAAATGTAGTCCATCCAATAAAAGGCTCAATTCTGACCAGGGACACTCACTATCACAAATGATGCAAAATTTAGTGTTCATATCCAACTTATTATACCAAGAGCAACAAGAAATCAATCAAGTCATGTCAAAACACCTATTGTCCTAGAATAGTAAAATCACTCACAACTTGTACAAACCAAGACCTCAAGAAAAACATGCTAAAATAATTTTTTTATTTTTTAAAAACAAGGAAAACTAAAAAACCAAACAAAAATTAAAAGAAAAAGAAAAACTACCAAGCTACTAAAATACACTGATATTTGAAAACCATGCATTTTTGGGAGAGAATGTTTAAATCATATAGCAGACTATCAAAAGAGGACTCAATTTCTTTGCAACTTTCACATTTAAGAGAATCAGAATTACGTACCTCATCTTGCTCAGTTCCTGCCATAAGACATAGATTGGTTGCTTCCTCCTCATGTTCACTTGATGACTCTTCTGAGTCATCCAAAGTGGCCATCAAGGCTTTCTTCTTTGATGTGAATCTTTTCTTGTTGAGAAGGGGACAGTCTTGTTTCATGTGACCAGACTTCTTACATTCATAACAAGTGAATTTTGACTTGCTTCCATCTCCTTTAAATGTGTCTCTTCTAAATTGAGGTTTTCCTCTCCTTTTGTTGTTCAGCCATCTGTTGATTCTTTTTGAGATTAGTGCCAGCTCTTCTCCTTCTGTATCTTCTTCAGTTTCTTGCTCTTCATCATCCATTTCTTGAGAAGATTTGAGTACCAAAGATTTCCCTTTCTGAGAGGATGAACTTTCTTCTTTCTGAGAGGCATTTAAAGCTACTACCTTCTTCTTTGGAAGGAGTTCATCCATTAGTTTTTGCTCATGTATATTTAGTGATCCAAGCAAATGATCAATGTCAAGTAAGTGTTAACAATGTTTTTGCTTCTTCTATGGCAGTGTTCTTTGGTCTCCAAGCTTTTGGAAGACATTTCAATAGCTTGCTAACCTTCTAAGAGTTTGGATAAGTTTTTCCCAACGCACTTAATCCATTGATGATTGTAGTGAATCTACTGAACATTTAATCAATGGTTTTTTCTTCTGACATTTTGAACATTTCAAATTCATGGATGAGCATGCATTTCTTTGATTTTTTGATTTGAGACACCTCGTGAGTATTTCCACTATTTTCCAAATAGTTACAACTTTACAACCACCCTAGGCTTAAAGTTCTCATGGTAGTTTTCTTAACACAACTCTACCTACTGTTCTCACACCTAATATGATCATTTTGATTTACTAGGTAGCGTCTAACACAGAAGCAACTCAATTCTCAAGCCCTACAGGAACACATGCTACTTGAGAAGGTTTCTAACAAGCATATCTTTAACCATAGCAACACTATGCTATTTGAAAAGGCTTCTAACAGGTTTTACACTTTCTGGTTTGGGGGTGTTGTGGGATTTCTGGAGCTTGGTTGATATAAATGGTATTTCAACAGAAACTAAACACAAGCTGCAATGCATACTCAAAAATAAAACGAATCCCTACTATTTTGAAGTAGTAGAGTATGGATGAGAGAAAACTTGACATTTGAGAAGATTGGAGGATTTAGGCTCAAAGTACTCTCACAAAGTTCAGTGATGATAACCTCTGGTCCATTTGAACATGTGTGTAATAACCTCTGGTCCATGAAAAATAGTCGTTGCCAAAATTTTATAGCCGTTGGAGTGCTTTTGGCTTGAAGACAGCTGTGTTTCTGCACTTCTGCAGAAGACAGGTCTTATACAACTGTCACCTCTCTTCTCAGCTTCGGCTCTTCTCTTCTTTGAGTCTTCTGAAGATGATCCTTTTCAAGTTGATACTTCTCAAGTTGATGCTTCTCATGTTGATGCTTCTCAGCATGACTCTTCTCATAATGACCTTTCTCATCATGACTCTTCTTATGATTCTTCTCATGTTTACTTTACTCATGATGACCCTTCTCATCATAACTCTTCTTATGTTGACTCTTGTCATGATGATCTTTCTCAGTTTAACCCATCTTGTCTTGAATCTTGATCATGCCAAGAGAGGTCTTTTTCTTTGTTTGCTTCTGGACAACACTTTTATCATTGCTTCAAGTCTTCTCATATATGCTTCTTATAAGCAAATATTTTCTTGAGAATTAAGCTAACAGTTCGTGTTCTTATATTTCACTCAAGAAGAAACATTAGTAGCATATGAAATCGCATAACTTAAGCTTCTCACATTTGAAGTTTGTTATATTTGCCTCAACAATGACATCTTCCGAACTTCCTTGATTTTCCAAAACCTTGGTTGGCAATAGTGGCCCGAATTGCCATTTGGAGGTGAATGTTGGCTTTTCTTGGGACTAGCTCTGAGTCTCTAAAGGATAAAAGACGTCAGCTTGCGATAAGTTTTACCCTAGTCTATGAGGGGGTACTTTGCATCGCTTCGTGTTCTCTACCGGCTTCGTGGGAAGTCTGCTGATAATTCGAGAAGGATCCCTTAAAATTACCATAGTCGTTTGAGGACCAACATAGCGCGGTTCTCGGCGCACCGACTTGAATCTTGGAGTAGGGAGACAACACTCATGCTCCCACTATGGTGGCCATTGAATTGTACTAGCTGCATGTTTTAGTTGAGTAGTAGCCGAGATGCTCACTAAGCTAAAAAACTGGAATAATCCATATGTGATGCCGAGATGCTTTTCCTGGCGTTGGTTTGGCGAGGGGTGCGGTACTTACACACACTCGGATGGTTAAGTCAGCCTAGGGAATAGGTGATATGCGGATTATTACACACACTCGGATGAGGATTATTACCGCATATCACCTATCCAATCAATGAGTCAGCCTGGCGGGTAAATCCTCATCATTGGCGCATATCCTCATAAATACGTATCCAATCAATGATTCAGGCATTTATAACCACTTCATTTTTATTCTTCTCAGAGTGTGTGCAGATACATCCACCTGACAACACGATGGAACCACTAGGGATGGCAATGGGGCGGGGCCGGGGCGGGAGTACTCTCCCACTCCTCGTCTCCGCCTCCCAAGTTGTCCCCCGTCCCTATCCCCGATCCCCGCTTCGGGGAGTTTTCCTCCTCCATCCCCATCCCCACGGATCCCTATGCACGGTCCCCGCGGGGAATCCGAAAGTTTATTAAAAGTTTGAAAAAATATAAATTAAAATATAATAAAATTGAATAAATATATAAAAGTAAGACTAAAAAACAAAACTTTAACATTTTAATACAAAAAATATAAAAGTTAGTCTTACTTTTTTATTTTAATATTTAAAAAGTATAAAAGTTAGAACAATTAAATATTTTAAATTAGAAACACGTATAAAAAGACTAAAAAATTAATACTTATAGTATAATATACATCTATAATAAAAATATTTATATAATATATTTCGGGGCGGAGTCCCCGCGGGGTGGGGGTATGATCACCGTCCCCATCCCCACTTTGACTGCGGGGAGATTTTCTCCCCCGTCCCCATCCCCACGGGGAAAATTCCCCGCCCACGGGGCCCCGAACGGGACAATCCCCGCGGGGATCCCCACTTATGGGTAGAAATTGCCATCCCTAGGAACCACTATCAAAACAATTCAGATCAACCATCTCGACACTTCAACGAATCCACCTTGAATCAATTTTCAGGAGCGATCAGTTTTCGTTGTATAGGGTGGATTACCCTAGTACTCCTTTTATTAATCAAATTTGCTTATAAAGAAAAGACATCACATTGAATTATCATCAAGATATTCAATGTATTGTGATGTATAAAAAAAAAAAGATATTTAATGTACCGTCAAATGGAAAAAAATATTTAATGTATCCATAATTTTTGTTGTCAAAAAATTAAATCTTATTCAATGAAAAATAAAAAAAGAGCGTTTAGAAGTTAACTAAGTCATAAAACAAAAATTAATTTTTTGTTACAGAAGATATTAACTTTTTTTGGGTATTTAACTGGTGCTAAGCCCCAAAATAAAAGACACAAACTTAAGGAAAGAAGTTTCGGAATAGACTTCCCAACAACATAAAGAATTAGGGCACTGCTAAAAAAATCAAATCTTCCCTATAAAATATATTAATTTTGAAACCAGTATTCGTTGCTACTTCTTTTTAACGTATGCAATGATATATCCCAAGTAGGTAGCTCAGTTGGCGAACTAAGAGATATCGAAGAAGTGCACTAAAAGAGTGCAAAAAGGAGGTCCCGGGTTCAAACCCCGAAAACTAACATTCCCCCACCCCACTAACATTGCTTATAAAAAAAACGTATGTAATGATGTTTGTTGTTTCAAATAATGCATTAATTGATTAACAATTTATTAATTATATTTTTTTGGTTCGTATAATTGCTGACTATCCACGGTGTGTCCCAACGCTTTGAACGAAAGACTAATATCAGCTCGTACTTAGGATCAAATTTCACACTGGCCAACACTGAGTTTGTACACTTCGAAAATTGAATCCAAGAACATCAGATTGACCTCGTATCCCACGTTAAATTATACCACCGGGCCAACCGTGTTGGTTCTTTGAAAAAACATTATGATATTTATCATAATATCAATAAAGGGACCAATCTTAACAACTAACAATATATTGGTAAGAATATAAAAAATTAGGAATACATGTGGAAATCAAAGGTTAACAAAGTCAAGATTCATGTCAGATACAAAAGCATCCCACAACTACTACGAGTTTGGATTCTCATATGTACTTGTGGGACAAATTATGACAAGCTGACACAAACAAAAAAATAATAAATGCCATAAATATTATTATCTTTTCCAACAAATACTTACGAAATTCCAAACTCAACTATAAAATCACAATATTAGTTCAAAATGATTCAGTAATAAAGGTGACATTCAATTTCGAAAAGAAATAAGGTATGCTCTCATAATTTCATGAGTATTCTATATTCCCACATAAAGAAAAAATCAACTAACTACTATTTCAGTCAAAAGTCGATTTCATTATTAAATGCTTAAATTAGTCAAACAACTAATTTATGAATGTCATAAAAGAATTCAGTCAAACAGTTAATGACAATTACGAATATCATTAATACCTTATATCATTTTGGGGAAAAAGGTGGTGCCCTTGCTTCAGTTAAGGAAGCTGAAAATGAACTGAAGATGGAAGATTACAAAGGTTTGGATGAATCTATGACTGACATCTGGTATGATGTTTTTATTTGTCCTTCAAGGGAATCTCCATCTGATCCTCCTTATCACGACACCTCTTTGCTCCCTAAATATGGTGAAGTTATATATCAGGTTATTGATATTATGCATATTATAATATCTTATCTGGTAAAAGCCTAACTGATTAGCAGCATATGTCTAGTTAGTTACCGACTTCACAATTTGTGTTTCTTGCAATAAATGATTCAATGTCATGGTTAAGATTTGAAATTTCTTGAAAGAATCCACCAATAACTATGTTGATTAAAATCTACTTATTTAAGCTTGTGTCTGTTTCTATTCAAACAATCAGTTTTTTTTTTTGACAAATCTATTCAAACGAACAATTAAAAAATGTCAAACTACTTTTTTATTTGGTTAATGAAAATAATACAATGTAATGAAAAGGCGGGGTTTGTCTTAATCTTTTTGTAGAAAATTGAAAACAAAGTAAAGAAAGATGAGAAAAGTATTATTCTCATTTTCTTTGAGCAAAATGTGTGCAAAGGCATCACAATATAGTATAAGAAAATATCCAGAACGAATTCTCCGACACATGTTCGGGGAGGTACTCCGAAATGGGGCGAACTCGATCACAATCACACAAAGACGTAACAAAGATTCGACATATTGGTTGCACAGAGGGCACGTACCTAACTCTGCCAGTCCTCTTCTTTGTCGCACCGTATTAGTGAGCAGCGAATCATTTCCCACACGGCAAAGGAAGAATTTGTAACTCTCTGGACCCAGCCATCTCCAAATGAGCGTAAAGATGTTGTTGTGTTGGTCTTCCATAGGCACCCTCAATGAATCATACTCTGAAGAATGAGCGAAAACTCCATCCTTAGACAATCTCCACCCAACAATATCCTCCCTAGCAGACACATTAGGAGGCCTCATACTGTATATCTGGTCAAGAAGTTAATTCGGAATGTAATTCGCCACTCTGCTGCAGTACCAGTTACCATCCTTATTTGAAATATCCACCACCCTTCAGGTTTCTTCAATATCCCCAATAGAGCCATCACAAACGAACCGTAACGCACCTATATTAGGAATCCAGTGATCATTCCAAATGTTGATGGACCGGCCATTACCAATACGCCAAGTTAGACCTTTCAAGAAGTCCTCCCAGGCGTTACACAGCCCTCTCCAAAGATTGGATCTCAATTTGTTCATATTGATTGTTGGAACTATATTGTTGCCACATCCGTACTTCGACCTTAGGACTTGGACCCAGAGATCATCTTGTTTCATTGTAATATCCCAGTTAATATTCATCATAGATCATTGGTTAATAAGCCTCGTCTCCCTTAGCCCGAGGCCACCACCGGCCTTAGGCTTAAATATGTTCCTCCAGCTCACCATGTGAATATTTCTGTGACTATATCAGTATATCCCCAAATGAACTTTTGGCACCTTTTATCAATCTTATGACAAATAAACTGAGGAATATAAGCTGATTGCATAACATAAGTTGGAAAAGCCTGAATTACTGATTTTGTTTGATTTAGTGAGTGTGACTCGACCATCAAATGAGATCACTCTGAGTTTCCAATTGTTCAACCGTTGATCAACCTTATCAAGAAAAAATTGAAACAACCTCTTATTTACCTTCTCATGCAGAATTGGATTACCTAAGTACTTCCCCAAGTCATTCGTAATTTGAAAACCTGAAGTTGCACAGATGCTCGCTTTAACATGCCCACCCACATTATTAAAGAAAAAAATTCGAGTCTTGCTATCATTAATCTTTTTTCCTGGACGACCTGCAAAACAACTCAAGAATATGTTTTATAAGTAACATATGCCCCTCGCTTGCCTCCGCAAAGATAAGGACATCGTCTACGAACTCAAGAAGCGAGATACGAGGGCCTCTGCAAAAATGGATCCCCGTGGCGAATTCTTCGAGTAGGATAGAATTTCTCCAAAGCCTCCTCGTTCCAAAGAACTCGCATATTTGAAGTAGGATAAAATTCTCCAGTACTTATAGGGCACTACCGGGAATGGTGTCTCGTTCGGGAATGGTATCCCGCTCGTCATATTCCTATTGTTGTTATTGTTGTTGTTAGTAGGAAATTATCGGGAAATGTATCTCATTCGGGCATGGCATCCCGGTCCTTATATTTCTATCATTGTTGTTGTTGTTAGTAGAGCATTATTGTTGCGCCCGAAAAAGTCCCCGAGGGAAAACCTTCCTCGTTCACAACTTTTTCTAAGACAATGAAGCCGCCACCAATATTTATTAAGGAAAATATTAGGAAAACCTTTTTTGGAAAAGCGATTGGTCTTGCGAAACTAGAGAATAGGGTTCGGGGGTCGGTTACGCGTAGGGAAGGTGTTAGCACCCCACACGTCCTCTCTACTGAGAGGGAACCTTTTAATTAAATGTGTGATTTTGGTGTGTTGACTTGAAAATACTTGATTTTGCCTCTCTACTTCTTATTGAAAAATTCTTAATGAATATCTTTATTTATTATGAAAAAGGGGGAAAAAAGGTTTTTTTAGAAAAAAGTGCTTGACGGGACATGGCCCGCTCCTACGTATCTCCCGGTGCGATGGAGAACTCAAAGCTACGTAGTTCTTCTTTGTCTTTTTGAAAAGTTTTTGTTTTTTTATCTTTTTTAGTGAGTTTTCGAAATAGGACGAGCATTTAGTAAATGATTAAACTAACCAAGGTTATGGGTAATCACCGCTAAATACTCTAGAAAATGAGGGTCAATACCACTAGTCAGACGAACGAAGGTTCCGATTGACTATTAGTAGCAACCCGTTTTTATTTACTCTTTTGAAAGTGGTCTTTGAAAGTGATTGATTGCACGATGATCAGGCTAACAAAGGTTATGAGTGATCATCGCTTGTTGTTCTTTTGGGAAAAAGACATTGCAACCAATGGCTAGACGAACAAAGGTTCCGATTAGCCACTAGCGACAATGGGTTGAAAATGTTTTTAGAAAGGAAAAGGTTTTCGTTCTGAAAATGATCTTGGTTTGCAAAAGTGATTCTTTTTGTTACGAAAATAACTCTTTTCTTTTTGTTATGCAAATGCTAATTTTTATGGTTGCGAAAAGGATTTTTATTTGCTGCGCTTGACGAGAACGTGACTCGCTCCTACGTATCCCGAATGAGAATCAAAGCGACGTAGTTCTAAGTTGTCTAGAAAAAGGTTTTTGTTTTTTTATCTTGTTTAATAGCGAAAATTGAGCTTTCATGATGATCAATCGAGCAAAGGCTCCAAGTGACCACTATTAGCACTCCATTGTTAATAATCATGCAAGCAAAGGCTTCGCAAGACTACTAACAAAGTTTGATTTTGAAATGGAAAATAAGATGTCTGATTTTTTGGAAGAAAATTATTTGTGTATGGAGTGATTTGATTTTATTTAAATAGGTATTTTAGGACTCTTGAGCCGTACGGCCCGTTCATCCTAAGATGATGACTAACCCGGCCATGCGGCCGACTTAGTCCCCTATTTATATTTTTGAAATTTTTATAAAATAATTTGTGTAAAGAAAATTAATGACCACACTAACAATTAATAAAGCGTAAAGTTAATAAATAAATAACTATACATATAAATAAATAAATGAATAAATGCAAAATTAACCTCTAGCTGATCAATGCGATCAACGCCGAAACGGACCAAGCAATCTGACCATATCAACCGCGAACCGAACTCCTATCTGGTCCGTTTTCACCCGAAAACCACCAAGTAAAGGACCTCAACTACCATCCCAAAAATAACTAAAGACGGGCTTTTAATCTAACGGACTGCAAAAGCTAGTCCAAAAGAATTAAAGACAGGCTTTTAATCTAATGGGCTGCAAATGCTAGCCCAAAAGATCACTTACCCCATCAATCACCCATGTCCATAGCCTTTGCATCTCCATCTCTTTTATAGCCAAAGGCTAGGGAGTTCTTGTTTCTCCCAAGCAATGTGGGACTAAAACAACATAGAAAAAGCAATTTTCGTTTTTCTCGAACCAGCCTCCGTAAAAGTGTGATTTCGGATTTTTTAACCGTTGGATCATCTTTCTTTTTGGACAGCAGGTTCATGAGACATCCATCTTCACTTCTACCGTTCGGATCGTCGAAACGAGATCTGAGAAGAGAGAAATTGCATTTGGAAAGTAGCTAAAAACTAATCCCGTTTTTTCTCAAACCAGCCATATTGACAGTGCGATTCCGGATTCGTTAACCGTTGGATCATCGTTGTTTTTTGACACCAAGTTCATGAGATATCCATCTTTAGTTCTACCGTTCGGATCGTCGAAACGAGGTCTGAGGAGAGAGAAATTGCCTTCGCAAAAGTAGAAAAAACAACTCCCGTTTTTCTCAAACCAGCCACCGTACAAGTGCGATTCTGGATTCGTTAACCGTTGGATCATCGTTGTTTTTTGATACCAAGTTCATGAGACATCCATCTTCACTTTCACCGGTCGGATCGTCGAAATAATGTCCGAAGAGAGAGAAATCACCTTTGCAAAGTAGCTGCAATTTTGGGTACTTGGTTTATTTTTGTATTTTTGTAACTTTGGCATTCTTGGGCCAAATCATGTACATGGACATTCTCCTTTTTTGTAATAATAATCTTTTATTGCACCTCCCCTTTTTTATTTGTATTATTTCTTATATATTTTATTTTTTATTTTCGTTTTTTAATTAAAGATATTGTAACAAGAAAAATAAATTAAATCTACTATGTAATTTTTGTGTTAGCATATTTTTTTTAATTTTTGTTTAACCACTAAAAAAAAGTAATAACAACGCAAAATTAGTAAATTAGCGCAAAATGACCTATTCGAGGGATTAGGAATCAAATATACGCGGAAAACTCTTTTTTTTTTTGGATGTTTTTTAATTAGCCGGACAAAATTAGGGCATGACAGCTGCCCCTCTTTATTTGGATTTTACCAAGAAATATGAATTGCGCGAGACATATTTCGAAGGTAAAATAGAAATAAAGAATTCAGAAATTATACCAATTTTGTCCATTTGGAGAAATCCGAATTTTTTTGGAAAGATAGACACTTTCATGTTGATGCGAAAACAGTAAATGAATACTGACGTGCAGACTGAAAGGTAAAATGGGCACTTGCCGTGCAGACAGAAAAGTAAAATGGGCACTTGGCGTGCAAACAGAAAAGTAAAATGGGCACTTGGCGTGCGGAAAGCGGTAAATTGCCCAGGCTGCCTAAAACCTGTAATCCTTAAACGAACTCTTGACGAATCCGAGTTTGCACGTGGCTTTGAGGAGCACGCTCTTCCTGTTGGCCTTTTCGAGCGACCGGGGGGATCGTTATCAGCTCCGGAACTGATATACTGATCAATGCACGGCGTCCACTGTATCTTAGGCTGATACAACTATTCCGTTGAACCTCACATGGGGCTGCGGTCCATCGCGTTGCTCGTACGCGACGTGAGACCTAGACAGAAGGGAGCGATGATCTCTGTGCTCCGATCCGCAATGCGCGCTTGAGCGCTCTCTTTTCTTTTCTCTCTTTCTTTTCTATTTCTCTCTCTTTTTTCTTTCTGAACTCCCAACTTGGGGGAACATTTTCTGGAATCTGGGGGAGAGGGCTAACACCGAAGTGCTCACCCTCTCTTTGTACCTGTAGCTGAAAATGAACAAATGCATGCAATGCAAATGCCATGATTGCTGTTTTCTTTTTTCTTATGATGAATGATGAGTTTCTTATTTCCTTTGTCTATGTCGGATGAATGCATGATCTTCTACTGTTCCTATATGCTTGATGGATGCAATGATTTTCCTTTTCTTCTCTTGTCTGTACGCAATGCATGATTTTTCTTTTTCTTTCGCTTATGAATGCATGATTTTCTACTGTTCTTATATGCTTTTTCTCTTTCTCTAGCTTCTCTTCTTTCTTTTTCTTTCTTTTCTTTTCTTTTTGTTGCTCTCTTGGCTCTTTTCTTTTCTCTCTTTTGGCTTCTCTTTTTGCTCTCTTAAGAATGCGAATGCAAAGCTCATGTATTTTAATGCAAAGGAAACTTTCTCTTCCCCCCTTTTTTTCTTGGGAAAAATGATGAATAACATGAAATGATGAATGACATGGGATGTTCTAGCTTTCTTTTCTTCTATGAGATGCAAGTATTAATGTGATGCAACTGTATTGCTTTGATGTTTGATGCAAATGTATGCGGTGATTGATGCTTTGATGAATGAAATGCTCCTGTTCTAACTTCTGTTTATTTCTTTTTGCTTCTTCTATGAAATGCAAACATTAATATGATGCAATGCTCTGATGTTTGATGCAATGATCCTTGTTCTTTTTTCTTTTATGGAAATGCTAACGTTAATATGATGCGTATGCACTGCTTTAATGTTTGATGATTGAATGACAAAGGAATGCTTGTGAAATGATGAATGATATGGAATGCTGGATGACAGGGAATGTTTTTGTGTTGCTTTTGTGGTTTCTTTTCTTTGTTTTCTTTTTGCTTTCTTTGCTTTTTCTATGGAATATCTGATGCAAAATGTAATGCTCTAATGATGCAATGATTTTGTTCTTTTCCTTTTTTATGAAGTGCGAATATGATGCCAATGCAATGAAAAGATTTCTGCTTTTTCTTCTTTACTATTTTCTTCTATGAAATACAAGTATTAATATGGTGCGACTGATGTGGAACGTTTTTTTTTTCTTTTTACTATGTGATGAATGCACAAAATGTGAAGATGCAAATGTAATGCTTTGATGCATATGCTATAATGCCTAGATGCATGAGGTAAACATTTTTGTGATGATGAGATGCGAGACTTCGAATGCAAGGAATTGAGATGATTATTGACCATTCTGTTGAAAAATTGAAGTTGATTCAAACTCTGGTGTTCTCGAGGTTTTTATTTACAAACAAACTCACTTGTTTTCTCTTTCTTTCCATGATGACTGAATTTTAGATATCACGTAAACAACTTGTGTTCTCTCCTTTGAAGCATTATCTAGTAAGCATGCATAGGAGTGCAAATGTGAATGAAGGAGTCAGTTAACTTAGAATTGGTTTAGGGCATGGACATTTATGGCAAGTGAAGGAATGACAGACATGGTTATTGCCGAAGCTTATGAGGGACCAAGAGATACAAGATTGCCCCAATTCAGGTCTTTGACGAGTGAATAACTTGCCCCTGTCTAGTGGTGACAACAACCAGGGGTGTAGAAGATGATGAATTGGGAACGCTTCGGCTCTTGGGATGAAAGCTGGAATGAAAGGGGTTTTGCTTCAACCCACAGAATTTGATGTTGCCCCAGTCATAACGAGGACAAAGCTGCCCCAACCAGAATGACAAGGTCTTGTTTAGGATAGTGAGTTGAGAGATTGCCCCGGTGAGGTTTTTATGGAAACGAATGAGGTGAAGGAATGGGAATGCACTCGCCCCACTTTGGAATGACATTGACAACTGGAGTGACATGGGATGGGCATTGAACAGACTTTCCCAAGACTAGGGTGTGTGGGTGGTGAAGAGAATGCCCCAACTTTTGGGTCTGAGTGGTATTCTCAGTGCAAATCTTTGGTTCTCTACTGATGTCTTGACTTTTAGTGCGAAAGAATCCTTACCTGGTGATCACTAAACCTTGTTTTAATGCATCTTGAATGTGTTTTGGAGTGCAAGTCCCTCTTTTTTATTTTGTCAGCTTTCTTTTTTCTGACTGTTCGTTTTTGTTTCCTCAGTTCTCTTTTTTCTGAGGGTTTATTCTTTCTTGATCAGCTTTCTTTTTCCTGATCGTTTTTTCTTTTGAGCAAACACATTGTACATAGATAAGCTTGTTCGTCCTAAGATTAGAATTTCGAGTGAACAAAAGCAACCGGTCATTGATCGGAATGGACTTTTCGGGATTGTGGTGTTTTGTGGAGGAAAGAGGGTTAGGCTTAATGAAGTGTTTGAGGCTAAAGGGAGGATGAGTTTGGCGTTAATTGACGGTTAATGGTCTATGAGGAAGATGGTTATTGGGCTTGTTTGGGCTCTGTTAAAGCAAATTCGTGTCTCATGGTAGAATGACTAAGGGGTTTGATGTTGAGGCCAAAGGAAGTGTTTGAAGGTTTATGGAATCAGGTGTTGGAATGATGAAGTGTTTGAAGGTTTATTTAGACAAGGATCTCATGTACCAGCTCACCACTTACATTTCTTTTGTATTTTCTTTTGTTTTGGGATTTTCATTTTTGAATCCCCCTTTTTTTGATTTTCCTTTTTTTTTCTTTTTTTATTTTTTTTATTTTTATGATTCTTTTCCTTCTTCGACTCGGGTGAGCTGATAAAAAGTGATGCACTGTTTTTTTTATTTGGGGTGATCCTTGTCTAGGGTGATTTTTGGATTTTGGTTTTTCTTGGCTCAAGGTGGGTAGGAAAGGGACTTTCTGGGATTTTTGGGTTTTTGAGGAGATGGCCAAACTTCATTTCAAATCTCGATTGCTTATTTCTATAAGACTTAACTTTAGAACAATAATTTATCTATCTTCATGTGTTTGCTCTTTTTTCCTTTTTTGTGCCCTAATTTTTGCCTGGACCGCTCTTTGCGAGTTTTCAGTCCACCGGGCGCTCCTTTTTGCCTAGGCCGCCCTTTGCGGGTTTTCAACCTAGCGAGCTTGTTTTCTTGTTTATTATATTTATTATTATTATTATTTTTTGAGAGACTTGCACTGAAGGAATATGATACCGACAAGGAAAATAAGTGATCACAAACCTGCCCCAGCATGGAGGACTTGAACCAAAAGTCAAATACGCACTGATGGGGAGAATATGCACTTTATGGGTGGACGGGGCGGGGCTAGACTTGGACGGGAAACTGTGGTAAGGGAGGAAAACCAACGGACCCAAGCAAGAGAATGTACTCATAGCATGCACGCTCATTAGAAGAATGCTTCACAGAGAGTTAACATCAGTTAAAAATTTGTTTTTTCTTTGATACACTATTTCAGTCTTTTGCCATAGAATGGATGGGATGCCGTGCTTTTGAAAGAAATGTAAATGAGCTATTGATTTGAAAAAACTGAGTGCCTTGGAACACCTTGAGTTTGCAACCAAGTAAGGATAAACTTTTTCAAAAAGGATGATTGTTTCGCAAGAACGTCCCGCTTCTCATCACAACTTTTATTTTATGCAATGAATGAATGAACAAATTATGATATGCAAGTATGATGCAAATGCGTGGAGAATGACCACTCGAAGAGTGTGGCTTATTCTAAATAATTTTGTTATTTTTAATGCAAGACAAAATATGGAATGCCAATGCGAATGATGCAAGAATGATGCCCCTTTTTTTTCAAAATGATTTTTTTTTTATTTTTTATTTTTTTTTATTTTATTTTTAGAGGCGAGACAAGGTATGAAATGCCAATGCCCCTTTTTTTCTTTTGAATGATGAAAGATGCGGGAATGATGTTTTTCTCTAAATGATGATGATTTTTTTTTTTAGAGGCAAGACAAAGTATGAAATACCAATGCCCCCTTTTTTTTAAAGATGCATGTATGGAGGAATGATGTATTTGAACCAAAGTGATGAGGTTAATGAAATGGTGCATGAATGCTACATTTTGAATAAATTTGATGATGATTTTTATTCATGATTATGAATGAGATGCTTTCATGTTTTCATTTTTTTGTGCAATGCAATGCATGATACTCACAATGATTTTCTTTTTTGTTTTTTAGTTTTGGAACATGATTTTGAAAATTATTTGGAGATGCAAATGATTTATTGAAAAAAAAAAGGTTTTAGAAAAATGTGCTTGACGGGGTATGACCCGCTCCTACGTATCCCCATTGTAATGAGGAATCAAAGCTTACGTAGTTCTACTGTGTCTTTTTTGAAATAATGCTTATGCATGGATGTCTCATCTTGGATGAACTTGACGAGGATTTTTTTTGCATGATTATAAATGAAATGCTTATGCTATGCAGATGATAATTGTTTTTTTTTTGTTTTATCTTTATGTAATGAAAGGGAATGCAAGATGAATTTTTTTTTTTCAAACTTTTGTTAGATGCAAATGCAATGGTGCGAAACGATGTGAATGCGAAATGATGTGGATGCGAAATGATGTGTCATTTACATAAAAAGAGGGTAAGAAAATAAGGATATTATTTTCTACGATTTTAAGAAAAAGGAATGCCTAAACTAATGCAACAAACAAAGGCGTGCCCCCATGTCCTACAAAGGGTGGGAATCCTAGGGTCTAAAGTCGACGAAAGGGGTAATCCTCCCATGTAGGTTCTAATCACTTCCTTACAATGGCAACCAAGAGCTAAAGTCTCTCTCATGATGGCACCCACAATCGTAGAAAGCTACCGAGTGTGACGCATCATGACAAAGCGCACTCTTGGGCGGAACTTTCATGAGAGCCATACAGACAAAGGTCTACGAATGCAGTCACTAATCGTTCCCACTCTCCTAGGTTTTTGTTCAGACCTTGGGTTTTAGGCCCCACTCAATGCTCACAAGTATAGGATGTGAAGTGTGTGTCGAGGGCACAACACCTAGGAATACTTACCCTTCCCCACCTGCAAATGAAAATCCAGAGCAGTCCAGACAAATAGCATGTTGTTTATCCTAGGGCTCAATATCGAGCCAATATAAACTAATCTAGGGTCCAATAACAATGCACTACTTACCTCAAGAAAGGGAGCAAAGAAAAAGGGGACATGATAAGAAAGGGGAAGTATGCATGTGCTTATCATAGGAAAGGGAGCAGAGAAGAGGGGGACATGATAAGAAAGGGGAAGAAATGCATGAGGGAACTAAGCAAAGAAGTAACTATCTATTGCAAAAGCAAACATAGAATAAGAATGCACATGGATGTAACATGCTTATGAAAAAGGAAAAAGAAGAGAGACAAAGCAAGATATTCAAATCAATCATATAAACCACACATTTAATTAATTAGGCTTGACCCACTTTTGAAAAAATGTTTTTTAGTGTCCCCAGCGGAGTCGCCAGCTGTTGCGCCCGAAAAAGTCCCCGAGGGAAAACCTTCCTCGTTCACAACTTTTTCTAAGACAATGAAGCCGCCACCAATATTTATTAAGGAAAATATTAGGAAAACCTTTTTTGGAAAAGCGATTGGTCTTGCGAAACTAGAGAATAGGGTTCGGGGGTCGGTTACGCGTAGGGAAGGTGTTAGCACCCCACACGTCCTCTCTACTGAGAGGGAACCTTTTAATTAAATGTGTGATTTTGGTATGTTCACTTGAAAATACTTGATTTTGCCTCTCTACTTTTTATTGAAAAATTCTTAATGAATATCTTTATTTATTATGAAAAAGGAGGAAAAAAGGTTTTTTTAGAAAAAAGTGCTTGACGGGACATGGCCCGCTCCTACGTATCTCCCGGTGCGATGGAGAACTCAAAGCTACGTAGTTCTTCTTTGTCTTTTTGAAAAGTTTTTGTTTTTTTATCTTTTTTAGTGAGTTTTCGAAATAGGACGAGCATTTAGTGAATGATTAAACTAACCAAGGTTATGGGTAATCACCGCTAAATACTCTAGAAAATGAGGGTCAATACCACTAGTCAGACGAACGAAGGTTCCGATTGACTATTAGTAGCAACCCGTTTTTATTTACTCTTTTGAAAGTGGTCTTTGAAAGTGATTGATTGCACGATGATCAGGCTAACAAAGGTTATGAGTGATCATCGCTTGTTGTTCTTTTGGGAAAAAGACATTGCAACCAATGGCTAGACGAACAAAGGTTCCGATTAGCCACTAGCGACAATGGGTTGAAAATGTTTTTAGAAAGGAAAAGGTTTTCGTTCTGAAAATGATCTTGGTTTGCAAAAGTGATTCTTTTTGTTACGAAAATAACTCTTTTCTTTTTGTTATGCAAATGCTAATTTTTATGGTTGCGAAAAGGATTTTTATTTGCTGCGCTTGACGAGAACGTGACTCGCTCCTACGTATCCCGAATGAGAATCAAAGCGACGTAGTTCTAAGTTGTCTAGAAAAAGGTTTTTGTTTTTTTATCTTGTTTAATAGCGAAAATTGAGCTTTCATGATGATCAATCGAGCAAAGGCTCCAAGTGACCACTATTAGCACTCCATTGTTAATAATCATGCAAGCAAAGGCTTCGCAAGACTACTAACAAAGTTTGATTTTGAAATGGAAAATAAGATGTCTGATTTTTTGGAAGAAAATTATTTGTGTATGGAGTGATTTGATTTTATTTAAATAGGTATTTTAGGACTCTTGAGCCGTACGGCCCGTTCATCCTAAGATGATGACTAACCCGGCCATGCGGCCGACTTAGTCCCCTATTTATATTTTTGAAATTTTTATAAAATAATTTGTGTAAAAAAAATTAATGACCACACTAACAATTAATAAAGGGTAAAGTTAATAAATAAATAACTATACATATAAATAAATAAATAAATGAAAAAATGCAAAACTAACCTCTAGCTGATCAATGCGATCAACGCCGAAACGGACCAAGCAATCTGACCATATCAACCGCGAACCGAACTCCTATCTGGTCCGTTTTCACCCGAAAACCACCAAGTAAAGGACCTCAACTACCATCCCAAAAATAACTAAAGACGGGCTTTTAATCTAACGGACTGCAAAAGCTAGTCCAAAAGAATTAAAGACAGGCTTTTAATCTAATGGGCTGCAAATGCTAGCCCAAAAGATCACTTACCCCATCAATCACCCATGTCCATAGCCTTTGCATCTCCATCTCTTTTATAGCCAAAGGCTAGGGAGTTCTTGTTTCTCCCAAGCAATGTGGGACTAAAACAACATAGAAAAAGCAATTTTCGTTTTTCTCAAACCAGCCTCCGTAAAAGTGTGATTTCGGATTTTTTAACCGTTGGATCATCTTTCTTTTTGGACAGCAGGTTCATGAGACATCCATCTTCACTTCTACCGTTCGGATCGTCGAAACGAGGTCTGAGAAGAGAGAAATTGCATTTGGAAAGTAGCTAAAAACTAATCCCGTTTTTTCTCAAACCAGCCATATTGACAGTGCGATTCCGGATTCGTTAACCGTTGGATCATCGTTGGTTTTTGACACCAAGTTCATGAGATATCCATCTTTAGTTCTACCGTTCGGATCATCGAAACGAGGTCTGAGGAGAGAGAAATTGCCTTCGCAAAAGTAGAAAAAACAACTCCCATTTTTCTCAAACCAGCCACCGTACAAGTGCGATTCTGGATTCGTTAACCGTTGGATCATCGTTGTTTTTTGATACCAAGTTCATGAGACATCCATCTTCACTTTCACCGGTCGGATCGTCGAAATAATGTCCGAAGAGAGAGAAATCACCTTTGCAAAGTAGCTGCAATTTTGGGTACTTGGTTTATTTTTGTATTTTTGTAACTTTGGCATTCTTGGGCCAAGTCATGTACATGGACATTCTCCTTTTTTGTAATAATAATCTTTTATTGCACCTCCCCTTTTTTATTTGTATTATTTCTTATCTATTTTATTTTTTTATTTTCGTTTTTTAATTAAAGATATTGTAACAAGAAAAATAAATTAAATCTACTATGTAATTTTTGTGTTAGCATATTTTTTTTAATTTTTATTTAACCACTAAAAAAAAGTAATAACAACGCAAAATTAGTAAATTAGCGCAAAATGACCTATTCGAGGGATTAGGAATCAAATATACGCGGAAAACTCTTTTTTTTTGGATGTTTTTTAATTAGCCGGACAAAATTAGGGTATGACAATTATCAGGCAAGGTATCCCGTTCGGGCATGGTATCCCGGTCCTATTGTTGTTGTTCGTAGGGAATTATCGGGTAAGGTATCTCTTTCGGGCATGGTATCCCGGTCCTACTGTCGTTGTTGTTCTTGTTGTTAGTAGGGCATTATCGGGTGAGGTATCCTGTTCGGGCATGGTATCCTGGTCCTGCTTTCGTTGTTGTTCTTGTTGTTACTAGAGCATTATCGGGCAAGGTATCTCATTTGGACATTGTATCTAGGTCTTGTTGTTGTTATTGCTATCGTTATTGTGGGTGTTGTTGTTGTTGTTGTTGTTGTTGGTGGTGGTGGTGGTGTTGTTGGTGTTGTTGGTGTTTTTGATGTTGCTGTTGTTGTTGTTGTTGCTTTTGATGTTGTTGTTGTTGATGTTGTTGTTGTTGTTGTTGTTGTTGTTGTTGTTGTTGTTGTTGTTGTTGTTGTTGTTGTTGTTGTTGTTGTTGTTGTTGTTGTTGTTGTTGTTGTTGTTGTTGTTGTTGTTGTTGTTGTTGTTGTTGTTATTGTTGTTGTTGTTGTTGTTTTTGTTGTTGTTGGTTGTAGCCAGTTTAGTGTGACGAGGATTGCGTAGTCATATCCTAATTTAGATATGTGTGATTGAGTTTGATTTTTCGGTAGAATTTGATGTGTGTGTTGGGTGTGTTAACTGCCTAAGTTGTTGTATTCGTTGATTGCACATGTTGTGTGAATATTGCCTTTTGCATGGCTGTCTGTTAGGTTTCGGGTGTGTGTGTGTGTGTTGGGAACACTCGCTGATTATTTTATCTCATTCTTTCAGTTCCATTTTTTTACAGTGAACCAGTAAGGAGCATTGAAGAATGATTATTAATATTTGTAATTGAGTAGTTGACATGTAGTTTGTAAATAGAGTTATGAGGATGTAAGGTTAATTGTAAATAAAGTTTGGACAGTCTTTGATTGCTTTGTTCTTCAAGCAATTGCATCGAGGAGGGAACATTGCTCCTCAACTGTGGGTTTCCTGACTCCTCTAGAAAGGGTCAGGTTGACTGAAAGGGACCCGAGGGTTGGATTATCTACTGGCCTAATGCATAAAGATAAAAGTAAAGTATGATCAAAAAAGATAAAACTGAGAAAAATGGAATTTGTATTGATGAATGTGTATTGTGTACAATTGTTTCTCTTCGTATATATATACATAGGCCCTCGTCGGCCACTATGCGAGCCAACATTTACCTACCGTTGGATCAATCGTTGATCAACGTCTAATATTACTCCTAAGCCCTAAGAAACCGGAGTAACTACCCACGGTCCCACTAGCACGGTTAGTGGGGAAAAACTCCTTCTGAGAAAATCCACGATTCCAGTTTAGAACAAGCATTAAATAAACACAAACAAAGCTTCTCAATAGGAGAATATCTAGTCTCAGCGTCGTTGAGGATCCTGCTGAGAAAACAAATAGCACGCTTGGCGCCATTATCATCATCTTGGGCTAATAGGCAACCGATGGCTTGATCTTCGGCCGCAATATAAAGCTTCAACGGTTTTCCAGGCTGCGGAGGTACTAGGACAGGAGGGTTGGTCAAGGCAGCCATGATCTGGTCAAAGGCCTCCTGTTGCCTCGCTCCCCCACATCATTTCCTTAGAATTCTTCATCCTCAACAAAGGTGAGAAAGCTTTCATCTTTCCGACCGAGTTGGAGATGAATGAAGAAGGTGGGCATCTTCCTTTGGATGGGCTCCAGGTGAGGAGGTTCGGTCAACGTCCTGTCAAAGGGGTCATCCGAATCTCCTTGGTAGGAGTATTGCTTAAGTTCGTGCTCTTCGTCTATCGCACCAAACATAGCCTCTTCAATGCTGGATTCAATTTGGAATTGGTGCAACCGATCCAGCAGGCTCTGTACTTCTGGTGGGAGATTAATCATTATCCTCGTTGCTAGGACGTGGGTCGGCCAAGATTTGGAATTCAAAACCTCTTTTGGTCCAGTCACAAGATTTAACGCCACTTTCTTCATAATTCCCTGGGATGGAGATAGGGTGTAAATGGGGAGAATAGAAGACAACTTCGAACATCTTTACTTCCGCAGGAAATGGATTAGGGTCTGCTTCTATTATTTCCACTTGATCCCCTATCCATATCATTAACTTCTGATGCAGGGTGGAAGGTACGCATTCACTGGTGTGAATCCAATCTCTCCCTAGACTTACGGCATACGAGGGCTTTCCTTCTATGACAAAGAAAGCCGAGCGAGTCATCTTGCTCCCAACTGTCACATCGTCCTCTGTTAGTTCCTCCTCCGTCATAGCCCCTTCAATGTGAGGCATATTGGCCGACTGAGGTGGCTCGGGGCTATTAGGCCCATATAGACATCCTATTACTACCTCAGTCAGTGAGTTATGAGGGGTATCCATCATTCCTATCATGGCGTTGGGTCCCTCCGTTGTCTCATCGGGTGCACTAGGATCAGCTGCGTCGAGGTTTGGCCGCTCCGGAATTGTTTCCCCGACCGGTTTTGGGAAGGCTGTTACCAAGTGGCTTCAGTCTCAAGAGGGGGGGTGAATTGAGATTTAAAACTTTTCAGATCTTTCGAAAACGTTTTTCCCCTTTTCAATGACTTAGATCAATTTTCGCGCAGGTTAAGTGGAAGTGAAGGAATTAGAATATAAAGCAGTAAAGTAGTATAACAGTAAAGCAGGAAAGCAGTAAAGCACGCAGAGATTTATCCTGGTTCGGTCACCTCCTAGTGACCTACGTCCAGTCCTCACACCCTTGTGAGATTTTCCACTAACCAAACCAACAAGGCTTACAGGTGCCTTGGAAAACCTTTACAGACTCAGGCACTCTCCTCCTAGGATACCCCACCTATGGAGAGCCCTCAAATCTAATATAACAATAACAAGAGATACCCCACCCCTGTTACAATCAACTGCCCTAGAAAGATACCCCACTTCCTAGTACATGCAGCTACCCTAGAGAGATACCCCACTCCCTAGAACAAAACACAACAATTAAATAATAAACAATTGTAAATGCAGAAATACCTCTAGTGTAGGCAGATATTACAACTTGACGAATACAACCCCAACTAACTCTTAGCAACAGATCAGCTCAGACAGACCAATGGTACGTGACGAGCAAAAGTAAAAGCGTAAAGAGTTTTTCTCAAAAGTTCTCTGATTCGTGAAATGGGTTGTGTGAAAATGAACGTGAAGCATTGCCTATTTATAGGCTATGAGGAATTCATTTTTACGTTGAAAATGATGTAGGAATCGATTCTTTGTTAAAATGTATTTGATCTAGGAATCGATTTATTTAGGTAAGGAATCGATTTTATCTTGTTTGTAAAATATGGGAAATCGATTCTTGAGTGCCATGGAAAGCTAGGAATCGATTCTATACTTAGTGTAAATATGTAGGAATCGATTTTCAGCTTGCCTGAGACAAGTGGGAATCGATTCTCAGTTATGTGCAAAAGGTTGGGAATCGATTCTTCCCTTAAAAAATATTTGGCTCAGAAATCGATTTGTGTATTATAAAACATGACTTGAAAATCGATTTATAGCTTTTCTATTTTACCTGAAAATCGATTTTGATATTTGTTTATGCATGGGGAAAATCGATTTTGTTATTTAAAAGAATGTTTACGTAAATATGTATGCACCTTTAAAAAGACTTTGTGAGTGTGTGAGACTCTGAGATACGAGCTGACCTTTGAAAGAGCTTACACTTTTTCCTAAGACACACCCAAACCCAAATGACTACCCTTATATTTAAGGACTACCCTTAAACTTGAATCTTCAGTTCTTGGCTTGCTTGTCTTGGATTGTGACTTTGACGTTTAGTCACTTTTATTGACTTTGACCGTCAATCTTACCTTTGTCTTTTTCATCATCAAAACACATCCTGCAATATCAGGTTACCTGCAACACAAGGTATCCACATTCTCCCCCTTTTTGATGATGACAAAACATTAACTCATCTCAAGGTGGGAGGTTAGTTCAAACAGATAATTTATACGATACTCCCCCTATCATAATGCTCCCACTGACTTATTGACTAGATGCATAATATGCAAGTTTTATATGCTCATATGCAACCCTATATTTCTCTCCCCCTTTTTGTCATGATCAAAGAGGGTCAATATATGATAAAGTTTGCGAATCGAATGTCACAGCTGTTTGACAAGGTAAAAGAGCCATTGCTGATTTGTAAGTGATCATCAAAACTTGAAGAAAAACATATTTGAGACCATGAAGAGAATATTTTATCAAACACAGGTAAAAGCTAATTATGAGTCTCAAAAAACTGTCAAGCAGTTGTTTTAAGCTTTATACATTTCATGCTGCTTAGTTTGAAAGTTGGTGATGGCAGCCAGAATATGGGGAAAAAATTATTTTAGTTGAACAACGATTGTGAGTATGTATTCTGAATTTTAATGCCAAAGCCAGCAATTGATTTGTGACAGGAGAAAATGGATTTCGGGAAAAGGTAGCATTTCAGCTGCTTTATAAAACGCTTTTTGAGCACGCAGAAATTCATAAGTCACAAAATCTCTTAACTTCATATTTTATAAAATCACTTGAAAAATATTTTATTGAAAAACTCATTTGAGTAAATGAAGAACCAGGTTTTCTTTTGCAATGGATTTCTGAAAATGTCAACTAGTTGTTTGTGACGACTCAACTAACTCAATCACACTATCTCCTTTTTAACCATAACCTTTAAGAAGGTGATATATAATTTCTATATGCTTAGTCCTAAAGGGATGACCAGAATACTTTCATGCCTTATAAATATTTGTTCTTTAAAGATACATGAAATGAGATTCAGAGATTGCTCTATTTTAGTAGTCACATATTTGACTTGATAAACTATTCTTAAGCACATTTTAAAAATAGAGGTGAATAAAAAATTTAACCAATCTGACCTTTAACCGGTGATTCTTCCTCTATTTATCACAAGTCACATGACGGCTTTTTCCGGGGGTGAGTGTTAAGAACTTTATTGCGTCTCCGGTCATGCGCTTCGAGTCTTTGCTGTCAAGGTATCGATCTGCCCCCATACCTTGAAGCATACCTGCAAAGAACTAAGACAAGGTTCTCGGTACCCAAATCTCTTTGGGTCCTTGTGGGTTAGTGTTTGGTATGGTTCCTTTGGGAACCCACACCTTTTTCATATTTTGTTTACCTCTTGCCCTGCAAACAGAAGCTGTATGTCCAGGTTTACCACAATAATAACATGTAATATAAGGTCTAGTGGAAAATTTTGGTTTATAATGAACATGCCTTTCTATGGGTTTGTTTCTAGGGAATCTATGATGCACATTTTGTAAACTAGACAATTTCCCAACAGTCCATTCCAGTTCATGAATTTTCTTTTCAGATTCAACACATTTATCACAAGTATAATTTTCTTTAAAGCATGCAAGGCTATCATTTTCTTTTCTAAGCTCTGACTTTTCTTTAGTTAAAGCAGTAACAGCATTTTCAAGATGAGTGATAACTTTCTTAGATTTATCTAATGCTTTAGCTAGTTTTAAGGATTTATCATGCAATTCAGTAAATGCTTCATATAATTCATCATAGGCATCTTGTAAAGATTCAGAGTTAGAATATACCTCAGTTTCACTTTCGCTGTCGTGGTCGGCCATGAGAGCAACTTGAGCTTTTTCATTTTCTGAATTATCTGATGAGTTCATGTCATTGTCTTCCCAAGCTATGTAGGCTTTTCTACCATTGTTTCCTTTGGACCCCTTTTTCTTGAACTTTGACAATTTTCTTTCTAAGTTCGGGCACTTCATCGTCAGGTGTCCGGATTTACCACATTCGTAGCAAGTTGGAGGACTTGAGAAGTTTTCTTTGCTTGAGCCTCTTTTGGTTGGAGAATTCTTTTTGAGAGATCTTTCCCTTCTCATGAACTTTTTGAATTTACTAACCATTAGTTCCATTTTCTCCTCGTCTTCCTCTTCATCTTCCGAATCATCACTATCGTCGGATGAGCTTGAACTGGAAGCTTTGAGAGCTAAGTTTTTGTTCTTCTTGTCTTTTCCTTCATGCTCTGCTAGACGAGTGAGCTCTAACTCGTGCTCTAGTAATTTCCCAAACAGGGTGGCGAGAGTCATGCTAGTCAAGTTTCGTGACTCAGTTATTGCAGTCACCTTTGGTTGCCATTCTCTGTTTAGGCATCTTAGCACTTTGTTGATCAAGTCTTCAGGAGGAAATGATTTTCCTAATGAACCCAATTTGTTCACTATATGAGTGAACCTTTTCTGCATCTCCGATATTGTTTCACCTGTATTCATTCTGAACAATTCGTATTCTCTGGTAAGAGTATTTGTTCTTGCCCTTTTCACTTCACTTGTACCCTCATGAGTAACTTGAAGATTATCCCACATTTCTTGGGCAGTTTTACAGTTTGAAACTCGAAAAAATTCATCAGCACTCAAAGCAGAAGTAATAATATTTTTAGCACGAAAATTAAGTTGCACTTTTCTTTTCTCATCATCAGACCATTCATTTCTACTTTTTATTCTAAGAATACCATCTACTATGTGTGTGGGGACGAAAGGTCCTTTTTCCACAGCATCCCAAACATCTAAGTCTACCCCTTCAATAAAAATTCTCATTCTTTCTTTCCAATATGCATAGTCTTCTCCGTTGAATCCCGGAGGACGGAAAAGAGATGCACCCTCTTGCGTATACCAACCTGAAGCCATTTCTCTTGAAGCGGCTAAGCTCTTTATACAAGAGTCTAGCTCTGATACCACTTGTTACCAAGTGGCTTCAGTCTCAAGAGGGGGGGTGAATTGAGATTTAAAACTTTTCAGATCTTTCGAAAACGTTTTTCCCCTTTTCAATGACTTAGATCAATTTTCGCGCAGGTTAAGTGGAAGTGAAGGAATTAGAATATAAAGCAGTAAAGTAGTATAACAGTAAAGCAGGAAAGCAGTAAAGCACGCAGAGATTTATCCTGGTTCGGTCACCTCCTAGTGACCTACGTCCAGTCCTCACACCCTTGTGAGATTTTCCACTAACCAAACCAACAAGGCTTACAGGTGCCTTGGAAAACCTTTACAGACTCAGGCACTCTCCTCCTAGGATACCCCACCTATGGAGAGCCCTCAAATCTAATATAACAATAACAAGAGATACCCCACCCCTGTTACAATCAACTGCCCTAGAAAGATACCCCACTTCCTAGTACATGCAGCTACCCTAGAGAGATACCCCACTCCCTAGAACAAAACACAACAATTAAATAATAAACAATTGTAAATGCAGAAATACCTCTAGTGTAGGCAGATATTACAACTTGACGAATACAACCCCAACTAACTCTTAGCAACAGATCAGCTCAGACAGACCAACGGTACGTGACGAGCAAAAGTAAAAGCGTAAAGAGTTTTTCTCAAAAGTTCTCTGATTCGTGAAATGGGTTGTGTGAAAATGAACGTGAAGCATTGCCTATTTATAGGCTATGAGGAATTCATTTTTACGTTGAAAATGATGTAGGAATCGATTCTTTGTTAAAATGTATTTGATCTAGGAATCGATTTATTTAGGTAAGGAATCGATTTTATCTTGTTTGTAAAATATGGGAAATCGATTCTTGAGTGCCATGGAAAGCTAGGAATCGATTCTATACTTAGTGTAAATATGTAGGAATCGATTTTCAGCTTGCCTGAGACAAGTGGGAATCGATTCTCAGTTATGTGCAAAAGGTTGGGAATCGATTCTTCCCTTAAAAAATATTTGGCTCAGAAATCGATTTGTGTATTATAAAACATGACTTGAAAATCGATTTATAGCTTTTCTATTTTACCTGAAAATCGATTTTGATATTTGTTTATGCATGGGGAAAATCGATTTTGTTATTTAAAAGAATGTTTACGTAAATATGTATGCACCTTTAAAAAGACTTTGTGAGTGTGTGAGACTCTGAGATACGAGCTGACCTTTGAAAGAGCTTACACTTTTTCCTAAGACACACCCAAACCCAAATGACTACCCTTATATTTAAGGACTACCCTTAAACTTGAATCTTCAGTTCTTGGCTTGCTTGTCTTGGATTGTGACTTTGACGTTTAGTCACTTTTATTGACTTTGACCGTCAATCTTACCTTTGTCTTTTTCATCATCAAAACACATCCTGCAATATCAGGTTACCTGCAACACAAGGTATCCACAAAGGCCTGTTCCAAAGCCGTAGCCACAGTGGCTGTGGGGATGGCTTGGGCGTTCCCTTCATTCTGTGGTAGGCCCTCGCCCTCTGTTGCCTTTTCTTTTGGGAACGAGATTTGGGGACAATCACCGGCGCTGGCGCTTCCGCTGCTGCATGTGTCATCCATTGACCTTGTGGCACTTCTGATGGTGGCTTTACTGTTCTGACAGCCTTTAATTCGTGGTCGTTAAGTACGGTAATATCTACTGATGTTGACCCTTGGGTCTCAATGACCTGCGCGGCCCTTCTTTCATCTTTGGTACGAGGTTCCACGCCTGGGACTGGCACGGTGGCTTGCCTAGCTGAATCACGGGCAGGCCTACCGTGCCCCCCAGGTGAAGCGTACCGCAGTCTTTCCGTCACATCCTGAACCCGAGGTCCACTTTTCCTAGAATTATTCCTAGAGTTAAGCTTGGAGAGGTGTAGATCTCTGAGATCTCGAACAAGCTTCCCTGGCTTTGGGAGTTTGTTTTGGGTCCCTTGGGGTTGGCTCGGCCCTCCCAGCTGTAACCTTTTTTGCAACAATGCCAAGCGGTCTGCCACTGTGGACCCTTTGAGGGGTGACCTAAGCGGTCGAAGACAGATACTTTCTTATCCGGGGGTGCCTCCTGCTTGGGGACCCATACATACTTCTTTTTTCCTTTCCCTTCGTCACTTCCTGAAAAGGAGACCATATTATTGCTCATGATGGGGAAAGGGTCAATATCAATGCTCATCTCCTGCGTTCCCTTATCGGCCATCTTGAACCTCCCTTTCTTTATAGCCTCTTGAATGGCTCGGTGGATGATAATACAATTGGAAGTGGCATGACTGAATGAATTGTGCCACTTACAATACTTCTTCCCTTTTATTTCTTCAGGGGGGATCTTATGGCCATCAAGGAGATTAATCTGTCTGTCCTTGAGAAGATAATCAAATATTTGATCAGCCTTGGATATGTCAAAGGAGTATTCAACTTTGTTTTCTGCTTCATCTTTCTCCTTTCATTTGGCTGGCTTAAGAGCAGGACAGAGGTATGCTTTCCCTTTGACTATCTCAGCCACCAAGATGTCTGCCGTGTAATTGGCTGATTCATCATAGTCTGAGTCCTCGGCTGCATCCACTACTAATATCAATTGAGGCCCTCGACCTCTAGTAGCCCTCTTCCTTTCTCTTTCCTGTATGAATTTCTCAATTTGCATAGCCCTGGAAGCTAAACCACTGAGGTCACTACAAGCCTGTCCCACGAGCTTTTCCTTCAATTGCGGATGCATTCCCGAGATGGCCATAGAAGTAAGTTGAGATTCTGGAAAAGGTACTGAGCACTTTCCAGCCATCTTTCTGAATCTTTCAATGAAGTCAGTCATTGCCTCATCCACCTTCTGCCGTAAATTCATGAGATCGACTGTGGTAACTTCAGGCTGTGGCCAATAAAATCTATCATGGAAGCACCTTTCCATGTCTTCCCAGGTCTATATAGAATCGGGTGGGAGAGAAGAATACCAAGAGAAGGAAGGTCCTGTCAGGGACAAAGGGAACAGTTGCAACTTATGGAATACGTTATGGTTTCCTTCCCCACACTGGGCCATGAATTGGCCGATGTGCTCCATAGTAGATTTACCATCATCCCCGGAGAATGTGGCAAAATCAGGGGTTTTGAATCCTCTGGGAAGAGGCACCAATCTATCCACCCACTCGGGGTAAGGCTTCTTATACACTGGTCTATCAAGCGGTTTCAGCTGAACGCCAAAGAACTTCTTAATAGTGTCGGCTATCAAATTAGGATCCAGGAGTTGGGCCCCCGATGGTCTTTCAGGTGGAGGCGTTTGTCGCCACAGTGTAACTGGGGGACCCTGCGCCCCTGGCTGTGGTGGTATTTGTGGTGGAGCGTCTGTCCATGGCTGCCCAGGCACTACTTGGGCCAGGTTAACAAGGCTAGTTCCTGGTACAGATGTCTGCATGCCTCGGTGAGGTGGAAGTTGATTCCATGGCTGCTCGGCCGGAGCAACATTCATTTGTGTCTGTATATAGGAACCCGCTGGGTAGGTACTAAGTGCTCCGGGTTACCGCTGGCTAGGAGGTAGGCTTGTCAAGCTAGGTGGGATCTGGGCCCATGGCTGCCGACTCGGGCAATACCCACTGATCCTGTCATTCCTTGATTCCGGGGCGACGACTTGCCCCCTGCGTAGGCCGGGTAGTTAGCCGCGGCAAAGCATCCATAGGATGGTCCTTGCGGCAAACCCACCGAGCCCACTGCCTCGAGCGGCCTTCGGGCCAATTGCACTTGTCCCTGCTGAAGAGAAGCCGCATTAGTGACATTCGCCAAAAACTGTCCCCTAGTGTTGGCAGTGGCAAAAGTACTGGGCTGAGGAATCACAAGAGAAGGGCATACCTGATGAGAGAACGCCTGCTGAGGCCCAGTCAAACTCCCACTCGGTGAACACTGATGCATACTTCCAAGGTACCGTTGTAGGATGGTGTCTTTAGCGACGTATTTTGTAAATGTTTACGAGACCACCAGGAGGGAATCAGTCAAGATTTCAACCTACTGAGCATTGAAGGCTTTGACCAATAATAAATCGGTGATGCACGCCTCGTACTCAGCTTGATTATTTGATGTTAAGAATGAGAACGTTAGTGATTCTTCAATCATAATTTTGTCTCGGTTATCCACAGTTAGGCCAGCCCCACAATCTTTGTAATTGGAGGATCCGTCGACGTGGATTGTCCAAAGTAAGTCCCCGGTGTCGGTAGAAGAGGCTGGAATCATCTCTGCTACAAAATTGGGTAAGGGTTGTGCCTTTCAAGTGGCCCTTGCTTAGTACTTAATCCCAAATTCGGACAATTCGACAGCCCAATTGATCATTTTTCCAGCAAGATTTGTCCTATGGAGTATTTGCCGAATAGGTTGGTTTGTCCTGACAATCACCTGGTGTCATACCCTAATTTTGTCCGGCTTAGGTCAAAACCCTAATTTTCCACAAAAAATAAATAAATTGAAGAATGAAGAGCATCATGCATTGCATTTTGGGTCCTAAAAGTTATTCCACAGCTTTTAAAATGATTTTTAGGGTCGAAATGCATTTTGGAGCAAAATTAGGGTTTTTGGAGCAAAAAGGGCATTTTGGTCATTTCACAACAAAAACGGTTTTTTATCACAAATCACTGGGCAATCATCGGGGGAATTATTTGAGGAAGAATGTGCTTAATTATATTTTATTTTTTTTTATTTTTATGCGCATGGATGTTATTTTTGCATAAAAAGTCAAACTTCAAAGAAAAGGGCAAAATGGGAATTTCCTTCAAGGTGAGGTATCAAATCAATTTTGGGATTGGTGATATCATAAAATTTTGGGCCCAATGATTGATTCCTAGGATATGGCCTAAAGTGGCATGAATAATGTGGAATTATCATGAAAAGAATAATCAAAAATGGTAAAATAAGGAAGTGTCCTCATATAAGACAAAATGTACTATCTTTTGGCAAGCTTGCACAAACTTGGGCACCAAGGCCTCATTTGCTCCGAATTTTCCAGCTATTTTTCACCTCATTTTGTGTTTCTTCATGCCCTTGATCCATGTGATTTGTATTCCTAGCCGTTGATTAAAATTCTAGATCAAATCCTAGGCTATAACTTTGTGTACAAAACCCTATTTGCCCTTAACAATTTTTGTGCAACAAAAAGCTCCTAATTTTCGTGTATGACCCCATTCCCTCTCCATTTTGTGTTTTCTCTCCACCCTCAATCCATGTGATAAGTGATCTCAACCCTCCATTCAAAATCAAAGTTCAATCCTAGAGCACTTAGTAAGGCCAATGACCCAATTGCCCCTAAACCTAAAATAGCTCTATAAATACTCCCTTATTCCCACACCTAAGGATCTTTTGGCCTCTCATTAAAACCCTAGCACACCAAAAACACCCCCTCTTCCTCTCTTCCACGAAATCTCTCTCACTCCCCCACTTCATTCTTTTCATCTTTCACCATCAAATCTTCCATTTCTTGCTAGATCATCATCATTCCTTCCATTCTCTTCAAGGTTGCATCATCAAATTGCTAAGAGCTAGCAATCTTTGTGTTCATATCATCTCCTTCTTCATTTCTTTGTGATTTTGAGGTAAGCTTTGAAACTTTGCATCTCATATTTAGTTCTTCTTGCATAATCTCTCTTCTACTCCCAACTCCTTCTTGATTGCTTGTTGTTGTTGCTTTGAGGATCCATTTCAAACATTTTGACAAGGACTTAGGGAGCCTTGGGTGTTTGAGATGGGTCCTTGGCCTTGAAGGAGTTGTTCTTGTGCTTGAATAATTTCCCTTGCATCTTTACATATTTTGCACTAGATTTCATAAATAAAATTGTTGTTTATGGGCTTTAGCATTTCGCATATCATAAAAGTTAGGGTTGATATGATTTTGTTGCACTTCCTCGCTTAATCATATGAATCCTTGCAAAAAGATAGATCTATGTTGATTTGTGTTAATTTTGGTTTTTTTTATTAAATAAAATGTGGATCTATGTTTCCTTTGGTTCGCATGCTTATAGATCTAAAAATATTTCCAAGTTGATTTTGTTGTTGTTCTTTGTTTGGTGATGTTTGATCTTGTTGTTAATATTTTATTTTAGTGTTAGATGTTATGTTTTGTTGTTGGTTGATGATCTAGCAATATGATTCCCACTAGTGCCTAGTGCACCTTGACCTAAGTGGTGAAGATTGCTAGAAATGACTCAATTTAGTTTGTGTGTCCACTTATTCTTGTGTCTTAGTTTGCTTATTGTAAATTGTTGATGATAGGCAAGTTGATTCTCACTAGTGCCTAGTGCACTTTTCTCAAAGTGAGAGGATTGCTCTATGTGATTCAACTTGGTTTTAGTGTTTATTTACTTTTTACCTTTTTACTTTACCATTCATTAACTTTTTACCAAAACATAAAAATATTTTACTACTTTGGTTTTTACCACTTCATTAATTTTTTACTAAAACATAAAAAGATTTTACCACTTCCCATTTACCTCATGCATTTTTACTTTACCATCTCATTAAATAATTACCATTTACCTCATGCATTTTTACTTTACCATCTCATTAAATAATTACCATTTACCTCATGCATTTTTACTTTACCATCTCATTAAATAATTACCATTTACTTCATGCATTTTTACTTTACTTTTCACTAACTTCTTACTTAAAGTTTTACAACTTATCAACTTGCAAAAATACCCAAAACATTCTCACATTCATGCATCTTCATTCATACTTAGTTTATGTGACACTCTTATGCATCCTCATATGCTTATATCTCTTGCATCCTCTTATGCATCCTTGTATGCCATCTATTCATAAATAAAGTGCTATGCATTCATTCCTTGTACACTCATGCACTTACATGCTTACCTAATCATGCATCCTTGCTTACATATTCAATCATTTAACTTAGAATACTCTATGTTTACAATCAATTGTATTCACTTGTTCTTGATGCCATGTAAACGTCTTGACTTGATTGTGTGCCCTCCTCTACATGCATGTCGTAGCATAGAGCCATTAGGGTAAATACAATCCTTCTTGCACACACACAATCACTTTAAGAACTTTGTTTTGCATCTTTAATAATTGAATCCTTTGATTGTATGGGCATGTTTAATCTTGATTAATGAATGATATGTTCATGTTTGCTTGAGTATTATTCATTCATTTGCATTTGGTTATGGATTTAGAATTGATTTGAAATATTCTACTCCTTTTCTAAAACCCATTTCCTAAAATCATTTCAAAACAAAAAGAAACTTTTACTTTCAAAACAAAAATAAATCAATCGTCATTAAACATCAATCGCGCCGTTGCCGATTAGGTTGTTAATGATGATATTGTTTTCAAAAGGAGTTAGAAGCGGGACCATTCTAACCGTTGTTGTTCGGTCTTCGCAAAAGCTCTATCCCATTTTCGAAAACTTATTCATTTCTCAAAAATAAACCAATTGTCATTAAACACCAATCGCGCTGTTGCCGGTTAGGTCATTAATGATGATTTCATTTTCAAAAGAGCTAGTAGTGAGACCATTCTAACCATTGTTGTTCGGTCTTCACAAACGCTCACCCAATTGCGAAAGCTCAATCCTTTTTCAAAACCAAAAACCCGAGAACTACGTAGCTTTGATCCCTCTTCCAGTGAGGGTACGTAGGAGCGGGGTCTTGTCCCGTCAAGCACACTCTTAAAAAAATCTTTGTTTAGCCCTGATTTTCAAAGATAAACCGAGAACTACGTAGCTTTGATCCCTCTTCCAGTGAGGGTACGTAGGAGCGGGGTCCTGTCCCGTCAAGCACACTCTTAAAAAAATCTTTGTTTAGCCCTGATTTTCAAAGATAAACCGAGAACTACGTAGCTTTGAATTCTCCAACGCACCGGGAGATACGTAGGAGCGGGGTCCTGTCCCGTCAAGCACACTCTTAAAAAATCTTTGTTTTGTCCTGATTTTCAAAGATAACCAAAAATATTCTTCTTCCCTCCTGTTTTCAATAAAACAAACCTTAAAGAAAAGAAAAGAAAAGAAGTAGAATAAATTGCTTTCAACTCGAACTTATGTCCAAACCACACATCAAGTTAATGGTTCCCTTTCGGTAGAAAGGAGGTGCGGGGTGCTAATACCTTCCCCGTACCTAACCGACCCCCGAACCTACATCTCTACGTTTTCAAAAGACCATCCGCCTTGTTTAAAAGACCGTTTTTCAATGTTTTGGTCTTAAAATAAAAATATTGGTGGCGGCTCCAAACTTCTTCCGCGTTGTCAAACGAAAAGTCCCAAACCGGATTTTTCGGGCGCAACAGCTGGTGGCCAAGAAATATGACCAAAGTCAGAATGCGGCCAGTATCAAAGCTAATCCGACTTTTTCAACCTTGTGGTAGTGTAGTTCGGTACCTTGTAAAGCGTTGCTGACAAAGTACAAAGGTCGTTGACCCTCCTGTGTTTCTCGAATGAGGACCCGCTTAGGGCTTCTTCCTAAATGGCCAAGTATAGGTATAAAGTTTCACCTTCTAAAGGCCGGATCAATACTAATGGGGCACAGAGCATGGCCTTGAGCTGATTGAGAGCATGTTCACACACTTCACTCCAATCAAATTAGATGCCCTTTTTTACCAATTTGAAAAAAAGTAGGAACCAATTTGCTGTTTGGGATACGAATCTGGACAGACAGTAATCATCCTGGTGAGCTTTTGGACTTCTTTCTTCGTGGCGGGAGGTCTCATCTCTCCGTGACGGCTCTGCATTTATCGAGATTGGCTTCTATTCCTTGCCCAGTAAGTTAAAAGTCGAGGAATTTACCCGCCCTGACACCAAACATACATTTTTCTGAGTTGAACCTCATTTTGTGTTTTCACACTTCCGTAAACACTTCGATGAGGTTGGTGACGTGATCGATATATCTTATGGTTTTGACAATCATGTCGTCCATATAGAGTTCGAACATTTGCCCGATCTGAGCTTTGAAGGCCTTGTTCATCATTCTTTGATACATAGCTCCTGCGCTCTTTAATTCGAATGGCATGACTCGTTAACAATAATTTCCATTATGGGTCATGAATGCGGTCTTTTCCTGGTCAGGTTGGTACATCGGGATTTGATTCTATCCTAAGTAGGCGTTCATGAATGAGAGGAGTTGGAACCCGAAGGAGTTCTTGACAAGCATGTCGACACTCGGGAGAGGGAAGGCGTCCTTTGGGCAGGCATTGTTAAGGTTAGTGTAATCAACACACATTCAACATTTTCCATTTGCCTTCGTTACAATTACCATGTTTTATAGCCAGGTGGTGTCTTTGACTTCTTAAACGAAATCTGCCTTCACCAGGTCCTCCACGGCCTTCGCAGCTGCGTTGGCTTTTTCGTCAAATTGGGATCTTCTGCGCTGCGCTACCCATAGCTTTTTTGGGTTAACAATGAGATCGTGGTAGGCAATGTAAGGGGTAATTCCTGGCATGTCGGAAAAACTCCAAACAAACAGATCGACATGTTCTCGCAAGCACTATGCGAGCGTCGTGTCGACTTCCTCAGAGAGGTCGTAATCAATCATGATGACTCTGATGGGGTTTTCTCTGAGCTCTATTGGTATGAATTCCCCGTCGGGCTCGGGCCTTTATTTTTTTCAACTCACGGGCGAGCGCATTTGAAATGCACCGTTTAAATAAAGTAAAAAAAGGAAAGAATTATTAACAAAACAAAAAAAGGGGAAAAAATGAAAACAGTAAAGGAGAATGAGGTTAAGTTCGACCCCACCCCCCTTATCACTCTCTTTCTCATAAACAGAACACACACACACACACACACACACACACACACACACACACACTCATTTCCACCCTTTCCATTTCCTTTCTCATGTACATCCCCCTCTTCCAATATCCATTTTCCTTCTCTCTCTCTACAATAAGTTTTCTTTCTCCTCTCTTCACCATAATTTCTTTATCTTCTCTACTGTATTTTTCTACATCCATTATGAATGCAAGCTTGGGAAGGATAGTTTGAGTTGGAATCGGAAATACCCATTTTTGTGAATATTTCTCTTTGGTGTTAATTAAGGTGAGATTCTACAACCTCTTAGATTAAGAGTTGATAATTAGCATAAATGAGTAGTGGGTGATGGTATTGGGTAGTAGAATGTGTAGATTTCATATGTTTGAGATTTTTTATAAAATGCTAAGTTCAATAAATTGGGCGTTTTGACAAATTAGTGTTAAACAATTGGTTGTATGACTATTAATAAGTTTCTAAGAGTTTAAAGTTATTGTATTGATGCTCAAAGTCGGTGCAAGCAACTCCGGTGGTTCGTCTTGAAGGCAATGGAAGCAATCTAGCTCACTCTTCATAGTTGTGAGTAGCTAATCTCCAATGTGGCAATTTTTTTTTCTATTTTCTTTTCTTCATAGAATTTTAGTAGTTAGAACATCTGAGAATTATTTTTAGTGTTGCATGCATATAAATCTGTGCTTAAATATGGAGTATGAAAATTTTCTTTAAAAACTTTTTTCTACAAATATGAGTTGTTGTTGTTGTTGTGGTTGTTGTGGTTGAATTATGGAATACTGTTTGCTGCAACGAAGAGATAATGTAGCCTATGAGCTAAAGGCTCATAGTCTGTTCGATACAACGAAGAGAGAATACAGCCTATGAGTGAGCTCATAGTCGTTTTAGATTCGTTCGCCGTAACGAAGAGATAATACAGCATACGATTATCGTTTGCCACGATGAAGAGATAATATGGCCTATGTGCACATAGTAGATGGATTATCTTGCTTGCCATACTCTTGATATGAGGCGTGGTGAAATATTTTTATATGATGATTTTTGGTATATAAATGTAGATACAAAGTGATATAGTTTTCCACGTTTTATTATTTGTTAAATTAAAATCGTATTCAATCGAAAACCACTCGTGCTATCTTTGCTGCCATCCACTTTGTTTATTGTGCTCTCACTGAGTCTTTGGGAGTCACCCTTTCATTTCTTTATGTTTTTCAGATTTGCAGATATAAGGGTTGATTGTCCTTGGGAGCTACAGTTCACCCAGGACTAGTTGCATTTTGGTTAGGCGTCATCTTAAGCGATAACTATTATTTTTGATGAGTTCAGTACGATGCAACTCTAGGGATAGAAACTTTTGTGTCCATAATGGTCTATGGTCAAATAGAAATTTTTGTAAAATTATGTAGATGCTTATTTTTTTTGAAACCTATTGATAACATTGTAATTAGATGATGAATGCTTGGGGTGATAGATACTAGAGATATAAATCACAGTTATGCAGGTTGATTTTGTGTATGGAATGTCTGAAAAACAGAGGAGACTTTGCTGATATTGTGTAACCTTAAAAGTGTGTTAGGCTTGCCAAGCTTATGACATGTTAGTCCTAGCTTGTGCGCCGGTCATGGACTAACGGTGGGTCAGGACAGCGTTATTTGTTCTGGTTCATAGAGCGCATCTAAATCGGCAGGATTCAACTCTGTGCAGTCGATGTGAGTGGTTTGCTCGGCCAACTCGGTTTTGGAATAGCATGTTTGCATCGATCTTCTGTCGACATCTAGGACCACAACTTCATCGTTGCAAGAATAGGACTTCGTCTTCATGTGGATCATGGAAGTGACCGCGGAAGTGACCGCTTCTAATTGTCCCAAGGTTGGCATTCCCACAATGCAGTTATAGACTGACCGACATGGTAATACTAGGAATAGTGTTTTGATGGTTTTGGTTGGTGGCCATTTTCCATATCTTACCGATTAGCGGAGGCACCCGATGAGAGTTGTTTTGGTTTCATTGAAACCGATGAGATCCTCTCCTTGGTAAGGGTCGAGGTCATTTTCTAGGATCCGTAGCGAGGTAAGGGAGTCAAGGAATATGACATCTTTCAAACTCCCTTGATCTACCAAAATCTTGCACACTTCACGGTTGGACATAATGGCTCGAAGTACCATTTGGAGGTGAATGTTGGGTTTTCCTCAGACTAGCTGAGTCGCTAGATGATAAAGGGGGTCGGCTTGCGATAAGCTTTACCCTAGTCGATGAGGGGGTACTTTGCATCGCTTCCTGATCCTAATGGATTCTTTAGCCGTTTTGATTGCGCTTTTAGTCGTGATCTTAGAAAGCGGTTCAGCTTGAATCCATTTTGTGAATTAATCGACTGCAACGATCAAATAATTGATTTTCCAGGGCCGATCGGGAAGGGTCCCAGTAGGTCAATGCCCCACCAAGAGAAAATTTATATTGAGGTGAGTGTGGTCATCTCAATGGGTAGTGCGTCATGGACGTCAGCATGTCAATGACATTTGTCGCACTTCTTAACTAATTACATTGCATCTTCATTCATAGTTGGCCAGTAATATTCTGCTTGTAGGTCTTTCTTGGCTAGAGCTCTACCGCCTAAGTGTTGTCCGCAGATCCTTTATTGGATTTCAATTAGGACCTAGAGGCGTTCCTTTCTTGCAATGCACTTGAGCAGTGGTAGTGAGAACCCGCTTCGATATAATGCCCCTTCAATTATTGAATAAGAGGGGGTTTTTCGTCTGATCAGGGTTGCATCTCAAGCGTCAACTAGGAGATCATTGAACTCTATATATTTGATGAAGGGATCCATCTAGGTGGTTGTTTTTGAGGCAAAATCCCTTGGACAAAGTTTTGATGGAAACAAACCTTTTTGACAAGTGTTTAAATTGTCTGATTCATTAGTGATCTAATGGATCTTCTAGAGTGATCTAAAGTGCTGGAACCTTTCAATCAAATCTCAAGAAGATGGTGCGCTAAGCAAGAACCACATGAGAACGCATAATTGATGCCTTAGAAGAAAAGTATAAAGGCTTTGAGGTCATAAGAAGAGAGAAGAATGAAGACAACTATAATGGATTCTCAGATGTGAAGACAATCTTTAAAAAGTCTCTCAAGAAGAGTAGCGTATGGTAAGATTCTTCCAAGATGAGAAGACATAAGCTATAGTGACTTCACAAGTTAAGAAGACTCTCCTCAAGAAGCCTCGTATCATAAAAAGGCATGTTGATGCCTCAGAAGATAAGAATGATGGTCAAAGAGGTCGTAAGAAGATGGATAAAAGAAGATAGCTATAGTGGTTTCTAAAGATGAAAAATTGTCGACACAAGCTATATTGTTTCTCAGAGTGATAAGATGATTCTTCAAGAAGCATAGCAACAATGAGATGGGAAGAATAAGAAGATTCTCAAGATGAGAAGATCCAATCCATAATGGCTCTCATGATAATAAATGCTAAGTCAAGATGCTTCAGAAACTTTAAGAGGACACATGTGATAATGTATCAGAAGCTTCTTAGAAGATACATCAGAAGCTTCTCAACCATAAAAGTCACATGGTCATATCTTCTCAACGTTTAGAATAAATTTTGAAGGTTAACATTAGCCTTAGAAGATATGGAATCAGATTAAGAAGCTTCCAAAATGGTAAAAATTGAGTTCAGAAGGTCTAATTCAGAAGCTGAGAAATATGTTGCAGAAAAGACAAAACACAGCTATAAAGTGCTGCAGATTGTAGAAAACGCAGCGAAAAGAAGAAAAGTGCGGCAGATTTTTGGAAAACTGTCCCAATGGCTATACACGACCATATTGAGTATCAAGACCATTTCCAATGACTCTTTTGGAATCCCTCATTCATATTGTGAGAGTTGCTGAGAAGCTTGGGTCAATAGTTCCTACCATATGCACTAGTGCAAAATCAGGAAAAGAATTAGACTTTTGATGTCGGGTGCCAAGATATCCGACCTAAAAGGTAGATGCGGTGGCAAATTTGTAATTAAGATGAACAAAATTATCTATACTGCATCTTTTAAAGTCGGGCTGAAAACTATCCGACTTAAAAGGTGAGTTTTTTTTAGAAAGAATACAAAGTTTTTTTCTTTTAGGCAAAACGTTTTCTGAAAGGAACACCCTTGCGCTCTCTCGCCCTCAGTTCCCAAGCTTGCCTCTCCTACCCAACCTCGCCCTTGCTCTCTACCCAACCGTCCTCACCCTCTCCCCTTCATCGCCATCGCTGAAGAACGGTAGAGCTCAAGAACGATTTGCCATCAGTTTGCATTCGACCAAAGCAAGTACCAACTTCATCTCTATGTCTCTCTCTGTGTGTCGCTCTCTCTTTCTGTCGCTCTCTCTCTCTCTCTCTGTGTCGCTCTCTCTTTCTGTCGCTCTCTCTCTAGGGTTTATTGTTGTCTTTACTTTTTATTGATTGTATGAATTTTGGGTGGAGAATTTAGGGTTTTATGAGGTTTTAAAACTTAATTTGGGACTACGATTTATTAGATCCTTTGTGTATTGGGTTTTTGATTGGAACAAATCTGATGCAGTTCTTACTGTGGAGGTGTTACTGGTGGATGGGTTGATAATTAGAATGGGAAAGAGAGTTGAAGCAGAAGCGCTGGTATTGGGAGAAGATCGAGATAAAGACTTGTCTTGTGGGACAGCTAGGCTTGGTCACATATCTATCTGGTATTTATCTGTGTTCTGTTACTGCTACACAAAAGTCAGGCAGAGGATTTGAGCTGTTCCAATTGGGGCGTGGAGATGTATTGAAATAATGTTACTAAAATATTGTAACTATATCTTATCTTATCGTTAATTAAAATTGTTTGGAGCACAATCACATGCTTCTCTTTATATTACCATATTGTAATAGCTTCATGCTTCTCTTTCTCTTGATTGCCATGTCACAAGATAATTCATATCTAACTAGAATTGAAATTAGTCTTCTCTGAATTATCCAAAAAAAAGAAAAACACTCAGAATAAAAGGTGATTTATAACAATTGAAATTTAGTGTATGTATATCTTGTATTTAGTGTAGGTGCTTTGTATCAATTGGGAAGTAATATGACATTATATCAGGAGCATTTATTGAAATATTTATTAGTTTCAGAACAACATAATTCTCATGTGAAGTACCTTATTGTGTTAGGAGGTTATATTATCACAGATGTTAATGGTTCACCTGGTTTTCTTGTTTTTCGTCTCTGATCTTCCTCTTCACAGATGTATATGATATATTGCTAGAGCTCAAGTATTCTAGTTATTTTGATTGTGCAAGAAGTTTATAAGGTTAATAGTTTGGAAGTTCTTTGATTATAATTGAAGGTAAAAACTTTATGCTATTTTGTAAGATAGTGGGTCCTAAGGTAACCATGAGTCCTTATGCTATGCTGTCATGTAAACTCTAATGCTCAAGGGTGTTGAAGACCTTGTTGATGTTGTCAAAGTAACTATGGGCCCTAAGGTAATGATTCCCTTGCTGTGTTTGATATGATTTTTTGCAAACATTGTGGATATAGTTAAAAGAAATGCCTGATTTGAATGCCATGAACCTGAGGCGTGGTATATCTATGGTTGTTTGACTTGCTTTGTATTTCCGTGTCTTGCAATACCTTAAGTATTGAACTATTTCAGGATGGCAAAACTCTGTGTAATGAGTTGGAAGTTGTTGAGGGAATGAAGCTTGACAGAGGCTACACATCATCTTTCATAACAAACTAGAAGAACCAAAAATGTGTATGTTATCTCTTTATCACTCTACTTAACAACATTAGAATATTTTATGAAGGAGTTTATAAAATGCCTTTGCATGAACTTGTCTCTTGTGTTCAAATTTATTATATTTAACCACGCCATTTCTTATGCCAATAGGAACTTGTATGTTATCTCTTTATCACTCTATTTCTATTTCTTATTTTCACTTTTAATTGCAATTGTTTCATTCGGTTACAATTATTAGGGGCATTAATTTTTTGGCTCTTATCTCCACTTTCTTTATATCAATTGTTAGCAATTGTTATTTGTTAGTCCCATAATGTAAAACTTCAATTCAGGCTCTTATCTCCACCTTCTTTATGTTTTTTATTAAGTTTCACTTTTGCATTCCTAACTTGAGCTTGTTATCGTTATTTTAGAACCATTACAGGTTTTTGCACTTGCTATTATTTTCCCCAAATTTGTCAAGACTAGCTTCAACCTGTAGATTATGAATAAATTTGAAAGAAAAGCATGGGACCCTGCTTATTCACAGCGGACCTTTAGAAGAATGGGTATGTGGTATACTTAGAGCATATGTTTTTTTTTGAAATTGGTTTAGGTTTTGATCTTGATTATAGATTAAAAAACATTTTGATCAAGGACACATTTTGTTGTTTTTTGCGTGCAGGGCTTGTCATGTTTAGATAGTTCTCTGGGTTCACAAGCTCCCTATTATGATCTACAAATGGATTAGATTTGTCTTGGTATGAAATCTTAGAGTCTAACACTCCATATTTAAGTTTAGTACTTTAGTTACCCTTGTATGTATGTGTTTATGGGAACATATTTAAGTCCAACACCTATCCGACTTTAAAAGTGTTTGCTTTCTAAGTCGCTCTAATAGAAGTCGGGCTCATATCCGACTTTAAAAGTCTAATATATCCGACTTTAAATCCTGTTTTTCCACTAGTGACGGCTTGTAAAGTAGCTTATGAAGTATTTTTCTTCTCTCAACCATAATCAGTCCACTTTAAAGTATTTATGGGAACATTTCTGAGTATGTTCAAAGTCTTGGAGATTATATTTTGTTAGAAACCATTTTTCAACCCAAGCTATTGTATCCCCAAACACAACTCAAACACTACATTATCATTGTACTTTCTTAACGAGGCATTGTTGCTGGATTGTTAATGAAGAAGCCTAAGTAGGTTCTTAGGGGTTAGTTCCTTCCTAACATGGCATTGGTTGCTAGAAGTGTTAGTGAATATGCCTAAGGTTTTCCTTAGGAGTGAAACAGTTGCTAGTGCTATAGAAGAAAACTAGTGGAATAAGTGAGTTGGCTATGGAAGAAACTATTGTGTTGTAGCCTGATGATTGACTTGTAAACTATTTGGAAAATAGTGAAATTCTCACTTGGCGTCGGGAGTGGATGTAGTCTTTGACGATTAGGGTGAACCATTATAAATCTGTGTGTTCTTTACTGCTTTCCTATATTGTTTACTCTACATAACAACCAGCTCTAAAAGAAATGCCATCTTCCACTCCGTTGTATGAATTAACTTACTATCTCAAGATGAACTATCTCGAGCTATCTCCTCAATATACTACAACACTCCCCATCTTCCTAAACAAGCATTACAATAACCCAACATCATCATTAGTGTGAGAAGCATAAAACACATTTACACACTTCTTATCAAAGTACCTTCTCACACATTCCAGTTTCTAAGAAGATACAACCTTAATATTCTCCAACTCTCTATATCTTCTTATCTCAGTGACTTACCTATCATCAACCAATGTCTCTATCTATTTAGATTACTATCATCTTATAAGAAAGAAAGTAACTTCAAAGCCTTCAATGTTGTATTCTCTTGGAAGTCTATTTGATCTTCTCCTAAGTGATTCGGTTGGTCAAGCAAATTTTAAAAGGGTTACAATTAACCCCCCCCCCCCCCCCTCTTTCTTGTGACTTCAGTTGACTTCAATTGGTGTCAGTTCATTAGGCTCTTCGGGTTAACCATGATGCCAAAGAACATGTTTAAAAAGGTTGCTTTTCAAAGAATATATGCCTCATGCAAAAAAAAACTATGAGATTATATAAGGGTTAAGAATATTGACAAGAAAAGTCAACAAAAACAGATTGGAAAAAAATGATTTATCATTAGTCAGCTGCTGCAGCAAAAATAAAACACTTATGGGAGCAAGAATTAAATCACTCAGAATTTTGGAAAGCTCAGACATCTCACAGTACTCATCCTAATGCTTCCCAAAACATATGTCTTGCAAAATATGATGAGCTCAAAGACAACAATGGAGCAAATGAGGTAAAAGCTTAATATTTTACATTGAAATGCTAATGTCTGTTGTTTGGCTATTTTTCATGTTTATTCATATGCCAATTCAAAATTAAGAAGCCTAGGAACTAAGTACATGTGATTTATTCCTAAAATGCTTCATGTCTAAAACTAACAATTTCTGAAAAATAATCTTCAAGCTTAGATGTTTCTCTTTTCAGATATTTTTAGCAAAACCTTAAAGGAAAAATATCATGTATCATTAGCACATTAAAACATTTTTCATATGATTAGTGGATGAACTTCATGATGCACTTTTTTAAAATATTAGTTGATATTGATGTAATTGTAAAAGTGAATATGTTAAAATATCAAATAGTATCTTTTGATGTGGATTTAAAGTTGTAATGTGCTAAGCATTTTATATGTAATCATGCCCAAAAAATTCGTTCTAAGATGTTAGCTCATTCATTTGAAAAGGAAATTGAAATGTAACTATTGAGTTGTATGTAATCTTGGAAGTGAATATGATCATTATGCTTAATTTTTCCAAAGTGATTATAATGAGTGTTAAGAGTCAAAAAGACTAAATACAGACTTACATATTTATTCATAATTCTATGTCTTGCATCAAAAGGCCAATAATGTATGTTCATGTTATATCATTTTGATTGAGTTCATACAATGTTACCACACTGATCTTGAGAAGAGGGATACTAACAGTTCAAGGACCCAATAAGTCTTGGGTACCAAAATTATTTGTTTCTTCTCATGAAGGATTACCAATCAAATGCCATGAACAAGATAAACTAAAATGAAATATGTGATGATGAGAGGAAATCCAAGATCATCTAAGAAGAAATGAAAAATGAAGTTGCGAGCCATAGTGATATAGGGAGAAATGAGCAGAAAGGAAAGAAATAAAGTAGTTCATGAGTTGGCACCACTCAAGAAAAGCAATACAAATGAGAATCTTCATTTGGAAGATGTACAAGTTCAAATGGGAACTAGCTAAAGATGCAAAGGTTCAAATCACCATCCTATAGCTGATCAATTCTCTCAAGTTTGATCTCCTCTAAAGATTCTGACATTAATCTTTTAAGAAGATTACTGATCATTATTAAAAGATAATTATGATATACAAAGCAACTTAGAAAGTGCATTATCCAATGTCAAGAGAATTCAACAAGAACTTGTATTTTCTGACATCAGTTCAATATTCTCAAAGTACAAATGATGAACTTAAGGACATACCACGTTTTGAGGATAATCTCATCACATCAGTCTCATTAATGAAAATTACTAAAGGACGGATACTCAATCTCAATTTTTATCATAAGCTTCTTATGATATACTTGAGTCTTTTTGACTATATGATATGATAAGATAGATTAGTTGGTCTTTTTGACTATATGCTTTTATGCTTAACTGTATGCATCACAATTTACTCTGAACTTGAATGTGCTTGTGCCTAGTTCAAAACAAAACATGTTTTGCACAAAATTCTAGTTCTAATCTCTCTTATGAAAATACTTGATCATAAACAAGTTTGCAATTTGGGTTGATAATCAGAATGTTGTATGATGCTTTGTGCTTTATGATCACATGTTAAACACATGTTTAAAATGATTATCCTTTAGAGAGTGTTAAAAAAATGTTGCATTGTCAAAGTATCATTATTTCCTTAAGTATAGTTTTACATGATATAAAAATGTCATACTATGATGTGGTGTTAAATGCTAAATGTCTTAACATCTTGTAGTGCAAGTTGATCTCCCTCATATCTAATGTTAAATGCTTAAAAGAAACTTGTTGCTCTATTTTTTGTTCCAAATAATGTCATACTATTGTGATAATTCATATACATGTTTAGAAGTATGGCCCTTTGATCTGAATTATTTAACTATGCTTGATTGTTGAAAACTACATGTCAAGTGCTAATAAGAAATGTAATTTTGTACTATGTGATAAATTGCTAAGTGCCACTAATCCATGATTATGTTTGACATACTGTACAAGAATCAATTCTTGATTATCTGTGAAATATTTCATGTACGTCATGGGTTCAAAAGAATGGACATCACTATGTGAAAATTAACCTATTCTAAGGCAAGTTTTCAATCATGTGTGCAGTAATTGTATCATTGTCAAATCTGATCTGTGCACACTTGAGATTATGTTCCTATGTGCTATGCAATCGTTTAAATATAGCTTTTATTCTCTCTGTTTCCAAGTGGCTTCAGTCTCAAGAGTGGGGGTGAATTGAGATTTAAAACTTTTGAAAACTTTTTCCCCTTTTCAATGACTTAGATTAATTTTCGCGCAGGTTAAGTGGAAGCAAATGGATTAGAAAATAAAGCGATAAAGCACACAGAGATTTATCCTGGTTCGGTCACCTCCTAGTGACCTACGTCCAGTCCTCACACCCTTGTGAGATTTTCCACTAACACAATACAAGGCTTACAGGTGCCTTGGAAAACCTTTACGGACTCAGACACTCTTCACCTAGGATACCCCACCTATTGAAGAGCCCTCAAATCTAACCACAATACAACAAGGGATACCCCACCCTTGTTACAACAAGCTGCCCCAGAAAGATACTCCACTTCCTAGTACAAACAGCTACCCTAGAGAGATACCCCACTCCCTAGTACAAAATACAACCAATAAATAGTTACAAACTTAAAAACCGAAATACCTCTAATGTAGGTAGATAATACAACTTGAAGATTCCAACCCCGACTAACTCTTGCGAGAGATCAGCTCTGACGGACCAACGGTGCGAGAAGAGCAGAAATGAAAGTATGAAGAGTTTTTCTAAAAAGTGTTCTGAATCGTGAAAATGGGTTGTTTAGAATTGTGAAGTATGAAGCCTCTATTTATAGGCTATGAGAAAAATATTAACGTTGAAACATTTATGCTTAAGAATGAACTAAAATTGACAATCGATTATATGCTTGAGAATGAATAAGATGCAAATCGATTATGTGCTTAAAACAAGGGATATGCAAATCGATTATGTGCTTATTTAAATCATGAGGGAATCGATTATGTGCTTCCTTAAAAGAAAAAGGAAATCGATTATGTGCTTCCTTACACATAAGAATCGATTATGTACCTGAATAAAGGAGAGAGGAAATCGATTATGTACTTAGTGAAAACAATATGAATTGATTCTTTGCTTTGAAAAAGTGTTTATGAATCGATTATATACTTAGTAAAAATAATATGAATCGATTGTATGCTTTCATATTGAGTTGAAAATCGATTTTGATATTTAGTTAAAAGTAGTGTGAATCGATTTTATTGTTTCTCAAAAACCTTTTTATGTTTACGTGTGCATGCATGCATTTTGAAAAACGTGGGACTTTGAGAGATGAGCTGACCTTCGTAAGAGCTTACACTTTTTCTTAAGACACACCCTAACCCTAGGGACTACCCTTATTTATAAGAACTACCCTTATATCTTGAAACTTCAATTCTTGAGCTTGATTGTCTTGGATTGTGACTTTGATACTTTGTCACTTTAATCACCTTTGGCCATCAACTTTGGCTTTGGTCAATTTTTACTCTAGTCACCTTTAGTTCAGGTCTTTTTCATCATCAAAACGTTGACCTACAATACAAGATATCCACGTTCTCCCCCTTTTTGATGATGACAAAACTTTACTCATCTTAAGGTGGGAGGTTAGTTCATCAAAGAAAATAATGCATACATATGATACTCCCCCTATCATGATGCTCCCCCTGTTTCATTTACTATATGCAAAGTGACAATATTTCTCCCCCTATATGTTTAATATGAATATTATATGCTTATTTTATATGCTTAATGCAACACTATATTTCTCCCCCTTTTTGTCATGATCAAAAGGATCGACATATGATAAAGTTTGCTAATCGAATGACACAGCTATTTGAAGAACCATTGCAGATTTATAAGTGATCATCAACACTAAAAGAAAATCATATTTTGAAACCATGAAGAGAATATTTCATCAAAACAGGTAAAAGCTAATTATGAGTCTCAAAATCTGTGAAGCAGTTGTTTAAGCTTCATACTATTATCGAAGATTTCTAGATAAACAACGATTGTGAGAATATTTCTAGATAAACAATGATTGTGAGCATGTATTATCGAAGAATACCAGAGCTAGCAGTTGATTGTAAAATTGATTTCAAGAAAAAGTAGTACTTCAACTGCAGAAATTCACAAGTCACAATTTCATTTAAATTCACTTTTCTTTACAAAATCACTTTGAAAAACATTTAATTGAAAACTCATTTGAATAAATGAAGAACCATGTTTTCTTTTGCAATGGATTTGTGAAAATATCAACTAGCTGATTTTGACGATTCAACTAACTCAATCACACTATCGCCTTTCTAACCATAACCTCTAAGAAGGTGATATATGACTTCTATATGCTCAGTCCTAAAGGGTTGACCAGAATACTTTGTTGTTTCCTATTATTCTAACATGCCTTATAAATATAGTTCTTAATGATGCATGAAATAAAAATCAACCATTTACTTTCTTGCATACATGTCAATCATAATGGATGGATCGTTTATATGGACTAACCTTCACGAAGATTCTTTGTTCTTACCATAAGAGTCGGGGATTACTCTAGTCACATATTTGACTTAATAAACTATTTTTAAGCACATTTTCAATAGAGGTGAATGATACTTTACCAATCTAACTTTTACCAGTGATTCTCCCTCTATTTATCACAAGTCACATGACGGCTTTTTTCGGGGGTGAGTGTTAAGAACTTTATTGCGTTTCCGGTCATGCGCTTTGAGTCTTTGCTGTCAAGGTATCAATCTGCCCCCATACCTAGAAGCATACCTGCAATGATCTAAAACAAGGTTCTAGGTACCCAAAACTCTTTGGGTCCTTGTGGGTTAGTGTTTGGTATGGTCCTTTTGGGAACCCATATCTTTTTCACATTTTGTCTACCTCTTGCCATGCAAACAGATGCAGTATGTCCAAGTTTACCACAATAATTACATTTAATATAAGGTCTAATGGAAAATTTTGGTTTATAATGCACATGCATTTCTATGAGATTGTTTCTAGGAAATCTATGATGCACATTTTGTAAGTTAGACAATTTTCCAACGGTCCATTCTAGATCATGAATTTTCTTTTCAAGTTCAACATATTTATCGCAAATATAATTTTCTTTGAAACATGCAAGACTATCATTTTCCTTTCTAAGTTCTAGTTTTTCCTTAGTTAAAGCAATAACATCATTTTGAAGATGAGTGATGACTTTCTTGGATTTATCTAATGCTTTAGCTAGTTTTAAGGATTTACTATACAATTCAGTAAATGCTTCATACAGTTCATCATAAGCATCTTGCAAAGTTTCAGAGTTAGAAGATACCTCAGCTTCACTTTCGCTGTCGTGGTCAGCCATGAGAGCAACTTGGTCTTTTTCACTTTCTGATTCATCTGATGAGTTCATGTCATTGTTTTCCCATGCTGTGTAGGCTTTTCTACTCTTGTTTCTCTTGGATCCCTTTTTCTCAAACTTTGATCGTTTTCTTTGTAATGTTGGGCATTCCATCTTCATGTGTCCGGATTTGCCACATTCGTAGCAAGTTGGTGGACTTGAGAAGTTTTCCTTGCATGAGACTCCTTTGGATGGAGAATTCTTTTTGAGAGATCTTTTTACGAACTTTTTGAATTGTCTTACCATTAGATCCGTATTCTCATCCTCTTCATCATCCTCATTTTGCGAATCATCACTGTCGTTGGATGAACTTGAACTTGAAGCCTTGAAAGCTAGGCTTTTCCTTTTCTTGTCTTTTCCTTCATGCTCTGCTAGACGAGTGAGCTCTAACTCGTGCTCTAGTAGTTTCCCAAATAGAGTGGCAAGTGACATGGTAGCTAAATTTCTCGATTCAGCTATAGCAGTTACCTTTGGTTGCCATTCTCTGTTTAGGCATCTCAGCACTATGTTGATCAAGTCTTCGGGAGGAAATGATTTTCCTAATGAACCCAATTTGTTCACTATGTGAGTGAACCTCTTTTGCATTTCTTGTATGGATTCTCCTTGATCCATTCTGAACAATTCATATACCCGGATGAGAGTATTTGTTCTTGCTCTTTTTACCTCACTGGTACCTTCATGTGTGACTTGAAGGTTGTCCCACATTTCTTGAGCAGTTTTACAATTTGATATCTGAAGAATTCATCGGGACTAAGTGCGGAAGTGATAATGTTCTTGGCCCGGAAATTGAGTTGAACTTTCCTTTTATCATTCTCCGTCCATTCGTTTCTTTCTTTTACTGTGAGTGTGCCATTTACCATGTGTGTGGGAACGAAAGGTCCATTTTCCAGAGCATCCCATATATCTATATCTACCCCTTCTATAAATATTCTTATTCTTTCTTTCCAATATGCAAAGTATTCTCCGTTGAATCCCAGAGGACGGAAAAGAGATGCACCCTCTTGCGTATACCAACCTGAAACCATTTCTCTTGAAGCTGCTAGGCCCTTTATACAAGAGTCTAGCTCTGATACCACTTGTTGCCAAGTGGCTTCAGACTCAAGAGGGGGGGTGAATTGAGATTTAAAACTTTTGAAAACTTTTTCCCATTTTCAGTGACTTAGATTAATTTTCGCGCAAGTTAAGTTGAAGCGAAGGAATTAGAAAATAAAGCGATAAATCACACAGAGATTTATCCTGGTTCAGTCACCTCCTAGTGACCTAGGTCCAGTCCTCACACCCTTGTGAGATTTTCCACTAACACAAAACAAGGCTTACAGATGCCTTGGAAAACCTTTACGGACTCAGGAACTCTTCACCTAGGATACCCCACCTATTGAAGAGCCCTCAAATCTAACCACAATACAACAAGGGATACCCCACCCTTGTTACAACAAGCTGCCCCAGAAAGATACCCCATTTTCTAGTACAAACAGCTACCCTAGAGAGATACCCCACTCCCTAGTACAAAATACAACCAATAAACAGTTACAAACTTAAAAACCGAAATACCTCTAACGTAGGCAGATAATACAACTTGAAGATTCCAACCCTGACTAACTCTTGCGAGAGATCAGCTCTGACGGACCAACGGTGCGAGAAGAGCCGAAATGAAAGTGTGAAGAGTTTTTCTAAAAAGTGTTCTGAATCGTGAAAATGGGTTGTTTAGAATTGTGAAGTATGAAGCCTCTATTTATAGGCTATAAGAAAAATATTAACGTTGAAACATTTGCAGAAATGTCAGAATCGATTGTTTGCCTGAATGAACTAAAATTGACAATCGATTATATGCTTGAGAATGAATAAGATGCAAATCGATTATGTGCTTAAAACAAGGGATATGCAAATCGATTATGTGCTTATTTAAAACATGAGGGAATCGATTATGTGCTTCCTTAAAAGAAAAAGGAAATCGATTATGTGCTTCCTTACACATAAGAATCGATTATGTACTTGAATAAAGGAGAGAGGAAATCGATTATGTACTTAGTGAAAACAATATGAATTGATTCTTTGCTTTGAAAAAGAGTTTATGAATCGATTATATACTTAGTAAAAATAATATGAATCGATTGTATGCTTTCATATTGAGTTGAAAATCGATTTTGATATTTAGTTAATAGTAGTGTGAATCGATTTTATAGTTTCTCAAAAACTTGTTTATGTTTACGTGTGCATGCATTCATTTTGAAAAACGTGGGACTTTGAGAGATGAGCTGACCTTCGTACGAGCTTACACTTTTTCTTAAGACACACTCAAACCCTAGGGACTACCCTTATTTATAAGGACTGCCCTTATATCTTGAAACTTCAATTCTTGAGCTTGATTGTCTTGGATTGTGACTTTGATACTTTGTCACCTTCATCACTTTTGGCCATCAACTTTGGCTTTGGTCAACTTTTACTCTTATCACCTTTAGCTCTGGTCTTTTTCATCATCAAAACTTTGACCTGCAATACAAGATATCAACACTCTCAAGTCTGGTTTTTAACTCTTTGAACAAGAAAAAGGACAAAATCCCATGTTTTGATCATTGTATCTAAAACAAACCTTGTTCTTGTCATATATAATCATGAAAGGTTAGTGTATAGAACATGGGAACATAATCTCAAGGTTAGTGTAAGCAAGAAAAATGAAGTCAAGCTTCTTAGGAACAAGGTAGAAAAGCAAAGGATAGAATAAGTCTAGAAAAAGGTTAGTGTACAATTTAGCTATTATACTCTTATTCTCAGCTATATGCTTTATCTTATACATCTGTGCTAGTTATAGAACACCTTTCCATGCTTTATTGAACATATTTGATGCTTCTTTCAGTTGTTATACTTTTAATTGTAAATTATATGCCCCAGAACAATATGTTATCAATGTGATATTCTTCTCTATGTTCTGATTATATATTTCATATGCACAAATTGTATTTATGGAAATTCTGAAAATTTTGCATCATCGCAGGGGGAGCATAGTATTAAAATCATATACTGTTACATCAGAAAACTTAAAACCTTCCCAAAAAGTTTGTCATCATCAAAAGGGGGGAGATTGTTGAGGCAAAATCCCTTGGACAAAGTTTTGATGGAAACAAACATTTTTGACAAGTGTTTAAGTTGTCCGATTCATTAGTGGTCTAATGGATCTTCTAGAATGATCAAAAGTGCAGGAACCTTTCAATAAAATTTGAAGAAGACGGTGTGCTAAGCAACCACCACATGAGAAGGCATAATTGTTGCCTAAGAATACAAGTATAAAGGCTTTGAGGTCATAAGAAGATAGAAAAATGAAAACAGCTGTAATGGATTCTCAATTGTGAAGATAATTTTCAAAAAGCCTCTCAAGAAAAGTAGGGTATAGTAAAATTCTTCCAAGATGAGAAGACATAAGCTATAGTGACTTCACAAGTTAAGAACACTCTCCTCAAGAAGCCTCGTATCATAAAAAGGCATGTTGATGCCTTAGAAGATAAGAATGGTGGTCAAAGAGGCCGTAAGTAGATGGATAAAAGAAGATAGTTATCGTGGTTTCTTAAGATGAAAAGTTATCATGAAAAATAAGCTCCTCAGATAAAGAAGACACAAGCTATATTGCTTCTCAAAGTGAGAAGATGATTCTTCAAGAAGCATAGCAACAATGAGATGACAATAATAAGAAGTTTCTTAAGATGAGAAGACCCAATCCATATAGCCTTTCATGATAAGAAAAGTGAAATCAAGATGCTTCAGCAACTTTAAGAGGACACATGCAATAATGTACAGAAGCTTCTCAAAAGATACATCAGAAGCTTCTCAAGCATAAAAGTCACATGGTCATATCTTCTTAACATTTAAAATAAATTATGAAGGTTATCATTAGCCTTAGAAGATATGGAATCATATTATGGAATCAGATTAAGAAGCTTTTGAAATGGTAAAAATTGAGTTCAGAAGGTATAATTCTGAAGCTGAGAGATGTGCTGCAGAAAAGACAAAAGGCAACTATAAAGTGTTGCAGACTGCAGAAAACTATGCGAAAAGTAGAAAAGTGGAACAGATTTTCGGGAAAGTGTCCCAATGGCTATAATCGACCATATGAGTTTCAAGACCATTTCCAACGACTCTTTTGGGCTAGAACCACTATAAATACCTCATGGAAGACCTCATTCAGATTGTTAGAGTTGGTGAGAAGTTTGGATCAATATTTCCTACCATATGGATCCTAAAGTAGCTTCTCAAGCTTCTAAAGAAGCTTATGAAGTACCTCTCTTCTCAACCAATACTCAGTCAACTTCAAAGTATTTATGGGAACATTTATGAGTATGTTCATAGTCCTGGAGATTATATTTTGTTAGAAACCATTTTTCAAATAAAGCTATTGTATTCCCAAACACTACCTTCCTAACAAGGCATTTTTTGCTGGATTGTTAATGAAGAAGCCTAAGTAGCTAGTTTCTTAAAGATTAGTTCCTTCCTAACATGGAATTGGTTGGTGGAAGTGTTAGCGAAGATTCCTAAGGTGTTCCTTACAGGTTAAACAGTTGCTAGTTCTGTAGAAGAAAACTAGTGGAATAGTTGGTAGGAAGGACTGTGGAAGAAACTATCGTGTCGTAGCCTCATGATTGGCTTGAAAACTATTTGGAAAATAGTAAAGTTCTCACTTGGTGTGGGTAGTGAATGTAGCCCTTGACGATTAGGGTGAACCACTTTAAATCTCTGTGTGTTCTTTACAGCTTTCCTCTATTGTTTACTCTACACAACAACCAGCTCTAAAAGAAAAGTCTTCTACCACTCCATTGTATGAATTATCCTACAATATCAAGATGAAATATCTTGAGCTATCTCCTCAATATATTACAAAACTCCTCATCTTCCTAAACAAGTGTTACCATAACCAAACATCATCATTAGTGTGAGAAGCATGAAACACATTTACACACTTCTTATCAAAGTACCTTCTCACACATTCCTGTTTCTAAGAAGATACAACATTCATATTCTCCAACCCTAAATATCTTCTTATCTCAGTGACTTACCTATCATCAACCAATGTCTCTATCTATTTAGATAGCTATCATCTTATAAGAAAGCAAGTAACGTCAAAGCCTTCAAACTCGTATTCTCCTGGAATTCTATTTGATCTTCTTCTAAGTGATTTGGTTGGTCAGGTAAAATTTGAAATGGGTCACAATTCAAACCCCCTTTCTTGTGACTCCAGTTGACTTCAGTTGTTTCCTCGATTGTATTGATGGAGGTTGCCGGCATGGTCTTCAACGAAACACTTGGTTGCGACAAGTTTTCTTGGATGATTGATCTGAGGTGCTTTAAGGTTCTGGTGCTTTCCAACTTCGCCAAGGCGTCTTCCCTTTTGTTTTCTCCTCGAGGAACGTGTTTGATGCTGACCTCTGAAAAATTTTCAATTAGCTCTTTTACCTTTCCAAGGTACCGTTGTAGGATGTGTCTTTAGCGACGTATTTTGTAAATGTTTACGAGACCACTAGGAGGGAATCAGTCAAGATTTCAACCTACTGAGCATTGAAGGCTTTGACCAATATTAAATCGGTGATGCACGCCTCGTACTCACCTTGATTATTTGATGTTAAGAATGAGAACGTTAGTGATACTTCAATCATAATTTTTCCTCGGTTCGCCACAGTGAGGCCAGCCCCACAACCTTTGTAATTGGAGGATCCGTCGACGTGGATTGTCCAAAGTAAGTCCTCGGTGTCGGTAGAAGAGGCTGGAGTCATCTCTGCTACAAAATTGGGTAAGGGTTGTGCGTTTCAAGCAAGCACTATGCGAGCATCGTGTCGACTTCTTCGGAGAGGTCGTAATCGATCATGATGACTCTGATGGGGTCTTCTCTGAGCTCTATTGGTATGAATTCCCCGTCGGGTTCGGGCCTTTATTTTTTTCAACTCACGGGCGAGCGCGTTTGAAATGCACCGTTTAAATAAAGTAAAAAAAAGAAAGAGAATTATTAATAAAACAAAAAAAGGGGAAAAAATGAAAACGGTAAAGGAGAATGAGGTTAAGTTCGACCCCACCCCCATTTCCACCCTTTCCATTTCCTTTCTCATGTACATCCCCCTCTTCCAACATCCATTTTCCTTCTCTCTATCTACAATAAGTTTGCTTTCTCCTCTCTTCACCATAATTTCTTTATCTTCTCTACTGTATTTTTCTACATCCATTATGAATGCAAGCTTGGGAAGGATAGTTTGAGTTGGAATCGGAAATACCCATTTTTGTGAATATTTCTCTGTGGTGTTAATTAAGGGGAGATTCTACTACCTCTTAGATTAAGAATTGATAATTAGCATAAATGAGTAGTGGGTGATGGTATTGGGTAGTAGAATGTGTAGATTCCATATTTTTGTGCTTTTTTATAAAATGCTAAGTTCAATAAATTGGGAGTTCTGACAAATTAGTGTTAAACAATTGGTTGTATGACTATTAATAAGTTTCTAAGAGTTTAAAGTTATTGTATTGATGCTCAAAGTCGGTCCAAGCAACTCCGGTGGTTCCTCTTGAAGGAAATGGAAGCAATCTAGCTCACTCCTCATAGTTGTGAGTAGCTAATCTACAATGTGGCAATTTTTTTTTCCTATTTTCTTTATGGGAGAAGCAAATAAAATTTTCTTTAAAAACTTTTGTCTACAAATATGAGTTGTTGTTGTTGTTGTTGTGGTTGTTGTGGTTGAATTATGGAATACTGTTTGCTGCAACGAAGAGATAATGTAGCCTATGAGCTAAAGACTCATAGTCTGTTCGATACAACGAAGAGAGAATGCAGCCTATGAGTGAAATGCTCATAGTCGTTTTAGATCCGTTCGCCATAACAAAGAGATAATACGGCATACGATTACCGTTTTCCATGATGAAGAGATAATATGGCCTATGTGCACATAGTAGATGGATTATCTTGATTGTCATACTCTTGATATGAGGCGTGTTGAAATATTTCCATATTATGATTTTTGGTATATAAATGTAGATACAAAGTGATATAGTTTTCCACGTTTTATTATTTGTTATATTAAAATCGTATTCAATCGGAAACCACTCGTGCTATATTTGCTCCTATCCACTGTGTTTATTGTGCTCTCACTGAGTCTTTGGGACTCACCCTTTCATTTCTTTATTTTTTTCAGATTTGCAGATATAAGGGTTGATTGTCCTTGGGAGCTACAGTTCACCCAGGACTAGTTGCATTTTGGTTAGGCGTCATCTTAAGCGATAACTATTTTTTGTAATGACTTCAGTATGACGCAACTATAGGGATAGAAACTTTTATGTCCATAATGGTCTATGGTCAAATAGAAATTTTTGTAAAATTTTGTAGATGCTTATTTTTTGTGAATCCTATTGATAACGTTGTAATTAGATGATGAATGCTTGGGTTGATAGATACTGGAGATATAATTCACAGTTATGCAAGTTGATTTTGTGTATGGAATGTCTGAAAAACAGAGGAGACTTTGCTGAAATTTTCGTAGATATTGTGTAACCTTAGAAGTGTGTTAGGCTTGCCAAGCTTATGACATGTTAGTCCTAGCGCGTGCGCCGGTCATGGACTAACGGTGGCTCGTGACAGCGTTATTTGTTTTGTCTTCTGAGTTGTCTGGTTCATAGAGCGCATCTAAATCGGCAAGATTCAACTCTGTGCAGTCGATGTGAGTGGTTTACTCGGCCAGATCGGTTTTGGAATAGCAGGTTTGCATCGATCTTCGGTCGACATCTAGGACCACAACTTCATCGTTGCAAGAATAGGATTTCGTCTTCATGTGGACCATGGAAGTGACCGCGGAAGTGACCGCTTCTAATTGTCCCAAGGTTGGCATTCCCACGATGCAGTTATAGAATGGCCGACATGGTAATACTAGGAATAGTGTTTTGAGGGTTAGGGTTGGTGGCCATTTTCCATATCTTTCCGGACGATGGTCTGGCGAGGGGTGCGGTACTTGCACACACTCCGATGCTTAAGTCTGCCTGTGGGTGTGGTACCTGTTGCCTTAATGTGGTTGCGTATTTATAGGCAAGGATGCTAGAAATGCGGTCAGGATCTTGACCATCGGATTTGTTCTCCAATGTCCATTTGGTATGGGAAGGGTGTTATATATTTTGGGGCCGGATGATTATAGTCCACCAAGTAGGATATTTTCCTTGATGGGCTATGACTAGAGCTGTCAATGGGCCAGGCTCAGGCCGGCCCGGCCCATCGGGCCAAACATCATTTACGGGCCGGGTCGGGTCGGCCCAATATTCTGATGGGCTGCAAAATTTACGGGCCGAGCCCGACCAACACCAGCCCATGGGCCAACGGGCCAGCCCAATGGGCCAGCCCAACGGGCCACAAATCATTGACTTTTTAGAATTTTGACTATAAAAAACTAGTTTTAATGTCTCGTTAAGATACGGAGCTGATACAATATATGACTTCCACGGTGTAGTTTACAACTTCTCTGTACTTTGGTGTTTGCTAACTTTAATTAACTTTTTTTCTTTATTTTATTGGACATGACAGGTACAAACGGAGAAATATTTGAGATTTACACAAAATTGCTCCATTTTCTTAAAAAAATTGCTCCATTTTTTAAATTTTGTATTAGAGATTTACACAAACGGAGGAATATTAGAGATTTACACCAAATTTCTTTACTTTTTTATTATTTTTTTACTTAAAAAATTGCTCCATTTTCTTGTTTGACCATATTTTAAAATTAAAAAATTAAAACAAAAAAGTAACGGGCCGGCCCGAAGCCCATGGGCCGACCGGCCCGGCCCAATAATATCATCGGGCCAATCGGGCCGGGCCAAAAAAGATACCGTTGATTTTGGGCCACTAATTTTAGAGCCCAGGCCCAACAAAAAAATCGGGTCACTGGGCCGGCCCAGTGGGTCCGGCCCAAATTGACAGCTCTAGCTATGACCAATCCAAAACAATCTCTCTGTTGTTTTAATTCAGGCCCTCTATTTTGTAAAAAAGATTAGAACAAAATATTTTCTTAAAAGGATGGATCTTTTAAAGTAGCTAGTAGATTGATATTAGTTTGAAGTTGTATTGAGATATTATTTACAATATAAATAAAATAGTTTTTGTTCTTGGTGATTAATTTGATAAAAATATAATTAGGGGCCAATTTTTAAGAGTGGAATAGTGCCTCCATATTGTTTGAGACGACCCTGAGAAGAACCAAATAACATTTTTTATACAAAGAAAAATTAATTAATTATTAGCGTCAGTATTTTTAACAGATAAATGATTTATAATTACAATGATTTTACTAAATGAAAATATGGTTTATTTTTTAAAAATCTTTGCAATTACATTTTTTTGCTATAAAATAAACTATACCTAAATAGGGTGTTACAACCTCATGCTCCCACTCCAAGGTTGGTACAAGTGGTAACTGGACTTGGATCCCACTCCAAGATCTCGGGTTCGAATCTTGGGTGTGGCAAAAACACTGTTGGGAGAGGGGGAGAACCACACGGGCTGGCAACGCCAGAAACTCGTAGCCTGCCAGGTTCCCCGGCGTAGATTATTCACCGGCAAAACCGGTGGAAACTACACACCAATGACATGGTAACAAATAAAAACCTCATGCTCCCACCAACATGGGTTGGTCCCTGTGGTAACTACTCTTGGATCCCACCCCAAGGTATCGTGTTTGAATCTTGGGTATGACAAAAACTCTGTTGGGAGGGGAGAACCACACGGGTCGGCAAAGCCGGATACTCGTGGTCAGCCAGGTTCTCCGGTGTAGATTATTCACCGACAAAGCCGGTGGAAACTACACACCACTTACATAGTAACAAAAAAAACAATCTAATGCTCCCGCACGGGCCTGCCAGGTAACTCCAGATCATTGGTGCAGTTCCTCATAAATACCCCCACCGTGACAACACGGCAGAACCACTTTCAAAACAATTCAGGTCAACCATCTCGTCACATCAAAGAATCCACCTCGACTCAATTTTCATGACCCACGAATTTTTTTAGTTAGTCACTGCGTTCGGCGGTGGATACCCTGGTTAGCAAAAAAAAGTCATAAAACAAACATTTATTTTTCTGACAAAAAATAAGAAAAACATTTACTTTTTTTGTTACAAAAGATATTAGTTTTTTTTGGTATTTAACGGGCACTAAGCCCCAAAATGAAAAACACAAAATATAGGAAACAAGTTTGGGAATAGACTTCCCTACAACATCTGAAAGCAATAACGGTTCTAAAAAATTAGGACACTTCTCATAAAATAATCAAATCTTCCCTACAAAAGATGTTTGTTGTTTCAAATAACATATTAATATGATAAAAAAATAACATATTAATTGACTACCCACGGAGTGTTCTAACGCTTTAAATGATAGACTAATATCTACTCGTGCTAATGATCAAATTTCGCAATTGCCAACACTGAGTTTATCCACTTCGAAAATTCTACCCGAGAACACCGGATCGACCTCGTGTCCCATGGTAGATTATATAAGCAAAGAGACAAATCTTAACAACTAACAATATATTCGTAAGAATATAAAAAATAAGGAATATCTAGAGAAATCCAAGGTTAACAAAGTCAAGATTCATGTCGGATGCAAAAGGATCACATAACTACTACGAGTTTGGATTCTTATAAATATTTGTAGGATAAGTTATGAGAGAGTGACACAAACAAAAAGATAATAACATTTATTGCATTTATTATCTTTTTGTTTGTGTCACTCACTAGTGGAAAAAAGACATTTAGCGTCGGTTATCGCCCGATGCTAAATGTCAGACATTTAGCATCGGTTATTTAACCGACGCTAAATGTCACATTTAGCATCGGGTGTTTAGATAACCGATGCTAAATGTCCATATTATCACTGTTTTTGCTGTCTGAAAATGACATTTAGCATCGGTTATTTGAAAACAACCGATGCTAAATGTCCTGATAAATGACATTTAGCATCGTGTGTTTGAAACAACCGATGCTAAATGTCCTGAAAGTGACATTTAGCATCGGTTATTTGAAACAACCGATGCTAAATGTCCTGAAAATAACATTTAGCATCGGTTGTTTTAAACAACCGATGCTAAATGTCTAATTTTTTTTTTAAAAGATAGACATTTAGCATCGGTTGTTTAAAACAACTTATGCTAAATGTCTATTTTTTTAATTGGAAGCTGACTGTTTTGTCTAGCAGTACACTTACAACATCAACATACAATTCATTTAATTTCAAACATGCCTTAAAATTGAAAATTCACTACAAAGAAAGGGACTAGTAGCGACACTTACGTCGCGGCGGTTACCCCCAACTGCCGCCGCTTCAATTGCTCCCCGCGGCGGTTCCAGCTAACCGCCCTTAACAACAAACACCGGTGGCGGTTGCTATATATGTTTGGCGGCTGTTGCGAATTTAAGAAGAAGAAAAATCAAGATGCGCTATTATTTGCGTTTCCGCGCGCGTTTTATCCCAAAGTCTCTTCATCTCAAACACCATTTTTAATTAAGGGAAATTTCAACTAGAGGAAACCCTAACACTCATCTCTTCCTCTTCTTCGTCTCTTGCTTCATCATCTCAGCAACAGAATACCCATAAACTGAAGGTGGAGTAGAGAGAGGCGACACCCAATTAACTAGTCTCTCTCACCGTCTTTCTTATGGTTGCGGATTCGCTGAATGACGTCGCTTTGTGTTCCTCAGAAACAGAGTAGTTCCTCTGTGAGTTGCTACTCGATTAACTGAGTCAATCTCTGAGCGCTTCAGAGCTCTCTTCTCTCTTCGCAACCCAAACCCTCGCTTCGGATTAGTGAGTGAATAGTGGAAGATGAATCAATACTCGCAACCAAGTTCAAGTGAAGTGAGACACGATGATGATTCTGCACTCTCCGATCTCATTATAAGGTTTGTATGTATTATAAAAAAGCAACATGCTCCAATTCTTGAATTTTTCTTTTTGTTATAAGGGGGGAAACAGTTCAGGATATAGGAAGTTTCTAGAAGAAAAATGTATGGTGGATGAAACTTACACTAAAGATCTGGTAGCCCTCTTTCGAGTGCAAGGTACAAGTCCGGATAATATGCAGGCCATCCAAGTTGATCAAGTATGATTCATATTTTTTTTAATTATAAATTCATATTTTATGCGTAAGCTTTTTTCGATTATTGATTATGCATTCAAATTAAAATTGTTATAGGTTTCATGCTCCCTGAATTCATCCTATTGCTATATTCTGCAAACTGAAGCAGCTAACTATACTTGGATTGGGAGTCTAACTTCAGCTAGAGACCATAGTATCCTTGATAGAATGGTGAACCTGCTTAATGTATGTCATTGCCAAGGAAGTGTTTAATAATAAGTTTAGGCATTTGCATCCATTTTATATAATATTACAGGATATTACTGCTTTCTATTTGAGATATTTCTTCTAATGGTTTTCAACTTGTGTATTATACCTTGATGTAATTTGCAGCCAACACGGCAACCTGTATCCGTGAGGGAAGGGAATGAACCTAATATTTTCTGGGACACTCTTGGTGGAAAGGCGGAATATCTCACTTGGTTTAGTATTATCATGGGTGAAATGACAGGGAAAGCATGTCTAATTGATGGTTCTGTTTCTCACCCAAATTTATTGGAACTTCAACTCAGGAGACTTCAAGGTATACTACTTCTACAAATTCGAATTGTTCATGTACAAAGTAGCGTCGAGGCCTTTTTTCGTTCCAAAAATTCTGTGAACTTTGTATTTATTCCATTTTTGTCCAAAACTTTCCAATGCATGTGTATATTATTTTAATGAGATTAATTAAGTGTGGCCTTGATAAAATATTTTAGGTGAAAGAAATATACAATTACACACAGGATGACTTGATTACTGAAGATGTATTATTGCTTGATTGCCAAAGAGAGATTTATGTTTGGGTTGGCTTACATTCAGTTGTCAAATCAAAACAAGAAGCTCTCAACCTTGGCTTGGTAATTTGTCTGCTTTTCACCTGTATTGATCTCATAGATAGCCTTTATAAAAAGGAGTTCTTATTCATAAAAAATCAAGTTTGATAATTGAAATTGAGGTCAAAATTTGAAGGTATCAATATAATACGGACTTACTCTTTGTGACGATGTGTTTCTCATTACAATTGAAATTGTCATGAGCAGAAATTTCTGGAAATAGATGTCCTTGTTGAAGGCATATCCTTGGAAATCCCTATTTATGTTGTAACAGAAGGTGATGAGCCACCATTTTTCACTCGTTTCTTTTCCTGGGATAACTCAAAAGAAAATGTAAGTCTTCTCCTTCTCCCTACAAAGTTATAAATATTGATCACCATACCGGGATGCTTGATTTTGAGAAATACTCAGTTTGACAGTATTGGGGCTTTTCAAATGATATGGTATTGTTGCAGATTATTGGAAACTGCATATATTCACTGAGCAAGTCTACTGATAACTTGTCTTTGAGAGTGAAGTCCTATTAGAGTTGAAAATGCGTTTTGAGATTGGAATTGTTTCTCATGAGCTTAATTGATTGGAATTCCTCAGTAATAGTTTGAAACGCTTTCTGACTTAGGTTCTATTAGGCATCAGCTTAACTGATTGGAATACCTTCATCTCCCTACATATATAGTTCCTGGCTTTTGTATGGTGAACTCCTGAACAAGGTAACTCAATTTTTGTCTTCTTGATGTTTATCCTGCATCCTGCATATTTATCTTTAATATTTTTGGGCATTTCTGATAGCAAACTGAAGTAGTTGTAATTACTTTACTCTTGACTAATTTTAAGAATTTCTTGGACCCCAACAAGCACAGTAACATCGCATCTGGTTTTTAATATTGGTTATGATGGCTTTGTTTTTAAACTTCTGGTAGCTAGATACTGGAAGATTTGTGCATAACTCGGCCCCTTGGCTGCCCTTTCGTTTGTCCAAACCTTTTGGAAGATTTGTGCTAGATATTGGATTCAACTTCTAACTCAATTCAAAAGCAGAATCTCTAATCCCATCTCTGTGATAATTTTTAGCACCTTCTGACAGAAATTTTTTAGCAGAGAATACCAGTGTAGCAGTGTACAGATCTTTGTAACTGAAGTCTCTCTTCGATCCAATTTTTGGTCGTCTGTTTATGAGGGGAAGCCATATGGCTCATGTTTATGATTTTTACAAACCTGATCTTGCTAGTGAATATCCGGTAAGCTTTTCAATCCCTTTTCGTCACTGTCAGAGCATTTGTTTGAGATCATATGATTTGAAAACATTGATATTCATGTCTGTTCTATACTTCTACTCATTAACCACATGTTTTTATGTTGTAGGTTGTGGATGGAAAACTTTCACAAACTTGTTATCTCAAGGCTCTTGATTCTTGTTATAAACATTTCTGTCACAAGTCTCTAATTTCTTGAGAACTTGTTTTATTATATTTAGTACCTAATTATATTTACTTTTACAGGTATGAGAAACTGGAGGGAAAACAATATTCTCTTTCTGATGCTGAGTACTATGTATTTCACTCTCCTTATAACAAGGTAGTTAGACTTCTAAGAATTTAGTATTTAATGTACTACCAATGCTAGGACCTTTTACAACTTTATCTGATGATGAGAGCTACCAATGCCGGGATCTCGAAAAGGTACGAGAGCCTATATATGCAAAAGTAATCTTCTGTTTCTTTTAGAAATGGACAGTATAGAAACATTTTTGCTGACCATGTGCAATATTATTGATTTTGAAGGCATCTCAGCAAGTTGCAAAGCCTCTATATGATGAGAAGGCACAACCAACTACTTTGATACCAAAGCAAGTCGGCAACATGTACACCGCGTCTCTCTATGCAGCATTTGTATCCCTAATTCACAACAAGAATACCGCATTGGTGAATATTCTGACTACTATCTACGACACATTTAGCGTCCCTGCGATAATGTTTCCTGCAGTCAACGGTGTGGTTGCCAATGGTCAATGATTTTTAGCATATATATGCAATGAGCAATAAATGGAAAGTAAACTTTGCATAGAATGAAGGGTAGTTTCTTGTTTGTATTATTAGTTTTGGATTTCCATCATCAAGAGTTGCCAGTTCAGATATTTTATTTTGCAGATGTAGCTACTTTTAAGTCAAAATTATATCTTTTTCTGTACTATTTTTCCCATTTTAAGGGCTCAAAATTAGTCTTGTAAAAAAACTCAAAAAAATATAATAAATGATTTAGAGGTTAAGAGTATCAAATAACAAATTTCATGATTGAAGAAATCACTACAATTGAGCTTATATAGAGCTCAGGATTGGTCTCTCTTCGATCAGGTTTGTAAAAATCATAAACATGAGCCATAAACAGACACAAAAAAATTAATTATAAAAAAACTAAAATTGATAGACTCGCGACGGTTTACAACCGCCACCATATTAAAATAAAAATAATTTTTATCTTTTTGCGGCGGTTTAGAACCGCCACTAGCCTTAAGCGTGGAAATCTGGTTGTCCTTTTGCGGCAGTTACAACCCGCCGCTAAACGCGCGGCCGTTTGTGTGACGGTTTCCAGAACCGCCGTGAAAACACTCTGCCGACGCTCAAATCCACGGCGCTTCCTGAACCGCCGCCAGAAGCCAATAACGGCGGTTTAAACCGCCGCCGCTGAGAAATCCAACCGCCGTCGTTCCTCCGTTTTTGCGTAGTGATTGTATTTGAACATGAACAATTGTATTCTAAAAAATGTTATGACTAAATCATTGACTTAAAATGGTGGGATTGAAAACAAATGAGGAATTGGGCACTAAAATTGACAATTTGCTAGCTAACATATTGCTTCTCAAGAAGGCTACCACAGAATGCCAAATCAAATCTCTCCTCAGGGGGGTCTGTAACACCCAAAATAATTTAATTAATTATTTGATTAAATTATTTAGGTATTACATTGTTATAATTTTATTAAATTATTAATATAGTGATTTATTTAAATGAAGGGAGTAGTGTCCGGTAATTACGGAGCGGTAAGATTGGCCCAAGAGCCCAAGCCCATTGACTTAGGCTCCTAGGCGCTAGGGAGTGATGCAATTCGCATCATTTGAGAGGAAAAGAAAGAAAGGCTTGCGAAATAGAGAGAGGAGAAGAGAGAAAGGGGTGTACGGCGCGCACAAGGAGAAGAGGAGAAGAAGAGGATTCGCGAATTCCAAGGGAGAGAAGAGAAGCTCGGTTGCTGTGGTTTCATGGTGTTCCCGTGGAGAGATCATCATCTTCGGAAAACCTAAGGTAAGGGTGGGTCTTACTTTATAATAGGGTTTATAATGGGATGTATGTTAGGGTGGGGTTCTATCTACCTAATAGGTCCTATGAAGGGGTCATATGTGGGGGTTAGGGTTTTGACTTGTGAATTACAATATATGCTCATGTTATCTTTCTATATGATTTGAATTGCTATGTAAAAATTGATGTTTGATGATGATTTGTAAAAAAATTGGTGCTTGATGTTGATTATAAAAGAAATTGGTGTTTTGATGTTGTCTTGGATGTATATGAGGTGTTGGTGAATTTTGTGATGTTGATGTTCAAGTCCTAAGCGCCTTAGGCGCCATTGTTTTTGCCATGGGCGCATGTTGCTGTCTGTGTTGCGTCTCTGTGTTGCTGTCTGGGCGCCATGGGCGCATGTTGCTGTCTGTGTTGCGTTTCTGTGTGGCTGTCTGGGCGCCATGGGCGCATGTTGCCTGCTGTGTTGCTGTTTGTGTCTGTGCTGGGCGCCAGGTTCCCTGTGCTTGGGCGCCAAGGGCGCCTAATTTTGGCTGCCCGTGTTGCGTTCCTAAGTTGTGTTTCCGTATAGTTATGTTGCCTGGATGTCATTGGTGCTGAGTTTTGGTTGCTAAGTTGCGTATTCTGAAATGTCACTGGGATCCCCTCCCCTGGGCGCTAGTTTCTGCCTGCGCCAGTTTTTCTGTGTTGCTGGGCGCCAGGATCCCTTTCCTGCGCCAGTTTCTGTGTTGCTGTCTTGCTGGGCGCATTCTGTGTTGCTGTCTTGCTTGGCGCTAGGATCCCCTTCCTGCGCTAGTTTCTGTGTTGCTGTGTTGTTGGGCGCCAGGATCCCCTTCCTGCGCCAGTTTCTGTGTTGCTCTGTTGCTCGGCGCCAGGATCCCCTTCCTGCGCCAGTTCCTGTTGCTGGCCAGTTTCCAGCGTGTTCCCTGCTAGGCGCCCAGGCTGGGCGCCATTTTCAGGATGTTGCCCAAATGTTCCCCGGTTTTGTTTTTGACATATCTTTTGACTCGGGTGTCCGTTTTAAGTGTTTCAAAGTGCGTTGCGAAGCTTATTCAGTTCTCTACCTGTATGTTCTATTTTTAAAGTAAAAATTATTATTTTTCTGACAGTTTCTGGGCGCCTCAAGTGGCTGTCCCCGTTGGTCGGTGTTGTCGGTGTTATAAAACTATTTCGGTGATTAAAACCTTTTGATGTGTCAATATGATGTGTTGATTTTAATGACGATGGGTCTAATGACCAAATGATAATGACGTTGTTAATGACGATGGGCCTAATGGCCAAATGATGATGATGATATGGATGATGTTGCTGTTGTGATGACTTTGATCTGTTAGTTTGTTCATGAAGTCGCATGCATTACATATGCATATATATTGACGATGTAAGGTTTCGGCCTTCGAGCAATTGACGATGATGATGCTCAAGTATTGACGATGTGCCCAATGGCAAATTTATTAACGATGATGGTACCACATGCATATGCCCCATGTGGGTTGCATTTCATACATTTATTCATATCATTGGTGATATTACCATAGTTGCGATATGTGGTTGTTATAGAGGCATATATGTTGATATTGCTGTGATTTATATATATAAATATGGATGTTGTTATATGTGGATGATGTAGTTCACTACTCTGGCATATTGCCTATTATGAACTTTATTATACTGTTTGAGACTCACCCCTTATGTTGAATATTACTCTACAAGTAACCGTACGTGAAGGCTTTTAACCCTTCATTCCTCGAGTCGGTCGTTGCTCTGATACGTAGCACCTGGGGGGCGAACATTAGTTATTTTAGCTGTTCTGATATGTGATACTGTTGGATGTTGTATTAGTACCGTTATAACGATGTTTTGGGAACTGTTCCCTTTTTATTCCGCTGCGTGAGGGTGAACTTTTATTGTGTAGACTGGCTAGTTGTTGAGGGTTTGCCCATTATCTGATGAGCTACGTATCATGTCTTTTGAAATGATGATTTATTATCAAATTGTGTTTGTTGATTTGAAGTAAATGTAGCATCCCTTTTTGGATGTACATAAAAATGATTTTTTAACTCTGATATTTTTATTATAAATTGCCGGGTAGAATTGGGGTTTTACAGGGTCACCAATGAAGTCAAATACTGCATCTGCATTTAAGAAATCCTCATCTGCTGTATAGCTGCAGTTGGGATAAACAAAAAAAATATTTAGAAAGTAAAGATGGCTGACAATGCTAACATTTTTTAACATACATTTAAAGGAAAACCAGAAGCCATAAACATTTCTTATGATTAATTAACCTCATATGAAAGAGCTATTGTATTAAATTACATTGCTGCATATTGCATGTAAGGTAATGAACAAAATATAATTTCAGGATTCATGTATTGAATATAATATACCCGCTCTTTGTTATTATACATTTCATCCCAGCTCCTTTAGCAGCTGCTAGGCCTATGGCCCTGTCCTCCACCACAACACATCTGTAGAATGCATCAAAATATCAACTCATTCTAAATTCTTGTAAATGAGTTAAACTTAAGCGCCACTAATGGAAAAAAGGCTTTTCATATCGGTTAAAATTGACATTTCATATCAGTTCCCGAACCGATGCCGAAATTTAAAAAATAGGGACATTTCATATCGGTTCCTGAACCGTTATGAAAAGTTGTTTTTATATCGGTTGCCCCTAGAACCGATATGAAAAGTCTCTTTTTTTTAAAAAAATGATTTTTAACATCGGTTTATATGGGAACCGATATGAAAAGTCTATTTTTTTTAAAAAAGATGATTTTTAACATCGGTTTTCTATGGGAACCGATATGAAAAGTCTCTTTTTTAAAAAAAAAAAAACACGGTTGTCTTCCATCAACTCTAGATCCTTCTGTAATAATTCTTTTACGGACCACGTATATTGTTTGAAAATATAAACACCAATATTAAATAAAAACATCCAAAATCAACATGACAAGGAGATATGCAAGTTACAAATCAAAAATTTGATACATTGTATTATAGAGGCAAGAACTGTGGCAAAAAAACAACTATGGTCAGGATACACACAAAAAAAAGTGAAGAATTTAAGATTTAGATGCTCCATACTTTCTTCCTCACTGTATCTACCGCCTTTGACAAAATCCCCAGCTATTTAAAGATTCATTATGTACCTCTTCTACAAGATCCCCAACTATTCCTCTGACAACCTCACACAGATTGTTTTCAGTAAATGATTCATTGATCCAGAAACGGATGTCCTTGTAGCAAGGAGGGTATTGTGAAGGGAAAATGAGGAGAAGGATTAGAATGTTTACACAAGATTTAGCTAATTTATCTAGTCACAATATAACTTCGATATAAATTCCTCATGGTGAATAACAACATAACCCCAAAGGTCCAAGCATAAAAAAGTTTTTGTAAGATTGTCAAAGATTCACATATTCAACGAGTTCATTTGACATGAATGAAACTAAAATGCAGAAAATATACTAAGTTTAGAAATAAATGTCATTCGAATTATATTGTGACAAGGCCTTTAACATAGTAAAGTATCAAAGCTATGGGCTGATGCATTTCTAAGTCTAATCATATTATGCTATATAGATTCACAAAACTCACCACAACCTCTCACAGAACAACGTAAAAAATACAGCAGAGTTTTGCATAAAAATTATGTAGGTTATCTTACATTTCAATCACATACAACTTACAATAGCAGTAAGGAATAACAGAATATCAAACAATGAACTACTCAGCAAAATGACAACAGATGTAGACACTAGCTCAAAGATCCACGCAGTCACAACCAAGGAGGTTTAGTTAAACCAAGTCAAACAGAATATATAAACTGCATTTAGTTAAACCAACGCTGTCCTCACCAAGGAGGTTTCTAATCCTGTCAGCAACGAATTCATATTTGTCTGTTATGATAACAAGGAAACACAAAACACACCCAAATTACCAAAGTTATAATTACAGACCACATGTAGAAACATTAATGTCTTCCATGCTAGCCACCATACATCCAACTCTACAACAAAATAATCATGTCATAATTTGGACTTCCTCTTGCTCCTGCCAATATATAAATAAAAAGGAAATCACAAGATACCTTGAACCCATTGATTTGCCAGCGAGTATGAGGGGATGGCCAGGGTAGTTAGTTGCAGTTTCCTTGACAATATTTGAGTGACACTCCACCAGTTTTCTGCCTTAGGAGGAGCCCTCTTTTTCCCACCAGACATGTCTAGTCAATGGCAAACACGTTACAATAGATATAAGATTCCCTTAACAATACAGAAGTACTTCAGAATTGAGATAATACAATCATCTCAAGGTTTGCTCAACTAGATTTCAATCATGCTTTTTTTATTCTCTTAAATAAATGTAAAGTCATCTAGATAATGAAAGCAGTTATAATGTGTAAATTTGACTCTAAGCGCAATTGAATGAGAAAGCAATGGAAAGAAACTCACAAGGATAGTCAAAAGTAACAACATCAGCAGCGTGGAGCGCCTCTTTCAACACACTCTTCCATCTAAGCATCCTGTCAGAAGACGAAGGAGAACCGGCACCGTGAGCGAAGATCACCACCGGGGACGGGGACGGAGACAGAGACAGCTTCTTCTTAAGCGGGTCTAGGATCCACATTACAGAAATTCGAATCAAGTCAAAAAAGAGGAAATCAAAAGATGAATCGAAGAAAAGGAAGATGGAGATTTAGGATTAGGGTTTCACCTTTGCAATCGAGTTTGTAACAGCGCTTGACGAGCCTGGCGCTACCGTTAGCGAATTCTCTGAGCGGATCGAAGACAGAATCAATGGTGAGTTTCACAAACGTCATGAGGGCAAGGAAAACCACAACACTGAGAGAATGAAATGAAGAGAAGGAGAGTAAGGTAGAATGATTTACCGAGGGGAAGAAAAACTACAAAGATGATGGCACGGAGAACCACAGTGATGAGCGATGAGCGACAAGCAGCAAAACGAAGGTTGAGGTACGAGCGAGAACCACGGTGATGAACGATGGAAGAGATGAGGGAGAGTACGAACGGTGAATGAGAGTGAGAGGGAGCAAATAGAGATGGGAAGTAGAAAAGCTTAACTTTTTTCGTTTCTATAACGGGTGGTTTTGTGACCCGTTATGGAAGCCTAAATTTTTGGACTTTCTATAACGGTTATGCAAGGGAATCGATATGAAAGATGGTTTTTGCACTTTCTATATCGGTTCATGTGGCAACCGATATAAAAATTGTAATTTTAATTACAAAACTGCAACCACGTCACTTTTAATATCAGGCCGTTTTTAACCGATATAAATGACAGTTATAAAAGACATTTTTTCCACTAGCTATCATAAAACCACCTGCTGTATCAAACGTAACCAGAAACCATAGGACTGTATAGCATTTTAAATGGACCATAATTTTATTACAAGTTGTTAGCAAATAGGAATTACTAATATCATGAGATACCTTGAAGGTTCAACACCCAGAGTGCTGGCAGCTAGTAGATAGATAGCCTGTCACAACGAGCATAACACAATTAGTTTCATAGATCATACCATACTGTACATTTAATCATTAAAAAAAGAAAGGCTGCGTATTCAACTTGAGTATAGTATATCATGTTGCTCCACTACAAGAAAATTCTATAGATAGAGTCACTGAAATTCCGGAACATCAAAACACATAAACTGATCTTCACAGTTGGGCATAAAGGACTTCTAACCATTTGTGTTTCATTTTCAAGGGGACTTTTGGTTGAATGGATGAAATTCTATGTTAATACGTAGATCTGCAAAATAGTACTATACTTGTACAGATGTACTTAGACTGTGTCTTGAGAAAACTACCAAATTAGCATTGGAAGGAAAGATGAATATCTTACTGGATCAGGCTTTTTTTTGGGAACCACATCTCCTGCAAATATCTTGATTTTTTCTGCTCGCTCAGGTCTAAGCAACAAAATGCAATCTACACATAAAATACTGAAATTCTCATCACAAACCAGAAGAACCTCCCAATGGTTTCCATCTTAAATCATATATCAAGGAAAAGTGGGGAAAAAAAAGGTAGTGCTAGAACAAAATGAAAAGCTTTCAGTCTACCTTTTCTTCTCTTCTTTCTTTTGTTTTTCGATGGCAGTTTTGCGCTCTACTGACCAAAGGCTTGAACTGGAAGATTTATGAGCAGGAGACAATGAGGAACTCCTACTTCTATGTCTTCTATATCGTTTTGCAGCTGATGATCGGCTTCGACGGTGCCTTGGAGTTGTAGAAGGACTTTTACGCCCTCTTGGTGAAATAGAATGACTTTTCGCCTGTATGAAGATACACATGATCATGAGCACTGAACCTCAGCAACCAAACAGCTATAATAAGTGAATATAAAGCCTGCCCACATAGTGCAATTGATTAGGCAGAAATAAGAAGCTATTAGTCCATTTCTGTCTAGAAAAAGAAGCTACCAGAAATAAGCCAAAGAAGATACCTTCTGCTTGCACCATCCCCACTCATTGACAGTTCCATCAAGTTGCTGTACCATAAAATTGTCAATTTCTGTCTGCTTGGTTGTGTCCTGTAAACACATATAACAAATAATTAGCTGCCTACAAACAGCATGATTTATACAATATACTATACCCATTTTATAGCTGCACAATACCTTGCCAAGCAGAGCAGGTGCTATAATTGCATTAACATTCTCCAAAGCCTAAGCCAAACAAGTTTGGAATCTTATCATTAGATCCAATTATTAAGAAAATAAAAATAAATTTACCCCCCTCCATCAGACACAAATTTTAAAAAACAAATCTATCATGTCTGGGCCTGTGAAAGTATCACCACAATGTCTTCCATTGCATGCATTAATCTGCCAAGTGAAGTATATATAAGTGAGGTTAGAAATAAGGGAGTAACTATTAGCACCCAAATATTTGCTAGCATGCATCCCCTCCTAGAAAATTTCATGGACAAAATCATCTCCATACCACTGGATCAGGAGCATCCTTTTGCTTGCACATGATCCATGGAACTCCAATATCTAGTGAAACTGCCATTTTTGCAGCCCATTGGACATAATCATCTCCATCCACTTCATAAGCAAGTTGGATTTGGTTGTACTCATTCTCAACCTACATTTCATAAATAAAAAGAAATTGTAAGGATATTGTTGTATATAATACTGAGAACTAAACAAAATATCAATAGACTTGGTAGAAAAATGATGTTGAAAAATCAAACCTGAGCCAAAATGATGGGGCCTCCTTGTGGAGCAAAGAGCTTCTCTTCTTTCATCTTTTGTATAATAGTTGATACATATTGTTTCATATGCTTCTGCAAATCATAAAGCATTTCACATTTCAGTAATCTTAATTCATAGCATCAATTTCCAGAAACTAGAAGCACACATATTATATAATGGAGAACAGAATACAGTTGGTTACCTTGAAAGGTTCATTGTTAGATCGGAATATGATGTCAGGAACCTCAAAACAGATCTTGTCCAAAGCCTACAATGTTACACAATCACAACATCAACAACCAAAAACATTCATATACACAAAAAACTTAGGGTTTCGAAGGGAACTTACATCAAGAACTTAGGGTTTCGAACGGATCTTGGAACTTAGGGTTTCGAAGTTCTTTGCAAAGTTCTTTCCACTTAGGCGACGGCGAGCAAGGTGACGACGAGCTAGGCAACGGCGATGGAGAGAGCTGAGAACGGAGAGAGCTGAGAACGGAGAGAGTTAAGAACCAAACGTTGCCTCCAATAAACAGAGACATGAGAACGGAAAGCTGAGACGGCGATGGCGAGTAAGGGACGACTTCCTGAGACGGCGACGGCGAGCAAGGTCCTCCTGAGATGGCGACGGCCTCCTTTGGGTTTCGAAAACGCGAGTGAGAGAGCGAGAAGTTGGGTGAGAGAGTTCAGAGAGCGAGATGTTGGGTTTCGAAAACGCGAGAGTGAGAACGCGAGATGTGTTGAAGGAATGAGAGAGTGATCTTCAGAGAGTAAGAGTTCAGAGAGTGAGAGAGTGAAGAGAAGGAGAGAGTTCAGAGAGTGAGCATGAAGAGAACGATGAGAACGAACGCGAGATATGCGATGGAAAAATTGGGAAAAAAATAAAAGGGGACATTAAGCATCGGGTGTTTAAACAGCCGATACTAAATGTGTGCCTCTAGCACATTTAGCATCGGTTGTTTAAACACCCGATGCTAAAGGTAGGCGCGAAAACTAAAAACTTTTGTTTAATTGCAAAATTGCCACCGCGCCTACCTTTAGCATCGGTTGTTCAAACAACAGATGCTAAATGGTGTTTTTTAATGTCAAATTTCCACTAGTGACTCTCTCATAATTTGTCCCACAAGTATTTACGAGAATCCAAACTCAATTAGAAATTCAAAATACAAGTTCAAAATGATTCAGTAATAAAGATGACATTCAATTTCGAAAAAAAATAAGGTATGCTCACATAATTTCTGAAAGTCGGATTAAATGAAAAATAAATTCCGGAGTAATCTATAGCTCACCTCAAAAAAAAAAATCAACTAATTATTTCAGTCAAAAGTCAAACAACTAATTTATGAATGTCATCAAAGAATTCAGTCAAACAATTAATGACATTTACGAATATCATTAATAGCTTATACCCTTATTTTCAAATTACTGAGAATTATATATATAAATATAATAGGTGCTAAGGTGTGAAACCAAGAGAAATCGCTTATCTTATGGTAGGAGAAGAAAATTTATAAAAGAAAACAAAATGACTCATTTCTCTTCTCTTATGATACTTTTTCTTTTATGTGTTTCGTCCACTTATGCAACCAAGGTTGTAGATGAAAATACCATCTGCAGTAAAGCTAAAAACCCTTCATTTTGTTCAACTCTTCTAAAGTCAAAGCCTGGTTCAAGTAAAGATCTTGTTAGCCTTGCACAATATATTGTAGAAGTGGTTCATGCCAACATTACCAACACAAGCAATCTAATCACGAAGCTACTTGCACAAAGTGGTAGTGATGAGGCAGCAAGATTTTATTACAGTAGGTGCTTATATCATTTTGGGGAAAAAGGTGGTGCCCTTGCTTCAGTTAAGGAAGCTGAAAATGAATTGGAGATGGAAGATTAAAAAGGTTTGGATGAATCTATGACTGACATCTGGTATGATGTTTTTATTTGTCTTACAAGGGAATCTCCATCTGATCCTCCTTATCACGACACCTCTTTGCTCCCTAAATATGGTGAAGTTATATATCAGGTTATTGATATTATGCATATTATAATATCTTATCTGGTAAAAGCCTAACTGATTAGCAGCATATGTCTAGTTAGTTACCGACTTCACAATTTGTGTTTCTTGCAATAAATGATTCAATGTCATGGTTAAGATTTGAAATTTCTTGAAAGAATCCACCAATAATTATGTTGATTAAAATCTACTTATTTAAGCTTGTGTCTGTTTCTATATTCAAACAAACAGTTTTTTTTTGACAAATCTATTCAAACGAAATCCCAGGAAGGGGTTAGCCTGAGGGGCAACGAGCGAAGTCGAAGGAGGGTAAAGGAAGAGAAAGCACGAAGATAAAATGTGGGGAACGGTTGAACATCAAGCGAAGGAGCAAGGCCGTGAAAGGCGGAGCGAGAGAGTTCACCCCACTAACCGTGCTAGTGGGATCGTGGGTAGTTACTCCGCCTCTTTAGGGCTTAGGAACAATGATAATCGTTGATCTTAGATCAATCCAACGATAGGCAAGTGTTGGCTATAGTAGTGGCCGACGAGGGCCTATGTATATAAATAGGAGGAGGATAATTGTACAGGACACACATCAATCAATCAAACTCTACATATATTTCAATTTACCTTATTTATCGTACATTATCTTTACTTTCATGCATTAGGCCAGTAGAATAATCCAACTCTCGCGTCCCATTCAATCAACCTGACCTTTCTAGAGGAGTCAGGATACCCACAGTCAAGTAGCAGAGTTCCCACGGCTAGGACCTAAGAGTTTGACGACAAAACAAATTGGCACTCCCAGTGGGACAGGAACGGGTGAACAGACCTCTGTGTTTGATTCTCCTGGACTGGATTATTGTTGGCATATGCACTTGTGCTCCGATAAAAGCTTAAGTATGGAATCACCTTCGGCCTCAAAGAAGGCAACTGCTTCCAAAGGCAAAATCATGGAGCCGGTAGGTGTTTCGAGGAATACTGCCTTAACAGTTACTGTTGAGTCGAATGAGCCACCTCACCAAGAGGAGGAATCCGTGGTCATGACCACATCATTCATTCGGCAACAAATTGATATGGGGATACATGACATAATGTACCAAGTGTCCCAACAATTGGCTGACATATGCTAACCTATGGTGCACAATGAAGTGCAACAAACCAATGAATTGGAACAAAGGCACACGACGCAAGGAAGCAGCGCTGCGAACCCCATTTTCCCCGACCAATCGCAGAGAGGACAATCAAACTCCATGGGAGGCACGCATCAGACTCTGCCATACACCAACCCTGTTGGACATCAGCAGGCATCCTCCTTTAACTCTATGGGAGGCATGCATCAGTGTCCACCGAGTGGGAGTTTGACTGGGCCTCAACAGGCGTTCCCTCATCAGGTATATCCTATTCATGTAATTCCTCAGCTTGGTACTTTTGCCACTACCAACACTAGGGGGCAGTCTATGGCGAATGTCACCGAGTGGATGACGCAGACAGCAGTAGAAGCAACAGCATCTAGAGTGGCCTCCAAATCACGCTCACAGAAAATGAGGCAACAAAGGGCGAGAGATTTTAACAGAATGGGGGAGACGCTTCAGATGCTCACTTCGGCCAGAGAAGGGAACACCCAGACCAACCCCGCAGCCACTGTTGCTACGACGTTGGAACAGGGCTTCCTAAAACCGACCGAGGACATAGCTCCGGAGCAGCAAACACTCAACGTAGCTGGCCCTAGTGCACCCACTGAGAAGGAGGAAGAGCCGAACCCCATGATAGAGATGATGGATGTGCCCTATAGTCCGCTCACCAAGGCAGTGATAGAGTGTCTGTATGGGCCCAACAGCCCGAAACCACCACAGCCAGTCAGTGTACCCCAGGTTGAAGGAACTATGACAAAAGAATAACTTGCAGAGGACGATCTCTTGAGGGAAGATGAAGAGAACCCCTTTGGCCCATTGGATTTTGATGGGGATTCCTTGACAGGGTGAATCCTTGATGACATCATGGACGGGGCCGATGGAGAATGTTATTTTGATATAGAAATGGTGGGCCTTCTCCCACCAGAATTCTGGGAAAATAAGGATCAGCCAAAAGCTTTCGAGGGAGATGTCTTTGCTGAGGAAGCCGAATGGGCTACCTTAACATAGCCCAAGGAGGCAGTTACGGAAGGGATGCTGTTTGAGAAACCCGTGGCAGAAATGACTAAACACTTGAAGCCATTGGACATCAAAGCCCATCTGAATGGGAAGCTGTTTAATCGGGTCTTCATAGATGGTGGTGTTGTGCTGAACATTATGCCATTAGCCACCATGAAGAAGTTGGGGAAGAATGCCGAGGACCTCATCTCAACCACCATGACTAGTTTCATGGGCCACCCATCCCACGCTTTGGGAGTGTTGGTGGCCGATGTAACAGTTGGGACCAAGGTAACTCGCTCGGCCTTGTTCGTCATAGAAGGAAAGCCCTCATATGCTGTAATCTTGGGGAGGGATTGGATCCATACCAGTGAGTGTGTTCCCTCTACTCTGCATTCGAAGCTAATGCTATGGATAGGAGATAAGGTGGAAATAGTGGAGGCATATCCTAATCCAATCCCTGCAGAGGTGAAAATGTTTGAGGCTGTTTTCTACTCCCCTCACTTGCATCCTATTTCCATCCCAGTAAATTATGAAGAAGGAGGCATAGAACCATGTGATTGGACTAAGAGAGGTTTTGAATTCAAAATGTTGGCCGACCCACGGCCTGGCAATAAGGATGATTAATCTCCCAACAGAAGTACAGAGCCTGATGGATCGGCTGCACCTATTCCAAATCGAATCCAGCATTGAGGAGGCTATGTTTGGTGAAATGAATGAAGAGCACGAACACTCGGAACACCTCTATCGAGAGGCTTCGGATGACCCCGTTGACGGGACGCTGGCCGAACCTCCCTACATAGAGCCCATACAGAGGAAGATACCCATGTTTGAAGCTCAAGATCCTCTGTTGGAAGTGAACCTAGGGAGTGAAAGTGAGCCGAGCATAACTAAGGTTAGTGGCAAGCTACAACCCCAACAGCGAGATCAGGTGGTAGCTTTGATAAAGGACTACCGTGACTGCTTTGCATGGGACTACCATGAAATGTCAGGCCTTGATAGAGCCTTGGTAGAGCATAGGTTACCCATCAAGGAAGGTTGCAAGCCCCATAAGCAGTCACCAAAGAGGTTCAACCCACAGCAAATGCCATAAATCAAAGCAGAGGTGGAGAGATTGCTCAAGGCAGGATTCATAAGAACTGCAAGGTACGTAGAATGGCTGTCTAATATAGTCCATGTGATCAAAAAGAATGGCCAGGTCAGGTTTTGTATTGATTACAGAGATCTAAACTTGGTCACTCCAAAGGATGAGTATGGTATGCCTGTGGCTGATATGCTTGTTGATGTCACGGCTAACAATGCCATCTTGACTTTTATGGACGGCTGTTCTGGTTATAACTAGATATACGTGGCCGAGGATGACACCCATAAGACTGCCTTTAGGTGCCCTGGCGCCTTAGGCATCTATGAGTGGTTGGTAATGCCTTTTGGCCTCAAAAATGCAGGAGCCACATACAAAAGGGCCATGAATGCTATTTTATATGACCTCATTGGTAAAAGCATGGAGGTATACATTGATGATGTGGTGGTCAAATCCAAGAGTTTCGAAGCCCGCCTAGTGGAGCTTGAACAAGCTCTAAAACGGATGAGGCTCCACAATCTCGAGATGAACCCTGCTAAATGTGCTTTTGGCGTATCTGTAGGCAATTTTCTAGGTTTCTTAGTGCACAACCAGAGCATTGAAGTAGACAAGAACAAAGCTCGAGCTATTCTAGAGGAAAGACCCCCCCCCCCCCCACAAAACTAAGAAGGAGCTGCAGAGTTTACTAGGCAAGATCAATTTCCTAAGGAAAGTCATCGCCAACTCGGCAGGAAAGACAAAAGCTTACTCACCCTTGTTGAGGATAAACAATACTGAGGAGATGATATGGGGACCCAAACAACAGGAAGCCTTTGACCAGATCAAGGCTGCCTTAACTAATCCCCCTATCTTGGTGCCTCCGCAGCCTGGGAAGCCTTTGAAGCTATATTGCGGCCGAAGACCAAACTATCGGCTGCTTGTTAGCCCAAAATGATGATAATGGCACCGAGCGCGCTATATATTATCTTAGCAGGATTCTCAGTGATGTTGAGACAAGATATTCTCCTATTGAGAAGCTGTGTCTATCTTTGCTTAATGCTTGTACTAAACTTGAATATTATCTTTTACCTAAAGAAGTTTTGGTCGTGTGGAAAGTGGATATTATCAGGTATCTCCTTAACAAGCTCGTCTTACAGGGAAGACTGGTCAAGTGGGCCATTAAGTTAAATGTGTTTGCCCTGACTCATATGCCTCTGAGAGCAGTCAAAGAACAAGCTTTGACCGATTTCTTGGCTCAACATCCTTGTGTAGAGATACACAACACTCTAGCCGAGTCTACTAAATACTTGGGCCTAAAGCCTTGAGTCCTCATGTTTGATGGATTAAGCACCCAAACAGGGGCAAGCATTGGAGTAGTCATTACCAGTCGTTGCGGTCAAACTTGGAGGTTCATGTGCAGGATAGGGGATCAAACTTCCAATAATCAAGCCGAGTACGAGACCTTGATCATAGGACTTGATATCCTGGCCGCCATGAAAGCCCAATACGTAGAAATAAAGGGGGATTCACAGCTGGTGATTAAGCAGAGTAGTGGGGAATACAAGTGTTACAACATGAAACTCGGACAGTTGCGAGCTTCTGCGTAAAACTTGTTGAAGTTGTTCGCTGATGCAGTTATCATGTATGTCCTCATAAGAGAGAACCAAGAGGCAAATGATTTGGCCCAACAAGCTTTGGGTTACAAGGAGTTGGTGGTCGAAGTATTGCAATAAGATGCCCTGGTCCCGGCCAAAGAGGATCCTGCTAATGCCTGGATGAGAGTGTTGACAGAGTACCTCCGTAATCAGACGGCTGACACTGACTTCAAAACCAAGCAGATGGCACTGAAGTATATCTTGATAGGGGACGACCTGTATAAGAGAAGCGCCAATGGGGTGTTGTTGCGATGCCTCAAAAGAAAGGATGCTCATATGGTGATGGCACAAATCCATGCAGGGATTTGTGGTGCACATAGATTTGGCCCCATCATGAAATGGCTGATCTATAGACATGGATACTATTGGCCGACGATCACGGCTGATTGCTTCCAGTTTGCAAAGGGATGTGATGCTTGCCAGCTGCATGGACCAATTTAGAGAGTACCTGCAGACGAGCTCCATCCCATTGTCAAACCTTGGCCATTCAGAGGGTGGGCCATGGATCTAATCGGTAAGATATACCCTCCGAGCTCAAAGGGCCATAACTTCATTATTGTGGCCACCGATTACTTCACTAAGTGGGTGGAAGCTGCGCCTTTAGGGAGTGTCAATCAGGCCGCAGTGATTAAATTCAAAGACAACCAAATCATATACAGATTTGGCATTCCTGAAACCATCACGGCCGATCAAGGCACAATGTTCACCGGGAAACAAGTGGTGGTCTTTGCTCAAGAATATGACATCAAGATGAGACACTCGACTCCTTATTATGCTCAAGCTAATGGACAAGCAGATGCTACAACCAAGATCATCATTCAGCTCATCAAGAAGAACATTGAGGATAAGCCTCGGCGGTGTCACGAGACCCTTAACGAGGTCCTTTGGGCCATGAGAAATTCTAAGTCCACGGCCACGGGGGCGACTCCCTATCGTTTAGTCTATGGGCAGGATGGCGTGCTACCATTAGAATATCAACAGGCCATGTTAATGGAATTGGACTCGGTGGACGATGACAGACTGGCTACCCTCAGCAGAATTGAGGTGAATAAAGCCAAAACGGCCCAAGCCTACAACAAACACGTCAAGCCAAAGAAGTTTGTTGAGGGCGATCTTGTGTGGAAGACTATTCTGCCACTTGGGAGGAAAGATCCCCAGTTTGGCAAGTGGTCCCCGAATTGGGATGGGCCCTACGTTGTGAGTGAAGGGTACGACAGTGGGGCATACCGTCTGATTAGGCTAGACGGAGAAGAGTTCGAAACGAAAATCAATGGCAAATATCTCAAAGCATATTATCCTACTCTATGGGAAAGTATGCAAGGGAAAGAGAATTGGTAATCGTAAAAGAAGAAATTGTTATAGTGGCTCGCCACACACCAGTGAACTGGTGTTAAAACTACAGATTTACAGACGAGGAAAGGCCCTAACACTACTCACCAGGGGTAGCGGCCACCGCAGGGGTCTCAGCTTTGGCCTCGGTCTCCAATATAGCCTCGTTTAACACAACCTCCGCCCCCTTAGCTGCAAAAAGCATCTGTCACGATGTCCACCACCGCAGTAGCAACCTCACTTACTATGACTTCATCTGTCTCGGCAGCTGCAGCCTCACCCAACATCTCCAGACCCTCGGATGGGGGAGTCATCGACGAGCATACTTCTGATAATGGCGCCTCCACTTCATCGGCAACGTCGTCCCTGGGGTTTGTAGTTACCTCGGCAGTAGGGGCGTTGCTAGAAGTTGGAGGGTCAGGAGATAGCGGCGGCTCACCGGTCATGGCTTCGGCTGTGGCAAGGAACTCAATATTCTCTTGATCAACATGGGCGAGGGCTTGCTCATAAGATGCTCTCAAGGCTCCCCATCCCTCGACGACTTGTCGTGGAGCAGCACGGCTTTTGTCTAGATTCGCCTTCAGGCCAGGTCGTATGGGAAGGAGGTGTGTGAGGGGAGGATCCAATGCAGAGCTGCGGCAGAAAAGTTAAACGATATCTGAGGAAATTACAGTAAATTTATCTGAGGCAACCGAGTGTTGAGGGGTAAGAGAGGCTAGCTCAACAGTCTTGATCCTACAGGGAGACAAAGGCAGCCCTGATAACCATCCTTCTCAGCACGGAGGGAGTCCAGTTGTTGCAAAGAAGCTAAAGCCCGATCATGTGTGGCTTTGCCTTGGCCATACAACCTGGAAATGTCCCCAAGTTGAAAAGCTATTTCCTTAAGAGCATCCTCGTTGATGGAGGGAACATCAGGGGAGTTAGAAACCCGAAATAATGTATCTCTGAGGGCTGTCACTTGATCAGGATCGGTAGGGATTTCCCCGGCCAAAGCTGCCTCCACTTGAGCAAGGTCAATCTCCGTGGAGGAAGCGGCCGACTCTGGAGCCTCGAGACTCAAAAAGTAGCCCTGCAATTCCTCGTCAGTGATTGCCGGTGAGGCAAGGCCCTCGGGTTGGTGGTCAACAGGGGGGTTGGCCTCCTCAAAGGTGGGAGGATCGACCACCAAAGTGTCACCAGCAGGCTCCGACAAAGAGGAAAACGATGAGAAAGAAGGACGATTGCAGTGAACACGTTGGACGGCCTAAAAGAAATAACTTACGGAGGTGGAAATTAGACTGTCATAGACTGGAGCTTGAGAAGACTGAGGTGATTCGGTTGGAGTGCGAAGCCTCTGTGAAAGTGTCCAAAAGTTTGATGAGGAAAAGCAGATAAACGGCAGAGCGCCTGTGGTGCATTAAAAGAAGACTTACCCGTAACCTCTTGAGAGGAGGGGATGATACTTCAGTAGCTTGAGTGGCAGGAGGGGGTGAGTTGAGCAATTCCCGGGTCTTTTTATGGTGAAGGAGGGGGAGATCATCATCTTCGTCATCATCGTCGTCGTCATCTAAGACAATTATGGCAGGAGGTTGAGCTACGCAAGGACATTAGTCAACGAGCTCGTGTCAACGACATAAATAGGTAAACAAAGGCAAGAAACTTACCGGTGGTAGAATAGGAATGCCCAGTAGACTTCAGGCGATGGGAAGAGCGTGGAGGAGGATCAGAAATTAACTGCCTTTTCTTCTTCTTTTTCGCCTCTGTCACCTTACCCGTTGATTGGACAGCCGTGCGGGGTGGTGGACTCACTCGGGTGGCCATCGAGGTGGGCTGAACAGGAAGTCCCTCGGTCGAGCCCAAATAGTGTTGAAGGTATTCAATGGTGGGGCGAGGAAAGACGTGCTCCCGAACCCGCGACCACCGGGAGCTGTGGCTGCTGGTTTCGCCGACTTGGCTGCGATAGACGCACCAAGAGGAGAGGAACTTCGCATCCTGATATGCAATGAGCTTGTTGAGACAGGCATAGGGGACAGGCACATGCTGACCAGCGCCAAACTACTGAGCAACAAAGTTTGGATGATTGGATTCGATGGTGAAAGGGTTGGTGTTAGAGGAAAGTCTGCCTCCAGCGACCAGGTCATAGGCAACTAGCACACGACTCCAGTGGATGATCATATTATAGTTGTCATGAGCAGAGGGGTCTAGATCTTTTGGGGTGAATATCCACCGAGGACCAAGGCTTTTTTCCAAGGCTGGACACCAACAGAAGTGTTCTGAGGGGTCCAGATACTGCAACACTCGAAGCACTTCTTCACGCTCCACGGGAAGATTGGAAGTGGCAGCGAGGGCACACTCGAGGACCCCAGTTTCCTCGGTGGACAAATCAGGGGAAAATTTGAGAAAATAGAGCTGAGCCCAAAGTTGTAGAAACTAGATAGGACCCTCAACCTTCGAGTAAGAAACTTTGTACTTGACTTGCGTTACAAAGCTGTCCATACCTTTGTAAAGGAGGGCAAGGAAGAAAGGGCCCCAAGCGTACTTCTGGCCCATCTGCAGCAACTGGATGAATAGAGAGAGTTCCTTAACGACACCAAAGGATCTGGTGCTGGAAAAAAATTTGTTGAAGAAATACATCAAGAATGCATGATGCTCTCTATCGGTAATGACCCCCGTGGACTTGGCATTCTTAGACAAGCGATTGGAGAAGGCCGAGGCAAAAATAAAAGGGGGGTCTTCGCCCACGAAGTCAGGGTTGACATGGACCTCGAGGCCACCAGCAGGAAACCCCAGAATGGCAGCCACATCCAACAGAGTAGGGGTCAGAATCCCCCAAGGGAAAACAAAGGCGTTGAGGGTGGTTGACCAAAAGGACATCAAAGGAAATAGGAGATTAGCGGTGTGTGGAGTCTCCTTGGTTGACACCATAATCATGTCATAGAGGGAGAGTAAAGCCTCGGCTTATAGAGTACCACGACCAGGGTAGGCTCGGGTGCCTGAGTCACTGTCCGAGGACGAAGGCTAGCCGAGTAAACCAAGTGGCCGAATCAAGGCAGGTTTGCTTGGAAGGCAATGAAGAGAAAGCATGAAGATAGAACGTGGGAGCGATTGAAGATCAAGCGAAGGATCAAGGCCGCGAAAGGCAGAGCGAGGGAGTTCACCCCACTAACCGTGCTAGTGGGATCGTGGGTAGTTACTCCGCCTCTTTAGAGCTTAGGAACAATGATAATCGTTGATCTTAGATCAATCCAACGATAGGCAAGTGTTGGCTATAGTAGTGGCCGACGAGGGCCTATGTATATAAATAGGAGGATAATTGTACAGGACACACATCAATCAATCAAACTCTACGTTTATTTCAAGTTATCTTCTTTATCTCACTTTATCTTTATTTTCATGCATTAGGCCAGTAGAATAATCCAACCCTCGCGTCCCATTCACTCAACCCGACCCTTTCTAGTGGAGTCAGGATACCCACAGTCAAGGAGCAGAGTTCCCTCCTTGGCGCAATCGCTTGAAGAACAGAGGAATCAAAGAACTGTCCAAACCTCTGGCCCATCCCACGGCTAGGACCTAAGAGTTTGACGACAAAATAGGCCCTTTGAACTCGGAGGGTATATCTTGCCGATCAAATCAATGGCCCAATCTCTGAACAGTCAGGGCTTAACGATGGGGTGAAGCTCGTCCGCGGGCACTCTCTGGATTGGTCCATGTAGTTGGCAAGCCTCACAACCCTTCGCAAACTAGAAACAATCGGCCGTGATCGTCAGCCAATAGTACCCATGCTTATAGATGAGCCACTTCATGATGGGGACGGATCGGACCTCTGTGCACAACATATCCCTGCGTGGACTTGTACCATCACCATATAAGCGTCTTTCCTCTTGAGGCACCGTAATAGTACCCCATTGGCACTTCTCTTATAAAGGTCGTCCCCTATCAAGATGTATTTAAGGGCCCTTTATTTGACCTTAAAGTCAGTGCTAGCCGTTGGGTTTGTGGAGGTACTTTGTCAACACCCCAATCCAGATATTGGCAGGGTCCTCCTCGGATGGTGCTATTGCATCTTGCTGCATCACTTCGACCACCGACTCCTTGTATCCCGAGGCTTGCTAGGCCAAGTCATTTGCTTCTTGATTTTCATTTCTAGGGACAAATATGATTACAACATCCGCAAACAACTTTAATAAGTTGTGAGCCAAGGCCCGTAGCTATTTGAACTTCGTGTTGTAACACTTGTACTCCCCAGTAATCTGTTTAATCACCAGCTGGGAGTCACCCTTTATCTCTATGTATTTGGCTTTCATGGCGGCCAAGATATCAAGTCCCGTGATCAAAGCTTCATATTTAGCCTGATTGTTGGAAGCATGATCTCCTATCCTGCACATGAACCTCCATGTCTTGCCATAGGGGCTAGTGATCACTGCACCAATGCCTGCCCCTGTTTGGGTGCTCGAACCATCAAACATGAGGACCCAGGGCTTCAACCCCAAATAGTTGATATGCTCGGCTGGTGAATTATGCACCTCTACGCATGGGTGTTGAGCCAAGAAATCGGCCAAAGCCTGTCCCTTGATGGCCCTCAGAGGCAGATAAGTCAAGGCAAACGCGTTCAACTTAATGGCCCACTTTAAAAGTCTCCCTTGCAAGACAGGCCTATTAAGAAGGTATCTAATAATATCCGCCTTGCACACAACCAAAACTTCCTTAGGTAAATGGTAATATTCAAGTTTAGTACATGCATTGAATAATGATAGACAAAGCTTCTCAAGAAGAGAATATCTAGTTTCCGCATCATTGAGAATTTTACTAAGAAAATATATAGCACACTCGACGCCATTGTCATCATCTTGGGCTAACAAGCAGCCGATAGCTTGATCCTCAGCCGCAATGTATAGCTTCAATGGCCTCCCTGGCTGCGAAGGAACCAGGACAGGGGGGTTAGTCAAGGCAGCCTTGATCTGATCAAAGGCCTCCTATTGCTTAGTTCCCCAGACCATTTCCTCTGTGTTTTTTATCCTCAACAAGGGTGAGAAAGCTTTCATCTTTCCAGCAGAGTTGGCGATAAATCTTCTCGCGAAGTTGATCTTGCTCAGCAAACTCTGTAGCTCCTTCTTCGTTCTTGGAGGTCTCGCCTCCAGGATAGCCCGAGCTTAGTTCTTGTCTCCTCAATGCCTTGGTTGTGTACCAAGAAACCAGTAGATACACCAAAAGCACATTTAGTGGGGCTCATTTTGACATTGTGGAGTCTCATCCGCTTTAGAGCTTGTTCAAGCTCAACAAGGTGAGACCTCGAAGCTCTTGGATTTGACTACCACATCGTCAATATACACTTCCATGTTTTTACCAATGAGGTCATGGAAAATGGCATTCATTGCCATTTCGTACGTGGCTCCTGCGTTTTTGAGGCTGAATGGCATTACCAACCGCTCATAGATACCTAAGGCACCGGGGCACCTAAAGGCGGTCTTATGGGTGTCAGCCTCGGTCACGTATATCTGGTTGTAGCCAGAATAGCCTTCCATAAAATTCAAGATGACATTGTTATCCGCGACATCGACTAGCATATCAGCCACAGGCATACCATACTCATCTTTTGGAGTGGCCAAGTTCAGATCTCTGTAATCAATACAGACTCATACCTGGATATTATTTTTGATCACGGGGACTATATTAGACCGCCATTATCAAAGCTACCATCTGATCTCGCTGTTGAGGTTGCAGCTTGCCACTGACCATAGTCATTCTTGGTTCAGTTTCACTCCCTAAATTAACCTCCACCAGAGGGTCTTGAGCTTCAAATGTAGGTACCCTTCTTTGGATGGATTCTATGTAGGGAGGTTCGGCTAACATCTCGTCCTCGGGGTCATCCGAAGTCCTTTGACATGAATGCTCTAGGAATTCATTTTCTTCACACATTGCACCAAACATAGCCTCTTCAATGCTGGATTCGATTTGGAATAGGTGCAGCCGATCCAGCAGGCTTTGTACTTCTGATGGGAGACTAATCAATATTCTCATTGCTAGGCCGTGGGTCGATCAACATTTTGAATTCAAAGCCTTTCTTGATCCATTCACATGACTCTATACCCCACTCCTCATAATTCTCTAGAATGGATATGGGGCGCAAATGAGGGGAGTAGAAAACAGCCTCGAACATCTTCACCTCGGCAGGGAACGAATTGGGATCAGCCTTTACTATCTCCACCTTATCACCTATCCATATAATTAGTTTCTAATGCAAAGTGGAGGGAACACATTCACTGGTATGGATCCAATCTCTCCCCAAAATTACAGCATATGAAGGTTTCCCCTCGATGACGAAGAAAGATGAGCGAGTTACCTTAGACCCAACTGTCACATCGGCCACCAACACCCCTAAGGCGTGAGACGGGTGGCCCATGAAACTAGTCATAGTCATGGTGGTAGGGATGAGATCCTCAGCATTCTTTCCCAACTTCTTCATTGTCACCAATGGCATGACATTCAATACAACTCCACTATCCACCAAGACCCGGTTAAACAATTTCCCATTCAAGTGGGCTTTGATATAGAGGGGCTTCAGGTGTCTGGTCATGTGTGCCATAGGTTTCTCAAACAACATTCCTTCGGTAACTGGTCCCTTGGGCTCTGTTAAGGCAGCCCATTCGGCCTCCTCAGCAAAGACATCTCCCTCGAGGGCTCTTGGCTAGTCCTTATTTCTCCAAAACTCTGGTGGTAGGAGACCCACCATCTCTATGTCAGCACAGAACTCCCCGTCCTCTCCGTCCATTATATCATCCTGTATTGATCCCGTTAGGGAATTACCTTCAAAGTCCAATGGACCAAAGGGGTTCCCATCTTCTTCCCCCAAGAGGTCATCTTCTGCAATTTCTTCTTCAATCATGGTTCCCTCAACGTGGGGAGCACTGACTGGATGAGGTTGCTTGGGACTATGAGACCCATATAAACATTCTATCACTGCCTCGGTGAGAGGGCTACCAGCTGCATCCACCACTCCTATCATGGTATTAGGCCCCTCCTCTTTATCAGTGGGTACACTAGGGCCAGCTGCCTCAGAGGTTTGCTGCCCCGGAGCTTTGTCCTCGGCCGATTTTGGGAAAGCCTACTCCAACGACGTAGCTACAGAAGCTACGAGGATGGCCTGTGTATCCCCTTCTCTAGCCGAGGTGAGCATTTGGAGTGTCTCCCTCATTCTATGAAAAGCCCTTGCCCTCTGCAGCCTCCTTTTCTGCGAGCGTGATTTGGAGGCCACCTTGGGGGCTGATGTTTCTGCTGCTATCCGTGTCATCCACTGATCTTGTGGCACCTCCGAGAGTGGTCTCACAGTTCTAGTGGCTCTTAATTCACGATCATTCAGTACTGTGATATCCACTGATGTTGAGTCTTGTGCCGTAGTGACTTATGCTACACTCCTTTCCTCCCTAGGGTGAGGATTTCCTCCTGGATTTGGTGTGGTGGCTTGCCCGATGGACTCGTCCGCAGACCAACCGTGCCCCTCAGGCGATAGGTGTTGGAGTCTTTCCCTCAAATCTTTGGGTCGAGGTGCTTGTCTCTCAGGGTTGAGTTTAGACAGATGCAACTCCATGAGATCGTGGACAAGCTTCCCTGGCTTTGGAAGATTCTTCTGAGGTTCCCTGCACTGGCTTGGCCCTCCCACTTGCAGTTTTTCTTGCAAGAGGGCCATACGCTCAGCCACCGTAGATCCCTTGGGAGGGGACCCCAGTCGGTCAAAGACTGACACTTTCTTCCCTGGGGGAACCTCCCTTTTGGAGACCCATACATACTTCTTTTTTCCTTTCCCTCGGTCGCTCCCTGAGAAGGAGACCATATTGATGTTCATGCCGGGGAAAGAGTCTGTGTCAATAGTCATCTCCCCCTTTATTTGCTCAGGAGGAGGTATCTTTTGGCCGTCGAGCAGTTTGATTTGCTTGTCTTTCAGTAGATAATCAAAGATCTGGACGGCCTTAGATATATCAAAGGAATATTCAACCTTGTTCTCAACCTCATCCTTCTCTTTTCCCTTGGCAGGCTTAAGAGCATGACATAGGTAGGTTTTCCCTTTAACTATCTCGGCCACCAAGATGTCTGCCGTGTAATCGGCTGACTCATCATAGTCATAATCTTTAGCAACATCAACCACTGACACTAACTGAGGTCCTCGACCCCTAGTGGCTCTCTTCCTTTCTTTCTCCTGTATGAATTGCTCAATCTGAATTGCCCTGGAGGCCAGGGCACTGAGGTCATTGCAAGCTTGTCCTACAAGCTTTTCTTTCAATTGAGGGTGCATTCCAGAGATGGCCATGGAAGTAAGTTGAGATTCTGGAAAAGGTACTGAACACTTTCCGGCCATCTTTCTGAATCTTTCAATGAAGTTAGTCACAGGCTCGTCCACCTTCTGCTGTAAATTCATGAGATCGACTGCGGTGACAAGGCCAGTTCCTGGTACAGATGCGTGATTGCCTCGGTGAGGTGGAAACTAATTCCATGGCTGCTAGACTGGGGCTACATTCATCTGTGTCTGTAAATAGGAACCTGCCGGGTAGGTACGGAGTGCTCTAGAGGACGGCTGTGTGGGAGACGGGTTCGTCGAGCCAGGTGGGCTCTGGACCCATGGCTGCTGACTCGACCAATACCCGCCTGTCCTGCCAATCCCAGATTCCGGGGCGTAGGCTTGCCCCCCGGCGTAAGCCGAATAGTTAGACGCGGTAGAACACCCATAGGATGATCATTGCGATAGACCCATCAAGCATACTGCCTCGGGCAGCCTTCTGGCCAATTGCACTTGTCCCTGCTGAAGAGAAGTCGTGTTAGTGACAGTCGCCATAAACTGCCCCCCCAGTGTTGGCAGTGGCAAAAGTACCAAGCTGAGGAATTATAGGGATAGGATTTACCTGATGAGAGAATGCTTGTTGAGGCCTCGCCATGCTCCCACTCGATGGACACTGTTGCATGCTTCCCATAGGGTTGTAGGAAGATGCTTGCTGAGGTCTAACAGAGTTGGTGTACGGTAAGGTCTGATGCGTGCCTCCCAGAGAGTTAGGTTGTCCTCTCTGTGATTGGCCAGGGAAACCAGGGCTCATTGTGCTACTAGCTTGCATAGCACACCTCTGTTCCATTTCCTTGGCCTGTGCCACCTCATTGTGCACCATAGGTTTCACTATGTCAGCTAATTGTTGGGACACTTGGTACATTATATCATGTATCCCCATGTCGATTTGCTGCCGAATAAATGATGTAGTCATCACCACGGGCTCCTTATAGTCTTGAGGGGGTGGTTCATTTGAATCAGCATTAACCACTGGGGTGGTTGTCCCCGAAGCACTTACTGGCTCCGTGTTCTTCGTTTTGGGGGCAGTTCCCTTTTTTGACGCCGAAGGTGGCTCCATACTCAGGTTCCTACTAGAGCGTAGGTGCATACGCCAACAATAATCCAGTTTAGGCGAACCAAACGTGATTGCTTGTTCACCCGTATCTGTCCCACCGGGCGTGCCAATTTTTGTTGTCGGCAAACTCTTAGGTCCTAGCCATGGAATTGATCAGAGGTTTGGACAGTCTTTGGTTCCTCTGTTCTTCAAGCAATTGCGTCGAGGAGGGAACTCTACTCCTCAACTGTGGGTTTCCTGACTCCTCTAGAAAGGGTCAGGTTGAGTGAAAGGGATGCGAGGGTTGGATTATCTATTGGCCTAATGCATAAGGATAAAAGTAAAGTGCGATAAAAGAAGATAAAATTGAGAAAAATAGATTTTGTATCGATGAATGTGTATTCTGTACAATTGTTTCTCTTCGTGTATATATATATATATATATATATATATATATATATATATATATATATATATATATATATATGCCCTCGGCAGCCACTATGCGAGTCAACATTTACCTACCATTGGATCAATCGTAGATCAACGTCTAATATTACTCCTTAGCCCTAAGAAACTGGAGTAACTACCCACGATCCCACTAGCACGGTTAGTGGGGCAAAACTCCTTCGCTCCACTCCTCAAGGCTTCACTCCTTCGTTTGATCTTCAATTGCTCCCACGTTCTGCTCACGTGCTTCCTCTCTCTTGCCTTCCAAGCAAGCTTGTCTTACTTCGGCCATTCAGTTCCTCGGCTGACCCTTGTCCTCGGCCTGCAGCCACAAACCTGGGTAATCGAGCCATCATGGCCGTGATACTCTATAGGCTGAGACTTACTCTCCCTCGGCCTCGTTCACTATCCCTCGAGCTTACCCCTTCCTCGGGGAGTTTATATCATGATTTGCCTCGAGGCTTTCCCTTGAGTTCACTCCTTCAGCAAATATCTTCTGGGATTTTTCTAGTGGGCTGCCTCGCTGCCCTAGTCCTTTCCCCCTTTTTCCTCTAAACCCTCGGCCCACGACTTAATTATTTTTGGGTGTTAACATTGGTATATAGAGCTAATTTGTATCGTTGAATTTATAACAAAGTAGAAATTGGCTCATATTATTAGTCCAGTGTTTTTGATGTTTTAAAGTCGATGTTATTTATTTAAAAGAGATTATGTTTTTTAGAAATGTTACAAGTAAGTAGTTTTTGGTTGAAAACAAAAAGAATGATATTTCTTTTACTACCGGGAAATGAATAAATTATGACCGTAGCATTTTTAAAGGAAGAAATGATTTTTGATTTCCGATCCTAAACTGCGAGTTTGCGAAATGAAAGTGTGAATTGTTTTTCTCAAAATTTTCCACAACTACGTTTTTTCTACAAAATAATCTATAGCTAAATAGGGTGTTACACCAATAAATACAATTCACCTTCTCATTCACAAGAGACCAAAATTTAACTCACAAAAACATCACTCTCAACTGGTTCAAACGTGGGGACGATCTTGACACCTTCTTCCTCTACCCTCACGCAAAGTAGAAATTCTGCACTGCAGTGCTGTGAGCGATGCTGCAACATCACGAGGGCTGTCATCAGTTGGAGCAGTTTCCTTCTCCTTGTGATTTCGGTTTTATGGCTTTAGGTATCATCTTAATGGTTTATTTCTTGTGTTTGTTGCTCATCATGAGCTGACTCTTTTGTAGTTTGGATGCTTAAAGCTTTGAAATGACATTTTAATAGTCTTAATGTAATGTTTGATGTTTGCATTTTAATCCTTGTGCGAAACTTCTTTCAGACTTATTTTGGGACTGATCAACTTGGATAAGTACATTCGTAAATTCAGACATAGACCTAGGAGAGTATAGTCCATAGGGTGAATACTGTGGGTACTTCATATACATGGGTGAACTTATTTAGAGCTTAGACATAAGACATAGCATTAATCTATTTTTAAGAATTTACTTAGTGAAAGACATTCCAACTATCTTTTAATCCGAATTTCCACTTATCATTTATCCTACTTGCTTTCATACTTTTATCTATGTTGATGACATTAATAGTTCTACAACTTATTATGCTATTTTGTGTTACTCACTAGCTTAATTAAATATGGAAGCAAACTCAACAATCCTCGTGGGAACGATCTCTACTTACTCTTTATTACTTGTTGTGACTGTGTATACTTACACATACCTTTTCACCACAACACTCTTACTAAGGTCATGGCTTCCTCTGCTTCTCTTGATGTGAAGGTGAACAAATATTTCAGTTTTGAATTTTTTCATTTCATATTGTAGATCGCAATTTTTCGCCATACACTATCTAGGGTTTAATTGCGCTTGCAACTCGTGCGAAGTTAGATAGAGTTTAATGGATCGATGGTGCTTAGTTTGATTTTTTCAACTATATCACCATGTTTGTTGTTGTTACGGATTGGCCCAATCCACAATAGTGAGGCCCATAAGCAAAAGCAGATCCATTAACCAACGGCTAAGATCTAGGCCCTAGATCGGACGGCTCTGATTCATTAGGACAACATACTTTTACTCTATAAATAGGCATTCAAAGCAATGCTTCATTCAAGGTACACACTCTTTCCTACTCTTTACCTCTAATTAGCTCTCCAGCTAGCTTGAGCGTCGGAGTGTCCTCGCAGGTACCACCTGCCCCGGATCGGAAGCGGAGCCCGGTTGATCAAGACCAACCCCTACCAACTTTCTCGGATCGGACCTTGTGTCTAAGATCGGATACAGGTCCAACGATACGGTATAGAACATTGGCGACCACAGTGGGAGAATCTTGTACTCTAGTTCCTCCCCCATCTCCTTTATTGGCGACGGCTCCGACCTTGCGTCATAGGACTATCCCGAATGTCGCTGAAGGCCCTGTCCTGCAGCAGGTGACTCCAGAAGGAGTGGCAGTCATCTTACCCCTTAGCCCGGCGCATGCTCGAAGCTTGGCTACGGCTATGGTTCATTGGAGCCCAGCTCGGAACCGACTTCCACCTCCCCTGCAGACCGTCCAGGTATCGATCGATGTTGTCCAACAGCTCGTCCTGTTCCTAAATCGGCAAGCCGAGGCCGGCCAGCAGGAAAGCCAACGCTACACCCAGTTAGAAGCTCAGATTGCTAAGATCCGGGCTCGTATCACCCCGGATCGGGGTTCCCCTCTGTGCAACTCTTCAAGTGGAACGACTCATGCCTGCGGGCGCCACCGATCTCCGGCTTGGAGGAGATACCATCATCGCACTCAACCTCGTTGTAGAGGAGGGCGAGGACCGGAGACTCCCCCAAGTCGGACCCCTGATGATTCCTATGGTCCTGAGGGTTCCCCTCGGCCTAGCTCATTTATGTTTTCCTCTTCTCCGAGGCGACGTACCAAAAGGCGGAAAAGGTCTCCGAGGTAGGAACGTCAGTGCCCTAGCTCGCGGGGATCCCCCGGCAAGTATGGCTACCAGCAGTCTCCACCCCTTGAGAGGTCGGAAAAGCATAAAGGACCTTTCACAGCTAAAATCAACTACTTCCCGGTGCCAAAGCACCTCGAGAAGCCGCCTGAGGGTTTGAAAATGCATGATGGGGCTGGCGATCCGGATCGCCACCTCGACTACTTTGACACGGTTATGCAATACCGTAACGTTCCAGAGGAGATAAAGTGTCGAACCTTTCCCCTCACTCTAGATAAAGCGGCTCTGGAATGGTTCAGGGCTCTTAGGTCAAATACGATCTCCTTTTGGGATCAGTTAGCCAAGCTCATTTCTGCACACTTCACCCACTCGAAGACGAAGCCTAAATCTCGGAAGGTATTACAGGCAATTCGGCAAGGAGAAAATCAGTTCCTCCGGGACTACATAGAGAGATTCAATAGAGAAGCTGCTCAAGTCAGGAACCTCGACGACTCTTTCCGTCTTTACTTCATGGAGGTTGGTCTTCGTGAAGGAAGTCTATTTCAGATAGACATCGGGGTCAACCAAACTGAGTCGCTTGCCGAGTTCCTCCAGCGATCTCAGAAGTATATCGATCATGAAGAAGGGATTAACGCAAAAAGGTCACGTGTCACCTGGGTCTCGGAATGAGCCTACGGGCGTGATGTAATCCGACTTTGTAGATATTCAACCATCTAATATATATCGCGGCTACGATTTTCCTCACACTGAGTGCTTGATAAAAGTGAGTTCCGAGGTTGAAGGGAAGGAGTTGGGATCGGTCGAATGATCGCCTTAAAGTTCTACGCTAAAACCAGAACCTGAGGCACCGAGCTCGACGTGACAAGACTCGTATCTCGGGCGCTCCGAGGCTGGTGGTAGACACCCTCGCTGCTATAAAACCGGTCTCGAAGATCTTTGACAAGACCCGTATCTCAAGCGCTCCGAGGCTGGTGGTAGACACCCTCGCTGGTATGAACCCGGCCTCGAAGATCTTTGACAAGACTCGTATCTCGGGCGCTCCGAGGCTGGTGGTAGACACCATCGCTGGTATAAACCCGGCCTCGAAGATCTTTGACAAGACTCGTATCTCAGGCGCTCCGAGGCTGGTGGTAGACACCCTCACTGGTATGAACCCGGCCTCGAAGATCTTTGACAAGACCCGTAACTCGGGCGCTCCGAGGCTGGTGGTAGAGATCCTCGCTGCTATAAACCCGGTCTCGAAGATCTTTGACAAGACCCGTATCTCGAGCGCTCCGAGGCTGGTGGTAGACACCCTCACTGGTATGAACTCGACCTCGAAGATCTTTGACAAGACCCGTATCTCGGGCGCTCCGAGGCTGGTGGTAGACACCCTCGCTGGTATAAACCCGGCCTCGAAGATCTTTGACAAGACACGTATCTCGGGCGCTCCGAGGCTGGTGGTAGACACCCTCGCTGGTATAAATCCGGCCTCGAAGATCTTTGACAAGATCCGTATCTCAGGCGCTCCGAGGCTGGTGGCAAACACCCTCGCTGGTATTAGCCCGGCCTCGAAGAATACTGTCATAAAGGCGACATTAAACTGACACCTCGAGTCACTCGGTGGTCACATCATTTCCTGACCCTCCGAGGCTTCCGAGGTTGGGGGCAGACACCTTCGTAGCTATAAGCCCGGCCTTGTAGAAGGTCGCAGTCTAAAAGACCGAATCCCGGATGTTCAGAGGAAGCTTGAGTCACTCAACGGTCATCTCTGTCTCGTGAGCACTAACCCGGTTTCGTGGAGCTCAGACAAGGCTTACAAGTCAATATCGCCTCACAGGCGACCTAACTTGGGGGGCAACTGTTACGGATTGGCCCAATCCACAATAGTGAGGCCCATAAGTAAAAGCAGATCCATTAACCAACGGCTAAGATCTAGGCCATAGATCGGACGGCTCTGATTCATTAGGACAACACACTTTTACTCTATAAATAGGCATTCAATGCAATGCTTCATTCAAGATACACACTCTTTCCTACTCTTTACCTCTAATTAGCTCTCCAGCTGACGTGAGCGTCTGAGTGTTCTCGCGGGTACCACCTGCCCCGGATCGGAAACGGAGCCCGGTTGATCAAGACCAACCCCTACCAACTATCTCGGATCGGACCTTGTGTCTAAGATCGGATACAGGTCCAGAGATACGGTACAGAACAGTTGTCATTGTTGGTTTGAGACAGCTTGAAGTATTTTCGATCTAAGTTTCTTTTCAATGTATAATATTGGGTAATCGAGTTTTCAAAGCTGCCATTCCTCGATAGATTTGCAATACCTGGATTCTCAGATCTACTTGCTTTACACATTGGTCAATTCCAATTTTTTGAGACACACTTTTAGTTTGATCGTATGTAATGCTTCCATTGGTTGTACATGTTATCAATTTATCTTCCACCTAAGGCAACGCCATTTAATACAAGGCTGATGGATGGACCATGAGTTTGGGAGAAAAACAACAGCATCAATGTTGATAACTATGAAACACACCATTGCCTTCAGATAAATGGCAACAGTTGATAAGGAATGAGAGAGTTGCTGAATCTAGTAAGCACAATAGTGCACCTGCATAGATAGCTTAGCTGGCAACTGAATGCCTATGTGGCAATTCTGTTATGCCTCCAACTGTGTATATATATTCTCTGCTTGTACACTGTTAACAGCAATGATAATTCACTCACAATTCAGTTACGGTTACTCACTCTCTTGCATCCTTAATCTCATCATGGTATCATTCGCAGTGCAACAATCCTGTGCCTAACGCTTCCGCCATCTTCTTCTTCCCTTGCACGTCTCAAGCTCCTCAGATCATCAATGGCTGAATCATCAAATCACAGCACCTCAGTTTTTTAGACAGACACGCAAACTGCTTCTCAGCATCAATTCGTTGTTGGACCCAAATTATCCATCAAACTTGATGACAAGAACTTTCTGCTATGGAATCAACAGGTAGAAGGTGTAGTCAAGATGCACAAACTGCATCGATTTCTTGTCAATCCCAAGGTTCCTGTGAAATATGCCACAGAAGCAGATCGACTATCTGATACGCCATCTGAAGAGTTCGAGAAATGGCTTGTGCAAGACCAGACTCTATTCACATGGCTGCTCTCCACACTTTCAGAGACAACACTCACGCGTGTTCTTACTTGCCATCATTCATGGCAAGTCTGGGAGAAAATTCATCAACACTACTTCTCGCACTTGAAGGCCAAGGTGCGTCAACTGAGAAGCGAACTCAAAAACACAAAGAAAGGATCCAAATCAATTTCAGAATTCATCACAAAGGTTCACACTCTGGCTGATTCCTTGATCTCCGCAGGCGAAACAATCGCTGACTCGTATCATGTTGACGTGTTGCTTGACGGCCTACCAGAGGAGTACAATTCTTTCGTTATGATGATCTTCAGTAAGCCAGAGTCTCCTTCTTTGACTGAAATTGAATCGTTGCTGCTGGTTCAAGAATCACAACTGGAAAAAGTTCAGACAAGAACTTGCTGTTGTCAATGCCACAGCAAACGTCGCTCACGTTTCTGCATCGTCCTCTCAAGCGCACAACCAACAAAACGTTCGTGCTCCAAGTGTTCGAGAAAATGCCTCAACAAACTTTCAAGGTCGTGGACGTGGTCGCCAAGGCCGTGGCCGTGGACGCTCTAGAGGTGCTCCCTCCTCAGGCACCAGACCTACATGTCAACTATGTGGACGCTATGGTCATTCGGTACTTGACTGCTGGTACAGGTTTGATGAAACCTTTGTCCCTCCTCCACATGTTCTGAACACCACCAATGCCACACCTGCTGAGCCATCCACAAGCCCTGCCACAGACTGTGCTGAACCTTCAGCCACACCAACAGTCAACCTTGCTGAAACACTGTCACTAGACGCCACAGGTAACACTTCTCATTTACAAACTAGTAGTGATGATCCATATGAGGATTGGCATGGTGATACAGGAGCCTCTCACCATGTCACACCTAATGAGAACAATCTGCAGCAAAAGTCACCATACAGTGGCCAATCCTCTGTCACTATGGGGAATGGACACAAATCCAAAATAAAATCTGTTGGATCCTCTAAGTTCACTTCACCTTTGCACCCTCACATCAATCTCACACTCAATAATTTATTACATGTACCTCACATCACCAAGAATTTATTGTCTGTCTCACAATTTATACGTGACAACAAAGTTTACTTTGAATTCCATAATCCTTATTGCTTGGTAAAATCACAGGTCTCTGATGAGATTGTTCTCCAAGGCAAGCTAGGGGATGATGGCCTTTATGTTTTCAAAGGCTTGCCTATAGTGAAAAGCTCACAAAATGCTCTGGTTCACTCTGTTTCAGCTTTCAATAATACTATACCATCTACTATATACTCTGTACATGCTTCACATTCTTTGTCATCTTTGTGGCATGCTAGACTAGGTCATGCACATTTTCAATTAGTATCATCTGTCATGAAGCAATGTAACATGAGTCCCTCTAATAAATCTTCCTTTGAATTTTGTGATGCTTGCAATGTTGGAAAATCTCATCGTTTGCATGCCCCCCCCCCCCCCTCTCCCTCCACTCATCACACACCTTTTGACCTCATATACACAGACCTTTGGGGACCCTCTCCCATGGTTTCCAGTACTGGACACTATTACTACATAGCTTTTGTGGATGCATGCACTAAGTTTACTTGGCTTTACTTTTTGAAACAAAAATCTGATGCCTTAACTGCCTTTACTTTGTTCCATAAGCTTGTGCAAACTCAGTTTTCAGCAACTATCAAGGCTGTGCAATCTGATGGAGGTGGAGAGTATATGCCATTCACTAAACATTTGGCCAATTTGGGCATTGTCCATAGGTTCACTTGTCCATACACCTCACATCAAAATGGTACGGTCGAGAGAAAGCACAGGCACATAACTGAAATGGGTCTAACTTTACTGTCACATGCTGCCCTCCCTCTCAAATACTGGGACCATGCATTCACTACAGCCACCTATATCATTAACAGACTACCTACACAAGGTCTAACCTCTCACATTTCCCCCTTCCAGGCTTTGTACAATGCTGTACCAAACTACCAATTACTTAAAGTCTTTGGCTGTGCATGCTTCCCTCACCTAAGACCTTACAATAAACACAAGTTTGAATTCAAAAGCACCAAGTGTGTCAATCTAGGTCTGTCTCCAATTCACAAAGGATACAAGTGTCTCACACCTGAGGGAAAAATTATCATCACCAAAGATGTTACCTTCAATGCAGAGTCCTTCCCTTACCCCTCTCTATTTTCAGAGTCCCCTGGCTCTCCAAATATATCCACCACTTCAACACCATTATTAATCCCTTCCTTCAATCAACTTCCACCTTCTGACCCAACTCCAGACACTGTCCCAGTCACTCCTGAATCCAACTCTGATCCAACTCCAGAAACTGTCCCAGCTACCACTGCAGTCACTCCTGCAATTGATTCTGAACCTGCCTCACCTACAGAATTCCCAGTGACACTCCCCTCAACTGTACACACTCCTTCTGCAGCTTCATCAACAGATGTCCCAGCTAACACCACCTCAGTCACACCAAATGTCAACCCAGGGCCATCTGAAGTCTCTCTAAAAGGGACTTTAAAACCCAAAGTGTTTCTGGCCCACATCACTCCAACCATTGTCAAGCAAGCTTTAAGTGCACCTCAATGGCAGCAAGCAATGAAAGATGAACTGCAAGCTCTCCTTGATAACAAGACATGGACACTAACTACCTTACCTCCAAACAGGAAAGCAATTGGATGCAAATGGGTGTATCGTGTCAAAGAAAATCCAGATGGCACTATCAACAAATACAAGGCAAGGCTACAATCAGATTCCAGGGAAAGATTTCAGTGAAACTTACTCCCCAGTGGTGAAGCCAACCACAATCAGAATACTCATGTCTCTTGCAATAACCAACAGATGGGACATTCAACAAATTGACATAAACAATGCTTTCATCAATGGCAATCTTAAAGAAGAAATTTACATGACTCAACCACCTGGCTTTTCTAGCAATGACAAAACTCTTGTATGCAGACTTCATAAATCTCTTTATGGTCTCAAGCAAGCACCACAAGCATGGCATGATAGGCTCAAGCAGGCTTTGCATCAGTTTGGCTTCCACCCAAGCAAGTGTGATCCTTCATTGTTTGTTCACTCCTCCCCATGCGTTCAATTATTTGCCCTAGCGTATGTTGATGACATCCTAATCACTGGATCAGCCTCAGCTCTCATTCATGATCTGATTCAGAAACTGCACTCTCAGTTTGCCCTAAAACATATGGGGAAACCTGACTATTTTCTTGGATTAGAGGTCAAATATCTGACAAATGGATCTATCATCCTCACTCAAACAAAGTACATCACAGACCTGCTCTATAAAGACTCCATGCTTGACTGTAATGGCATAAACACTCCTATGGCCTCCTCCACAAAACTGAGCAGATTTGGCCCTGACAAACTGCAGCAACTACAAACCTATCGATCCCTAGTTGGAGCATTGTAGTATATCACACTCACAAGACCAGAGCTAGCCTACTTAGTGAACAAGGTCTGCCAGTTTCTCAAAGAACCACTGGACAGTTGTTGCGCCCGAAAAAGTCCCTGAGGGAATCTTTCTTCGTTTACAACCCCTTTTTTAAAAATCAATGAAGTCGCCACCAATATTTTTTTATAAGGAAAATATTGAAGAAAACCTTTTTGGAAAGCGGACGGCCTTTTGGAAAACCGGAAGATTTGGGTTCGGGGGTCGGTTAGGTATGGGGAAGGTTTTAGCACCCCACGCCTCCTTTCTACCGAAAGGGAACCTTTAATTAAACGTGTGGTTTTAAGTGCTGATTTGGAAAATACTTAAATTTGCCCTTTTTCGAAGAGAAAAAGAAAAGACTTAATGAAAATTTTATTTTTTGGCGAGAAAGGAGGAAAAAGGGTTTTTAGAAAGAAGTGCTTGACGGGACATGGCCCGCTCCTACGTATCTCCCGGTGCGATGGAGAATTCAAAGCTACGTAGTTCTTGTTTGTCCTGAAAAAGGTTTTTGTTTTTTAATCTTTTTGGAGTTTTTCGCAAAGGAGTTGAGCGTTCGCAGTGACCAAACAACAACGGTTTAGAGTGGTCGCACTACTAACTCTTGTGAAAAGGAATTATCATTAACGATCAAACGGCAACGGCGCGAGTGATGATTAATGATAATCGGTTTTTATTTTGAGCATTGAAAAGGTTTTCGCAATTGAAGGAGAGCGTTTGTGAGGACCAAACAACAACGGTTTAGAGTGGCCACACTATAGCTCCCACAGGAATGAAATCATCACCCACAATCAAACGGCAACGGCGCGAGTGATCATTAGTGATGATTAGTTTTGATTTCGACGTTTGAAAAGATTTGTTTTTGAAAAGTGTTTCCGTTGATTTTAATTGGAGAGAACGTCGTGATGAAAGGAATTTGCAATTGGATTGATTTTTGTTCGGGGAAACATTTATCCATCATTTTTAAAAAAGGTTTGAGAAAAAAAACTAAGTTCGTTTAGGGAAAAGAAAATTTATTATTTGGGAAAAAAAAGGGTTTATGAAAAAACGTTTATCTAGGGGAAAGAAATAAAATTTGAAAAGACAAACAGGGGGTGAAATAGTAAAATGGGGTGTAAATAAAAGGAGGGCTGTATTATTAAAATGGGATTGCAAATAGTGAGCCCAGCTCATTTTTGGTGAGCTGGGCTGCGTTTCAAAAAAAACCATGGGCTTCAGAAGGGGGCGTACGAGGTAAACAGGGGGGGTGTGAACAATAATCTGAAAAATTAAAAAAACGAAAAGACGGAAATGCCCCTGAGTTACTACTATAAAAGCTTAAACTAAAAAGGGAAACCCTAAAAAGCCTTCTTCACTTCTCCACGGCGCCCCTCCCCCAAAGTGTCAACCCTAAAAAAAATTCTCCTCTCTCTCCTTCCATGCTGCGGCCAATCCTTCCCTTTCCCTCATCTCATCCTAAAATCATCTCCTCTCTCCGCCGCGCCACCCTCTCTCTCACTCCGATCTCGATTTCGTTCTCTCTCATCTCCGCCTCACCTTGCGAGGGTTGAAGAAGGTTGTTGATGGTGGATGGTTTTGGGCGGCCTAGATGGGTTCGTCGTCGGAGTTCTGGTGACGGTGCACGTGGGTGGTGGCTGATGCGACAGGGGGGATTTCGATGGTGGTCGTTTGGGTGGTGCGGCTGGGTGAAGGTTGTTGGTGGAGGGAAGGGCGGTGAGAATGATGGTTTCGGTTAGGAGGAGAGGCAGCGGTGGTGGTCGTTGTGGTCCGACGGGTTTGACGGTGGTCCGACGGGTTTGACGGTGGCGATTTTGGGTGGCTGTCGCTGAGGGTGGTGGCGTGCGACAGTGAAGGGAAAGGAAAAGGGGGGAGAGCGTACGATGGCGTGAGCTTACGGCGGCGATGAACGACGGTGGACGACCACCGTACGCGGTGGCCGGAGGTAAAACTCTATTTTTTTTTCTCCTTCTCACCTCTCCTACTGGCTCTGCTTTGTTTTTTGTTGTGTAGAAAAAAAATGCTTATTTTCCTATAGCCCTATTTCCGTTCATGATTTTTTTCACCTTTACACTCACAATTTGTTTAAGAAAACAGAATCATGTTTTGATCCGTTGATTCATTCTTACCCTATTTCTTTTGCTACATGATTTATAAGTATATGAAAATGATAACAAATAAACAAGGCAGGAATAATACGGAGAAATAAACAAGAAAAAAAAACAATACTGGAATCTGGTTTTATGATCAAACAAATGAATTAGGAACTAACCTAGCCCCAAATTCTTTGAAACGGAAAACGTGCAAAGTGCTTTTCTCTTCTCTTTTGAACCGAATTCGCTTGCTCTGTGCCTTGAAAATATGATTTCTTTCTATTATCTGTGTTTGCTGTGTGTATTGCTCTGTGTGTTTTTTTTTGCTGTCTGCGTGTATATGCCTTTGCTTCTGGTTGTCTATTGTTTTTATAGTTGAAATGCTGTGGTGTAGGGAGCAGTGGATCAAAACTCTAAGGGGACCAGGCTGTTGCTGTTGCAGTGGAGCAGCAAGGAGCAGCAGGGGCAGCAACCTGTTTTTGCCAAAAAAGTGAAAAGCCAAGAGGCAAGGAGAAGGGAATTTGGGCTTCATCCTCAAAATACCTCCTGCCACAACAACAGCAAAGGCAGCGCCTGCTGTTCCTCTTTTTTTAATTTTGTTTTAATTAATTTTTTGTTTTTATTTTTGTCTCAATGTATAAAAGAGTTGACTCCCCTTTTTTTGTGGTACTATCCACCTTAATTTTTGTTTGAATGTGTGACAAAATAAATAAAGGGACAGCTGATTTTAAATTATTATTACTATTTATTATTATTATTTTTGTTATTTTTTCTTTATGATAATAAAAGCGGTAAAAACAACGCGTACCGACACGACGACTCGAAATGAAATACAAGCGCCTTAAGACTAGGAACGCGTACGCGATTTGAATACGCGCTTTGAATACGCACGCGCGTATGTTATTAAAACCGATTTTATTTTATCCTCACTTCTCTAAAAAGAAAACGGTAAAAAAAACGCGCACTGACGCAATCACTCACACGATCCGAAACGAAACGCGTGCTCGCGCTATTTATTATTTCATTATTTATTTTTGGATTCTTTTTTCCTTTTTTGAAAACAACGAGCGCCAAACAAAATCGTTGCACGAGAGTGCCAAATACACCCGCATTTAGAACGATATGCGAAGCGATAAGATTTTTTGGGATTTTTGAAAAACAAGAAAAATACCCATTAAAATTGGGCATTCACAAAAATACAATTTTTCAATTTGGCGGACAAAATTGGGGTATTACAGCTGCCCCTCTTTATTTCACATTTCGCCAAGAAATATGAATTGGCCTTTTCATATTTGTTAGTGAAATGGAAATAAAGATATAGAAATAATACTAATTTTGTCCGCTCCAGAAAAGCTCAAATTTTCTTTTGTTATCTTCCTTTTGAGGAAGGGGGGTTAACACTTGTCGCATTAACGGGAAAGCAGTAAATTGGGAAAAGCGGTAAATTGGGAAAAGCGGTAAATTGGGAATTCGGAGGTTGCCTAAAAACCTTCTAACGAACTCTTGTCGAGTCCGAGCTTTGGGGGTGGCCTTTTCGAGCAGCCGATCAACATCAGGTCCGGAACTGATTTGATCAATGGATTTACGCTATGCCTTAGGCTGACACAACTAATCCGAAGGACTTAACGAAGTCTGATGGATCCATCGCGCGCTCGTACACGATGTTGTGATCTGTGGAAGGAGTTCACTAACTCTGTGTTGATGGAGTTTACTAACTCTGTGTTGATGGAGTTTACTAACTCTGTGGATGGAGTTTACTAACTCTGTGTTGATGGAGTTTACTAACTCTGTTGATGGAGTTTACTAACTCTGTGTTGTGGTGACTTTCTAAAAATGAGATTTTGGGACTCTCTGGTCCGAAGTAACTTCTCTCTTGGATGGTGCATGAAATGCATGCACTTGGGTATTTGGGTGCACATGAATGCAATGATTGATTTTGGGCATTTGAAAGTGTAATGCACTACCGTTCGATGCCATGGAGTGACGAATGGTATGGATGATATGAGAATGATGAATGATATGAAGACGTTGTGTTCTTTTTATGTTCCGTCTCCTGTAACTTTTTACTTTTGTTTATTCTGTTTGTTTTCTTTAAGCAGCTTTCTTTTTTCTGCTTATTTGTTTTTGTTTACTCTGTTTGTTTTCTTTAAGCAGCTTTCTTTTTTCTGCTTATTTGTTTTTTTTTTGGCACTCTTTTTTTGCTGGTTAAATCGATCTGCCGGACGGAGGCTGTTCCAGGACGAGGATCCCGCGAGGATTGCACACTGGTTCGTCACGACTGTTTTTTTTCGCAATTTTATTTACTTGGGAAATCACTTCTTTCTGTATTTTTTCAAAGATTTCGCAATGATCCTGTAATGCTCTGAATGTGCACATGTTTTGCAATTCGATTTCATCAATCATAAAAGTTATTATTTTGAAAGAAACTGAATAGATGAAAGCAGAGACACGAAAAGCACACATATGAAAGAAAAGTTGGACTTTTATTGATATAGAAATTGGACGTGCGGAAAGTCACGCCAACCGAAAGTACATTGCAATCTTTCTTTTAACCTAAGAAATACAAGAAAAAGGAACAAATCTCGTGATTTCGTCTCTGAAGTAACGGTGCCCACCGTCCATACTCATAATACTGATCACCCCCTTATCCGAACCTTTGGAACGCTGATTGCCTTTTTCTTTTCTCAAGCCCAAGTTTTCTGACCCTAATTTTTGCCTGGATCGCCCTTTGCGGGTTTTCAATCCACCGGGCCACTCTGATTTTGCCTAGGTCGCCCTTTGCGGGTTTTCGACCTAGCGAGCTGATTTTTCCTTGGCTTATCTTTCTCTTTTTTCGTCTATTTTTCTAGGCATAATACTTCTTGACCACATCTGAGTTCACTGGATTTGGGATCTCATCTCCGTCCATGTTTGCCAGAATTAAAGCTCCTCCTGAGAATGCCTTCTTCACCACATAAGGCCCTTCATATTTGGGAGCCCATTTGCCCCTAGAGTCTGTCTGAATCGGCAAGATCTGCTTGAGCACAAGATCTCCTTCTTGGAATTCACGAGGACGGACTTTCTTGTCAAAAGCCCTCCTCATCCTCTGTTGGTACAACTGTCCATGACACATTGCGGCCACTCGTTTTTCATCAATGAGATTCAACTGGTCAAGACGAGACCGAACCCATTCTGCTTCATCAAGTTTTGTCTCCATTAACACCCGCAGGGATGGTATTTCAACCTCAATGGGGAGGACTGCCTCTGACCCGTAAACCAGTGAGTAGGGGGTTGCCCCTGTTGAGGTGCGTACTGAGGTTCTGTAACCATGCAGGGCAAAGGGGAGCATCTCATGCCAATCATTATAGGTCACGACCATCTTCTGTATTATCCGCTTGATGTTCTTGTTGGCTGCCTCAACTGCCCCATTCATCTTTGGACGGTAGGGAGAAGAGTTGTGATGCTGTATCTTGAAGTCTTTACACAAGTCTTTCATTATCCTGCTGTTCAAATTACTACCGTTGTCTGTGATAATCTTGTTTGGAAGGCCGTAGCGGCAAACCAAGTCTTTCTTGATGAACTTAGCAATCACTGAGCTCGTTACATTGGGATAAGAGGCAGCTTCCACCCACTTAGTGAAGTAGTCAATAGCAACCAGGATGAAACGGTGACCATTGGAAGCTTTGGGTTCAATGGGACCAATGATGTCCATGCCCCACATTGAGAATGGCCATGGTGCGCTCAAAACATTCAGAGAAGTTGGGGGTACATGGGTGTGATCTGCATAGATTTGGCATTTATGGCATCTTCTCACAAAACTGTAACAGTCTGATTCCATCTGCAACCAGTAGTATCCGGCTCTCAGGATTTTTCTAGCCATTGCGTGCCCGTTGGAATGAACCCCAAATGAGCCTTCATGAACATCTCGCATAATCTTTACTGATTCTTCTCCTGTTACACACCTGAGGAGTACTAAGTCTTGGTTTCTCTTGTAAAGGACGTCTCCACTCAAGAAGAAACCTGTTGACAGCCTCCTGAGGGTTCTCTTGTCATTCTCTGTAGCTCCGGGAGGATACTTTCTGTTTGTGATATACTGCTTGATGTCATGGTACCAAGGCTTACTATCTGATCCCTCTGCGACTGCCATACAGTGGTGATAAGCAGGCTGTTCTCTGTGCTGGATTCTGACAGTCGTCAGACTTTTGTCACAGCTGACGTTGAACATAGAGGACAAAGTTGCCAAGGCATCGGCCAACTGATTCTCGCTGCGGGGTATGTGTTGGAAAGTGATTTCCTCAAAGGGCTTGATTAATTCTTGAATGTAGTCACGGTAAGGAATCAAATCAGAATTTCTTGTTTCCCAGTCTCCTTTTACTTGATGGACAACTAGAGCTGAATCTCCGTATATGTCGAGCCTCTTGACTTTCCAATCGAGAGCTGCCTGGATACCCAAGATACACGCTTCATACTCTGCAATATTGTTTGTGACATAGAAGCTTAGTCTAGCGGTGACTGGTATAAAGCGGTTGTCTGGGGAGATCAGCACTGCTCCGATTCCGTGCCCCCACATGTTAGAGGCACCGTCAAACAACATTCTCCACCTTTCATCATCTTGAGACTTCCCTGCGTCAAATAATGCCATAATGTCCTCATCTGGGAACTCACATTTCATTGATTGGTAATCCTCAACCGGTTGATGTGCCAGGTAGTCTGCCAGTGTGCTACCTTTAATCGCCTTCTGGGTTACGTACACGAGGTCATACTCTGACAGAAGCATTTGCCAACGAGCAATTCTACCTGTGAGCGCGGGTTTTTCAAATATGTACTTGATTGGGTCCATTTTGGACACCAACCAGGTAGTGTGACTCAGCATATATTGTCTCAGTCGATGCGCAGCCCAGGCTAGAGCACAACAAGTCTTCTCCAATGATGAATACCTCGCCTCACAGTCTGTGAACTTCTTGCTTATGTAGTAGATCGTGTGTTCTTTCTTTCCTGACTCATCGTGTTGCCCCAGCACGCAGCCCATAGAATTGTCTAGCACCGTGAGGTATAGGATGAGGGGCCTGCCAGACACAGGTGGCATTAGGACGGGTGGACTTTGAAGATACGCCTTGATTTTCTCAAATGCTTCTTGACATTTATCATTCCACTTCATCTCTTGGTTTTTGCACAGCAGTTTGAAAATTGGTTCGCAAGTCGCAGTCAACTGGAAGATGAATCGAGAGATGTAGTTTAGTCTTCCCAGGAAACCACGAACTTCTTTCTCTGTCTTAGGTGCTGGCATCTCCAGGATTGCTCGTACCTTGTCCGGGTCTACCTCAATTCCCTTCTGGCTGACAATGAAACCCAACAACTTCCCTGACCTAACCCCAAAGGTGCACTTAGCGGGGTTCAACCTAAGTTTGTACTTTCTGAGACGCTCGAACAGCTTCTGTAGGTTAACCACGTGCTCTTCATCAGTCTTTGATTTAGCAATCATGTCATCCACATAGACTTCGATCTCCTTATGCATCATGTCATGGAATAGGGTTACCATCGCTCTTTGGTAGGTTGCCCCGGCATTCCTCAACCCGAAAGGCATGACTTTGTAACAGAAAGTTCCCCAAAGGGTTATGAAGGTGGTTTTCTCCATATCCTCCGGAGCCATTTTGATCTGGTTATAGCCTGAATATCCATCCATGAAGGAGAACATCGAATGCTGAGCAGTACTGTCCACCAAAACGTCAATATGGGGTAGAGGGAAGTCATCTTTAGGGCTTGCTCTGTTCAAGTCACGGTAGTCGACACACATTCGGACCTTCCCATCTTTCTTAGGGACTGGGACAATGTTTGCTACCCACTCAGGATATTTTGCCACAGCTAAGAACCCTGCATCAAACTGTTTCTTGACCTCATCCCTGATTTTCAAAGACATTTCAGGCTTCATCCGCCTTAACTTCTGTTTCACAGGGGGACACTCTGATTTCACTGGCAATTTATGTTCAACAATATCTGTGCTCAACCCTGGCATGTCCCGATATGTCCATGCGAATACGTCAGCGTAGTCGAACAGGAGCTGAATCAACTTTTTGCGCTCTTTATCCTCCATTGCGGTACCAACCTTGATCTCTTTTCTGTCTTCCTCAGTACCCAAATTGACCATTTCTGTAGACTCCTCATGGGGTTCGATGACCTTTTCTTCTTGTTCTACCATTCTCATGATTTCTGGAGGAGTATCCCAATCATTCTCAACGTCTTCCTCGGCTTGATTAACCGGGTAATCAAAATCACAGTATGAGTTATGGGCATTATTATTTTCAGAGTTTATTTTCGATCTGCATTAGAATGGAGCGGCGAATAAAAACAAAGAAAAAGCAACACAGATAAAAGATGAAGACAGAAATTTTATTGAAAATTCAAAATAACACTTTATTGATTGATGATTTTCGACGAAAACATGTGTGCCCGAATGAAATATCCCAAGGCCTTGGGCAGAGCCGAGGGGTCTGCATTACAATGATAATTACTTTAAATTGGAAAATACGGGGAAATCCATGATCTCCCAGTTTTGCAGCTTCTCTCCAAACGCACAGCGGCGCACCAGCCCTTCAGCACGGCCACTTGAGCTTGATCCTTCTTCAACCATATTAACCTGGTCAGGGTTCAGCATACCAGCACTCCGGAAGTTGTCTTTAAGATTAGCGATGACTATTCTCTCCTGATTGGGTGCCCTTCCTCTGAGTTTGGCCAACCATTTCTCCCTCTTGTCAGATGTCAGCCTCTCCCGATCAGCAAGACTTGGGATGTATCCAACACCGAACCTTTCAATATTACCCCTCAACTGGATAGGCATTACAATTCCTTGAGCAGCTTTTCCTAAGCCCTTACCAATCTGATACCCATGTCCCAGCATCACCTTTGCAGTCATCATGTCAGCCCTAGACCACCGAGGCTCCCCTTCGACGAAGACAGCGTTTGAAATCTCCAATCCCTGGAAAGCAGTCTCAAAGGACTCTTCTGCTGCTTCCACATAATATTCAGGTGGTGACCGATTTATCAATATTTCTTCCTCTCCGGAGATCACTATCAGCTTTCCCCTAGCCACAAACTTGAGTTTCTGATGGAGCGAGGATGGCACTGCCCCAGCCGCATGTATCCAGGGACGTCCTAGCAGGCAACTGTAGGATGAATTGATGTCCATCACTTGAAAGACGACATAAAATACTTCAGGGCCTACCTGCATTGGCATTTCCACTTCTCCAAAAACTTCCTTCACTGACCCATCAAACGCCCTGACCAAGGTGGAGCTCGGTTTCAGATATGAACAGTCTACATCCAGCTTATCCATTGTAGACTTAGGCAGCACATTCAAGGATGAACCGTTATCAATAAGCACCCTGGCAAGTATATGGTCTCCACACTTGACTGAGATGTGAAGAGCTTGATTATGACTCTTTCCTGCCGGAGGCAGCTCAGTGTCTGAGAAGGTCAAGTAATTGGAGGCTACAATGCTGCCAACAATACCATCAAGCTGGTTTACTGTAATGTCATGAGAGACGTGAGCTTCATTCAGGACCTTTAGCAGTGCAGCACGATGTGCCTCTGAACTAAGCAGCAAAGAGAGCATTGAGATCTTGGATGGAGTTTGATTCAGCTGGTCTACCACCCGATATTCACTCTGTCTCATTACTCTCAGGAATTCTTGAGCTTCTTTGTCCGACACATCCCTGACTTCTACAGCTTCCTTGTCTTTTCCTTTACAGGCCCTTTCTTCAGTTCCCTTGGATTGCTCTCTTCTAAGGTTTTCAGGAGTATACATCCTTCCACTCCTTGTGATACAACTACCTCCAGCAATGTTTGTTATATCCAGAGTGCCTTTAGGGACCTCCGCTTGCATTTGCACATTGCAGCTCCATGGAGTCATCCTAGTCTCCCCACTAGGGGCAGCAGCAGGTACTGGAATAACAACAGTCGAGGGTCTCGTCACAGCTAGGCTGGAATTCAGATTGCAGGGAATTTCAATTGGTCTCCTGAAGCCTCCATTGCCTGATTGCAAGGTAAATACACCTTCTTCTTTCTCCTGGATTCCCACTTGGACCAGGTGTCTGTCTAAGAGATCTTGGAGAATTGGTTTAAAGCCTTCACATGCCCCGATGCAGCGAGGATTATCACAGGTGTCTTTCCTAGCACAACCTTCTTTAATGATACCAAAACGGCATAGTTCAGCATGGATAAAATTCAAAGGCATCTGAATGCAATCAACTTTTCTAACCAAACACTGACCCTCCTGATGGCCAACGGCATTAATAGCAGATCCTCCATGCCCTGGCAACGGATTGGTGGCTACATTGGGTTGTTGAAATGATATGCTTTTCTTATCAAGTAATTCTTGCACCACGTATTTGAACGCTTTACAATCCTCCACCACATGACCTACTGCCCCAGAGTGAAAGGTGCAGGTGGCATTTGCGTTGTACCCTCTGGGATAGGGAGGCTGATATGGCTTCATTTGACGAGTACTGATTATTTTGTTGGTGATGAGATAATTAAACAAGTCCGTGTAGGACATAGGAATGGGATCAAAGACAGCAGGCTTCCTTTCATTATAGTTCCGGTACTGATAATTTGATTGAAAAGGCTGTGCCAGCGGTGCCTGAGGAGGAACCGAAATAGCTTGCGATGGATTGCTGTGCGACGGACCACTGGCTCCAATGACTGCATTAGTTTCACCTTCTTTCTTCTTATGAGACCCAAAAAATGGCTTCTTTTGACTGGCAGGAGGCGTCGGGCTATGAGCTATTCTTCCGCTGCGCATACCATTCTCTACTCTTTCCCCTGTGACCACCATCTCAGAGAAGTTCGAGGCTACGCTGCCAACCAACCTATCATAATACACCGCAGGAAGGGTTTCCATAAACATGTGGACCATTTCTTTGTCCAGCAGAGGGGGTTTTACTTGAGCCGCAAGGTTCCGCCATCTCTGAGCATACTCTTTGAACGACTCGTTGTCCCTCTTAGACATGCATTGTAGCTGAGTTCTATCTGGAGCCAAATCATTGTTATACTGGTATTGACGCATGAAGGCATCCGCCATGTCTTTCCAGCAACGGATATTAGTTGGCTCTAACTGCATGTACCAGTCAAGGGGAGCTCCAGCTAAACTTTCTTGGAAGCAATGCATCATTAATTTATCGTCACGGGCATAGGCAGTCATCTTTCGGCAGTACATTGTCACATGGCTGACTGGGCAAGTTGTCCCTCTGTATTTGTCAAAAGTTGGTGCTTTGAACTTGGGCGGCAGGACTAGATCAGGAACCAAGCACAACTCATGGGCATTCCTGGCTCGGGAACCTGCCCCTTCAACAGCTCTTAACCTTTCTTCCAGCATCTGATACTGACTTCTAGCTTCGGCAGGGTAATTCTGTGGGAAAACGCCGGCACCATAGTGAGGGTTATTCATCGACGCCACGACCGGGGTCATGTGTCGGTGAGCAATATTCTGAGGGACTGGGCCCTGCACGTGTGGATGAACCATTATTGGTGAATTGAAACCCGCCGGAGTTCCTGGAGCAATAACAGGAATTGGGATCTGAATCTGGGCTTGATGTGTCCCTGTTCCAACTTCGTTCACAATTGTATTAGGCTGAGCGTGCCCCGTGGTTCCCGAAGGATCTCCTCCAGGGTTTGCATCAGCGGCAGGAGGCGTATAGCCCAATGGGAGACCATAGGGAGGCCATTGCACAGCTTGGAGGGTTTGAGAGATCCCAGACCCAGGAAGGGGAGGAGGATTGTTCGTCCCAGCAATAGCAGTTTCAGTTGGGCCAACATCTCTTAAGGCACTTAGCACTCTTATGACCTCCGCCATTTGAGCCTTTAGGACTTCCATCTCAGCTTGAATGACTTGATTCCCCTGATTCTGATCATGCTGACCCTGACCATTAGGATCCGGACCTCCTGGAATTCCGTCATCCTGGTGTGGCTGCGGATCGTTCTGATCATGGTTGGCTTGATCGTTTTCCATGCTTCTTGCTTGCAGACGCGTCCAATAGCGATGATTAACCAGCTTGCCTAATTCTCTGTTGACGGAACACGCTTATGAACACAAGAACGAATAAATGAATGCAATGCGAATGAATGCGTGTTTAGTTTTTCTTGCCGAGAATCGCAGCGTATTATGTCTTGTCATAGATACGCAGGTAAATCTTTGATTATTTTTGTTATATCACTTTCTTTGGATCATACTGAAATTGGAATCTGGAAGCGAAACGGGTGTATTTAAACAAAATACTTCAAAATCTGAGTACGACATTCTGATACAATGATTGAAAAAGGAAAGGTACAATAAAACAAAATGGAAAATTACAATAAAGAAGCTCAAATACAAAGAGCTTTGATATTTCCACTCCTTTTCCTCTTGTTGTTGGTAGAGGTACTTCCGGCTTTTCCTTTGGCTTCCTCAACTAGGGCTCTGCAGTACTCCACAAATTTGTACACCTCAAGCGGGGTGTTGAGGGGATGCATCTCAGTTTCAGCTTTTCTTAATTTCTTGGGCACATCCGCAAGAGCCTGGTTGACCGACTCTGATAGCTTGGAGAACCTATCCTTCCAGTGTTGAACTTCATCCCTCAGCTCAATGATGACTGCCTGCTCTTCAATCCTACCGAGCAGCTCAACATAGCGATGTTCCCAATACTGACTTTCATCCCTCACTTGCAGGTATGCATTGCTGATGTGACAAAGACGCTTCTTCAACTCATCAGAATCCTCTTGCTCTGCTTTTAGGGCCCGCTGATATTCCCTGAGGATGTTCTCAAAAGAGTCTCTCTCTTGCACAACACTGTCTAACTTACTCTCCCATTCAGCTTGTAACATGCGGGATTCTCTCTTTGACTTGGCAAGCAAGCTTTTCGCCGTTCTCTCTCCCATTTTTGCTTCATCCCATAAGTCTTTCCACTGATTGGCTTCTTCCAGGGCCTTCTTCTCTTTCAAGCTTCGTCTCTTGATTTCCTCCTTGGCTCCTTGCAGATACCTTTGAACTTCTAACTTGCTCTCCTCTTCCCCTTTTAGTTTCTGACTGAAACTCTCAATGGTAGCAGACTTCAGGGCATTTTCTTCTTTCAACCTCTTGTTCTTCAGAGCCATCTTCTCTATCTCAGCTTGCAAAGATTTCTTCTCTTCCTCTGCCTTCATCAGAGCCAACTTAACTTCGCCTAATTCTTCGACAACAGGGGCACTGGCGTCTACTACTTCCCTCTCGACTCGCAACTCTTTTTGGTAAGGCAGTGGAACATTCTGGATCCTTTTTCCGAGCCACTGAGCGAAGGTGATACCACTAGTCCTCTGAGCGAGCTCTACTTTTCCCATGCGAACCACCGTACTCCAGGCTTGCAAGACCTTTCTAAGCAAACTGTCATCTTTTGGTCCTCCTTCATAGATGTAAAGCGGGAATATCATATCTTCAGTAGGCGAATTCCTCATCGGATACCCTAATTGCCTCAGAGTCAGAGACGGGTTGTAGTTGATGCATCCCTTAGTGCCCATTAGCGGGACATTTTGGAAACCACCACAGCGGAAGACTACCTTAGGCCTATCTTCCCAGCAAGATGAGAGATACCAACGGATTGAGTGCTCATCTAGACCCCCTAGAAACTGGATCCACTGTTGAATGCTCATAGCTTTCACCTCACAAGTTACAGCGTAACTAATCAACTTTTCCACTCGTGTTGGGTTTGTGAAGGCATGAATGAGAAGCCACGCATACAACAGGTGAGAAGAGCAAGAGATTTTCTTCCTTCTCAAGTCACAATGATGAGTGAAAGCAGAATAAGTGTCAGCAAGGATGGCGGGAATTGGATTAATGGGGCTCTTCCTGTTCTGAAAAGCTAGGAAAATACCAATAACGGTCACATCCACATACCTCTCAATCTGCGGAAAGAGAACAACCCCAAAAATTGTTAAGGCCAAAACTCGCTTGAAGACAACCCAATTTTTACTTCTAGCATAGGCTCCCATTAAACCTTCGAGGTAGCTCTGCGGGAAACCTATCACATTGTTTCTCTTCTGCTTTTGGAGCTTCAGATCCTCTACACTCACTTGCAATAATGCAGCGAACCCCTCATCTGTGTAGTACTGTTCTTGATACCGGTAGGGGACAGCTTCTGTCTGAGTGAAACCCAAAATCTGCTGATATTCTTCCAATGTGGGGGCCATTTGAAAATTTTTGAAAAGAAAGCACCTGATTTCTGGGTCATAGAATCTACTCAAAGCCGCGATAGCCTCAGTCTGCACCTCTAGCAACAACAACTTCCGGAGGTTCCCATAAGCATTGTCAAACGATCCCCTTTCAATAGGTCCCATCAGGTCAACACATTTTTTCAGACTAGTCACATCTACCTTGTTTACAACGGGGTACCTTGGAGTATACACCGTTTCCCTTCTAGATTCCATGCCGTATCTATGACAAAAATTTCTCATTACTTGGGGTTCTCGGCAAGCAAACCATGATGAAATGCAAAGATGCATGCGAAAATTATCGAAAATGTATGTTTTATGCAAAGGATGATGTGTAAATGATGATGATGATGTTCTATGTCTATGTAACTCAGAGACCAGTCCTTATTGGCAGTGATTCAAGTTTTTTTGGAAAATGCGGGTCGTACGTTATTTCATATGGACCGGTATGAGAAAGGCTACATCGGTAACTCTTTCACTCCCTCTTTTTTTTTCTTTTTAAAATAAAGTGGTTCATATGTCACTTCGTACAGACCGGCGAAAGAAAGGTTACAACGGTAACTCTTTCTCTATTTTCTCTTTTTTCGAAAAATCTCCTTTTCTTTTTGAAAACGTGCCTAGTTTACAATGCAGCACACAATTTGGAAAGCCCTTGTGACCTAAAAAGGGGTGAGACCTACGATCTAGGGCAATTTAAAGGGTAACCCTCCCATGTGGCTCTATTCACTCCCTCGCAAAGGCTACCAGAGCTAAATCTCTTTTATGATAACACCCACAACGATGGAATGCCATCTGGTGTGAGGTACCATAAAGAGCATACTCTGGCTGAAACTTTCGTGAGAGCAGAAGGACATCGGTCCAATTGGCAGTCATTACTCGTTTCCACTCTCCTAGGTGTTTTTCAGACCTTGGGTTTTAGGCCTCTCTCAAAGCTCATAATCATAAGGGGGTGAGTGTGTGTAGCGGGGACATACCGCCTAAAACTACCCACATATACCCCACCTGCGAAGGAAAACCCAGAACAGTCCAAACAATAGCAAGTGATAACATGTTGTCTACCTGGGGTTCAATATCAAATTAGCTAGCCTAGGGTTTCAACAATAATCAAGTGCTTTGCTTTCTTCGGGAAAGGGAGCCGAGAAGAGGGGAACTTAACAAGATGGGGGGAAATGCATTAGGGTACTAAGCACATAAGCAAAGACGAGGAAAAATAAACATGGAAGGAGAGAAAACAAATGCACATGCATACAACATGATAAGAAGAACAAACCGAAAAGGGATAGAAGCAAACAAAGTATCCAAATCGCATCGATAGCACACTAAACCACACATTTAATTAGTTAGGCTTGACCCACTTAAAAAAGAAAAGTCCCCAGTGAAGTCGCCAGCTGTTGCGCCCGAAAAAGTCCCTGAGGGAATCTTTCTTCGTTTACAACCCCTTTTTTAAAAATCAATGAAGTCGCCACCAATATTTTTTTATAAGGAAAATATTGAAGAAAACCTTTTTGGAAAGCGGACGGCCTTTTGGAAAACCGGAAGATTTGGGTTCGGGGGTCGGTTAGGTATGGGGAAGGTTTTAGCACCCCACGCCTCCTTTCTACCGAAAGGGAACCTTTAATTAAACGTGTGGTTTTAAGTGCTGATTTGGAAAATACTTAAATTTGCCCTTTTTCGAAGAGAAAAAGAAAAGACTTAATGAAAATTTTATTTTTTGGCGAGAAAGGAGGAAAAAGGGTTTTTAGAAAGAAGTGCTTGACGGGACATGGCCCGCTCCTACGTATCTCCCGGTGCGATGGAGAATTCAAAGCTACGTAGTTCTTGTTTGTCCTGAAAAAGGTTTTTGTTTTTTAATCTTTTTGGAGTTTTTCGCAAAGGAGTTGAGCGTTCGCAGTGACCAAACAACAACGGTTTAGAGTGGTCGCACTACTAACTCTTGTGAAAAGGAATTATCATTAACGATCAAACGGCAACGGCGCGAGTGATGATTAATGATAATCGGTTTTTATTTTGAGCATTGAAAAGGTTTTCGCAATTGAAGGAGAGCGTTTGTGAGGACCAAACAACAACGGTTTAGAGTGGCCACACTATAGCTCCCACAGGAATGAAATCATCACCCACAATCAAACGGCAACGGCGCGAGTGATCATTAGTGATGATTAGTTTTGATTTCGACGTTTGAAAAGATTTGTTTTTGAAAAGTGTTTCCGTTGATTTTAATTGGAGAGAACGTCGTGATGAAAGGAATTTGCAATTGGATTGATTTTTGTTCGGGGAAACATTTATCCATCATTTTTAAAAAAGGTTTGAGAAAAAAAACTAAGTTCGTTTAGGGAAAAGAAAATTTATTATTTGGGAAAAAAAAGGGTTTATGAAAAAACGTTTATCTAGGGGAAAGAAATAAAATTTGAAAAGAGAAACAGGGGGTGAAATAGTAAAATGGGGTGTAAATAAAAGGAGGGCTGTATTATTAAAATGGGATTGCAAATAGTGAGCCCAGCTCATTTTTGGTGAGCTGGGCTGCGTTTCAAAAAAAACCATGGGCTTCAGAAGGGGGCGTACGAGGTAAACAGGGGGGGTGTGAACAATAATCTGAAAAATTAAAAAAACGAAAAGACGGAAATGCCCCTGAGTTACTACTATAAAAGCTTAAACTAAAAAGGGAAACCCTAAAAAGCCTTCTTCACTTCTCCACGGCGCCCCTCCCCCAAAGTGTCAACCCTAAAAAAAATTCTCCTCTCTCTCCTTCCATGCTGCGGCCAATCCTTCCCTTTCCCTCATCTCATCCTAAAATCATCTCCTCTCTCCGCCGCGCCACCCTCTCTCTCACTCCGATCTCGATTTCGTTCTCTCTCATCTCCGCCTCACCTTGCGAGGGTTGAAGAAGGTTGTTGATGGTGGATGGTTTTGGGCGGCCTAGATGGGTTCGTCGTCGGAGTTCTGGTGACGGTGCACGTGGGTGGTGGCTGATGCGACAGGGGGGATTTCGATGGTGGTCGTTTGGGTGGTGCGGCTGGGTGAAGGTTGTTGGTGGAGGGAAGGGCGGTGAGAATGATGGTTTCGGTTAGGAGGAGAGGCAGCGGTGGTGGTCGTTGTGGTCCGACGGGTTTGACGGTGGTCCGACGGGTTTGACGGTGGCGATTTTGGGTGGCTGTCGCTGAGGGTGGTGGCGTGCGACAGTGAAGGGAAAGGAAAAGGGGGGAGAGCGTACGATGGCGTGAGCTTACGGCGGCGATGAACGACGGTGGACGACCACCGTACGCGGTGGCCGGAGGTAAAACTCTATTTTTTTTTCTCCTTCTCACCTCTCCTACTGGCTCTGCTTTGTTTTTTGTTGTGTAGAAAAAAAATGCTTATTTTCCTATAGCCCTATTTCCGTTCATGATTTTTTTCACCTTTACACTCACAATTTGTTTAAGAAAACAGAATCATGTTTTGATCCGTTGATTCATTCTTACCCTATTTCTTTTGCTACATGATTTATAAGTATATGAAAATGATAACAAATAAACAAGGCAGGAATAATACGGAGAAATAAACAAGAAAAAAAAACAATACTGGAATCTGGTTTTATGATCAAACAAATGAATTAGGAACTAACCTAGCCCCAAATTCTTTGAAACGGAAAACGTGCAAAGTGCTTTTCTCTTCTCTTTTGAACCGAATTCGCTTGCTCTGTGCCTTGAAAATATGATTTCTTTCTATTATCTGTGTTTGCTGTGTGTATTGCTCTGTGTGTTTTTTTTTGCTGTCTGCGTGTATATGCCTTTGCTTCTGGTTGTCTATTGTTTTTATAGTTGAAATGCTGTGGTGTAGGGAGCAGTGGATCAAAACTCTAAGGGGACCAGGCTGTTGCTGTTGCAGTGGAGCAGCAAGGAGCAGCAGGGGCAGCAACCTGTTTTTGCCAAAAAAGTGAAAAGCCAAGAGGCAAGGAGAAGGGAATTTGGGCTTCATCCTCAAAATACCTCCTGCCACAACAACAGCAAAGGCAGCGCCTGCTGTTCCTCTTTTTTTAATTTTGTTTTAATTAATTTTTTGTTTTTATTTTTGTCTCAATGTATAAAAGAGTTGACTCCCCTTTTTTTGTGGTACTATCCACCTTAATTTTTGTTTGAATGTGTGACAAAATAAATAAAGGGACAGCTGATTTTAAATTATTATTACTATTTATTATTATTATTTTTGTTATTTTTTCTTTATGATAATAAAAGCGGTAAAAACAACGCGTACCGACACGACGACTCGAAATGAAATACAAGCGCCTTAAGACTAGGAACGCGTACGCGATTTGAATACGCGCTTTGAATACGCACGCGCGTATGTTATTAAAACCGATTTTATTTTATCCTCACTTCTCTAAAAAGAAAACGGTAAAAAAAACGCGCACTGACGCAATCACTCACACGATCCGAAACGAAACGCGTGCTCGCGCTATTTATTATTTCATTATTTATTTTTGGATTCTTTTTTCCTTTTTTGAAAACAACGAGCGCCAAACAAAATCGTTGCACGAGAGTGCCAAATACACCCGCATTTAGAACGATATGCGAAGCGATAAGATTTTTTGGGATTTTTGAAAAACAAGAAAAATACCCATTAAAATTGGGCATTCACAAAAATACAATTTTTCAATTTGGCGGACAAAATTGGGGTATTACAACAGTCACTGGCGTGCAGTGAAGCGCATTTTGAGATATCTCAGCAGCACAGCCACTCATGGCCTGTTGCTACAACCTGCACCCACTGCCTTCCCTCTGTCCCTTCGTGCCTACAGTGATTCAGACTGGGGGAGTGATCCAGATGACAGGCGCTCCACTTCTGGATCCTGCATTTTCCCGGGGCCTAATCTCATATCTTGGAGCTCCAAGAAACAAACTCTTGTTGCCCGTTCCAGTGCAGAAGCAGAGTACAGGGGGCTAGCCAATGCCACTACTGAGTTACTGTGGATACAATCCCTGCTACGTGAGCTGAAGATCAAGCATCAGAACCCTGTTCTTCTCTGTGACAACTTAAGTGCAGTAGCAATTGCACATAATCCTGTACTGCACTCCAGGACCAAACATCTTGAACTAGACATTCACTTTGTGCGGGAACGTGTACTGTCTCAGGCCCTGAAAGTTCTGCATGTCCCTGCTACAGATCAGCTAGCAGATGCTTTGACAAAGCCTCTCCCAGCTCCACAGTTTCTGCAACTCAAAAGCAAGCTCAAGGTCACTCCTTTGCCACACCTTCAACTTGAGGGGGAGTGATAAGGAATGAGAGAGTTGCTGAATCTAGTAAGCACAATAGTGCACCTGCATAGATAGCTTAGCTGGCAACTGAATGCCTATGTGGCAATTCTGTTATGCCTCCAACTGTGTATATATATTCTCTGCTTGTACACTGTTAACAGCAATGATAATTCACTCACAATTCAATTACGGTTACTCACTCTCTTGCATCCTTAATCTCATCAACAGTATCTCACATTTTAGGTGTGTGTGTGTGTGTGTGTGAAAAATGATGAAAGCTATATTGTATAAGGTGTTTTATTATCACCTTTTGGTTCTCACATATTAATCTAATATTTCATTTTTCTCTTGTCGTCAAGGATGGATATTTTTTTTTTTCGATAAGTCAAAGATGTTATTATAGATGGGCACTAGGGGTGCCTCAACCCGTATACAGTTATTGTAATTGGTTCATACAATTATACGGGTGTGAATCCCATTCTTCAAACTCTATGGAACCATGATTCCCCAATCTATATGCTATCCAACCCCAAGATAATCCTTTTACATGTTGTAACATTTGCGCCACACTTGGAATACCTCCATTGAAAATTACTATGTTTCTATTAATCCAAATAACCCATAAAGCAGCCACCCAAACCAAGAATCGTGCTCTATCCTTTTTCTTGCCTCCTGCCTTGATTCTATGTAGCCACGTATGTTCCCAAGCTCCATGGCAGTCCACTCCATCTATTCCGAGCCATTGCCAAACTCCATCCCACAATTTAGCTGTAACATGACAATTGAAGAAGAGGTGTTTAGAATCCTCTTCTGCATTAAAGCATAAAACGCAGCAGCTGCTGTGATTCCCAGTTAAAATACCACGTTGTACCAACAACTTTCTAGTAGGAAGTCGATTGATTAACACTCTCCAGCCGTGCACCAAGAACTTTGATGGAGCTGCTGTACGCCAAAACTGTTTTAACCGCTTTGATTCCACCTCTGACAGCTGCTGTTCAGCGCTAGAATTAACCAGACTGCTATATGCAGACTTTACAGTATACAGCAGTGTCTGTGTTGCCTTCCAACACCATCTGTCGTCGCGCTCTCTAATTGGACTGATTGCTCTCAAAGTGGAATCAAGTTCGACAGCCAGTTCAGCTTGTTCAGCTGTCAGATGACTGCACCAGGTAAGCTTCCACACCCAAGTTTCGTCGACCCATTCACCACAGTCAGCTACAGTACCTGTTGTGCTTGCTGTCACCGCAAACAGTTGCGGGAACAACTCAGCAAGCGGTCTCGGAGAGCACCAACTATCTAGCCAAAACTTCACCTTATGAAACACCAGACTCAAACAGAGACACTTAACCTAAACAAATAAGCTTTGACCTTGAGCTTAACTTGACATGTGAATCACTGAGGAAAAAAAAAGACACTAGTTGTACAGATGCAACATCATCACAACATATTGAAACTAAAATACACACAACCAAACAACGACATATACACAATATCACAATATCATAAACAAAGCAATATAAAGAAAATGAGTTTCTTTGAGTCAAAAACACAAACACTTTAAATGCAAAAATAAGAAAATGGGTTTATGAGTTACATCAAAGATGCTTGGCAAGCCAAAATGAAATGGGTTAATGTGGAAACCCAAACCAAAACGAAATGGTTGAGAGAGAGAGAGAGAGAGCGAAAAACTAAATCGGAGAGAGAGACGAAATGGTTGAGAGAGAGAGAGAGAGAGAGAGAAACGAAAATGGTGAGGAAAAATGGGAGAAACGAAAATGGTTGAGAGAGTGAGGGAGCTTGGTGAGTATGAGTGAGAGAGCTTGGTCCGTGTGTGAGTGAGAGAGCTTGGTGAGTGAGAGTCGTGAGAGTGAGAGGAAATGTGAGGAAAATGAACGTTGGATGCGAGGGAAATAAAAAAAATTAATATCAATAGGCAACCCTTGCCATAAAAAGCGCTGCCCATAGCCCAAAAATTAATATCAATAGGCAGCACTTGCCATAAAAAACGCTGCCCATAGCCCAAATTTCGTCTAACCCATAGGCAGCGCTTGTAAAAAGCGCTGCCCATCGCCCATGTTCGGGATCTAATAATCAGCGCTTGATAAAAACCGCTGCCCATTGCCAATTTCCGTCCTCCTATAGGCAGCGTTTGGAAGGAAGCGCTGCCCATTGCCCATTTTCGATCTCCTATGGCCAGCGCTTTTAAGAGAAGCGCTGCTCATTCCCCCTGCGCGTTTTAAGCTTATCCAGCGCTTTAATAAAAAACGCTGCCCCATAAGGCGCCATTTTTTTAAAGATCTGACTTAGTGACGTTTATTGAAATTTGAATTATTTAATATTATAGTCATGAGATTGGATTTCATTTTATAAAAGACTAGAATGAGAGAAGAAATAATTTTGGGGGGTTGTGTTAAGTTTCAACATGAAGGTGTGCAGTTTTTAAGGCTGTTTTTAATCTCCAGCCTTAAAAACTTGTCTATCTCTACTTTATAATGAAGGGTTGAGATTTAACTGGACATAAATTTTATGGAATGCATGCCTATGGTACGTGCTTCCCCCAAGTCTCCTAAACTTCTTTAATTAATAGTAAAGTCCGTAAAATCATTCCATCATAAAATCAACTATCATTCAAATACAACTAAATATAAGAAAATCCCTTGTACGTTCCACCAAGCCACCATAAGTACTTTACACAAAATAATCCACATGACATACTCCTTCAAATCAAATTTTGTCCAAAATTGAGAAAACACCCCAAACTAACTCTTAAATAGTCAAGTAGAAATTAATGAAATTGAAATTCAACCCATCATCATTTATGATTTCCTTCTTTAGTTCAAAGAATAAGTTGAACAAGTAGAAGAAGCAGATGCAAGATTTGGCAATATTTTTTAAACTCCAAGTCCAGCAGTGAATGCTACACCTGTGGAAGGCAACCATAGATTCCCCTTAATAAATTGGGATACTGTGAAGTTAGTAGCTTGGCTGGAATCGTTCATCACGTGGTATCCCGGCCATTTAATACGCCTGCTTAAACCAGCTCCCGGTCCATAATTCATGTACTCCGCATAGTACAATGTATCCAACGCAAAGTCTCCATTCCACTCTAACCATCCTTCTGGTCGCAACACATCACTTATATAAGATTGCATGATAATCGTCCTTGAATAGGGTTTCCACGGTCTTCCAAGATAAGTCTGAGTAGAGTTAGTCGCCAAAAGAAGGTCAGAATCAGCAGAGATGTTGCAGAATTGGATTGAGAAACCAGTTGGTTGATCAGGGTCTTTTCTTCCGTGAGCGGTGATGGTGTTCTTTTGATTTGGTAACCCTTTTTTGGCTAGTATTTGACAGTTTTGAAATATAGCGGTTGCATCACCAAAGATGAAATCCACTGTGCCACTTATTTTGCATTCTCTATAAAATTGACGCATAGTGTGAGTGTAGAGACTATCTTGATAACCGAAAATCCCACACCGATAGAATACAGAGAGATCAGAGTCGGATCTTAGTGCCACTGCTTGATGCTTCTCAGGCCCTGCCGTGTTTTGGAAGGTGATATCTCTTGCTATGAATCCTCTCCCACTCACAGCTGTACACAAAAATGAAAGTCATAAATAATTATTTGTGTTATTTTATCTTAGTGTGTGTGAAATATAATAAGGGGAAAGGAAAAACCAAACATGTGTAGCTCCTATAACTATAGTGATATATTTATGGTAAGGTGTGAAACCCAAATGTTGGTGAGAAAAAATCATGTAAAAGTTATATCAAAATAAAGGGCCTAAGCATGAGAATAGGGTAAGAGATTTTTAGCCTTTGAAGAGGACAGTAGTAGTCTAAGTCCTTTTCAACTATCATAATGGCAACCACATGCTCATTTATTTTTCATAATCTGTAGGTTGCAGATAAGGGTTATGTTATTATGTTAGATAACCTTTTAAATAATACTAAAGGCCCTACTGCTATTGAATATACATTCAACGATTCTTTCCATGAATGTTCCTGTAGATTGTCCGGTTAGCTCTAGTTTTGGCAATTGCATTAATTTCACAGGGCAAACGCAATTCGGTTGGTAAGACGCTACACCTATATTCAAAAGATCATGGCTTCGTGTCAGAGAAAAGAAAGTGGAAAACACTATTGCTCTTTTTAGATAAAAAAAATTCAGAGGTGTTGTTTGGTTCTATAAGTAGTTTTGTAAATATAATAGGTTATGGTAAGATATGTCTATTTATAAAGGGGAGACACATTACCGAACCTAAGGAATAGCAGTCAACTTTTATCCTTTTTAAAAGAAAATTCCTCGATGTTATTCTTTAAAAATCAGAAAATAATTTCATTACTACTTTAAATGTTTTTTATTAACAACTTAGATCTTCTTGTCAAAAAAATTAACAAAAGTTAAATTAGTTCTTTCCTACCATTTGTCAAAGTTAACATAATTAAGAGGAAATTTAATAACATTTTGCTATCCCAGAAATTTGTTTGATAATTATTTTACACATTAAAAAGATTAATTTATTAAATCTACTAAAAAGATGATTAATATGTTAATTTTTGAATAGTAATTAATTGAGAATTCACAACTACTAGCTAGTCTACTCTACTACTACTATTATTACACACACAAAAGTCTACTGCAACTATTTGTATCATTATTACTACTATTATTAATACACTACTGTACAATTCTTTTCTATACCACATACACTTATTATTTTTTTTAGCCTAAATAACACTTTTAGTCATTTATCTTTGCTCCAGATTTCACTTTGGTCATTTATATTTTTTTTGGTCTGTTTTGGTCCTTCATGTTTCGTTTTTGTTTCATTTTGGTCCCTCACGTTAGTTTTGACTAAAGGACGCCACGTTGGCACTTAACTGCTGACGTGGCGTCCGTTATTCATTAATGACGTGGCAAAAATTAATATTATTTAATTCAATTAAAACATTAAAACAATTAAAACCATTAATTCCTTTTTTTGCAGAAAATTATCTCTTTTATTTACGTTGTTCTTCGTTGAACAAAGGAAATAGTTTTTTCCAGATGAACCATCTCTCTGCCACCGTCGCCACCCTCCCACTACCGTCGCCACATGCAGCGAAGAGTGAGAAGAGAGAAAACGAGATCCACCACAGATCCACGCACCCTCTGTCTCTCCCCCTCGCCAAGCACCCTCTGTCTCTCCCCTCGCCATCGCCACCCTCCCACCACCATCGCCACCTCACTCTCCCTCTCCCATTTTTCCTCCCTCTCCCACAGATCTGATCTTTCTCTCCCTCGCGAACCCAGATATTTCTCTCCCTCGCGAACCCAGATGGATCACTCCCTCGTGAACCCAGATCTTTCTCTCCCTCGCGAACCCAGATCTTTCTCTCCCCCGCGTTTATTGTTTGGTTGCTGAAACAGTGATGAAGGAGATGAGGGAGGTACAGCGATGAGGAGAGGAGGAACAGCGATGAAGGAGAGCAGAAGGGAATTCGCGATGAGGGAGGAACAGCGATGAAGGAGAGCAGAAGGAGAACTGAGAAAAGGAGCGCAGAGGAGCGCTGAGAGAGAAGAGGAGCGCTGGGTTCGTGAAGAGAGAAGGATGAATCTGAGAGAGAAGGATGAATCGTGAAGAGAGGAGGATTTGGGTTCAGTTTCTGAATCTGTTTTTGTTTTATTTTTTTGTTTTTCTTAATTTTGTTTTTGTTAATTTGTGTTTTTAAAATTTAAAAAAAGATAAATGCCACGTCATTAATGAATAACGGATGCCACGCCAGCAGTTAACTGCCAGCGTGGCGTCCGCTAGTCAAAACTAACGACAGGGACCAAAATGAAACAAAAATGAAACATGAGGGACCAAAACGGACCAAAAAAAAGATAAATGACCAAAGTAAAATCTGGAGCAAACATAAAAGACCAAAAGTGCTGTTTAGCCTATTTTTTATAAACTACTAAATGAAGAAAGTACTAAATAATTTCTATATTCATTATCCATTAGGATACATGTATAATATTAACTCTGAAAAATATTCAACATGATTTGTGAAATATAAATTTTAGGGAACAAAATTTGCTATATATAAGTAGAAGGAACATTTTCCGCTTTACTGAAAAATTCAGGGGAAGAAAATAAAAAACCATTTTCACAACCAAACAAGGCTAATCCAAATTCATTCAAATTCAAATTTTAATAGTAGAACACTACTAGCAAAAAAACATCAAAATAAAATACCAACAAAAGACATCAAACTAAGTTAACAAAATAAGAAAATGGTATCACTATATATATATGAGATGGGTTCTTTAGTAAAATGAAAAATAGAAAGATTTTTTTATAGCTCAAGGTGCGGAGTTTGAATCTACTCGGAGACAGTCGTAAAATTGTCATTAGTGTCACTTTGATTAATAAAATTTATTCATTCCCCAATTTTCTTTTAAAAAAAAAGGAAAATTAGAAAGAGGGATTTGTGAGTTCTTACCAAAGGTAGCCGACCGGAAAGTGGTCCAACCATCAACAAAACTCCGATTACCAGATATAACAGTTGAATTCATGCCATCTCCAATCATCATAAGGTTCCATTTCTTTTTCTTAATCTCAACATTCTCATGGTAAACACCTTTTTTTATGTATATCACAAACCGTTCCAAGCTATGATCAGGAGCTGCATGCACAGCATCCATCACTTTTGTGAAATTTCCAGTCCCATCATCAGCAACAACAACATCAGCACGCACTCCATTTGCTTGAATCAGCTTCCTATCCCTTGGTTTAATCCATGATGGAAATTTCCCCTCGTTTGGGAACATATCTGAAATGGGATTTACTTGAGTGAGTAGTTCCTGTAATAATGAAGTCATTTGGCTGAGGCCTGTGGATACTAGAGCTTTTATAATTCCATTTGTTCCTTCGAATCCGTCCATGCATGTTTCTGGATTTGAGAGGGAAGCACTTATCCATGTTCTTAAATCAGAACTCAAGTTCCCAGTGCTATTATGCTTACCTGCGCAACAAATAATTAATATTAATAATTATAAATTTATATTTTGAAAGAAACACTCTAGCTAGGCAATAAAATATGAGTTGGAAGTTGAAATTTGAAAACCCCTGTTTTTATTACAGAATAGGATGATGAGATTGGCACTTAGAATTTTGGGGAAACAATTAATTGTTAATTGTAACCATAAAATCTATGTACAAACAATGGGTACCTTGCAGGTTGGCTAAAAGCCAATAAAAATGGCACCCTTGAGTAAAAAGTTTGCAAATATATTTGGATTAATTTATTTCAATTTATAAACTACCATAAACAATTAGAAGATTTTGTAAAAAAAAAAATTATAGAAAATTGTTCGTAGGAGTTTTTGAAAATAGTTTATGACAAGTATAAATTGTTTAACAACTTATGATATGTATAAAAATTGTTTTCAACATATTTTTATAAACTATGCCGTAATGTTTATGAAAATAATTTATAATTTATTTAGTTTTGTTTTATTTTTTATAAAGAAAATAGTTTATACATAAATTATTAGTGCTTAATTAAACTATTAAGAACTTAATTAATTATAAGCTATTTAAAAATTATACATAAATAATTTATACAAAAATAATTTCAACTCATTTTCATATTATTAGTGCTTAATTAAGCTATTTATTCAAGCAAATCTTAAAAGAGATATGAAGGTACCGTTGGGGGTTTGGGTAGCAGAGACAGACCAGCTAAGTTCATCAGAAGAGAGGTCAAGTAAATCAAGACAATCAGAAACAGCATTAGAGAGACGAAAATCACCAAACCCACTTGAATCAAACTCTGATAAAATAGAGGTAACATCTTGCAAAATGTCAACAACGTCTTTTACCGAGCCAACGAATTCAGAAGGAGCAACTTTCAGAGATTCTGATAAATCAACGGGAGAAGTAGAAACAGCAGCACATAGAAAGAAGAATATGGTGAGTGTGGGAATCAGTGTTTTTGAAGAAAAAGCCATTGCAATTGGAAATGGAAGAAAAAGAACAAGTGGGTTTAGTTAGCAGGTTGCATGCTTTGGGGGAGTAACATATTTAAAGGCAGGTGGTGAGGGGAGTAAATATTAGCATGTTTTTGGTTAGCTGGGTAGGTACCGGAATTAAATTCAAACCTGGATTTTCCCCACCATAAAACAATTTTTATAATAAAAACTTCAAAAATTTTAAACCAAAGTTATGATTATGATTATTATTACTAAAACAAAATAACTCTATCAATATAAAAATAGTTCTAGTATTTTTAATTATTAGAATTCTTTTTCGTCTTTTTTGTCACTTAACGGGGTGGCAAGCACCACTAGTAAACTCAAATATATAAAGTGGAGATCACAGGTTTGAACCCAAGTAATTACGAGAAATGTTCAGGCAAACAACATCGACTTTAGTTGTGTTAGGCCTTATAGAAAATAATTCTTTTTGTTATGTCACCAGTGTCAGATTTACAAAAATATTGTTTGAAAATGAATATCATTAGAAGCAGAGCCTTTAACATTGTTGCTAATTGAGTGGAACAATCAGGCAGGATTAGACGCCAGATTGTGTTGGTGGTTGGTACTGCGCTGTTGGAAGGCTCCGCCAGCTGGTTGGTTGAAGCTGAATTGTGATGGGTCGGTAACTAATCATGGAGAGCTGAGGTCGCTTGATGTGGGTGCGCAAGGGATGAGTTTGACAACTTTATTTTTGGATTCTCTTCAATGATAGGGAGAGCTACAGTTGTGGAAACGGAGATCAAGACTATTCTTATAGGGGTGCAGATTGCTATCAGTAAGGGGTACAACAAATTAGTCATTGAGTCTGATTCAATGGTGACAATATAATATGTTCAGTCAGGGTGTTCTTTGCAACACCCTTATTACAAATTGATCTCGCGGCTATTCAGGCGCTGCTGGCTTCATGTGATGAGGTTGACGTGTCTCATGTTCCGAGAGACAAGTTGTTGACGGGTTTGCCAAGCATGGTCAATCCCTCTATTTTGCTAGTTCCGAGAGACAATTTAATATTCCTTCTTTTGTTGCTGAGGCCTACAACGCAGACTTTGTAGGGATAGTGTTCCTAAGAGGTTTCTAGTTTGTTTTGGGGCTTGGCCCCTTGTTGCTATAAAAAAAATGAATTACTCCCTCTATTCCAAAATATTACTCCATATGTTTTGTTGATTGGACATGAAATAAGAAATCATTAGTTAGTTACATAAACTAAAATACCGTCATTTAATAATGTGTTGGTAATAATTAATCAATATGTTTATTTTTTAGATAAGCGAAGATTTCATGTTGGGGATAAACACATGAAAAGGACAAGAGGAATGACTAGGGCAATATAATATGAATAGTAAAAGCTGCACTGAATTTCATAAAAGTAGGGTTCTAATTACATTCTACTGACGTCTATATTTATATACAATGAAACAGGCTCAGGCCCATAATTTCGACTAGCCCATTCGACCGGCCCATTTCGACTAGGTTTCTAACTACACCTACTATTATTACAAGCAATAGAATTACAAGGCATATCTCAATATTCCCTCCTAATTCAGATTGCTGAGTGACATCATCCCAAGCATTGTTCTCAGTTCTTCGAATCTTCCCTTTTGCAATGGCTTGGTCATTGCATCAGCTACTTGAAGTTCCGAACAGCAATATTCCAGATTCAGCTTCTCATTGTTTACTTGATCACGCAGGAAGTGATATCTGGTCTCTATGTGCTTCGACCTACCATGTGAAACAGGATTCTTTTCGAGATCTATCGCAGACTTGTTGTCGATCAACAACTTCATTCCTTCGACCCTGTGCACTCCAATTTCGACCAATAGCATGCTTAGCCATGATGCTTGACATGCTGCAAAGGAAGCAGCCACATACTCTGCTTCACAAGAGGATAACGCAACTATACTTTGCTTCTTCGAGCACCAAGAGATGGGTGTCGATCCATACATGAAGACATACCCACTTGTGCTTTTTCGATCACTCCTGTCTCCACTCCAGTCGGAGTCAGTGTAGCCAAACACTTCATTACCATTCTTCGACACACTCTTGCTAGGGAACAGAATACCATAACTTTGTGTTCGCTTTACATACCTTAGTACTCTTTTTGCAGCTACCATATGAGAGCTTTTCGGCTTCTCCATGAATCTGCTGATCATTCCGACACTAAACATAATGTCAGGTCGAGTGTTGCACAGGTACCTTAGGGAGCCCACGATCTGTTTAAACAAGGTGGCATCTACTTCAATCCCTTCGTCGTCTTTCGACAGCTTGCTGCTAGTGTCTGATGGTGTCGAAACTTCCTTGCAGTTGCTCGTGTCGAATCTTTTCAGGATATCAGCTGCATACTTCCACTGGTGCAGGAGTATACCCTTACTTGTCTTGGTGAACTCCATCCCCAAGAAATATGATAGATGTCCCAGATCACTCATTTCAAATTCTGACATCATCACTTTCTTGAAGACTTCGACTTCGACTTCATTGCTGCCAGTTACAAGTAGATCATCTACGTACAGGCACAACAACAACTAAGTCGAAGTTCCATTCTTCTTCACATATACTCCATGTTCATTAGTGCATCTATTGAACTTCTGAGCCAAGAGAAATCCATCAATTCTCTTGTTCCACGCTCTTGGAGCTTGCTTGAGCCCATACAGGGCCTTCTCCAGCTTATAGACTTTGTCTTCTTTACCCTTCAACTCAAAACCAGGTGGTTGACAAACATAGACTTCCTCCTCTAGAGGTCCATTAAGAAATGCTGACTTTACATCTAGTTGATGTAGGGGCCAGCCTCTATGACTTGCCAATGCTACTACCAATCTTATGGTTTCGATCCTGGCTACTGGGGCAAAGACCTCATTGAAATCCAAACCAGGTTTCTGCAGGAAACCTTTGGCTACTAGCCTGGCCTTGTACTTGGCCACTTCTCCATTGGGTTTTACTTTGGTCTTGAAGACCCACTTCACCCCTATGGCTTTCTTTTCCTTTGGAAGTTCGACTAGCTTCCAAGTATCATTCTTCTCGATTGATTTCAACTCGTCAATCATTGCTTCCTTCCACTGCTTGTGACTAAGGGCTTGCTCCAGGCTCACTGGTTCTGCTTCTGCCATTAGTGCAAAGTGTGCCAGGTCTCCCTCTGCTGTAATAGCAGAATCTGGGTAAGTGTCGAATCCTTCTAGTTTTACTGATCTCTGCCTTTCCCTTTGTGACCTTCTTAAAGGTTCGACAGCAATGGGTTCTTCTGGCTCTTCAGTTTCGACCTCTTCATTCTGATCGTCTCGATCAGAGACTTCGTCGAAGTCCATCATTGTAGGTTTCTCACAGCCTTCTTCCCAGTTCCAATGTTTCGACTCATCTACTACGTCATCTCTGCTTTTCACTATTTTCTTCTACACAGGATCATACAGTTTGTATGCTCCTGTCGAATGATAGCCAACAAGGATCATTTGTTGTGCTCTATCATCCAGCTTGCTTCTTTGTTGCTCAGGGACATGTCTATAGCATATTGAGCCAATTATTCTGAGATGCTTGACACTTGGCTTTCTTCCTAGCCAAGCTTCTTCAGGTGTCTTCCCAGTCAATCTCTTTGTGGGTCATTTGTTTAGAATGTATACTGCTGTGGCTACAAGTTCTCCCCATAAACTATGAGGTAGCTTCTTCTCCTTCAACATGCTTCTTACCATATTGAGGATGGTCCTGTTTTTCCTCTCAGCTGTACCATTATGTTGAGGCGTGTAAGGTGCAGTGACTTCATGCACAATTCCTTCTTTCTCACAGAATTCGACAAATCCATGAGAATTGTACTCACCACCTCCATCGCTTCTAAGGGTTTTGATTGTACATTCACTCTGCTTTTCAATCATTACCTTAAACTTCTTGAATATTTCTAGTACTTCACTCTTCCTTTTGATCAAATACACCCAGGACATTCTAGTGTATTCGTCAATGAAGGTGACAAAGTACTTATTCCCTCCTAAGGAACATACTTCGAAAGGACCACAGACATCAGAAAATATCACCTCTAGCTTCTTCTCTGCCATGCTAGGTACTTCTGATTTAAACGAGTTTCTTGGTTGTTTCGACTTGCAACAACTCTCGCAAACTTCGACGGGTACTTTTACTGCAGGCATCCCATGAACCATCTTCTTTTCATGTAGTTGACTCAAGCTCTTGAAGTTGAGGTGACCAAATCTTCTGTGCCACTTCCAGTGCTCCTCTTCGACAGTACTCTTGAGGCAATGTTCTTCGACTACTTGCAATTTGATCTTGAAGGTTCTGATACTCTGCATTAACACCTTCAGGATCAACTTCTTGGTCGAATCAAACAGGCTGAGACTGTTATCACCCATTTCGACGATGAATTTCTTCTTGATCATCTGCCCAATACTTAGCAGATTGCTCTTCATAGCTGGTACATAAAATACCCCTTGGATGTAGCACCACTTACCATCTTTCGACAGGAACTTTATGGTACCTACTCCTTCAGCAGTAACTCTACTGTTATCTGCAAACCTTATCTTTTTGCTTATCGGCTCCAGTTCGACAAACCACTCCTTGTGACAACACATGTGATTTGAACATCCTGTGTCGAGATACCATTCGACAGATTTCTCTTCAGTCGAATTTGTATCAGCCTTCAACAACAGTAAGTCTGGGTCAGTAGCTGTCATGAATGACAATTCTTCATCATCATTGCTGGCAATGTTGGAGGCATCACCAGTGTTTCCACTGCCCTGCCACACACACATTGCACAAGTATTTTGAGCATCGCAAGTGAATCCACTTATACAAGTGTTCCCACTATTTTGCTCGCTACTTTCAGCAATTCCTTCATCGAGTCGAATCTCATCTTCGACAGCCATCAGCATTAACTCCTCTGAGTCAGAGTCTGAGTCATCATCATTAGCAAACTTGGCTTCTGCATCTTTATCCCTAGGAACTTTCTTGTTTTTACACTTGTTCCTATAATGCCCAAATTGCTGACAGTTGTAACACTGAACTTTCGACAGATCTCCCTTCTTCTTGTCGAAAGATCCTTGTTCTTTCTTCTTACTGCTTGATCCCTTTTCTCTACCCTTCTCCTTGTTGCCTGCCTTCCAATTTCTCTTAAAGGAGTATGAAAGCAAGGCTTGTTCAGTTTCTTTCTCTGAACTTCTCTGCCTTATTCTCAATTCATGCACCTCTAAGGAACCCTGAAGTTCATCTAACTTCAACGTATCTAGGTCCTTGGATTCTTCGATAGTAGTGACAACATAGTCGAATTCCAGGGTTAATGATCTGAGCACCTTTTCGACTTTATTTACTTCAGTCACACACTACAAGAATTACTTGATTTACTGGCGGTTTCTTTCCGGCGGAATTAATCCGCCTGTACCGTTCCGGCGGATTTTAAGCAGTTAGTGGCGACATTTTTCCCACGAAAGATTTCCGGCGGAAAATGGAGCATTTCCGGCGTAATATTGCGTCGCAAAATTGTTTCAGAAAAACGAAAATTAAAACCGACGGTAATGCACATTACCGGCGGTTTTTTGGAGAGGGGGGGGGGGAATTCAAAATTTAAAATTTCCGCCGGAAACATTGATGAAACCGCCGGAAATAATTGACCAAATCAACCGCCGGAACTGTGTCATTACCGGCGGTTTTTGGGAGGAGTGGAAATTCAAATATTTAAAATTTCCGCCGGAAACATTGATGAAACCGCCGCAAATTATGGACTAAATAAACCGCCGGAAATGTGCATTTACCGGCGGTTTTGTGGAAAAGAGGGAAATTCGAAATTTGAATTAAACCGCCGGAAATGGCTTATTCCGCCGGTAATGGATATCCGTTGCTGGTTTTTGAATATAGCCGTTGGTAAAATCCGCCGGAAATGGCTTTTACTGGCGGTTTTTGGAAATAGCCGTTGGCCATTCTGATTATATAAATAGACATACGACTTTCACTTCATTTCCAATTCATTCATCTTCCCCACTCCTTCATCTTCCCCACTCCTTCATCTTCCCCATTCCAAATTTCTTCAACTCCATTCACTTATCTTTCATCTTTTCCATTCATTCATCTTCCCCTATTCCGAATTTTTTGTTTTCATTCACTCATCTTCACCTATTCCGAATTTTTCATTTCATTCACTCATCTTTCATTCTCCCCATTCCTTCATCTTACCCATTCCAAATTTCTTAATCCCCATTCACCCATTCTATTTCATACACTTATTAGCTCTCATATTCTATTGTTCCATTCCAAATTTTAGCTCATTTGACGTCTTTGCAAATTTTTCACGGTATGTTTTTAAACAAATGTTAGTTATAAGTTTTATTTTATATTAATATCATATATGTACTTAATTTAACATTACTAACTTTATTTGTTTAGGATTCGGTTGGAGGAGCTTGAAGACATTTTTGTTCGAGGGACTTTGGTTGGACACACACTGAAAATATAATTTGAATCAATCAGAGACTCATCTTCAATTCTGGTTAGTTATTAAGTTGTTTTTATTAGATATTGTAGTGACATGTTAATAATATATATGTTTGGATAGTAAAAAATTACGTTTATTTAGTTAAACATGTTAATAAATAGATATTGTAATGAAATATATGTTTAGATAGTAAAACATGTTAAAAAAAAAATTTATTTAATAAAACATGTTAAAAATAATATTTATTTTTTACATATATATTGTACTAAGATATATATTTATATAGTGAATGATTAAAAAAATTACGTTTACATATATATTGTACTAAGATATATATTTTGTACATATATATGGTGCATTATATATATTATACAAGATAAAAATATATATCACATTATAAAAAAAATATTTTGTATTAGATATAAAAAATATGTTGTTTATGTTTGTTAATTAGAAAGTTATAGGTTTGTTAATTAAAAATTTATAAGTAATTATTTAGTAAAAAAATGTATATGAAATTAAATATGTATTTATTTTTTACATATAGATAGTACATAAATACATATTTAAATTTGTTGGTTATTAATATATGTTTTACATATATATTGTATAGTAGTACATAGATTCCCAAAAAATGGATCGTAGTTGGATGTACGATCGAATGTTTCCTGGAAGAGCTGGTTTAAAGCGACGTTTTGTACTGGGAGTTGAAGAGTTTGTTTTTTTTGCTAAGAGTCGAGAAGAATTTGGGCGACAAGGCGGAATACGATGTCCGTGCTCGAACTGTAGATTTCGTTTTATAAAAAATGAAGAAGAAGTGAAACTTGATTTGTACAATAATGGGTTTAGGCCAAATTATTGGATATGGAGTCGTCACGGCGAAGTAGCACCTGGGGTACCTGCTCCGGCGGTTAATAATGTTCATGCAGTTAATGTTTCAGTTGAAGTACAAGCTCCCACATCGAGTAGCCATCAATCGTCTACGAGATACCAACCATTTGACGTTGTTCAGGGAATGATATCTGATGCTGTCGGAGTAAATTTGGATTTTGAGGAACCGGAATACGATCCTGAAGAAGTCCCAAACGAGGAAGCTCAAAGGTTTTATACCTATTTGAGTGAGACAAATAAACCACTATTTGAGGGATCTCAAGACTCTAAATTATCAATGTGTGTTCGGTTGTTGGGTCTTAAGTCTCAATTTAATGTTGCTGAACTGTGCATGGAATATATGACTAAAATGATGTTGGATGCAACCCCGATTAAAGGACTCTTACCGCAAAGTTATTACGATGCTAGAAGGCTTGTATCGAAACTTGGCTTAAATTCTATAAGAATTGATTGTTGTGTCTCTGGTTGCATGCTTTATTATAACAATGAGTTTGGCATAAATGATGGAGAGTTGTCGGAATGCAAGTTGTGTGGAGAGCCACGCTATCGTGTCAGTAGGGTAGGGACAAGCAGAGGCAGCAAAGTTCCAAGAAAAGCAATGTTTTATTTGCCGATTGTATCAAGGTTGAAAAGGATGTTCACTTCAAAGGAAACTGCAGGTAAAATGACCTGGCACTATGAAAATAGAAGCAATTCTGGTGAATTACGTCACCCATCTGATGGTGAAGCTTGGAAGCATTTTGATCGTGTTCATCCAGATTTTGCGAATGATCCACGCAATGTTCGACTTGGTTTGTGTTCTGATGGTTTCACACCATATATCCAAGCATCAGCAACACCATATTCTTGTTGGCCAGTTATTGTTACCCCATACAACCTTCCTCCTGAGATGTGTATGTCTAAACCGTACATGTTTTTAGCTGCTATTATTCCAGGTCCAAGTAATCCAACAGCTGGTATTGACATATATTTGCAACCTTTGATTGACGACCTAAAAAGATTGTGGAATGGTGTTTTAACTTATGATGCAGCCCGTAAACAAAACTTCATGATGAGGGCAGCTTTGATGTGGACCATTAATGACTTCCCTGCCTATGGAATGTTGTCTGGATGGGGGACACATGGTAAGATGGCGTGTCCAATTTGCATGGTAGACACAAAATCTTTTACTCTTAAATACGGAGGAAAAGCTTCATGGTTTGACTCGCACCGTAGGTTCTTACCTAAAGATCACCCATTTAGAAAGTCAAAATATGCATTCATAAAAGGGAATGTTGAAACAACTGAACCTCCTCGTAGGTTGACACCAGAAGAAGTTTGGAACAGTGTTAGGGATATCCCTCCTGTGGAAGTCATAGCGGGTGTTGTTTCACGTCCAGATGGTTATGGACAATGGCACAATTGGACGAAGAAAAGTATCTTCTGGGAACTTCCTTATTGGAAAGATAATCTTCTGAGACACAATCTCGATGTCATGCATATAGAAAAGAATTTTTTTGACAACATATTTAACACTGTCATGAACGTGACAGGAAAAACGAAAGACAACGAGAAGGCTAGGAAGGATGTAGATCATTACTGCCGGCGAAAGGATCTGTTGTTGATTGAGCAACCTAACGGTAGGACATTGAAACCTAAAGCCAATTATTCTTTGTCTATCGAACAAGCAAAATCTGTTTATCGGTGGATAAAAGAATTGAAAATGCCTGATGGTTATTCTTCCAATTTAGCAAGATGTGTCGATGTGGATAATGGGAGAATGCATGGGATGAAGAGTCATGATTGTCATGTATTCATGGAGTGCTTACTTCGTATTGCATTTAGTTCATTGCCAAAACATGTTTTGAATCCGCTCATTGAAATAAGTCAATACTTTAAGAATTTGTGTTCCGCGACGCTAAGGGTGGATGATCTTACAAAAATGGAACAAGATATCCCACTTATCTTATGCAAGTTGGAGAGAATATTTCCGCCTGGTTTCTTTGATTCTATGGAGCATCTTCCAGTACATCTGGCATATGAAGCTAAACTTGGTGGACCTGTCCAATACAGATGGATGTATCCGTTTGAAAGGTAAATATTATATATGTTAAGTGGTATATATATATATATATATATGATTAATTAAGACTATCTTCTTTAAATTTAGGTTCATGGGTGATTCGAAGAGATCGGTGAAAAATAAGGCTAGAGTTGAAGGATCAATATGTTCCTCTTACTTACACCGTGAAACAACCCATTTTTGTTCCTATTATTTTAAGAATGAATTTGCTCCTACAAGTAGTCGGAATGAAATGGAACTTGAATATCCAAGACATCAGCTAGCTTTATCCGTCTTTTGTTTGCCTGGTCGTCAATCTGGGAAGGAGTCTATTCACTGGCTAACAGATGAGGAGTTAAACTCAGTCCATGTTCATGTATTGATAAATTGTACTGAAGTCCAACCATTCATTGTGTAAGTATTTTTAAGCCTTGCATTTTTAATTAATACATGTGTAACAAATTCTTATCGATTTTAATTATCAGGGAATTCTTATCATATTTGCAAGTAAGTGAAGAAGACTCTTCTGCTCATATTCATGCGCATTTTCCAAACTGGTTTAAGCAACGTGTTTATCTCCTCCCACCAACTCCTACCAACCAGCACCTGAGGAACTTTTCTGAGGGTCCTCGAAGATGTGTTAAAGAGTGGCACACATACATTGTCAATGGATACAAATTTCACACCAGGGAATGGACCCATGGTAGAGAAACAGTTAATAGTGGAGTTTGCATGAAGGGTGTCACCGGGAGAGGTGAAGACGACTTCTATGGTGTGATTGAACACATATATGAACTTGCTTACCCCCATCTAGACTACAGTCAAAAGGTAGTGGTTTTTTATTGTAATTGGTTTGATCCGTCAGCTCGAGGAACACAATTGAATCCAAAGTCAAATACAGCGGACATTAAAATGAATGGTAGATATCGACTGTATGATCCGTTTGTAATTGCACAAAATGTGAGACAAGTCTATTATGTCCCTTATCCATCAACACGGACGGATAGACGTGGTTGGTGTGTCGCAATTAAAACCAAACCAAGAGGTCGGGTTGAGACAAATGAAGAGACAATGGAAGATGTGCCATATCAGATAGATGAAATGTCGTCCAATGTAAATGAAGTGATCGAAGTTGAACCCATAACTCGGTTATGTGATGAGCCAAACACTGGTGATGAAGTTGATGAAGAAGAAGATGCAGATGAAGATGCAACAGACCTTGTCGGTGTATCAGGAGTTCACTCAGACGATGATGATGATTTCGAGGGAGAATGGGATGTCAATTAATTTCTTATAATTTGATCAATTTGTTATGTAATCATGTTATGTTATATATTAATAATTAGTTTGACTTAATTAATAAGATGTTGTTAATTTGCTTTTAGTTAATTTGGTTAATTATAAATTGTTTATTTCCATTTTTAATAATCTATAGATACAGTCATGTCGGGATCAGGATCTGACCCACCCATACCACCACCGACTGTTCCTGATAAAGGGAAGAGGATTTCTACAGCATTACGCGGGCGACGACGTCGCATTGTTCGTGTAGTTGCAAGTGACAGATTTGCACCCCCACCTTCTTCCTTTATAGATGGCTCAGGACCATCGCAGGTGCATGAGTTCGTGGGAGTCGTAGATGCACAAAACGATCATGATAATAATGAGATCGAAGATGACCCTGCAAATGTAGAAGATGAGGTCGGCCGTCTGAATAATATTCCAGAGGAGGCACTAGAGATAGCAAATGACGGTCGTATTGTATTGACTATTATTGGAAAAGCGTAAGAATAAATATTCTCGTTAATGATATAATTAGTTGTTTTTCTAATAAATATGTTAATATATAAATATATTAATATATATTTATTATAATGTATAGGTTTTATCCTTCGAAGGGTGCATCTACCTCAATAACAGATGTGATCAAGGAGAATTACAACAAACCTTGGTTGTCTTGGAAGGAGATTAAAAAGGATAAAGATTTAAAAAAGATGATGTTTGATAGGTTCAGAGTAAGTTGTTTTACTTTTTATAATTTATTTAGCAAGTTTATTTAATTGGTTAATTTATTTTTTATTAAGAAGTTATTTATAATTTATTAGGAAAAAATGGCCTGGGAACTCGAGATAGAGAAAGAGGTTGAGAAAATCTTCCATAAAAGAGCTTCTCACCGTCTTTCTGAGTTACTTCGGGGTGCACGGGATCTTGATAAGAAGCCTCCTTTTATTGGAGAATCTGATTGGCACGTGCTGAAAGAGAAATGGAATACTCCAGAATTCAAAAAAATATGTGAAAAAGCAAAGAAGAATCGTGCTTCGGAGAGAGGAAGCTGCATACACACATCTGGTTCTGTCAATGCTGCTCAAACTCATAGACGTTTGGTAAATTTAATTAATTATTATTTTATATTTAGTGTATGCATGTGATAGTCAATTTCATGATCATTATAATTAGTATTATATCATTATATTAATATGCATGTATTTTATTAATAACTATGTAGGAGACAATGCATGGTCGTCCCATTGGGTTGCCTGAGTTGCACCGTCATCTTCATGTCCGAGAGAGTACAGGGGATTTTGTTGATGAATGGTCCTAGGAGCGTTCATGTAACTACTCTTACAATTATTCGAGCATATTAATTATATATTGATTTCTTTTTTTGTTATATTAATACTTATTCATTTCTTGATTTTTATTTTTTAGGAAAACTTCGAGGGTGAAATGGCCCAATATCGGGAGAGTCAGCAGAGCAGTGACAGTACTTGTGATCCCATCGAGGAACAGCAACATGCTCTTGATGCTTGGAAGAAATCAGTTGGTCCACAAAGAAGTGGTCGTTTGGCAGGAACTGGTAGTATAGGCCCATCAAATTTTGAAAAAGCAAGAAGTATTATTCCAGGTCGGAGTCAATCATCATCTTCTGGTAGTACTGGCCGTTCTTTTATGCCTACTGCTGCGGACTTACAAAATGTTCAGCAACTGACGCATAAATTAAGTGAAGTGGAGAATATGTTGAGCGAGCAACAACGACTAAGTAATGAGCAGAGAGAGCGTCATGAACGGGAGTTGCAGGAGCATCGACTGATAATGGAACAAATACGCGAGCAGTCTAGGATAAATGAGGACCGCTGGAAGCGTTATTTCGATATGACTCAACCCCCGTTGCATCCACAATACCAGTTGCAGCAACAGGGTTACAGCGGTGCTTTTCAGCAGTATGGTCTCTTCCCGCCTCCCTACCAGCAGCAGTCTCAGCAGCTTCCTTTCCAGCAGCAGCAGTCTCAACAGCTTCCTTTCCAGCAGCAACAGTCTCAGCAGCTTCCTTTCCAACAACATCAGTCTCAGCAGCTTCATCCTTTCCAGCAGCAGCAGTCTCATCAGCTTCCTCTCCAGCAGCAGCAGCCACAGCAGCCGCCACAACAGCAACCACAGCAGCAGTCCTCACAGGCTCCTTTTCAGCAGCAGGCAAGGCAGCAGTCCCCGCAGCCTCCTTTCCAACTGCAACCACAGCAGCATTCCCAACAGCAGCCTCTACTAGACACGAATATTGATCTCAATGACAATGAGTTTAATAATTGGTTCACAGACCCGACCAGAGGAGACTACTATGATCATGGCGCACAGTAGATTTAAATTTGTACTTATTGTACTTTGTCGGAATTCTACGATTATCGCTTTAATTTGTACTTTGTCGGATTTGTATAACGCTTTTAATTATCTGAACTATTCTCGTTAGCTAATATAATTATAATTTGTATTATTGTCTTTTATTTAATAATTTAAATATTTAATTTTCAGTGTTTTTAAAAAAAAAAAATTGATTTTGAAATTTTTTTTTTCAGTATTTATTTAATATTATTGTTTAAATATTTATTTAATATTTTTCGGTTTTAAATATTTATTTAATATTATAATTTGTATTGTTTTTAAAAAAAATTCAGAAAATGTTTCCGGCGGATTATCTTATTTACCGGCGTTTTTTAATAAAAAATTAATATTATTTACCGGCGGAATTTATTATTTACCGGCGGTTGTTTTAAAAAACAAATAAAAAATTAATATTATTTCCGGCGGAATTTATTAGTTATTACCGGCGGTTTTTTTAAAAAACGAATAAAAATATTAATATTGTTTCCGGTGGAATTTATTGGTTACCGGCGGTTTTGAATAAAATATAATAAATTGTTGAAATCTGTTTCCGGCGGTTTTTGACGTGTTCCGGCGGTTTTTTCCATCGGTAATTTCCGGCGGAATTTCCGCCGGAAAATATTACCTACGGGCGTTTTTCCGGCGGATTTCCGGCGGATATTTTCCGTCGGTACTATGACATTACCTACGGATTTTGTCCTGTTTCCAGCGGAAAATATCCGCCAGTAAATCAAGTAATTCTTGTAGTGACAGTTTCACCATTACCTTTCATTTGATTAGTTAATGCTACTAACCTCGTAATGAAATCTCCAATCGATTCTCCATCTGTCATCTTCAAGGCCTCGTACTGTTTCCTGAGCGACTGAAGGCATATCTTCTTCAGTCTATCTGCTCCTCCATACGAGTTCTTAAGGATGTCCTAAGCTGCCTTTGCTGAATCACAGTCGATGATCAGGTTCAGGATGTTGGAATCAACGCATTGGTGAATCAAAAACAGCCATTTTCCATCTTTCTTCCTCAGCGAATGGTGGTTGTTCCTCACCGCTTCAGTGGCGTTTGCTGCCAAGGGTGGAACACCATCATTCACGACATCAAGTACATCTTGATATCGAAACAGCACCTTCATCTGCGCACACCATCGTTCATAATCCTTTCCGTCGAAGATTGGGAGGTTCCCCGGAATACCTCCACCAGAGTTGTCTCGCGCTGCCATGAATCTTGATAGATTTTGTAAGGATCTAACAAGCTCTTGATACCAGTTTGTTGGGGATAAACACGTGAAAGGGACAAGAAAGGAAGTGGCAGCGCAAGGGACAAGAGGAATGACTAGGGAAATATAATATGAATAGTAAAAGCTGCACTGAATTTCATTAAAGTAGGGTTCTAATTACATTCTACTGACGTCTATATTTATATACAATGAAACAGACCCAGACCTATAATTTCGACTAGCCCATTCAACTGGCCCATTTCGACTAGGTTTCAAACTACTATTATTACAAGCAATAGAATTACAAGGCATATCTCAATATTTCATTCAAGGAGCACTAATGGTGCTCAAACCCAAACAACAAGATGAGTTATATATTTTTTAGGCAATCTAGAGGATTAATCCACCACGTGGAAATTGACAAACTTGAACTAGACCCCCTCTATACACAATCCAGCTCCAAGCTAAGCTCTAAATGCAGATATTTTCATTAGTTAGTATACGTAAATGACAGTGAATTAAATTTTGTAATTTGAATAGACTATTTTCTTAGATTTTTAAATAATGATATATCAGTATTTAATTTTAGATAAACTCCACATATTTTTCGATACTATCCAAAAAATATTTAAGTTTAAAAAATTGATTTAGTATTTTTCCACGTTAAAATGTTTAAGTGATAGAGTTGACGGAGTATATATTCTAGAAAAAAAGTATGTCATTGCCAGAATTGCTATAAAATTTATGGCGCACATTATTTCGAATTTATGATAATTGCAACTTGCAACTGTGTGTCAGCCGGCCTTTGAAAATAAAGTTGCAATAGTATATAGTAATAGAAAACTGAGACATTTTCAAAAAAATAATAAAAATTAGGTCTCCAGTACTTAGAGGATTCAACTGCTGATTATGAGAAGAACTAATGTGATTGATTTCACACAATTTAAGGACTAAAAATGCTAGATTGAACAGTGAGAATTGAAACGACTGGCTTGAAGTTCAAATGTGGAGTGGTCAGAGTGTAATGTGTAAGTCAATCTCCGATGTGAACAAATCTCTAAGGCTTGATGTCATTCACAAGCCATAAATTCGAAATAAGTCTCAGTATGATCAAAATATATTCCAAAATCATGCAAATATTTATAGATCAAAATAATGCAAATATTTATTTTATTCCAAAATCATTATTGTTATTAATACAAAATAATTCTATTAGTATTAAAAATAGTTTTAAATTTTTTTATTATTAAAATTCATTTTGTTCCTTTTTGCTCTCCAAACGGAGTGTCAAATCCGTCCATAAATATTCAAGAGCACTTGGATGAGATGGTATGAGTCTCTTCCAACTTAACCAAAGTCTTGGGTTCGAAACTAGCACCGACCATGTAGTAGTGTTAAATCTTTTTAGTGAGAGCTTTGCCGCGCATTCTGATTTTATCAAAGTCAAGAGATTACTATGTCATTGCCACAATGATCATCACTAGTACAATTTTAGGAATGTGTGTAAAATTTTAGACACATTCTTAATTGCCGGAATGACATCACTAATCAGAGTATACCTAAACCAAAATTGTCATGTGTAAATACTCTCCATTTCTTAGAAGAAATGTATAATCCATTATCTAAGTTTTTGGTGTGTAAAATATATTTTTTTGATTTAGGACCATTGCTGGCTACTCACGGAGTGTCCCAACGTTTTCAACGAAGGACTAATCTCCGCTCGCTACTTGCGGTAAGGATTTCGCTGTCAACACGCCATTTTAACGTGGGCGGGAATCGAACCCGAGAGCAAACCGGATCAACCCCCACTACGTAGCTCAGGGTAGCCCGACCATGGTGTGTAAAATATATAAATGCCTAATATATATTTTTTATTTTAGAAATGTGTATATTTATACGTAAAAACATAAGTAATGGAAGCTTCTATTTATTTTTTTTTTAGAAACGGGAGGATCTCAACCCAAAGTAGTCCTATTAATGCGTTGGTTGTAATCAATCAATATAGTGGGGATACTTTCATTTGTTATACATAAACTGGCAGGAGAATAAATTTTGAAATTTGAATAGACTAATTTCTTAATTTTTTAAATAGTGATATATCAGTATTTAATTTTTGATGTATTCCATATATATTTTTTATACTATCCAAAAAATATTTAATTTTGAAAAATCATTTAGTGTGAAAGATTTTTAAAGATTCCCGTGCAATAAATTTAGGGGATAGAGTTGACGGCTATATATTCTAGAAAAAATTGTACTAGTATGTCATTGCCAGAATTGCAATAAAATTCGAATCTCAAAAAAAAATAATGCAGTCTTTTTTAACCCCCCCCCCCCCCCCCCTCATTAGACCCCATACCCCATTTTACCATAAATCTTTAAAATACTCCTAATTTTTTGTTAATTTTTTTTTTTTAAATTTCCGACAATACACATATTTTTGGAAGGCAGAAATATGGGTTTTCCGGAAATACCTCAAAAAGAGGTATTTTTGGAAGCCATTTTTCGGAAATATGTGTATTTCAGGAAATTTTTAAAAAAATTATATTTTTTAAATTAAAAAAGAATTACGCGAAATAATTAAATGTAACGAAACTCGCTAAACTAATAAACAATAATAATACAGTATCAATACAGTAAAAATACAAAAAATAATACAACTAAATGTCCAAAAGCTGTAAAGCAGCCAACCTAGACTATCATAGACATCCCCAGGAATGCCGTCGACTGCCAAAAGACTATCATAGACATCCTTGACATGCCTAGCTGCTCTCTCCATCCTTCTCTCTCCCGCCAATCTGCGACGCCTCCCAGTAACAAGCATCATTCAGCTGCTCGTAGAGAATAGCTAGAGCAGCTGGACCCCAAACCCAATGGCCACACAGGTCAAAGTCAGAAATAAGAGTCACCCACTTGACAAGGACAGATGTGTGACTCTTTTCGGCAAAAATGGTGCTGCCCGACAAGTGTAGCAGATAGCACCGTGCCGCCTGATCAAGAAGGTCGCGCTCCATGTTCTGTGTGTATGCGACCGTCAAGAAAAAAATTGGAATGCCGGTCCCCTGTTGAACTGACACTCTCTGCCCAGCAGGCTGTGTGGTCTATGCCCAGCAGGTCAACTCCAGCCCGAATAGCATCGGCAGTGTCAAAATGTGGCTGATGCGCTAACGGTGTGCCAGTGAGTGGCAAGTGGAGCAACGCGGACACGTCGTCCAACGTCACTGTCATCTCCCCCCACGGCATGTGGAATGAGCTGGTCTCAGAATGACACCTCTCCACAAAAGCTGATATGAGCTCGTGGTTGATGTTGCCGAGAGGTGTGATGTCCAGCTCAAACAGATGCGCCTGCTGCAACCATCTTGCTATATGTGGGTGGTGCTGCTGAGGTCTCATCTTCAGTATCTTCCCAGAGAAGCAACTTTAATCTTACCCCGGTCCTGTAAAAAAATAAAAGTAATTAATAAATTATTAAAAGTAATTAATTGTTAAAAAATAAACAAATTATTAAAAGTATTACCTCTCCCATCTGTAGTAGTCTGTGGACGCAGTGGACATGCAACATGTGTAATAAAACCTGCTCAGCAGCCTCATCATCATGCTGAGCAACCTCAGCCTGGTCATCTACATGCATGGCGTCTGGCTCAACAGGCTCGTGATAATAATGCTCCTTCTCCTGCTGCTGCTCTCGCTCTCGGACACGCCTCTGATGCTCAGACGCGTGTCCGGCCTGTCTAGTCCTCAATCTGAACGTGGTCCTAGTGCCAGAAGGACTCTGCTCATCTCCTCATCCTGCTTCTGAATGCTCGCCTCGCTCTATGTTTCCTGTTCTGGTTAAAACTGAAAAAGCAAAAAAAATTAATTAAAACGAAATTTCAAAAAAAAAAATTCCAGAAATACCATTTTTTACGGTATTTTCGGAAGGTTAATTTTCAGGAAATTCCGGAAATACCTCAAAAAGAGGTATTTCCGGAAGCCAATACCGTAATTTGGCGTATTTCCGGAAATCTTTCCGGAAATAGGTCTATTTCCGGAAAGTTTAGGGGGAAAAACTTACTTTTTCTGAAAATATGATGGAATGAGGAATGAATTCGTTTTTTAACATTTTTTAGGGGTATTTTGGTCTGTTTGGTCAATTTAGGGGTATGGGGACAATGGAGGGGGGTAGAAAAAAACTGCCAAAATAGAATTGCAATAAAATTTATGGTGCACATTATTTTGAAACTCTGAAGGATGTTAGTTCGAATTTATGAGAGTTTCAATTTGCAACTGTGAGTATGGTCCTCAATATTGTTATCCAAGAGCTTGTTAAGATTCAGAGGGATTTCCTGTGTGGGGTGGAGGGGTAATAGAGAGGGTCGAGCCGTTTATTGGATGTCTTGGGACAAAGTCTGTAGACCCAAGAAGGATGGTGGTTTGGGGATAAAGAATCTCAAAGTTTTCAATTTGGGTCTTTTGAGCAAATGGGAGTGGAAATGCATTAATGTTGTTAATGCTAGTTGGCAGCAGTTTATCTCTCATCAATACTGAGATTTGAGGTATGTCTTCATGGGGGCTCTCATGTCTACAGGTGGCATTAATGATTCTTTATGGTGGAGGGATTTATTACTTTTAGAAGACGACAAACCTTTGTGGAGGGAGTCTTTGTTTCTGCGCTTAGGCCAGCATTGGGTATGGGGAATTTGATTTCCTTTTGGTTGTACCAATGGGCCAGCAATGAGACTTTTAAGGACATGTTCCATAGTCTCTTCCAGCATGGCAAAGTTTAAAAAAGGTAGTACTATGGACCATGGGCATTGGATTGATAACACTTGGCAATGGAATCTCAAGTGGGATCGCGCTTTGACTGCCGAGGAGAGGGATGGCCGTGACTTGCTTTTGGATATTTTATATCTTTTTCGTTCTGATGATTCCGAACAAGATTGGTGGCGGTGGAGGTTAGATAATCTCCGTTCTTTTATAGTTAAACCTTGTTATGGGCTTTTGTTGAGTATGATGTAACATGATAGGTTGAATAGTGATATCCAAAGTGCTTTAGATGATATGTGGCGGCTTTCAATTCTCACTTAACTCATGACGGTCTTATTTCTAAGGGTATTATTATGGACCCTCATGGGTAGTGTTGTCCCTTTTGTATGGAGCAGGATGAGTCTATTTTCCATTTATTTTTCTTGTGCAGGTGTTCTCAGACAGTTTGGAATACTATTCACATTTGGGTGTGCATTGCGGTTATGGATTCTTTTGTTGGTGTCGCGCATTTTAGGGCTAATGGATTGCGGTTGGATTCCAAGAAGGCTGAAGTACCTGTTTTGGATGGCAGTTATGTGGTGTATGTGGGTTCATCAGAACCATATTCTCTTCAGAGCTCAAGTCTTTAACCCTCTAGTGGTTGTCAATCATGTTAAGACTATAACCTGGAGGTGGTTTATAAGCATAGAATGCCGCAATTCAACTTTAAATATTTCTAATTGGTGGAGAAATCCTCTTGTTTGTATGAACTCAGTGTAATTTGGCTTCTTGCATCGTGATAAACTCCAATTTAGCGTATTTTTAGGGACATGTTTTAGTCATTTTTTAGAGCAATTATTAATAATTAGATAAATTACTGACTTAATTTATTCTTTATTTTGCAGAAAGGAAAAAAATATCAAAATAATTATACTCTAATTTAGAGCCTCATAGATATATATATATATATATATATATATATATATATATATATATATATATATATATATATATATATATATATATATATTATGGGCTTCCCACAAGGAATGGAATTGAAGTGAAGCCCATAAAGGAAACAAAAAGAAGGCACGTGAGTTTTAATTGAAAGCTTGAGGAGAAAGAAAAGCCAACCCTATGCTTGGAGGAAAAGATAAGAAAGAGGGCCGCATAACACACACACAGCGGCGTACATTAACAAAGAAATTAGGAGACACAACGCACTAACAGTAGCGCCGGCAAATAGAGGAGAGAGTTTTGGGTACCCGTTCTTGACATCGTGAGAGAGCTTTGGAGCAGGAAAAAGAGACTGGAAATTCAGAATAAGAATTTCTCTAACTTCCGGGTTATTTTTATCTCTGTAATTCATGACTCTAATTCCTATTTTATTGTTCTTTATGACTTTGGATAGCTAAATCCTCTTCTAGGGTTTTAGGTGGATCTTGCATGTTTAGAGACCTTAATTTTTATGTTCTAATTTCATATCTGAATTCTGGTTTTTATTTCAATTAATATTGTCCTATTATTTTAATCACATAATTAGGCAATCTTGATTAGTTTGGTACTCGTTAATTAATCCCTGTGGAGACGATAATCTTTTATACTACTTCTACAAAAGAATACACTTGCTCTAAGTGTGTTTTTAACGCAACACATCGTTCTTCTTGGGGTACTCTTTTTCCTCCTTGGGTCTTTTTCCCACGGGGTTTTGGCCCAGAGAGATTTTACTGAGACCCCCTGTATTTTTAATGAGACCCCATTTTATTAATATATATTTTGCTTATAAAAAAATAGCGAGTCATCCTACCTTTGAAAATAAAGTTGTAAATAGAAAACTAACACCTTTTAAAAATAAAAAAAAATTAATTTTTTAACGTCTACATAATTTTGCATGAGAGAATATAACAAAAAAAATAGGAGTCTTACAAAAGTTATGACTTATGCTCAAATATAAATTAAGGCTTACTTTTTTTAACAATAAGTTATTTAATTATAATATTATTTACTAAGTAATTAATTTTTTTTAACAAAATATTAGAAATTTTTAAAAATTAGGTCTCCAATACTTAGAGGCTTCAGGTGCTGATTATTGAGAAGAGCTTATAATGTGATTGATTTCACACAAGGGGTGAACAGTGAGAATTGAAAGGAGTGGCTTGGCAAAAAGTGAGAGTAAAAATTTATTTTAATTTATTGAGGATAAAGAAGGAATATTATAAAAATAATAAGGGTAGAAATATCTAAAAGATAAGACGTTATAAACTATAAGCTCAAACGCTATTTGAAATAGAGTTTCAAAAAATGCTATAGACTACCTCAGAAATGTCAACTGCTACTGCTTGCCGTTTCTTTAATTTTTTTCTACACTATCTATTAGTCAAATCCACCGTAAGCTAAAAAATCTGACTTATCAAAGAGAGTGGGTAACGTGTATCTCGCTCTCCTATATCAACAAATATATAAGGCCTGATGTCCTCCTTTACAAGCCTTCTACAGTGACTGCTACCGCTTCTCCCTGTTGGGGATAAAACACGTAAAAGAGAGAAGAAAAGGAAGTGGCGGCGCTAAGGACAAGAGGAATAAGTAGGGCAATATAATATTAGGTAAAAGCTGCACTGAATTTCATAAAAGTAGGTCAGAATTACATGCTACTGACATCAGTATATATATACAATAAAACAGGCCCAGGCCCATAATTTCGACTAGCCCATTCGACTGGCCCATTTCGACTAGGTTTCTAACTACACCTACTATAATTACAAGCAATAGAATTACTAGGCATATCTCAATATTCCCTCCTAATTCACATTGCTGAGCGACATCATTCCAAGCATTGTTCTCAGTTCTTCGAATCTTCCCTTTTGCAATGGCTTGGTCATTGCATCAGCTACTTGAAGTTCCGAACAGCAATATTCCAGATTCAGCTTCTCATTGTTTACTTGATCACGCAGGAAGTGATATCTGGTCTCTATATGCTTCGACCTTCCATGTGCGACAGGGTTCCTTGCGAGATCTATCGCAGACTTGTTGTCGATCAACAATTTCATTGCTTCGACCCTGTGCACTCCAATTTCGACCAGTAGCATGCTCAGCCATGATGCTTGACATGCTGCAAAGGAAGCAGCTACATACTCTGCTTCACAGGAGGACAACGCAACAATACTTTGCTTCTTCGAGCACCAAGAGATGGGTGTCGAACCATACATAAAGACATACCCACTTGTGCTTTTTCGATCACTCCTGTCTCCACTCCAGTCGGAGTCAGTGTAGCCAAACACTTCATTACCACTCTTCGACACACTCTTGCTAGGGAACAGAATACCATAACTTTGTGTTCCCTTTACATACCTTAGTACTCTTTTTGCAGCTGCCATATGAGAGCTTTTCGGCTTCTCCATGAATCTGCTGATCATTCCGACACTAAACATAATGTCAGGTCGAGTGTTGCACAAGTACCTCAGTGAGCCCACAATCTGTTTGAACAAGGTGGCATCTACTTCAATCCCTTCGTCGTCTTTCGACAGCTTGCTGCTAGTGTCTGATGGTGTCGAAACTTCCTTGCAGTTGCTCATGTCGAATCTTTTCAGGATATCAGCTGCATACTTCGACTGGTGCAGGAGTATACCTTTACTTGTCTTGGTAAACTCCATCCCCAAGAAATATGATAGATGTCCCAGATCACTCATTTCAAATTCTGACATCATCACTTTCTTGAAGGCTTCGACTTCGACTTCATTGCTGCCAGTTACAAGTAGATCATCTACGTACAGGCACAACAACAACTGAGTCGAAGTTCCATTCTTCTTCACATACACTCCATGTTCATTAGTGCATCTAATAAACTTCTGAGCCAAGAGAAATCCATCAATTCTCTTGTTCCACGCTCTTGGAGCTTGCTTGAGCCCATACAGGGCCTTCTCCAGCTTATAGACTTTGTCTTCTTTACCCTTCGACTCAAAACCAGGTGGTTGACAAACATAGACTTCCTCCTCCAGAGGTCCATTCAGAAATGCTGACTTTACATCCAGTTGATGCAGGGGCCAGCCTCTATGACTTGCCAATGCTACTACCAATCTTATGGTTTCGATCCTGGCTACTGGGGCAAAGACCTCATTGAAATCCAAACCGGGTTTCTGCAGAAACCCTTTGGCTACTAGCCTGGCCTTGTACTTGGCCACTTCTCCATTTGGCTTGACCTTGGTCTTGAAGACCCACTTCACCCCTATGGCTTTCTTTTCTTCTGGAAGTTCGACTAGCTTCCAAGTATCATTCTTTTCGATTGACTTCAACTCGTCAACCATTGCTTCCTTCCACTGCTTGTGACTAAGGGCTTGCTCCAGGCTCACTGGTTCTGCTTCTGCCATTAGCGCAAAGTGTGTCAGGTCTCCCTCTGCTGTAATAGCAGAATCTGGGTAAGTGTCGAATCCTTCTAGTCTTACTGATCTCTGCCTTTCCCTTTGCGACCTCCTTAAAGGTTCGACAGCAATGGGTCCTTCTGGCTCTTCAGTTTCGACCTCTTCATTCTGATTATCTCGATCAGAGACTTCGTCGAAGTCCATCATTGTAGTTTTCTCACAGCCTTCTTCCCAGTTCCAATGTTTCGACTCATCTACTACGACATCTCTGCTTTTCACTATTTTCTTCTGCACAGGATCATACAGTTTGTATGCTCCTGTCGAATGATAGCCAACAAGGATCATCTGTTGTGCTCTATCATCCAGCTTGCTTCTTAGTTGCTCAGGGACATGTCTATAGCATACTGAGCCAATTATTCTGAGATGCTTGACACTTGGCTTTCTTCCTAGCCAAGCTTCTTCAGGTGTCTTTCCAGTCAATCTCTTTGTGGGACATTTGTTCAGAATGTACACTGCTGTGGCTACAAGTTCTCCCCATAAGCTATGAGGTAGCTTCTTCTCCTTCAACATACTTCTTACCATGTTGAGGATGGTCCTGTTTTTCCTCTCAGCAGTACCATTATGCTGAGGCGTGTAAGGTGCAGTGACTTCATGCACAATTCCTTCTTTCTCACAGAATTCGACAAATCCATGAGAATTGTACTCACCACCTCCATCACTTCTAAGGGTTTTGATTTTACACTCACTCTGCTTTTCAATCATCACCTTAAACTTCTTGAATATTTCCAGTACTTCACTCTTCCTTTTGATCAAATATACCCAGGACATTCTAGTGTATTCGTCAATGAATGTGACAAAGTACTTATTCCCTCCTAAGGAACATACTTCGAAAGGACCACAGACATCAGAAAATATCACCTCTAGCTTCTTCCCTGCTCTGCTAGGTACTTCTGATTTAAACGAGTTTCTTGGTTGCTTCGACTTGCAACAACTCTCGCAAACTTCGACAGGTACTTTTACTGCAGGCAACCCATGAACCATCTTCTTTTCATGTAGTTGACTCAAGCTCTTGAAGTTGAGGTGGCCATATCTTCTGTGCCACTTCCAGTGCTCCTCTTCGACAGTACTCTTGAGGCAATGTTCTTCGACTACTTGCAATTTGACCTTGAAGGTTCTGTTACTCTGCATTAACACCTTCAGAATCAACTTCTTGGTCGAGTCAAACAGACTGAGACTGTTATCACCCATTTCGACGGTGAATTTCTTCTCGATCATCTGCCCAATACTTAGCAGATTGCTCTTCATAGCTGGTACATAAAATACCCCTTGGATGTAGCACCACTTACCATCTTTCGACAGGAACTTTATGGTACCTACTCCTTCAGCAGTAACTTTACTGTTATCTGCAAACCTTATCTTCTTGCTTATCTGCTCCAGTTCGACAAACCACTCCTTGTGACAACACATGTGATTTGAGCATCCTGTGTCGAGATACCATTCGACAGACTTTTCTTCAGTCGAATTTGTATCAGCCTTCAACAACAGTAATTCTGGGTCAGTAGCTGTCATGAATGACAATTCGTCATCATCATTGCTGGCAATGTTGGAGGTTTCACCAGTGTTTCCACTGCCCTGCCACACACACATTGCACAAGTATTTTGAGCATCACAAGTGAATCCACTTATGCAAGTGTTCCCACTGTTTTGCTCGCTACTTTCAGCAAGTCCTTCATCGAGTCGAATCTCATCTTCGACAGCCATCAACATTAACTCCTCTGAGTCAGAGTCTGAGTCACCATCATTAGCAAACTTGGCTTCTGCATCTTTATCCCTAGGAACTTTCTTGTTTTTACACTTGTTCCTATAATGCCCAAATTGCTGACAGTTATAACACTGAACTTTCGACAGGTCTCCCTTCTTCTTGTCGAAAGATCCTTGTTCTTTCTTCTTACTGCTTGATCCCTTTTCTCTACCCTTCTCCTTGTTGCCTGCCTTCCAATTTCTCTTAGAGGAGTATGAAAGTAAGGCTTGTTCAGTTTCTTTCTCTGAACTTCTCTGCCTTATTCTCAATTCATGCGCCTCTAAGGAGCCCTGAAGTTCATCTAACTTCAATGTATCTAGGTCCTTGGATTCTTCAATAGCAGTAACAACGTAGTCGAATTCCAGGGTTAAGGATCTGAGTACCTTTTCGACTTTCTTTACTTCAGTCACAGTTTCACCATTACCTTTCATTTGATTAGTTAATGCTACTAACCTCGTAATGAAATCTCCAATCGATTCTCCATCTGTCATCTTCAAGCCCTCGTACTGTTTCCTGAGCGACTGTAGACGTATCTTCTTCAGCCTATCTGCTCCACCATACGAGTTCTTTAGGATGTCCCAAGCTGCCTTTGCTGAATCACAGTCGATGATCAGGTTTAGGATGTTGGAATCAACGCATTGGTGAATCAAAAACAGCCCTTTTCCATCTTTCTTCCTCAGCGAATGGTGATTGTTCCTCACCGCTTCAGTGGCGTTTGCTGCCAAGGGTGGAACACCATCATTCACGACATCAAGAACATCTTGATATCGAAACAGCACCTTCATCTGCGCACACCAACGTTCATAATCCTTTCCGTCGAAGATTGGGAGGTTCCCCGGAATACCTCCACCAGAGTTGTCTCGCGCTGCCATGAATCTTGATAGATTTTGTAAGGATCTAACAAGCTCTTGATACCAGTTTGTTGGGGATAAAACACGTAAAAGAGAGAAGAAAAGGAAGTGGCGGCGCTAAGGACAAGAGGAATAAGTAGGGCAATATAATATTAGGTAAAAGCTGCACTGAATTTCATAAAAGTAGGTCAGAATTACATGCTACTGACATCAGTATATATATACAATAAAACAGGCCCAGGCCCATAATTTCGACTAGCCCATTCGACTGGCCCATTTCGACTAGGTTTCTAACTACACCTACTATAATTACAAGCAATAGAATTACTAGGCATATCTCAATACTCCCGAATCAACTTTGCCATCATTTATAACTTCCACAGTAATATTATATCTAGATGGACCGCAATGTGTTTGAGTGTTTTCCCCTTGGCAATGTAATTCATCTAACAACATGTTCACCATGCACGCGCCATTTTCCTATCATAACAACATAAAAAAGTATATATGTTTGTTTGTTTTTAACACCAGGGACCCACTCAAATATGTTTGTTTGTTTTTAACACCAGTGACCCGTGCTTGCTAGTTACTTCGGGGTGTTCGTTGTTTTTAGAGATTAGATAGAGTATGTTTGGTAGGGTCCTGTGTTTTTGCAAAATTTTCTAAGGCTCGTCATGGGAGGGGGAAACATTACACATGTGGGTTTCAGTTTAGTAGAATAAAAAATGACTTTAATTTTTCTAAAACAAATTAAAAGGATATAGATTCTTGTTAAAATATTTTCAAGCAAAACGCCAAAACCCTCCTTATGAAAATAACATCGAGAAGGACAATAATATAAGAACATGTTTTATGAAAAAGGCCCTTTTGTAAAACTAAAAAAAATTAAAACACCATTCCTTCTCTCCTTTTCTCATTCGCTTTTCACCCACCGGCCAAGTAAAACACATGCAAACCCTTTAAAAATAATCAACTAAAGGGTTAGGTAGACCGACCGTATAGACACTCCACACAATACCTAGAAGAAGAAGAGAAGAGAAGAGAAAAGGGGGTGAACCGTATCGTAGGGTCCCTGGAGATGGACCGGTCAGGTGCTGGGTCGTACTTGTCTGTGAACGAAGTCGGGCGCAGAGCTCAGCCCGGGTTGTACCTGCAAAGACACTCCGACGCCCAAGTCAGGGAGGAAGAAGTCAAAGCAGGAATGAACAGTGGTCAAAAAGTGTACCTGTCAATGGGGGTTGACCCTTATTTATAGAGCCAGGCGATGTCTCCTGGCTGTTGGATAGACCAGCTCGATCTCAGCCGTTGATCTCGGTCTATGCAGCACTGGTCCATTAGTGCGTGGATCCTTGATGGATTGGGCCAGTCGTGGCCCATTTAAGCGGATATATTGGGCCCTCGGCACTGTCCAGAACAGTTTCCCCCCAAGCCGAGCCCGTCCAGACGACAGGTTTAGGCTTGAGATTGTTGCCCCCAGCTTGCTTCAGATCGGTCTCAGACAACTTTGACTGGCACGACTAGGCTTGAGATCGTTGCCCCCAGCTTGCTTCAGATCGTTTCTGGCCCACGATCTTTTGACATGCCCACTATATAAGGGGTTCTCCTCTCCCTCATTTGGATCCTTGCGCTACTTTGAGTTTTCCGGTGGGAATCTGGAGAGGTGCTTTCCGTTTTCGGCGAACAGATACCCCCAGCGGTTGTTCTACCCACTGCGGCTTAACTTTCGGGCTTCCTCTTCCGGTCGTCCTCTCCCTTTCAGGCTGACCTATCGTCCCTACTTCTCAGGTAATAATTCTCTTTTTAGTTTTGGCTTGACTCTTGTCTTCCCGTTCGGCGGGTAGGGGGTGTCAGGCCCGGGGTCGACCTTGTCGCCCCTTCTTAGGAAGTCGTCATAGGAAGTCCTGACTTTTTGCCCCTTCCTTGCCCCCTCCTTGCAGGTTCTTGATCGTGGAACGGACAAAGCAAACTGCGCGTGTGACTAGCGAGCGACCTCTTCGTCTTACCAAGACCTTTGCACGTGAAGAGACGACTCAGGCCATATCTGGTGACCACGCGGTATGGATCGACCCTGTTATCTGAAGTTATTTTTTGCTATTTTGAAGTGAGCCATCGTGGCTAAAAGGGTACCAAAAAGGGGCGATGGGAGCACCTCAGTTTGAAGGGCCACTATTCGTATAAGTTCTTCAAACCATATTCTGACTCGTTGAAGCCTTGGAAACTTGATTTCATGTGGGTCGTTCTACTTTTCTCTAAAGCTATCAGGATGGTGGTGAACTTGAACGCCAAGGGTGAGGTGGTCGGCTTCAAATTCCCGATCGCGTGGTCTAAGGCTCATTACAACATGTCGGCGGCAACCTACCATGTGAAGGAAAACCGTCTTGATGAGGTCGACAAAGAGACGCTCAGGTTGCTGACGAACATGGTCTCCCATCTTCCTGAGGAGCTTCAGTTGATAAAGGTTCACCCGTTAGCGAGGGTGGCTAGCGAAGGAGATCTTTTCTCTGTTCTTCGTAGGTTTTAGGTCGTGCTGTGATTTTAGCGAGTTGTTGTGTTTTTCACCTCTTTTTCCTTCCAAATGTTTTAAGTGTTTCTGATCGTTCCCTCTTTCCTTTTGCAGATCAAATGGTAGGACCTCTTGGTTTTCAAGGTCTAATGAAGTTGTCAAAGAAATGCAAATCAAAGGGCCAAGGTTCGACGGACCGCTTCCCGGTGGTTGCTCCCCACCCAATCATTGAAGTGCAGACCCCCCCCCCCCCCCCCGGCTGGTAAAGGGGGCGATCAGAGTGGAACTGCTGGAAAGAAGTGGGATCGTCCCCGTGCTGTAGGAGATGATGGGTTGGACCGGGCTATTGATTTCTTTGATGAAGATCCTGACTAACCTGCAAAGAAATCCAGGGCGGTCAAGGAGGTTCGTAGATGATCTTCGCCCAAACTGAACTTGGAGAAGTTAACGACAGTCGACTACGATCGTTACATTGACGATCCTCTTGAAGCTGCGGCCAACGTTTGTAAGGCCGCTTCTGATCTGTTCAAGAAGTGGAAGCGCCAAGAGGACGAGCGAGTTGCAGGTAATAAACTGGAAGCCCGAAACTTGTGGTTGGACGGCGATTTACTAGATAAGTCTGATAAACTAAAGAGCTGCTATACTTATATCACAGCGTTGCAGAAGGAGCAGAACGAAGCGAAACAGAAGCTGGAGCAAGCAAAGAAGTCTTCTGATGAAGCTAAAGAGTCACTGACCGTTCTCACTAAGGAGCGGGATGATGCTCTGGCAGCCAAGGCGGAGGTGGACCAGAAGGTGCAGGCGGGTGTCCTCAATATTTTGGTATCTAAATATAGATAAATTTTTGATGAACCAAATATTCAACAACTAAAATCAAAAACCAAAGTGCATTTGTTGTACAACAGTACAAATCAGGCCCATCAAAATAGATACTGAAGTAGCAGCATCAACTCTTCCTTTTGATCACTTTTTTAGTAACACATGTAGCCAATCCCTATTTTTTCTAAAATTGTAACATGAAGTCAGGGGGATTAGCAAGAGACATGTACATACCTGATCAATTTCTGAATTTTGTTCAACCAATTGTTTCCAAGTCTTCCAAAACATGAATGACCGAACACTACTGTAGTTTGGTTGATTCATTACCTTCAAGGCTAATGTCCTTTCCTATCAATCATCAAAAAATAATTAAGATCAATATAACTTTGGAGTCTTCAATGTTTGCAATGGTCAACAAAATTACACTAAGATGAAGCTAATGCTCTCCCAGAATATCAACCTAACCAATTTTCATATCAATCTCATCATCATAGGTTGCAAAAGAGGCATATTAATGTTAATAAGAGAACCTTACACACCAGCATCATACCTGGTGGGTTTTTATTACATTTCCAAGTTCACCAGCATCCACAATTTGTTGCCTAAACTCAATAGCACTCCATGATCACCTGCATCATAGTACCCTTCTACGAGATCCACCTGTTCAAATAATAAACCAACCAACAATATCTCAACTTTGAAATAAGCAAGGTATAACTATGTCTATGACTATGTCCAAATAGAAATTAGCCAAAGAGAGTAGCAGAATAACAACATAAATTAGCCAAATAAATAGAAACCTTTGTACTCAAGGTATAACTCAAGTGGTTAATGGAAATCCAGTGAGGCATTTTTTCGAACACTTAGACTGTGCAGATGATAAACGCAACAACACAGACCTTGAGTACCATCGACCATCAATCTCTCTAACTCGCAACATGATTTTCGAATTGAGTATCTAAATTTCTACAGTGCGGGAGTCCATTCCAACAAAAAAGGATGTAATAGAATAAATGAGCTAAGAAAGGGAGAAGGAAGGGAAAATATAGGTTTATAGCAATATTAGATGCTCACATTGAACTCGATTTTAGATGGTCACATTGAAGCTCGATTTCAGAAGCTTGCGTCGGTGCCAAAGATCTGAGCAATGGCGCTGAGGAGTCGAAGGCGAAGAGATGCATCGATGGTTTAGAGAGAGAGAGATTTTTAGGGATTTTCGTTTTTGGTTTTTGATTTTTTTGAAGGAATGACATAGAGCAATGGTTCAAAGGGAGAGAGTTTTAGGGTTTTCTGGTTTAGGATTTTGTTGAATGGTGAAGAAAGAAGATGAGATAAGGAAGAGACACAGAGAGAGATGGGATCAGAGAGAGGAGTGATTTGCGAGAGAAAGAAGAAAGAGAAATGGAAGAAAAAAACGGGGAGAGAGAGAGATGAAGAAAGAGAAATGGTGAGAGTTAAAAAGTCAAATTTTGAATTCAATGTATTTTCAATCTGGCGCCTAGTTTGTAAAATGGGACACTAAGGGAAAAATATTGTGAATGTTGTGGGGGATAGTTAGGTAAATTTGGTAGTAGGTTAATGACATCAATTTATAGTAGATGACAAACATATTGCAATTACATTTTTAAGTACATTTCAAGTGAAATATCTTCTCAATTTTGTTGCGTTCCAAGTTTCGAGGGATCGCTCCTCCATTCACTGTTTCGAGTTGGTAAGCACCCTTTACTGTCTTTGAAATGACCCGATATGGGCCTTCCCAGTTTGGGGCGAGCTTTCCCTGAGCCGCGTTTTTCTGGCTGACATCGGCTCTACGGAGGACGAGCTGCCCAACTGCACACTCTCTTGGGACGACTTTGGCATTATACCGAGACATCATTCTTTGTTTAATCAGGGCTTCTCGCAGGGCGGCCTGAGTCCGAAGTTCTTCTACAAGATTGAGTTCTTACCGGATAGCTCGATTGTTCTCTTGGGGCGGTTTAGGATTTGCGGTCCTCCAGCTTATTTCCCCGATTCCCACAGGTATGATCACCTCAGTGTCGTAGACCATTTTGAACGGGGATTACTCCGTAGAGGAATGTGGGGTCGTACGGTATGCCCAAAGTACGTATGGTAATTCTTCAGCCCAATTACCCTTTGCTTCGTCTAGTCGTCTTTTGAGACCGCGCAGGAGCACTATGTTAGCGGCCTCGGCTTGATCGTTAGTCTGGGGATGTTTGACTGAGGTGAAACGGTGTTTAACACCGAGATCGGTCATCATCTTTTTGAAGCCCTTGTCAGTGAATTGCGTCCCATTGTCTGTCACTACAACCTCTGGAATTCCAAAGCGGACCTAGATGTTTTTCTTGAAGAATTTCATGTAGTTTTTGGTCGTAATGGTCCCTAGGGGTTTTTCCTCTACGCATTTGGTAAAGTAATCCACCGCCACTATCAAGTACTTCAGGTGGCCTAGGGCTACCGGGAACGGTCCAAGGAGGTCGATGCCCCACCAGGCAAACGGTCGAGGGGAGGTCATACCATCCATCTCGGTTGGTGGTGCGACATGGACGTCGGCGTGCTGCTAGCACTTGTCGCATTTTCTGACTAGCTTCTTCGCATCCTCGTTCATAGTCGACCAGTAATATCCCGCCCTGTCGCGACCGTGATCCCGACGTAGACGGCTCAAAAATTGATAGTTTTAGGAGTCGCCACCCAATTTATTTAATAGCAAAAATTGAGAAAAACCTAACTAGAAGTTATTGGTCTACGTATACCAGATTGAGTTTGAGAGTCGATTATGCATAGGGAAGGGCGCAAACTAAATTACACTACACCCCAAATACATCTGTCCTAAGACAGTTACCCTAAATTGATTGTGCAGGTATTAATAAGTTACTTAATTATTTGTTTACCACAAAAATAAAATATAAAATAATTACTTACAAAGAAATAACGAATGACTAACTTAGAAAAATTTAATTTTGACTTGACGGGGAAGCCCCGCTCCTACGTATCCTCCGGTGCAATGAGGAACTCAACAGTCACGTAGTTCTTCCTGAAAAAATTTGTTGGTTGGTTGATTTTAATTTTTTTGAAGGGGTTTAAGATCAAGGCCGTGCAGCTAAAGTCTCTTAAACCGGGATTGAAAAGATGTACATCTCAGTCAAACCCATTTTTTAGTTTTTTTTTGGAAAATAGGTGTTAAAGAAAAAAAATGGTTATTTATTGGAAAAAAAAGAAATTAATTTAGCTTGACGGGGAAGCCCCGCTCCTACGTATCTTCGAAGCGGAGAATCAAAGGCTACGTAGTTCTTCTAGAAAAATATTTGTGTTTTGATTGATTTTAATTTTTGAAGGGGTTTTGTGATCACCAAGTTGTACAACTCAGACGTCTTAAATCGAGCCATGGGTTTGATAAGATGTACATCTCAACCAAACCCATTTTTATTGCTTCTATAAGTTTTTTTGGAAAATGAATTATTATTTTTTTTAGAAGAAATAAGTAAAAAAAATGAAAAGGGTGAAATAACAAAAAAAAGCGTGTATAATCAATAAAAGGGGGTATATTAAGAAATGTGGGTGGGATTTGCGAAAATGGGCGTATTAAAAACAATGGGGTGCAGAGAGTAGCCCATCATCATTTTTTAGTGGGCTGGTCCGTAGGTCTCTTAACAAAGGATGCGGGCTTCAGGGGGGCATGAAGTAAGAACAGGGGGTGTAAATAAGAATTTGAATAAATAAAAAAGGAGACGAAACTGCCCTTGCGTTCCTACTATAAAAACGAAAACCAAAAAACAGAAACCCTAAAAAGCTCTCCTCTCCTCACGGCGCCTCACCCCCCCAAAATGCCCAAACCCTAATTTTTCTCTCTCCCTCTCCTTGCGCCGTCCCACCCAACCGTAACTTCACTCTCTTCTCCTCTCACTCTGATCTCGTTCTTTCTCCTCACAGAACCTCCGTTTTCACTCTCCTCTCCTCACCCTAATCTTCTTCTCTACCACCGCCGTTTCTTGCTTCCAGAGAGAGAAAATAAAATTTCAACATCTCAGTCGTGAGAAGGTGAATAAAATGAAGAGGAAAGGGAGGATAGGGTGGATGCGATGGCCGTTGATGTTTTGGGGGTGGTTGCCCGTGGATGGCCGTGGACAGTAGTCGATTTGGAGTGGGTGGGCGGGAGTGGTGACGATTATTGTCGTGGTGTTCTGAGGTTGGGGGTTGTTTGGTGGAGGTTATGCACTGTGGGTGGTGGCTGGCCGTGAGAGAGAGAGGAGCAATGGTGGTGGAGGATGGAGTTGTGAAGAGGAGGGTGGTGTTTTTCGGTGGACGGTATTCCGTTTCATGGCTGGACAGTTAAATGGCGGCTCATAGTGGCTGGGGTGGTGGCATTTTTTTATGGACGGTGGTGGTGGTCGCCGGAGAAGACAACCGGAGAGGGTGGTTCACGGCCAACGGCCACCGTCTACGATGGCCGGAGTCTATGAGGTGAGCTTTATTATATATTCTTTTGTTTTTTTTTGGTTCATCTCTCCCATTTTTAATTTTTGTTACTGACTCATACTTTGCTTTTTTTTTTTCTGAACTGCATCTTTTTGGTAAAAAAAACCAATTTCCGTTTTCTGACTCATACTCTGCGATGTTGTTAGTGCATTCGAAGCTTAGCTTGATAGCTACTGGGTATTGTTTACCCTTTGGTGAGATTACAACTGCCCCAATACCATTCCCATACATGTTAACTGCTCCGTCGAAGTACATCTTCCACATGTTGCTTGTTTCTTCACCCCCATTGGCAAGGAACTTTGGAAACTTCATAAGAGGATGAAACTTGGTGTTTTCAGAAATTAGGGTTTCTTGACAGAGAAGGGGATTTGGTGAGTGATTTGCGGTTTCTGTGAGTGGGGGAGTGACTAGTGGTGAGGGAAAACGGTAATTTGGGGGAGTTTGTGTATGTTTAATGATGGATAGTAGCCGTTAGGAGTGTGTGTAAGTGCATGCATGAGGACACGTGGGGGACTAGGTGACACCACACGAAGTCTAGGCCACAGATCATAACTGCAATTTTGTTGTGCTGGCACTTTTTGAAAAAATTCCACCCAAGTGTATTTTTTGAAATTCTGGTGGAGTAGCACTGAGGAACTGCTAGGTGCAGATGCACTAAAAACCCGTGTTCCTACAAAACACTTGAAAAACATCAAATTGAACAAAAATTGCAAAAATAAATATTTAATAACATGGGTTGCCTCCCATAAGCGCCTTTTTTAAGAGTCTTTCAGCCTGACTATCTCCTTTTCTTAGAGATTTTGAAAATGGGTGGTGAGTTTATCCCTCACCACATGTTCATCATAGTACATTTTGACTCTCTGCCCATTTACTTTGAAAGTGGTATTTGTGGCTGCATCATATAAATCAACTACACCATGGGGGTAAATTTTGACTAGTTTGAATGGTCCTGACCATCTTGATTTATGTTTTCCAGGAAATAACTTCAACCTGGAATTATATAACAAGACCATTCCTCCCTCTCTAAGTTCTCTTCGAGAGGGTTTTCGGCCAAATGATCGGCAATGATGCTCCCCTTGATTGATTTCTGTGACACATACTTGATGTCATATTTTGATAAGATCACTTGCCATTTTGACACCCTTAAGGAGACATGAGGGCTTTCAAAAATATACTTCAGTGGATCAAACTGCGAAATCAACCATGTAGTATAGTACAACATGTATTGACGGAGTCTTCTAAAGGTCCAGACTAGGGCACAACAAGTCTTTTCAATTGCTACGTAGCGAATCTCGCAGTCGTTGAACTTTTTACTCAAGTAGTAGACTGCCCGCTCTTTTCCTGATGCATCGTGTTGTCCTAGCATTGCCCCAACAGATGATGGCAACACAGTTAAGTACAAAATTAGCGGCCGACCGGGTGTTGGAGGAGCCAGGATAGGAGGATTTGACAATTCTTTATTTTATCAAAAGCTTCTTGGCACTTCTCATCCCACTTCCCTGGTTGGTTCTTTCTTAGTAGCTTGAATATGGGTTCACATGTGCTAGTCAAATTGGCAATGAATCTAGCAATGTAATTGAGTCTTCCCAAGAAGCTTCTTACTTCACGCTCTATTTTTGGTGCAGGCATTTCCTGGATGGATTTCACTTTGTCAGGGTCCCGCCTTATACCATCCTTGCTCACAATGAAACCCAGGAGCTTCCCTGATGATGCGCCGAAAACACACTTGTGGGGATTCAGTCGCACCCTATACTTCTTGAGCCTTTCGAATAGCATTCAGAGCACTTCTACTTGACTTTCGTTTTCTCGCGACTTTGCTACCATGTCATCCACATACACCTCGATTTCTTTATGCATCATATCATGGAAAAGTGTGACCATGGCACGCTGGTAAGTGGCTCCAGCATTCTTCAAACCAAAGGGCATCACTTTGTAGCAGAATATTCCCCAAGGAGTGATAAACGTGGTCTTTTCCTTATCTTCTGCATTCATGAGGATTTGATTATATCCCGAGTAACCGTCCATGAATGAAAATCTATGATTTTTGGCAGTATTATCAACTAGTAAGTCAATATGTGGAAGAGGGAAGTCGTCCTTTGGACTGGCCTGGTTGAGATCCCGATAATCCACACACATCCTCACCTTCCCGTCCTTCTTGGGTACAGGAACGATGTTAGCTACCCATTCTGGGTGTACTGAGACCTCTAAAAATCCCGCATCCCATTGTTTGATCACTTCTTCCTTGACTTTCAAAGACATGTCAGGGTGCATCTTCCTCAACTTTTGCTTCTTTTGTTTCGCACCTGGCAAGAGAGGGATTCTATGTGCTGCTATTTTGGGATCAATGCCCGGCATATCCTTGTAATACTATGCAAAAACATCCAAGTACTCTCTGAACAAGGCGATCATCTCCTCCCGCTCCGGGTTATCCACCAATTTTAAGTCTTTCCTTTCTTCTTCAGACCCCATATTGATGATTTCCACAATTTCGTCATTCGGACTAAATTCTCTTTCAGAGTGCCCCAAAAGTTCAGTAAATCTGTTAGTTACTTCATCACCCTCTTCCGGCTCAGAGTAGTCTTCATCAAGAGTTGCGTGGGAGTCGAATGATGGGTTGTCAACTTCCCCGTAATGAGGCAAAGTTTTCGTGAAATTATGGCTCCTGGAGAGTAAATAAACAAAATTGGCGGGGGAATAATGACGATATATGATGAGAAGCAACACGAGAGAAACCAACGATAAGGGACAAGAGAGGAAAGAAAGAAAAAAACAGAATAATAAGAGATCGGAAAAAAATAACACGGAAGGATAAAAATGCATGCAAATTCATTTAATTCTTGTCTCAAGCCAAATAACATAAGTCTTATAGCCTTAGCATAATAAAAGACGATTACATGAAAGTAACAACAACCACAACAGGTTCAGATTCCCAATTGCTCAGAGGCTCTTGATTGGTGTCAAGGATAACAACACCCCTTGCTCTCGAGCCTCCTTTATCCAGCATGTTGATCACAATGCGATGCACAACATCGACCGCCTCCGAGGGAGAGATTATCTCTACAGGTGCCGGGAAAGTGTCAATTAAATATAGGATTGACCAAGCCTTCTCCTTACTTATTCCCATGGCTTTGAACTTTGTCTCGAGGTTCCCTTCATATCCGATCCCGAACGTATCCAACTTCTCTTTTGCTGGTATAGGAGCACAAACCCCTTGAAGGTGTCGACCCAAGCCTTTTCCTTCCTCGTAGCCACTTTTTGTCATTATCCAAGCCACTACCTGGTTCACACTGAGCTTCGATAAACCTCCTTCAACAGTCTCCCCCTTCTCCACCTTGAAGCTATGACACATATTTGTTACTTCCTCTTCAGCGTTATCCACGTATGGGAGAGACATGGTTTTTGAGACTAACATCTCTTCTTCTCCACGGATCGTGATAATGCTTCTGTTACAATAAACTTAACTCGCTGGTGAAGAGTAGAAGTACTGCCCCAGCATCATGAATCCATGGTAGACCTAATAGCATGGTGTATGTTGAATCGATCGCTGCATCGGGTCCACCATACTCACCACATTCTGGGGTATTTCGTCAGGCTTTACAAAGGCTTCCTCCAGGGTTTTCAACAAAGCCTTCCTATGGACTTCCGAAGAAAGGATGAGGGATAGTAGTGAAATACGGGACGGAGTCTTCTTGAGTTTCTCCGTCACATCATATTCACTCTGCTTCATGATTTTCAGAAACTCTTCTTCCGACTGTTCTCCTCCATCTCCCTCTTTCCCTTTCTTATTATTTTCAGGCTCTTCAGGTCCAAAGTATCGCCCACTCCGAGGTTATTCCTCCCACACTTACAATATTATCAATAGGCTCATCGACTCCTTTTTCTTTACCCACTTTGCACTTTGACGGGCCGCCTATAACTTTGACCTGGGTCCTATAATTCCAGGGAACCGCATGAGTATTGTCACAAGCAAAAGGTGTGGGTTTTTTCACGATCATTGTAACCTTTTCTGATACCGGAGGTTGGTTGAGGGGCGGGACTTTGAGCACGAAATGCTCCAAGACATTGACCTCCTCCTGGGCCCTCGCTTCCTTAGCTCGAACAATCCCCAACATCATTAGGCTTTGCACACGGGCTTTGAAATCCCAACAACCTTCCACATCATGGGCAGCACAACCATGATGGTACACACACCTCTTCTCTTCGTCGTACATGGCATATCTCACGATTTCTTTGGTGGGTGCCACTACTTCGTAATCGGCCTTTTTCAATCCCTCCCATATCTCCATCATAGGGGTTCGGAGTTTCAAAACCTTCTTGATAGGCGTACCATCATTTTCTATCATGCTCACTGATGCGTTCCCCTTGTGCTTATGGAGAGGGTCATTAGTGATATTTGGTCCCGACCCTTCTTGGATGTCTAATTTCTTATGAGCGATCAACCTCCTTACAACATTCTTGAAGGCCTCACAATCCTCAATTGAATGGCCGGCAGCTCCCATGTGGAATTTGTAGGTCAGGTTTGGGTTGTACCAAGATGGGAATGGAGGTTCCCAAACCTTTACTGGCATCCCTGCGATCAAGTGGGCGTCGTGTAATTGTTGGAACAATTCGACATTGGTGATAGAAAGTTTAGGAAATGGGGGAAAGTAGGGAGGGGGTTGGCGGTAGGATTGGCGGGCTGTTTGGTAGTTGGGACGTGGTTGAGATTGCATGTTTTGGACATTGTTTATGGGGAGATATGGTGGGTTTGTGTTTTGGTTCATCGGGTAAGGGGTATTCGGGTGTGGTTGGCTATATCTTGGCTGTTGAGGAATATGGTTTGGTGCGGCTCGAATGAAGATGACTTCTGGGTCTTTCTTTTTCTGAGGGAAGCTTTTTTTGATTGCCAGCTCTCCGTCTGTTCCATGGGAAGCTTTCCAGCTCTTGCCAACATCTCAATTCTTTCACCGGCGGCTATCAGATCTGCGAAGTCTCTGTAGGCAGCTCCGGCCATTGCGGCCACATAGGGGGATCCTAGCGTCCCCAAGAAGTAAGAGCACATCTCTGATATAGTGAGTGGTGGTTGGACTTGTGCAGCAAGAGTTCTCCACCCCTCACTACTAGAAATTCGCTAAATAGTGACTGATTTAGCGACCAAAAAAAGTCGGTCACTTTAGCGACCGATTTAGAGATCGATTTAATAGGAATAAAATACTTTTTGCTTAGTGACCGATTTTTCGGTCGCTAGCTTCAGAGACCGCTTTTTAGGTCACTAGTAGCGACCGATTTAGGGACCGATTCAATGTATAAAATACTTTTTGCTTAGTGACCGATTTTATGGTCGCTGATATTTGTGACCGATTTTTCAGTCGCTGACCTTCCACCAAAAAATTCGATTCCCTCTTTTTTTAAACAAAAAATTATTTCCCTCATTTATTTTAACAAAATTCAGTTCCCTCTTTTTCCTAAAAAAAAAAGAAAATAGTTTCCACTACTCGTTTTCTACACTTCCCTCATCAGAACCTTTCACTCACCAAAACTTCACCCTTGCCACTCACCTCCACGTGATGCTGCACAAGACGCTCTAGAGATAAATCGCGTTGGATGATTCAGCAATCCAGAAAGCAAAAACGCGATTCAGATGTTCGATCTTGCAGAGAAGAAGAGTTCAGGAACACCGTTGAAAGGAGATGAGACGCCGTTGAAGGGAGAAGAGCGTGTTTGGTTATTGTTTGTACAGTGAGAAGTGAAAGAAGGGGAAAGTTGAAAACATAAAGTGATTCTGTTTAAATTTTTTTTTTTTTAAAAAAACGGGCCGGCGGGCTGACCCGCCCCGTTTTTGCTTTAGGCCGCAGTTTTTTTTTTTTTGGCGGGGCGGGTTCGGCGGGTCAGCGGTCCCAATACCCCAGCCCAACCCGCCTTTTTTTGGCGGGTCAACGGGCCGGCCCGGCGGGCCAAACCCGTTTTGCCATCCCTACCTCCACCACTCACCACAACCCTCACCACCACTCACCATTCACCACCGCCACAACCCTCACCACCTCTTTCGATTTCTTCAAAGTTTCTTCTCATTTGGAGGGAGTTCGATGTTGTGCTTGAATAAACTCTAGGTAAATTTCTGTTCGATTTCTTCACTCTATTCCTTTCCATTTCTTCATAGCTTCTTCTGATTTGGAGGGAGTTTGATGTTGTGCTTGAATAAACCCCTAAATCTCATCTCTGAACTCGTGGCTCCATCTATTTAGGAACTCATCGGAGAGGAACTCTTCGTAGAGGAACTCGTGGCTCAGTTTTAGGTGAGTAATCGTCATTGTCTTCCTTGTCTTGCATCAATCTCTCTCCCCTGATCATTCTACTAACCGTTCTTTGAATGATGGGTAATTATTGTGTTCCACTCTTCTTTTTCTAGGTTTTCATTCACGCCATTGATAAAAGATTGGGTAATCCCTTTTCTCTTCTCGTTTTTGAGTTTATTTGATTTGATTCGTTCTGTTTTAGGTTTGAGTTGAAAATTTACATTTATTGCTTTCTTTACTTTCCTCTGAAAACAAAATTAGGATAGTTTGGACTTATTTTGTTAATTACATGCAATTTGTATTTGGTTTTAGTTTCAATGTAGGATTAAAGTAATGATAATGTTATTTTCTATCAGTGTCTCTTATGATTGTGATGTACAGGCATTGCGAAGTCGCTGCCTACAAGCCTTTTGGTCTATGCGGCGACATTTCATCTTTGTGGCTGGCATCTTTGACATAGAGCTAAGGATTCTGGTAGATGGTATAGTGGATATTCAGGCTGATGCAAGAGGGATAACACCATAGGAGATCAAAAAAGAGATTTGATTAGGTGGCTAGCAGGGCAAACAAAGAATGCAGAATTTGCACAGTATTCAGGTTATGTGAATGTGAATGAGGAACGTGGAAGGGCATTGTTTTACTTGTTAGTTGAAGCACCATGAGTCGTAAACCCAGTTCAGGACCACTAGTGTCATGGCTTAATGGTGGTTCTGGTTGTTCTTCTATTGCTTATGGTGCATCTGAAGAAATTGGTCCTTTTCATATTAGGCCTGATGGCAAGTTACTTTACTTTAATCCTTATGCTTGGAATAATTGCAAGTCAATTTCACATCACCAATGCTTGGAATGAGATTTACTCATTGTGCTAGTTTTTGTTTGTTTTAGCAATGAGATTTGAAATGTTAATATGCATCTGGGATCTGTGTTTTCTGACTTGTTAATTGGTTTGAAAGATTTCCACAGTATAAGCATAGCGAATTCTATATTGCTGGGAAAGTTATGCAGGTGAATCTATATTTGATAATTGATTTTTCAGTTTTCTACTTTGGTGTCATAATTATTATCAATTGAATGCTTTTCATAGTGAAGAGTTATTCAATTTCTCAAAAAAAAAAAAAACTTTTCAGGTCATTATGTTCCACTTCCACCATTGGCTAATATTTGTTTACCAAAGAAATAAAGGAGTCAATAATCCAGCTATGAATTTTAAGGGATTTATGGTAAGATTGTAAGATTCATGGAAAACTGTTACTGCTTTAAGCTTTTATGTTCTTATAATTCTCTAATAGGTTTGATTTTTCAATGATTGGTGTCACAGGTGGGAAATGGTGTTATAGATGATTATCATGATTATGTTGGGGCATTTGAGTACCGGTGGACATAAAGTGGCTCAATCACCAATCTAATAGGAGGAAATAGGTATTTCAATGATTAGTCTAGACATAAAGTGACTTCTTGATAGTGTCTGCAATGAGGTTAGGGTTCGATAATTGGACCCCGGGGGCCTAGACTCGGCTGGGATAGATGGCGCCTTGGTTGATCTGGGGGACCGTGCATTCCTGGCTCAGGGGGTACAAGAGGTGGATTATTATCCCATGTTTGACCTAGAGCCACTTGGCCGAGGTTTGCAAAGCCACCTCCTTGAACAGTGGCCTGCTCGCTAGTGTTACTAAACACTTGTTGAGATGGATGAGAACCCACCGAAGATTGAACAACTGCTTCAAAATAAGGTTGGTTAGGTGGTAACCTAGCCGAGCTAGGTGGCTTCAGAGTGAAGTCAATGAGTGTCACAAGGAAGGGGGTTGGAATTGTGGCCCTTGTAAAATATACCTGAAACAAGATAACTAACTTCACAAGTATGATTAGATATTGTGAGTGTCAGTGCTGGGTTGAGAAGGCTGATTGAAAACAGACTTCTCAACTTTGATAGTGAGTAGAGAAGGGTAACGTGAAACTGTCTTCTCAACTATGTTACTGATTTGAGAAGGGTCAGTTACTTCTTTCTTCTCAATATAGCTACCAATATTGAGAGTAAGATGATTTTCAAAATAGCTTTTCTAAGCCAAGAGATAGTGTTTGAAAAGATTAACTTAAGTATAGATTACTTAGAGTGATGTTTGAATTCTACCATTTAGAAAGTATTTGAGAAGGGTTGTAATAACATTGTTTTAAGAAAAACCGTGTGTACTAGAGAAGGGTCAGCAGAAGCTATCTTCTCAGTTTTTCAAAACCTTCTCCAAATGGAGAGTTTTAAGCACAGTGTGAATCTACTTTGAAAAGCTGTAAATAACACAATGATGTATAGTGGTTCACCCAAAACCCTGGGCTTCGTCCACTCCTCACACCCAGTGAGTATTTCCACTATTTTCCAAATAGTTACAACTGCACAACCAGCCTAGGCTTAAGTTCTTCACTGGTAGTTTTCTTAACACAACTCTACCTACTGTTCTCAAACCTTGTACGATCCTTCTGATCTACTAGGTAGCTTCTAACACAGAAGCAACTCACTTCTCAAGACCTACAACAACACATGCTATTTGAGAAGATTTCTTACAGGCTTCTCTCTAACCATAGAAACACCATGCTATTTGAGAAGGCTTACAACAGGTTTTTTACACTTTCTGGTTTGAGGGTGTTTGTGGGATTTCTAGAGCTTGGTTATTACAAATGATGTTTCAACAGAAACTGAACACAAGCTATAATACATACCCAGAAATAAAAAAGTCCCTACTGTTTTGAAGTAGCTGAGTATGGATGAGAGAAAACTTGACACTTGAGAAGATTGGAGGATTTAAGCTCAAATTACTCTCACAAAGTTCAACAACGATCCAATGCGTTTATTTATAGATGAACATGTGTGTAATAACCTCTGGTCCATGAGAGATAGCCGTTGCCAAAAGTTTATAGTTGTTGGAGTGCTTTTGGTTTGAAGACAACACTTAAACAGCTGTGTCTTTGCACTTCTGCAGAAGACAACACTTATACAACTGTCATCACTCTTCTCAGCTTTGGCTCTTCTCTTCTATGAGTCTTCTAAAGATGATGTTTCTCGAGTTGATGCTTCTTATGATGATGCTTCTCATCGTGACTCTTCTCAACTTGACTGTTCTCATCATGACCCTTCTGATCTTGACTCTTCTTATCATGATGCTTCTCAACTTGACTCTTCTCATTGTGATGCTTCTCATGACTCTTCTCATGATGACCTTTCTCATCATGACTCTTCTGAGGTTGACTCTTCTTATTATTCTTCTCATGTTGACTTTAATCATGATGACTCTTCTCATGATGATCTTTCTCAAGTTAACCCAATTGGTCTTGATTCTTTGATCATGTCAAGAGAGGTCTTCCTTCTTTGTTTGCTTTTGGCCAACACTTCTTTTATTGTTCGTTTTCAAGTCTTCTCATTTATGCTTCTCATAAGCAGATGTCTTCTTGAGAATTTAACTAACATTTCCTGTTCTTATATTTCACTCAAGAAGAAACATTATAGCATATGAAATCAGAGAACTTAAGCTTCTCACATTTGAAATTTGTTAACAATCAAAACTTAACTTCGATCGGCCCCCTGCATTGGGAGGATCGTTAGCTACTACAGGGGTTCGTAGGATGATCCATGTGGCAAACCAATCTGCCGTATGGCCTCGATCGGCCTTCTAGCCATTTGCACCTGTCCAGGTTGAAGAATAGCCTACTTAGTGACATTGGAAAAAAAGTACTTGCCTGAGGAAACGTTGAGTTAGGAGTTACCAGATAAAGAGGTGCCTGTTGAGGTCCTTCCATATTGGGATACGGTGGGACCTGTTGTACATTCCCCATTGAATTCAGGGGTGCTCTGTGTCCTTGGCTAGTGCTACCAAGAGTAGTTGTTGTGTGAAAATATTATGTGCAAGTATACACAGTCGCAACAAGTAATAAAGAGTAAGTAGAGATCGTTCCCACGAGGATTGTTGAGTTTCTTTCTATATTTAATTAGCAAGCAAGCTAGTGAGTAAAAGCAAAGTAAAATAACAAGTTGTAAAACTCAATTTTATCAACAAACAACAAGTAAAATAAAGGATTAGTAGAAATCTAGAATGAGAGTAAGTTGGGAATGCCTTCACTATGCAAATTCATAATAATGGTCTAATGTTGTATCAGATGCTGCAGCACTGAGTGCTGTAGCATATAGTATGTACTTTTTAGTCACTTTTCTACAGGGCTTCATTACAAACACTTATGTTTAAGCTCTAAATAGGTCCACCCTTGGCTATTACGCACCCACAGTATTCACCCTATGGAATTTTCCCTCCTATGTCTAGGTTTTAATCAAGGATTATTAAAGTGTCCTTTAATAACCACTATCCATATTATCCTTTGAGATCAATTTATAAACCATGTCTGAATCTATAAATGGTACTTATATTTAGGTGATCAGTTCTAAAATAAGTTTGGAAATAACATCACGCAAAGGATAAAAATGCTAAACATCAAATACATGCATGAAACACACTAAGACTTCATCACGTAGATCAAATCATCCCAACTAAGAGTATTTAGCTCACGATGAGCAAATTACAACACATGAAATACAACTTAAACATAATGTTTAAAGCCATAAATGCGAAAATACAAAGAAGAAATATAGTAAGAAGTGGTATACTGAAGATTGACTCCAAGAACAGTAGCATGGAGGTTCAGATCAGAACCCAAATCCACGAAAATCTTCAAGTAATTAAGCTTCTGTATTGCTGCAGCATCACTCGCAGCATCAGAAATTCCACTTTGGTATTTTAAAGGTAGCTTGGTACAAAAATGGAGGAAAAACTATTTCTATACTTTTCCTCCTCTGAACTAGCCTCCAAAATGAGGAAGATGAGCTGCCTTAAATAGTAGTAGGGTTTAGTGATCCAAGAAATATCTTTTGGAGGTGCCATTTGTCATTACATGTGCCTAGGAGTACAACGTGTCCACAAAAAGGGAATATTTTGCGCATGACAGCCTGGTACCAGCAACAGGGCGTGTCCGCCCTTTTCTGACAGTTAGCAGGCGTTGAAATCAGTGCCTCAGCGTTTCTCTCTCATCTGTCGCAGAAATGCGTTGTTGTGGCACCTATTACTGCAGCAATGAAATACACACATAAATGCACAAATGGGGCACCAAAATGCCAAATGACTCAAAACCGGAATTAATTTTTCTACTCTCTAAAACATCATATTTTAACTAATTAAACACAATATTACTTTAGAATTCACAACAATTTAAGCTAAGAAAGCATAGATAACTCTTATAAATAAGAGTTATCAGTAGTCGAGCTACTAGCTTGAGCAGTCTTCCTTCCTTCTTGCTCTCTGGCCTGTTGCACTTCATTGTGCATTATAGGTTTAACAATGTCAGCCAGTTGCTGAGAGACTTGGTACATGATATCATATATCCCCATATCAATCAGCTAATGAATGGAGGATGTGATCATAACCACATGCTTCTTCCCTTCAACAAGTTGAGTTCGATATATAGTTACTTGTAACTGGTGGGGGTACATCATGTACTCTAAACCCTGACGTACCGGGTTGCTCATGGATTTTAGCCTTGTTAATAGGGGGCCTTCTTAGAAGCCGAAGACAATTTCATACTTACGTCCCTAACAGAGCGAAGGTACATACGCCAATGATAATCAAACCCAAAAGTTTGCCTATGTTGGAACCACTAGGCGTGCCAATTTTGTTGTCATCAAACTCTCTGTTTTAGCCGAGGATCGGCTAGAGGCTTGAACCTTTTGATTTCTCTATCTTCAAACGATTGCGCTGAGGAAGGACCTTTGTTCCTCAGCTATGTGATCCCTATGATTGCGCTGAGGAAGGATATTTGTTCCTCATCTTTGGGTTCTCTAACTCCTCCAAAAAGTGTTAGGTTAGGTGAGAGGGACGCAAATTTGACTATCTACTGCTGAAAATCATAAAGATAAAGTAAATGCGAGTAAAAGGAAAGTAAATACTTGGAAAAATGTAGATGTTTAATTTATTGTGTGTGTTTACAAATGTACAGTCTACACACACAGATATAAATATATATATTTATGTATACATGGTCTCCGTTGGCCACTACTACTAGCCTACAGCTTACCGAGTGTTGGATCGGCTAAGATCAACGTACAATATTGCACATGCACCCTAAAAACTAGGAGACGCGCTCCACAACGTCCACTAGCATGGATAGCGAGTAGTTTCCTTTCGCTCCTATATATTTCCATGGTGCTTCTTCGAGTTTCAGGTGCCCACGTGCTTTGAAAACTTGCTTCCCACGTAAGCTCTTTACCTTAGCCAAATCATCATCACTTATGCAGCCTGTTTTGTCCCCAGCCACTAGCTCCTCAGCTAATTTATCTCCTAACAAAGCTTTCCCTTAGCAGAGTTGTTTGCTGCTCGGCAAGCACCGTCATATCTTTGGCATTTTGGCCCATGATTGTCTCTAAGCACATTTACTTAGGCTTTTCTGCCAAATTTTCCTTCCTCTTAGTTATTCTTTGTCTCCCTCAGCAAATATTTCTTCACTGATGCCCCTAGCTAGTTTCACTATAATTTAGTTCCCCCGTAATTGATGGCTTCTTTCTGAAGAGAACTCTCTACTCAGCGCATATCCCTTACCCCATTAACCATATTCCACCAAGGCTACCATAATTGATTATGTGGTTACTGTCACGAGAAATAATAAGACACAATTAGGAGAATAAGGTAAATCAAGCCCAATAGGCAAACCTTCCTTCTTCTTGATCCATATATGAGTGGCTCGGCTCATACCCATTCGATCAAGCCCTTGCCTCGACTAGGTTCTTTCTCGGCCAGCAACTTTGCAAATTTAATTTTGGGTGTTAACATATAACTTTTATATTTTTCAACAAATATTATCAAAAAAACGTATTCAAAATTTCTACATTAATTTTCTACTCTTGACAAATTAATCACTTTGTGTCGGAACTAATAAAGAAATATCATGCAGTTGATAGATGAGTATAATATATAGGTTGGTAAGTCGGAGCTGTCTTCATCCGCCCAACGTAGATCCGTGAATGTCTCTGAATAATAATAGTGAATGCTATGTTTATCAGAAAGAAAGCAATAAATCCGAAAGAGACTTGTTTAGTTGAGACGATGCTGCGAAAACAAAAACGCGTTTACAGCTCGCTTTTAAGTACCTGGCAAACGTTTTCTATACGTTACTAAAACATTAATTGTATTTTTCACAAAAAATTAAATATTCAATTATATATGTAATAAATTTTAAGGAAATATAAACAGAAACATATTTGACATTTTTTTAGGAAATATTTGACATGAATAATCTTAAATTATATCAAACAAAATAGGTTAAAATTGATTTGAGAAAATATTTTAAATTTTATTTTGTATTCTTAAATATTTAGATACGAAAATGATAAAAGTTATAAACCAAAACCTAAATGAAAATAATTAAAATCTTGTGAGCAAAACTTAAAAAATAAATAAAAACATTACCTCTAATAAAACAGTTGGCATGAGTTGTGATTTGATATGATCCAACTACACAAATGCCTCAACTTTGAGTCTTACTGTCGCACAGCCTAAACCCGCACAAAACTTGATCTTTGTTCTACAGTACTTGTTATTACGGTCGAATCAAAACATGTGTCATGTATTGGCACCAATTAATACTTGTTCTGGATCGGCCAAATATCTAGGCCCAATTCAACAAAAGCCCATGATCCACATTTGATGAACGGTGCAGATGCGTTCGCTCCATTCAATGGCACAAGCGCATTCTCCTAAGCACCAAATCATAATGTGTCATGTATTGGCACCAATCCCTATAAAAGCGTCATCCCATCACCGTTACAGGTACGCATTTATTATCTCACATCACTTATTTTCAATGCTGACTTAGGCATCAGAGTGTGTGCAGATACCACCCCCCTCGCCGGATCAATACGAACCTAATCACCTCAGAGACTAATCAAGTCCTCACAACAACTACATCCTGGAAGCATCTCGGAGTGAAATAGCTACTCAGCTTGGTGAGCACTTCGGTCCTCAGCTTGGTCGAAGCTTGCAACCAGTACTGATCATTGGCGACCATAGTAGGAGCCCAACGCCCTATCATTTCTCCTTTCGAGTTACGCCCCGAGACTTTCCTCAACGATAATGACGACAACTTCGTCGAGCAGTTTAACTTCGACTCTCACCGAGGTAGGAGATGCAAACATCCGACCACTGCTGACCTTCAGTGATGAAGATAGGGTTGGGGGAGAACCTAACATCATTTATCCCGTTATTCTTCAAGCAATGATAGCCAACAAATTGGTCCGTAGTGTTTTGATAAATCAAGGAAGTTCATACAACGTCATTTCTCTCAAGTCGCTCATGGCAATGGGAATCTCGGAAAGGAACCTCGATCCTTGCCCCGGAGAAGGTCTAATCAGCCTCGATAGAGTTTCGGTAACCCCGCTAGGAAATATCTACTTACCAATAACCTTTGGGAAAAATCCCTTAATCAGACGATTAGCATCCCTTTCTTGGTCATACCAACCCTGCCTGCGTGCAACTGCACTGTTGGAAGAGAAGCACTAGGAAGGCTAGAAGCTGTCACCTCCACGATCCATCTGAAAATGAAATTTTACTCCGACAGTGGCGAGATCATAACCCTTGAGGTGGATAAACGGATAGCGCAATCTTGGTGCTCCAAAACCAGTCCTGTTTAAAAAGTCGATGTAAGTTCCAAAATCAACTTGGCTGACTTAGACTCCCGGTACTAGCCATACAGCTTGCAGGACGAAGAAGACGATATACTAACCAGGGAATTGAAGAAAAAGATCGCAAGACCCGAACCAGATGGACAGTTTATACCTATACTATAACACCCATTTCTACCCAGTAATTTATAAGCGTAAAATCAGAGTTTCCAAAACATTATTTTCAACAAAGAGACGGATGCTACACTTCGACAACAGTTACATAACACTCTCACTAGAGGTGAACCGGCAAACCATATTTTGCGTCTTAAAAACAAATCAACTTTATTCAACATGCAGCGGAAATTCAAAAGGGTTCGTAACATCAATGAAACGACATATGTATATATTTAATATAAAAACAGCAGACATCCCTCCCCGAGTGCTACGTATCAGAGCGACGACACCAAACTAATGAAGAGTTATAGTCTTCATTCGATATCACCTGCACGTTACCAACATAGGGGTAACATTCAAATAGAAGGGGTGAGATATCACACTATATAATGAATCGTATGAAGAGCAGTATATACTTAGGTCATGGCATCAAAATTATCACAGGCACGACAATCACGTCACGACAGTCATTATTATCTCAATCAGTATCATCAACAAAATCAACAACACAACAACAGCGACAACAACAACAATAGCCACACCAACGACAATAACGACAACATATAGCAGCAACAGCAACAACACACAACAACGACAATAACATCAATTACAATCATCAATAATCATCACCCATAAACGTCACCAATAGTCATCACCAAAACATCACCAAAATCATCACCAACAGTCATCACCTAAATCATGTGTAAATGAATGAATGCAACCCACACATACGGACATATGCATGTGGTACCAATCACCAAAAGTTTTGCCTGTAAATAGAGGCGTCACCAAAATTGAGAGCTTTCACACCCGGCTCACCAATTCACCAAAAATTGAGCTTTCACACCCGGCTCACTTGTAACACCCCCTTTTCTACCTGGTAATTATTTAACAAAATCAGAGTTTACAAAAATTTATTTCATACATCGAAAGGGATGTCACACATACTCATCATTAAAGTGAATGTCTCAGGCGATATAAATAACTTGTCAAAAAGGGACTAAACCCATAACACCTGTATAATTAACCACATCACCAAGAATTACATCACCACGCAGCGGAATGTAATAAAATAATTCAAAGTCCATTAATCAAAACGTCCTGATAAAACCATTAGCAACTTCAAAAACAATAGCAATTTAAAGATCTAGCGTTCCCCCCTGAGTGTTACATATCAGAAGCAGACACCGACTCAAGACTAGCGAAGGTACCTAAGCCTTCACTCGTGATCACCTGCACGTTACCGCATAGGGGTAACATTCAAACAGAAGGGGTGAGTTCATCTAACAATATAATAGTGCATATGATAAGTATTATGCTAGAGCTACAACGCTATATAAACCACATCACACATCAAATCAGTCATCACAACAAGTCATCACAATGTCATGAACATGTATGAAATGCAACCCATCGCAATGGGCGTATGCATGAGGTACCTGTCATCATCGTCAATAAATAGCCTTTATGGCATCATCGTCGCTAAATAGCCTTTATGGCATCATCGTCACTTGTTTATGCACATGAGATGTATGAGACACCATGACATGCACCAGAGACAGTCCCATACAAACACAGTCAACTTAACAACCCATCACTTACCAATTTGCCAATGAAAGGCACATCACCTGTCAAGTTATTGTCACGCATATATTTGCCACTAACCTTCATCGTCATTAACATCATCGTCGCTAATAGCCTTTATGGCATCATCGTCACTTATAAAACCACAGCTTTTATTCATCATCAATACCATCGTAATCAAAGTAATAGCCACTAGGGGCATTATCGTCAAAACATCAACACGTCATTATTGACACCGGGACACTAATATTACTGATTACATTAAAAGGTTTTTCTTCAGCTCACGACACCAAATAGGACACTAAAAGGGGTTTTAAACACCGAAATAGTTTTACAACGCCAGCAACAACGACCAACGGGGACAGCCACTTGAGGCGCCCATAAACTGTCAGAAAAATAGTAATTTTTGCCTTAAAATGGAACACACAGGTAGAAAACTGAATAAGCTTCGCAACGCATTTTGAAACACTTAAAACGGACATCCGAGTCAAAAGATATGTCAAAAACAAAACCGGAAAAAATTTGAGGAACATCCTGAAAATGGCGCCCAGGCACTGGGCGCCTAGCAGGGACAAGCAACACAGAAAACTGGCGCAGGAAGGGGATCCTGGCGCCTAGGGGCAACGCAACACAGAAAAACTGGCGCAGGCAGAAACTGGCGCCCAGGGGAGGGGATCCCAGTGACATTTCAGAATACGCAACTTAGAAACCAAAACTCAGCACCAATGACATCCAAGCAACATAACTACACGGAAACACAACTTAGGAACGCAACACGGGCAGCCAAAATTAGGCGCCCTTGGCGCCCAGGCACAGGGAACCTGGCGCCCAGCACAGACACGAACAGCAACACAGCAGGCAACATGCGCCCTTGGCGCCCAGGCACAGGGAACCTGGCGCCCAGCACAAACACAAACAGCAACACAGCAAGCAAAAACTGGCGCTGGGCAGCAACACTGGCGCCCAGGCGCCCCCCTACGCCAACAACCAGCGCAACCCAGCAGGCATTAGGCGCCTATGGAGCCCAGATTGTAACAATAACGCATGACAGTGGCAACAACAATGGCGCCTAAGGCGCCTAGGACTTGAACATCAACATCACAAAATTCACCAACACCTCATATACATCCAAGACAACATCAAAAACACCAATTTCATAACAACTATCATCAAAACACCAATTTAATAATAATCATCATCAACATCAATTTCGTAAAAATCATCATCAAACATCAATTTCGTAATATTCATCATCAAAACATCAATTTCGTAATAACCATCAATCAATGATTTCAATCAACTACAAATCAAACAATCACACAAGATCATGGCAACATAGGTCTAGGCTCCTACCCTAATACCCATCATACCCATCATTATAGTGAAAGAGAGATCTCACCCTTACCTTAATTCTTAGGAATAGAAGACCCTGGGAGAAATCACCAACAGTAACCACAGCAACACAACTTCTCTTCTCTGCTCCCTTGACTTTGCGAAATTTCTCCTCTTCCTCTTCTCCTTGAGATCGCCGCCCCTCCTTCTCTCTTTCTCTCCTCTTCGCAATTCCTTTCTTTTCTTTTGCACAAAATGAGCCAAACCCTAAATTTTTAGCTTAAATATGCGCCTAGGTTAGCGGGCCTGGATCACGGGCTTTTCCCTCAGCTTAGCTCAGCTTAATTCGCAACACCACCTCCTGCTTCAACACCACACCTCAATATATTTTATTTTTTCTAATTTCAATTATATCTATTAAATAAAACAAATCCCCTAAATACTTAATTAAATAATTAATTAAATATTTGGGGTGTTACAACTTTCCCCCACTTAGAATGTTTTCGCCCTCGAAAACTCACCTGAATCAAACAGCTCTGGATAGGAATCCCGCATCTTACTCTCCAACTCCCAAGTCATGCTCTCACCGGCAGCTCCTAGCCAAACCACCTTCACCAATGCGATTTCCTTGCCTCTCAACACCTTCACCTCATGGTCTTCAATCCGCACGGGCATAGTCTCCACCGTGAGATTATCCCGCACCTCCACATCATCCAAGTGGATCACATGAGATGGATCCGAAATGTACTTCCGAAGTTGCGACACGTGGAACACGTCGTGCAAATTCGAAAGATTTGGCGGTAAACCCACTTTATACGCCACATTCCCAACTCTCCCGGAAATCTGATAAGGACCAATGAATCTAGGAGTGAGCTTCTTCGACTTCAAAGCACGGCCAACACCGGTCACTGGAGTGACTCTCAAAAACACATGCTCACCCTCCTGAAACTCTAGATCTTTTCTCCTCTTGTCGTGATAACTTTTCTGACGACTCTGCGAAGCCTTCATCTTTTCACGGATCATCTTTATCTTCTCAGTTGTCTCCCGAACAATTTCAGGTCCAAGCACCACACTCTCTCCAGACTCATACCAACACAGCGGGGTTCTACACTTCGGACCATACAATGCCTCAAAAGGTGCCATCCCGATACTAGAATGGTAACTATTGTTGTACGTGAACTCTATCAGAGGAAGATAGGAATCCCACGAACCTCCATCTTCCAAAACACAAGCCCTCAACAAATCTTCTAGGGACTGAATTGTCCTCTCTGACTAACCATCGGTCTGAGGATGATACGCCGAACTCAACCTCAGCTTAGACCCCAACTTTTCTTGCAAACTCTTCCAGAAATCTGAAGTGAACCTCGGATCTCTGTCTGACACAATACTCTTCGGAACACCATGCAACTTCACAATTTCTTTGACATAAACTTCTGCCAACCTCGACACCGGATAAGTGATATTAATAGGAACAAAGTGAGCAGACTTCGTTAGCCTATCAACGATCACCCAAATAGCATCGTGACCTCTAACCGTATTTGGCAATCTAGTCACAAAATCCATCGAAATGCTATCCCACTTCCACTCTGGAATTTCCAACGGTTGCATCAATCCAGCAGGCTTCTGATGCTCCACCTTCGACTTCTAATAAGTCAAACAGGCATACACAATTTGTGCTACATCTCTCTTCATACCATGCCACCAAAACATCTTCTTCAGGTCTTGATACATCTTTGTCGCTCCAGGATGAATACTCAACTTACTTCGGTGACCCTCTTCCAAAATTGTTTTCCTGATTTCTACATCATCCGGAATGCAGATCCTACCACGGAACCTCAACACACCTTGGGAATCCAACTTGAAATCTTCATTCTCTGATTGACCAATATCATTCATTAAGTCCACCAACTTAGCATCTGACTTCTGAGCCTCTCTGATGCTGCCCAGAAAATCATTGTCGATCCTTAACATTCCCAGCTTGACACTATGAGGTGTCGTCCTACAAACCAGACTTAGATCTCTGAATTCTTCAATCAACTCTAACTCTTTGACCATCATCGCCGACATATGCAAATACTTCCGGCTCAAAGCATCAGCCACGACATTAGCTTTGCCCGGATGATAGTTCAAACCGAAATCATATTCTTTCAACAATTCGAACCACCTTCGCTGCCTCATATTCAGCTCTTTCTGGTCAAATAAATATTTCAGACTCTTATGATCACTGAACACCTCAAATCTGGAACCATACAAATAGTGCCTCCAAACCTTCAACACGAAGACTACTGCACCCAACTCTAAATCATGCGTTGGATAATTCTTCTCATGAACCCTTAATTGCCTCGACGCATAAGCAATCACCTTCCCACCTTGCATAAGCACGCCACCTAGACCCATCTTCGAAGCATCACAATACACGTCGAACGGTTCTTCCGGTTTTGGCAACGTCAAAACAAGAGACGTCGTCAACCTCTTCTTCAACTCAAGGAAACTTTCCTTACAACGAGCATCCCACACAAAAGCCTTACCCTTACAAGTCAACTGCGTCAACGGAAGGGCCAACTTGGAAAAACCTTCAATGAACCTTCTGTAGTAACCAGCCAACCCTAAGAAGCTTCTAATCTCCATAACCGACTTCGGACTTTCCCACTGCATCACAGCATCAACCTTAGAAGGATCCACTGCAATACCATTACGTGAAATGATGTGACCCAGAAAACTCACTTCTGACAACCAGAATTCACACTTAGGCAACTTGGCGTACAGCCTCTTCTCTCTCAGGACCTCCAATACCAATTTCAAATGCTCTGCATGCTCTTCCTCCGATTTCGAATAAATCAGGATGTCGTCAATGAACACAACCACGAACCGATCCAAGTATGTATGGAATATACGATTCATGTATTCCATAAATACACCCGACGCGTTAGTGACACCGAACGGCATCACCGAATAATCATAATGCCCATACCTCGTTCTGAAAGCAGTCTTCTGAACATCTTCATCCTTCACCTTGATCTGATGATAACCTGACCTCAAATCAATCTTGCTGAACACTCGAGAACCCACCAACTGATCCATCAAATCGTCTATCCTTGGCAGCGGATACTTGTTCTTAATGGTCACCTTATTCAGTTGCCTATAATCAACACACAACCTCAGGCTTCCATCCTTCTTCTTTACTAGCAACACAGGAGCTCCCCACGGCGATACACTCGGCCTAACAAACTTCTTCTCGAGCAGATCTTCTAGTTGTTTCTTTAACTCAGACAATTCTGACGCCGACATCCTGTACGGTGCCATAGACACAGGCCTCGTATCAGGTACAAGATCAATAGAAAACTCCACTTCTCTCTCAGGTGGAACACTAGGGATCTCATCAGGAAAAACATCTGGAAATTTGCGCACCACCTGTAACTCTTCAATGACAGCCCGACTCTCAGCAGACAACGATGCCATCAACGAAAATAGCTGAACTCCTTCCTTCATCAACTTCTTCAACTGACTAGCGGGCGACAAAACAGAATCTTCCTCTCCGAAACTAACCGATTTGCTACGACAGTTGATATGGACATGGTTATGCTCTAACCAGTCCATGCCCAAGATTACGTCCAATCCTCTCAACGGCAAGCAAACAAGATCCACGACAAAGTCCCTGCCGAAGATCGACAAGGGACACAGAGAACACACCAAAGAAGTGGTCACCGACCCCTTAGCAGGAGTGTCGACAACCATATCTCCACACATAGCAGACAAAACAAGGCCCAATCTTTTACAACAATCAACAGAGATAAAACAATGGGTAGCACCAGTATCAATAAGAGATTTCAGAGGAGTACCATGAATGTAGCTCGTACCTCTAATGAGACCATCATTCTCAGCAGGCTCCTCTCCTGCCAATGCGAACACTTTCCCACTGGACCTTTCTTTCTTCGGCTTCGAACACTTCGCACTGATATGCCCAGACTCACCACAGTTGAAACACACCATGTCCTTACGCCCACACTCAGCCACTAAATGACCCGTCTTACCACAACGGTAACAAACCCTCTCATCAAATTTGCACATGAAACTCTTGTGGCCAGCCTTGCCACACTTGAAACATACAATACTAGCAGGAGCATCTCCCCCACTAGCCTTTTTGCCTCCGGCAGCTCTATGATGACTCTTACCCGCAGGAACCTCATACAGTTTGCTTCGACTCGGAAATTTGCCCTTTTTCTCAGTCACAGCTTTGTAGTGTGCAGTACTGTCCTCCTCAAATATTCTGCAGCTATTTATCAGGTCAGCGAACACACGGATCTTATGGTAGCCAATTGCCTTTTTAATTTCAGGCCTTAAACCATTCTCAAACTTAATACATTTTGAAAATTCAGGTGTAGCCTCACTATAGTGCGGATAGAACTTCGCCAATTCCACGAACTTCGCCGCATACTCAGTCACAGACATGCCACCTTGCTTCAGCTCCAAAAACTCTATCTCCTTTTTCCCTCGGACATCTTCCGGAAAATATTTCCTCAGAAACTCTCTGCTGAACACCTCCCAAGTAACCTCCTCCTGCACAGACTCTAACCTCTGCCTAGTAGCCAACCACCAATCGTCGGCCTCCTCTGCCAACATGTGAGTACCAAAACGAACCTTCTGCTCCACAGTGCAGTCCATCACCCTAAAAATTCTCTCGATCTCCTTTAACCAGGCCATAGCACCGTCTGGATCATACTTACCCTTGAAAGTGGGCGGATTCTCTCTCTAGAATGTAGTCAGACTCCGAAACCCAGCGTTCTCTCCAGCATTTTGCTGATTCTGCACGGCCTGAGCCATGGCAGCTAAAGCAGCAACAATCGCAGTGTCGTTCCTCCCAGCCATATCAACTCAAGCTGAAACCAAAAACAACAGTTAGAATAAGTCGACAATACTAGATTGTGAATGACTGGACAACTTGGCCGGACAGACCGAACTTTTGCTCTGATACCACTAATGTAACACCCCCTTTTCTACCCGGTAATTATTTAACAAAATCAGAGTTTACAAAAATTTATTTCATACATCGAAAGGGATGTCACACATACTCATCATTAAAGTGAATGTCTCATGCGATATAAATAACTTGTCAAAAAGGGACTAAGCCCATAACACCTGTATAATTAACCACATCACCAAGAATTACATCACCACGCAGCGGAATGTAATAAAATAATTCAAAGTCCATTAATCAAAACGTCCTGATAAAACCATTAGCAACTTCCAAAAACAATAGAAATTTAAAGATCTAGCGTTCCCCCCTGAGTGTTACATATCAGAAGCAGACACCGACTCAAGACTAGCGAAGGTACCTAAGCCTTCACTCGTGATCACCTGCACGTTACCGCATAGGGGTAACATTCGAACAGAAGGGGTGAGTTCATCTAACAATATAATAGTGGATATGATAAGTATTATGCTAGAGCTACAACGCTATATAAACCACATCACACATCAAATCAGTCATCACAGCAAGTCATCACAATGTCATGAACATGTACGAAATGCAACCCATCGCAACGGGCGTATGCATGAGGTACCTGTCATCATCGTCAATAAATAGTCTTTATGGCATCATCGTCGCAAAATAGCCTTTATGGCATCATCGTCACTTGTTTATGCACATGAGATGTATGAGACACCATGACATGCACCAGAGACAGTCCCATACAAACACAGTCAACTTAACAACCCATCACTTACCAATTTGCCAATGAAAGGCACATCACCTGTCAAGTTATTGTCACGCATATATTTGCCACTAACCTTCATCGTCATTAACATCATCGTCGCTAATAGCCTTTATGGCATCATCGTCACTTATAAAACCACAACTTTTATTCATCATCAATACCATCGTAATCAAATTAATAGCCACTAGGGGCATTATCGTCAAAACATTAACACGTCATTATTGACACCGGGACACTAATATTACTGATTACATTAAAAGGTTTTTCTTCATCTCGCGACACCAAATAGGACAATAAAAAGGGGTTTTAAACACCGAAATAGTTTTACAACGCCAGCAACGACCAACGGGGACAGCCACTTGAGGCGCCCAGAAACTGTCAGAAAAATAGTAATTTTTGCCTTAAAATGGAACACACAGGTAGAAAACTGAATAAGCTTCGCAACGCATTTTGAAACACCTAAAACGGACATCCGAGTCAAAAGATATGTCAAAAACAAAACCGGGAAAAATTTGAGGAACATCCTGAAAATGGCGCCCAGGCACTGGGCCTAGCAGGGACAAGCAACACAGAAAATGGCGCAGGAAGGGGATCCTGGCGCCCAGGGGCAACACAACACAGAAAAACTGGCGCAGGCAGAAACTGGCTCCCTGGGGAGGGGATCCCAGTGACATTTCAGAATACGCAACTTAGCAACCAAAACTCAGCACCAATGACATCCAAGCAACATAACTACACGGAAACACAACTTAGGAACGCAACACGGGCAGCCAAAATTAGGCGCCCTTGGCGCCCAGGCTCAGGGAACCTGGCGCCCAGCACAGACACGAACAGCAACACAGCAGGCTTATAAACTCGGTGGTCGCGTTACGCTTATAAACTCAGTGCTTGCTTCACTTCCATTGTATTTATTCTCCTTCTACAAAGCACCAAAGAAGGTAATTTCGGAAATAACTAAGATACAAAGAAGATTCCTATGGGGCGGTGACGAAAATAATAGGAAGTTGGCATGGGTGAAGTGGGAAACAATTTGCTTGCCTAAAGATAAAGGGGGTTTGGGAATTAAAAACTTAGAAGTATTCAATGTAGCACTATTGACTAAATGGAGATGGATAGTATTGGTTGAAGAAGGTAATCCCATCTGGAAGGAGGTTTTGGTGGAGAGATACGGCTTAAAAGGAAGATGGCCAGATATGGCGGAGAGCAGAAGAGGGTGGGAGAAAAAATCGCTGTGGTGGAGGGACTTATGTCTCCTCGGAGAGGACACTAATTTACAAGAAGATTGGTTTAATGAATTGGTGAAAATTAAATTGGGCAAGGGGAACAAGGTAAGGTTTTGGAGAGATGTTTGGAATGGAAGAGACAAATTGGCTAATTTATTTCCGGATATTTTTGACCGATGCAGGTCCAACGAAGCAACGGTAGAGGAGCATGGTCAATGGACGAACACGGGCTGGTGTTGGAAATGGGACTGGGCCGAAACATTGCTTCTGGAACACACTCAGCTGCGAGCTTCGGCCGATTATTTGAAGCAGCTGTTGCGGCCGGTGCAGCTGTCACAGCAGTGCACGGACAGCTGGCGGTGGGTCCCGGACTCGCTGGCTGGTTTCAAGGTTAAGAAATGCTATGAAATGCTGCTACACCTCTCTGCAGGAGGATCGGTTCAGCTGCTACCCGAGACAGCCGTGGCATGCAAAAAGGTGTGGAAAAACGACGTCCCATCCAAAATTCAAATCTTTGCGTGGAGGGTGATTTTGCGACGTGTTGCCACACGAGTGGAGCTACATAGGAGAGGTATAACTCAACTTCAAACTGATTTAAGTTGTGTCTTATGTTTTCGGGAGGTGGAAACAATAGAACATTTATTCTTGTCATGCCGGAAGGTCAAATCCATTTGGGAGAGCGTTTATGCATGGCTGGGGGTTCCGATGGGAGAGTTGGAGAACATTGTTACACAATTTACGGAGTTTGGGAAGATAGTAAAAGGCAAAAAGAGGAGAGGGGTCTCGCATCTTATATGGATGGTGGTTATTTGGAACATTTGGTTAGCAAGGAACAAAGTAATTTTCAAAGGGGAGGTGGCTTCCGTACCTGGTATTATAGCAGGAACTAAGGACTCGGCGTGGAGCTGGTTCAAGGCAAGGAGGGGAAGGAACTGCAGGGTGACTTGGTCAGACTGGTATCGGTGCCCATTGGGCTGTTTGGCAATGTTGTAATAAATCTCATCATAATTTTCGTTCCTTTGTAACCTTAGTCGGGGGAGAAGCAATGGGTTAGGTTTTCTTAGTCCCATTGTTGTACATTAGGTGCGAGGTACTCTTTTTCCTACCTGAGTCTTTTTCCCTAAAGGGTTTTGGCAAAGGAGGTTTTGAGGAGGCCCTCCCCTTTTCATTGTAATGGCTGGGCATGCTTTGTGCTCTGTTTTTTCAATGAATCATTTGCTTATCTAAAAAAAAAAAAGCAACACAGCAGGCAACATGCGCCCTTGGCGCCCAGGGACAGGGAACCTGGCGCCCAGCACAGACACAAACAGCAACACAGCAAGCAAAAACTGGCGCTGGGCAGCAACACTGGCGCCCAGGCGCCCCCCTGCGCCAATAACCAGCGCAACACAGCAGGCAACAGGCGCCTATGGCGCCCAGACAACAACAATAACGCATGACAGTGGCAACAACAATGGCGCCTAAGGCGCCTAGGACTTGAACATCAACATCACAAAATTCACCAACACCTCATATACATCCAAGACAACATCAAAAACACCAATTTCATAACAACTATCATCAAAACACCAATTTCATAATAATCATCATCAACATCAATTTCGTAAAAATCATCATCAAACATCAATTTCGTAATATTCATCACCAAAACATCAATTTCGTAATAACCACCAATCAAGGATTTCAATCAACTACAAATCAAACAATCACACAAGATCATGGAAACATAGGTCTAGGCTCCTACCCTAATACCCATCATACCCATCATTATAGTGAAAGAGAGATCTCACCCTTAGCTTAATTCTTAGGAAAAGAAGACCCTGGGAGAAATCACCAACAGTAACCACAGCAACACAGCTTTTCTTCTCTGCTCCCTTGACTTTACGAAATTTCTCCTCTTCCTCTTCTCCTTGAGATCGCCGCCCCTGCTTCTCTCTTTCTCTCCTCTTCGCAATTCCTTTCTTTTCTTTTGCACAAAATGAGCCAAACCCTAAATTTTTAGCTTAAATATGCGCCTAGGTTTGCGGGCCTGGATCACGGGCTTTTCCCTCAGCTTAGCCCAACTTAATTTGCAACACCACCTCCTGCTTCAACACCACACCTCAATATATTTTATTTTTTCTAATTTCAATTATATCTATTAAATAAAACAAATCCCCTAAATACTTAATTAAATAATTAATTAAATATTTGGGGTGTTACATCACTAGTTTTAGAAAAATTGAGCTTTCACACCCAGCTCCAAGACCAAAGGCCTTCACCAAAATAAATGCATATGCTGTATGCGACACCATGAATGCACACAGACAATCATCATAAATTAGTCACAACGTGACACACCAAAGTCAATAACAGAACATCACCAGAATTGGGCCTTCACACCTAGTCCAACGACACCGAGACACCAAACCACCCGAAACAACGGAACATCAAGATTTGGAGCCTTCACACCTAGCTCCGACAACACCAAGGTTTGAGCCTTCACACCTAGCTCAAACAGCACCAAGATACCGAGATGACCACAATTTCACAACACCAATGCTAACAACAAGTATACGACACCAATGACAACACCAATTTACAGCCACCTAGGCGCCCAGTCACCAACAATCGCAGACAGGCAGCCCATCATGGCGCCTACGGCGCCCACTGCGCCAAACACCACGGGACAGCCACATGAGGCGCCCCAAACCATCAGAAATTAACAACAACAATAACAAACACCAAGCTACAACAAATTGACAACAACCCACAAAATAAGAACAGCCAACAACCACCCCAAGAAAATAGGAACATCGCAATTGGGCAGCCAATACTTGGCGCCCCTGCGCCAGAACAACATAGGAACAGCAAGACAACATCACAGGATGTGGCGCACTTGGCGCCCAGGCAACATGACAGACACAGGTTTGGCGCCCAGGAGGCGCCCAGCAAACAGCACAGAATGGCGCCCTTGGCGCCCAGGCAGCAACACGCACAAGACATGGCGCCCAGCAACAACAACAACAATATTGGCGCCCATGGCGCCCTATAAGCAGAATTTTGTGTTCAATTCATCATCAAGTATATTAAATCACTCACAATCATATTCAATCATTATCAATCATGCTCAAACATCACAATTCACCTTCATTCATCATCAATCAAACATAATTCCTACATCTAGGTTTTTCTAACTTAATCACCTAGGGTTCCATAAACCTTTCTACATAGAGCCCTTCATACACCCAATTATAGAGATAGAACCCCACCCTTACCTGGTGATAGAAACTTGCGCATCCATCCTCTTTCCCCGTACCTATCCAAAATATCCATGACGATGACAACGGTTAGGAAATGTGGACTGAGGAATCCAAATGTCCAGATATGAATGCAATACACAGATCGTGGAAGGTTGGAACGATGACAGTTTGCTAGGCACAGACGTAACGAGACAATTTGGAGTTAAAGACATTGAGGAGAGTAAAACAAATCATTAGGGGTTGAACGGGGACCAAAACAAACATACCTCTTAGGAATTTCTGGTTCATATGGAAGTCTATTTCACAGTTAAGTACACTCCACTGTGCCAAACAAGAATGTTTAAGATTCGGTTTCCTCCAATAATTCATACACGTGGCTTAGAAATTCAAGGAACAATTCTGAGTCGAGCAAAATCAATGAAGGAAGAAGTGTAGCGTTTGGCTCGTGACTGAGAACACTGTAGGGGCGGCGGATCAGGGTGAGGTCGTGGTGGTACTGACAGTGGTAGGGAGCGCGACTAGTTGTGGTGTCAGGCTGACAGCAAGGGGTTCGCGAAAATGGAGAAGAGTCGAAAAGGAGGAGCCTCAATAGTGACTCGTGGTTGAGGTTGTTCTGATTTGGTGGTGGCGGCTTCATGGTGGTGTTTGGGCATGACTTGGTGGTTGTTTCGAATGGTACAAGGAGAAGAAGATATGAAGGAATTCGAGGGTGAGGGAGAAGAGAAGTAAGGATTCGTAAATTAGGGTCCCAAATTGATGAATAAGAATCAAGATTTGTTGATTAAATGACGGATTTCGAGATTATTCTGAAAATGGAAACAAATCGCGAAGATGGAGGGATCCATGGTTGTCACGGCGCCTAGGGTTTCAGGGAAAGGGGAAGACCGCTGCGGGTCGGGTCGGGGCTAATCCTAGGTCGCGCTAGTGTTTGAGTGCTGGGCTGCGTGATTGGGCTGGACCTGGGGAGTGTACGCATGAAAACAAGGGGTGTGGCGAGTTGGGCTTTCAAAAAGACATTGGACTGCATCATTAAAATGACCCAAATTGATCCTAATTCATTTTCTAAAGTCCTTTTTAATTAAAAACACTCGATATAACACTTCTCTAACCCAAAACATTGTCTCCAAGTAAAATATACTTAAAATACTAATATTTCATAAAAATAAAATAAATATATAATAACAATTATATGTTACCAATAGCATATAAAAATATATTCACATATGATTTTTAACTATTTTTAATAACTCAAACACACAATAAATTAAAATAATTTGATCTTATCAATAACAAAATAATTCATGAAACAAACACACACTAAGAGAACCACAACGCACGAAAATCGGGGTGTTACATATACAAATCGGGGACGAGCCTCAGAAGGTCATCAAGATTGGATCTGACCTGTTAGAGAACGTAAAAACGGCCCTCGTTGACTGCCTTAGGAACTATGTCGACCTGTTCGCATGGAACACCGCCGACATTCCTGGAATTTCTCCCAATATAGCATGCCATTGCCTCTCTATTCATCCAAATACAAAATGGGTAGCACAACGTAGAAGGTCCCAATCCGACGAGAAAGTCCAGGCATCCGCAAAGGCGGTTGAGGATCTCATTCAAGCCGATTTTGTCAAGGAGGTCAAGTATACGACTTGGTTATCCAACGTGGTACTGGTCAAGAAGGCTAATGGAAAATGGAAAATGTGTGTGGACTATACTGACCTCAACAAAACCTACCCGGCCAAAGGACGTATTTCCACTCCCAAGCGTGGATAAGCTAGTTGATAACTCATCCGGATTTCGACTCATCTCATTTATGGACGTTATTCAGGGTACAACCAGATTCCAATGCACCTCCTCGATCAAGAGAAGACTGCATTCATGACTCCCAAGGGAAACTACTGCCATCAAGTAATGTCGTTCGGGTTGAAGAACGCCGGCGCCACTTACCAAAGAATGATGAACAAGGTTTTCAAAGCACAAATCGGAAAAATGTTAGAAGTCTATATGGACGATATGATAGTTAAAACCAAAGAAGATGTCGAGCACGTAACCGACTTGGTGGAAGTATTTGAAGAAGTAAGGAAGCACAACATGAGGCTAAACTCCTAGAAATGCACGTTTGGAGTTAGGGCAGGAAAACTCCTCGGATTTTACCTCACTGAGCGGGGAATCGAGGCCACTCCCGACAAATGTAGGGCCATCATCGAGATGAGGGCCCCGACTACGAAGAAAGATCTCCAGAAACTCATAGGGGATTGTTGCACCCCAAAAAAATCCGGTTCGGACTTCTCATTGTACAACGTGGAAAAGGTATGGAGCCGCCACCAATATTTTAATTTTAAGACCAAAACATTGAAAAAAGGTCTTTTAGACAAGGCGGATGGTCTTTCGAAAACTAGAGATATGGGTTCGGGGGTCGGTTAGGCATGGGGAAGGTATTAGCACCCCGTACCTCCTTTCTACTGAAAGGGAACCTTTAATTAAATGTGTGGTTTGAAGTGTTGATTTGAAAATGCTTTTATTTTGCCTCTTTATTGAAAAGGGAGTGAGAAGACTTAATGAAAATTTTTATTTTGGGCGCTTGACGAGAGTTGGCCTCTCGCTCCTACGTATCTCCTGGTGCGATGGAGAATTCAAAGCTACGTAGTTCTTGGTTGTCCTAAAAAGGTTTTTGTTTTTTAGTCTGTTTAGATGAGTTTTCGCAGTAGGAGTGAGGATTTGCGATGACCAAACAACAACGGTTTAGAGTGGCCGCGCTACTAACTCTTTTGAAAATGAAATTATCATTAACAACCAAACGGCAACGGCGCGAGTGATTATTAACGATAATCGGTTTTGCTTTTGATTCGAGTGTTCGCGACGACCAAACAACAACGGTTTAGAGTGGCCGCGCTACTAACTCTTTTGAAAATGAAATTATCATTAACAACCAAACGGCAACGGCGCGAGTGATCATTAATGATAATCGGTTTTTATTTTAGATGATCAAAAAGGGCTTTCGCAATCGAATTAATTTTGGTTTGTTGTGCTTGACGAGGACGTGGCTCGCTCCTACGTATCCCAAATGGGAATCAAAGCGACGTAGTTCTAAAGAGCCTTAAAAGTGAAAGTCTTTTTGCTTTGGTTTTGAAAAGTGAGGGGCGCTCATGATGATCAAACTAACAAAGGTTATGGGTGATCATCACTAACACTTGCTATGACTTTTGATGCTTAGGAAAATATCTTTTGAAATTGAAAGCATTCATGATAATCAAACTAACAAAGGTTATGGGTGATTATCACTAGTAGCTTATGCATATGAAAACATCCTTTTTTTTAAAATTTAGGCTCTTAGGACAACCAAACTAACAAAGGTTATGGGTGATTGTCACTAGTCACCATTTTCATGCTAGGCCATTTAGAAAAGAAAGTAATGAATGCAAATCGAATCCTTAGGCAAACAACAATCTCATTTGAATTCTTGAGCAAATATTAGCCTAAACTACACATGTTAGACCACAACACCTAAATAGGCAAAGAAGGAACTTGAATTGGGCATTAAGCAAAAATACAAGAGTGGGCAAGATTGAACCTAAATGCACATCTAGTAGAAGATGCTAGGCGAGAACCATACTCAAATATTTCTACAAAACGCAAGGGAATCTAAATGCACATCTAGTGGAAGATGCAATATATGGAATTGACCTATCTAAGTGTTGATGATATTCTTATATGAGAGTGGACAATGAAATTGTTAGCTTAAGGAAAAGAGTTGCCTCAATCATGATCATAGGCAAGCGAGTTATTTAGCAACCAAAGTATCAAAGAATGTTGAATCCCTTTGGTCAATCCTCACACGTAAGATTAAATGCACAAGTGCACAAGTGTGAATCACCTTGCCAATCCTCAACAAAAACAAGTTTATTAAAGCAAACCCAAACCCTAATTTTTTATGCTAAAACCTAGGAGCATACATATCCTAAATCAACTATTATTCATCCCCCAAATCATGAAATAAACAAAAGCATTCAAGAACCCTAAACCTAAGCCTATGGCCGAATGTCATCATGCTTGAAATGGGTTTCTTATTTTGTGAAAGTTATGCAAACAAAAGTGAATATGCAAGGAAATGTGAGAAAACACAACAACAACTAGCAAACCACATTTTCATGAGAGTATGCGAAATACAACATGCCATAAAACCACATTTATTTCATGAAAGGCGTGGATTAAGATCACAAATCAACATTTATTAAAGGGTGAAAAGCACCATAAGCACCCAAGCCTCCCTAAGTGCTTGTCAAAGTGCTTATGACACCTCTCACCAACAACAATCAACAATATGAGAATATGAAGATGATAGGATAAATGCTTTTTATATTTTTGAGGAAATACTCAAAGATGATGCAAGGTTTTAAGGATTACCTTAGCTTTGAGCTAGAAAGTGAGATGAGAAGATGAAGCTAGACACAAATCAACAAAACTCCAATATCCTTCAAAGAAGTACCTACTTGATGATGATGCTTGGGCTTTGAGTGGGAAATGGGGGAGTATGTGAAAGAGGGATGCAAATGAGGTGAGTTGTTTGTTAGGGTTTTTTTGGTGTAGGAGAAATGGGAATGTTCTTTTGAGATGAAAAAAAACAAGAGGAAGTGAGGGAGAGGAGAGGGGCTACGAATTTGGTTTTTTTTGGGGAGGAGAGGAGTGAGTTGTTCTTATTGAATTTCAAAGATCCAATGGGTTTAAAGTTGTGAGAGGGAAATAAAGAAATTAGTGTGTATTTAGTGGTGTAGAGAGAAAGAAGGTAAAAATATGTTGTGTATTGAATGTTATTGGATTCAAAGGTGTGCTTGTCATGATGAAAGGCTTTTTTGTGATGTGCACTTGATGGGGGCTGAAGTGAGGGGAGGTGTGGAGCATGAGGATGGAGTGAGGGAGGTTGTTTGCTTGTGAAATTGGTGCTTACTTTGGCCAAAAATGGATAAAAGCAAAAAGCACCTAAAAGGAATTAGCCCTAATTCTAAAAATACAATAAACATCCAATATTATTTTATTATTCATTTTTCATTTTTGATTTCAGATTTCATATTTTTAATTATACATATTTTTTTGAGCCTTTTTGAAAAAAACCGTTACAATTGACCAAAATACCCTTTTTGACGCTAAAACCCTAATTTGCCCGAAAAATGCGTTTCCATTTCAAAAATGAATCTATAACCCTAGAAATGACCTCTAGAATCTTAGAATGCATGCTCAATGACCTTCATGAGGAATTATCATTTTTATTGTGAAATGACCAAAATACCCTTTTGGACTCAAAAAAAAAACCTGATTTACCCAAAAAGTGCATTTCAACTCTAAAAATGATTTTAGAAACTTTGGAATGACTTTTAGGACTCAAAATGCAATGCATGATGCTTCTCACTCCTCAACTTATTTATTTTTGTGGAAAATTAGGGTTTTGATCTAAGCTGGACAAAATTGGGGTATGACAGCTGCCCCTCTTTATTTGGATTTTACCAAGAAATATGAATTGCGCGAGACATATTTCGAAGGTAAAATAGAAATAAAGAATTCAGAAATTATACCAATTTTGTCTATTTGGAGAAACCCGAATTTTCTCCCTCTTTTTTTTGGAAAGATAGACACTTTCGTGTCGATGCGAAAACAGTAAATGAACACTAACGTGCTGACAGAAAAAGTAAAATGGGCACTTGCGTGCATACAGAAAAGTAAAACGGGCACTTGGCGTGCAGACCGAAAAGTAAAACCGGCACTTGGCGTGCAGAAAGCGGTAAATTGGGAATTCGGAGGCTGCCTAAAACCTTTTAACGGACTCTTGTCGAGTCCGAGCTCTGGGGGGGTGGCCTTTTCGAGCGACCGATCAACATCAGGTCCGGAACTGATTTGATCAATGGATTTACGCTATGCCTTAGGCTGACACAACTAATCCGAAGGACTTGACGAAGTCTGATGGATCCATTGCGTGCTCGTACACAATGTTGTGATCTGTGGAAGGAGTTCACTAACTCGGTGGGAGTTTACTAACTCTGTGGGAGTTCACTAACTCTGTGTTGAGGGAGTTTACTAACTCAGGGTTGATGGAGTTTACTAACTCGGGGTTGATGATTTTCTAAAAATGAGATTTTTGGGATTCTCTGGTCCGAAGTAACTTTTCTCTTGGATGGTGCATGAAATGCGTGCACTTGGATGTTTGGGGTGCACATGAATGCAATGATTGACTTTGGTGGGATGCCTTTTCTGTTTGATTTTTCTCTTCTTTTCCTTTTGTTATTCTTTCGCTCTTCTGAGATGCGAATTTGAAGGCGTAATGTACTGTTTGATGCCATGGAGTGATGACTGGTATGGATGATATGAGAATGATGAATGATGTGAAAATGTTGTGTTCTTTTATGTTCCGTCTTCTGTGATTTTCTTCTCTCCTTTCTTATTTGCTCTTTTTTTTCTATGGAATGCAGATATCTATGTAAATGGAGTGTGAATGTATGTTATGCAAAGTGTATGTGATGTGATGATTTCAATGGAATGATGGATGCTATGAGATGCTATTTTTGATTTTCTTCCTTTTTATTTTGGTTAAGGATCAACAATTCAAGTGCCTACAAGGTAAACATCCTAATCCCCAAGGATTAAGGTGAGCACCAAAGCCCTACAAGATAACAACCTAATCCCTGAGGATCCAGGCGAGCACTAAAACCCTACAAGATAACAACCTAATCCCTAAGGGTCCAGGCGAGCACCGAAGCCCTACAAGATAACAACCTAATCCCTAAGGATCCAGGCGAGCACTGAAGCCCTACAAGATAACAACCTAATCCCTAAGGATCCAGGCGAGCACTGAAGCCCTACAAGATAACAACCTAATCCCTAAGGATCCAGGCGAGCACCGAAGCCCTACAAGATAACAACCTAATCCCTAAGGGTTAAGGCGAGCACTAAAGCCCTACAAGATAACAACCTAATCCCTGAGGGTTAAGGCGAGCACTAAAGCCCTACAAGCGGCCAACTTTAGGCGACCCCCTCATGTGCTGAGATAGCTGGTTAAAGAATTTTTCCTATTTGTCTTTTTGCTATGTGAGGATGCAAATGCAGTATTTTGATGCATGATATGACAAAATTTTTTTGGGGTATTCAAATACTTTTTTTGTGAATACTTTCATAATGATGAGACGCGAGACTTTGGATGCAAAAGTGGGGGTGAATTTGATCATCCTTTTTCTTTGGAAAAACTAGTTTTGATTTAAACCGCGGTGTTCTCAAGGTTATTATTTACAAGCAAACCCATTTATGTTTTCCTCCATTCCATGATAACTGATCCTTCAATAACAATCTTGTGCTTTTTCTATGAAACATTGCCAAGTGAACACACATGAACATGCAGACGCCAGGTGAGTGTTTAGGATGAATGCCAGACTGCCCCAATTCAGGCCTTCGGCGACTGTGAATGAATGACTTGCCCCTGTCCGGAGTGTGAAAGGAAGCGGAGTGAAAGAGCAAGTACGCAGGAACTAGTGCCATGGCTGACACCGGGTGAAAGGATGAATGGCCATGGATGGACACTGAACAGACTCTCCCCGGACTAGGGTGGGCAGGTGGTGAAGAGAATACCCCAACTTTTAGATCTGAGTGGTGTTCTCAGTGCAAATCTTTGGTTCTCTGTGAATGTCTCAACTTTTGGCATGAAAGAAACCTTACTTGGTGATCACTAAACCTTGTTTTAATGCAACTTGAGTGTGTTTTGGAGTGCAAGTCCCTCTTTTTTTTTATTTTGTCAGCTTTCTTTTTTCTGACTGTTCGTTTTTGTTTCCTCAGTTCTGATCTTTTTTTCTGAGGGTTTATTCTTTCTTGATCAGCTTTCTTTTTTCTGATTGTTTGTTTTTTTCTTTTGAGCAAACACATTGTACATAGATAAGCTTGTTCGTCCTAAGATTAGAATCTGAGAGAACAAAAGCAATCGGTCATTGATCGGAATGGACTTTTCAGGATTGTGGTGTTTTGTGGAGGAAGGATAGTTAGGCTTAATGAAGTGTTTGAGGCTAATGGGAGGATGAGTTTTGTTCGGCGTTGGTTGACGGTTAACGGTCTATGAGGGAGATGGTTATTGGGCTTATTTGGGCTTTGTTAAGGCAAATTTGTGTCTCATGGTAGAATGGCTGAGGGGTTTGGTGTTGGGGCCAAAGGAAGTGTTTGGAGGTTTATGGAACTAGGTGTTGGAAGATTTATCGAGACAAGGGTCTCTTGTGCTTTGTGGCAACATGTATCAGCTCACAACTTATTATTTTTTGTCTTTTTGATTTTTTTTTTTTGACTCATTTGTTTCATTTTTCGGAGTTTTCTTCTTTCTTTGCTTTTGAGTCGAGTGAGCTGATGCACTATTTTTGTTTTTGATATTTGAAGTGATCCTTGTCTAGGGTGATTAGAGGGTATATTTTTGAGTTTGGTTTTTCTTGGCTTAAGGTAGGTAGGAAAGGGACTTTCTGGGATTTTGGGTTCTTGAGGGTATAGGGAGGTGGCCACACTTCATCTCAAATCCCGATGGCTTATTTATTTTTGTAAAACAAGATAACGGTTCATCTATCTATATGTGTTTGCTCCTTTCTTTGCATTTTTTCTCTTTTTTTATGCCCTAACTTTTGCCTGGACCGCCCTTTGCGGGTTTTCGATCCATCGGGCGCTTTTTTCTGCCTAGGCCGCCCTTTGCGGGTTTTCCACCTAGCGAGCTTATTTTCTTGTTTATTATTATCTTTTGAAAGACTTGCACTGAAGGAATATGATATTAACAAGGAAAATTAGTGATCACAGTCTTGCCTCAGCATGGAGGACTTAAAGCGTTAGACTGAACTAAAAGTCAAATATGCACTGATGGACTTATGATAAAACAGGGCAATGACGATCTTGAACAAAAGTGACTGAAAAGGGTAACTTTTATAGATGGCGATGCTGACAAGGAAACATGTGCCCTTATTGAAATATCCTAAGGCCTTGGGCAGAGCCAGAGGATTGCATTACATAAAATTTGCTTTGAACTGAAAACTACGTGAAAATGCATGACGAAGACACAAATGCTTGACGATCAACACCTCGATCCTCTTCAACTACTTCCATCCCGGCCTGACAGCCCTGATCTCAAAGGGTTTAGTCCTTCACCTCCCTCATCAAAGGTCAACTGTTTTGTATCAATAAGATCCTGAACCGACTGATTCAAAGGATGACAGTTCTCAGTAGAGTGACCAATTGCCCCAGAATGGAATTCACAGGTAGCCTTTGCATTATACCTTCTTGGGAATGGAGGTTGGACTGGCTTCATCCCACGAGGAGAGATCAACCTATGGTTGATTAGATAGCTGCACAAATCAGTGTACGACACAGGAATGGGGTCGTACTGACGTGACTTTCCTTGTCCCACTATAGCATTGATTTCTCCATTTTTCCTTGCAGGCAAATCACTAGCATTGTCGGCGCCAGTAGGATTGCAGGGGATTCTTCCTCTCTTCATCCTGACTTCAAGTCTTGCCCCTATTTTGATCACATCTGAGAAGCTTGAGGACCCACTTCCAACCAGACGTTCATAGAAAACAGCTGGGAGAGTCTCCATAAACATGTACACCATCTCCTTTTCAGTCAATCGTGGCTTCACCTGAGCAGCTATGCTCCTCCATCTTTGAGCATATTCCTTAAATGACTCATGATCTTTCTTGCTCATATACTGCAGCTGAATCCGATCTGGAGCCATGTCTTTGTTGTATTCGTACTCCTTTAAGAAAGCTTCAGAAAGGTCCTTCCAACTGTGGATGTCGGAAGGCTGCAACTGCATGTACCAATCCAGAGATGCCCTAGTTAGGCTGTACTGGAAGTAGTGGATGAGCAGTTTGTCGTCGTGATTTTATGCGGTCATCCTTCGGGCGTACATGGTTACGTGTCTATTTGGGCAGCTGGTACCACAATATTGGTCAAAGACTGGCACCTTCATCTTTGGGGGAATAACCAAGTCTGGAACAAGACATAGATCACGGGCGTCTTTAGCTTTGGTCTTTGAATCCTCTATGGCTTTTAAACGCTTTTCCAACTCATGCAACTGATCTCTGGGTTGAGAGTTCTCAAATAGGTGACCTTGAGGATCACCGTCCATATTGAAAAGAGAAACCTTGTGTGGATCAGCACCTCCCAGTGCGTGAGCAGGATAATTAACCCCAGATCCCGGATGGGGAATAGCAGTCACAGCTTCAGCGGGTCCCGAGGTAGGAAGGATGGTTGCGACCCCACCTGGGTTTACAACAGCAGTATCTTCAGTAGTGGTCCCGTTTTTCAAAGCTTGCAGGGTGCCCATCATTTCAGTCATCTGCATTCTTATCGCATCCATCTGCATTTCTATCACCCCGACTTTATTATTTAACGCCTGATTCTCTTGGACTAGTGCCTGATTCCCTTGGACTAGCTGCTTGAGGACTTCCATAATCGGATTATCTAGACCTGAATTGCCGGGATTCTCAATCACTAGGTTTCCTTGATTGGTCGCCATGAATCTTGAGTCTGAAGCGGATATCGGCAAACCAGTTGGCCTCTTTCTAGAGATAACAGGGCACACAACATAAGCGCAAGAATGAATGACTGAACAAATGCATGCGACACTTTAGGCTTTACGGGCGGGGCTAGACTAGGACGGAGAATGATGATAAAGCAGGGAAACTGACGGACACGGACATGGGCGACTGCACATGGCATGCATGCCTAGAAGAATGCTTCACATGATAGAAAAAAAATTTATGAACAATTTTAACCTTTTATCATGGGATGGATGGGATGCAAAATTTTTGAAGTTATGTGAATGAGCTGCTGACTCGAGAACTGGGTACTTTGGAACACCCTGAGTTTTTTTTTTTTTTTTGGGAATGACTATTTTGCAAAACTATCTCGTCTCTCATCAAAACCTTTATTGTACAGATCATGATATGCAAATGCATGGAAAAATGACCACTTGAGAAGTGTACTTATTCTAAAAAATAAATAAAAATTGTTTTTTTTTGGTGCAAGATGAAATACAAAATTTCAATGCATTTTTGAATGCAAGAATGATGCTTTTTCAAAATGGCTTTTTTCATTTGTTATGCTTGACGGGGCGGACCCGCTCCTACGTATCCTCACTGTGATGAGGAATCAAAGCGTACGTAGTTCTACCGTGTCTTTTTTGAAATAATGCCTATGTATGAATGCCTCGTCTTGGATGAACTTGACGAAGATTTTTTGCATGATTATAAATGAAATGCTTATGCTATGCAGATGATAATTGTTTTTTGTTTTATCTTTATGTAATGAAAGGGAATGCAAGATGAATGATTCTTTTCAAAATGGGAACTTTATTTAATGCAAATGATGCAATGATGTAATGATGCAATGATGCAGGATGCAAGATACTTCTTTTTGTTTTTTTTTGAAAAATGCGGGCTATACGTGGTTTCATATGGCCCTAGTAAGAGAAAGGCTACAACGGCAGCTCGTTCTCTCTTTTTTTGAAAAGAGTGGGCCATATGTCACTTCGTACGGACCGACAGAAGAAAGGCTACAACGGCAGCTCTTTCTCTACTTTTTTTATTTGAAAAACCTCCTGCTCTTTTTTGAAAACATGTCTATATTACGATGCAACACACAATTTGGTATGCCCCTTGTGTCCTACGAAGGTGGGGACCTAAGTTCTAGGACAACTCAAATGTTCCTCCCATGTGGGTTCTAGTCACTTCCTCACCAGGTTACCAAAGTTAATTCTCTTTCACAGTAGCACCCACAACGATGGAACGCCATCTGGTGTGAGGCATCATGAAAGAGCATACTCTGGCTGAAACTTTCGTGAGAGTCAGAAGGACAACAGTCCAATTGCCAGTCACTACTCGTTTCCACTCCCCTAAGTCTTGTCAGACCTTGGGTTTTAGGCCTCTCTCAAAGCACATAATCATAAGGGTGTGAGTGTGCGTGGTAAGGGCGTACCACTTAAAACTACCCGACACATATTACCCCACCTGCAAGTGAGACGCCAGAACAGTCCAGAAAAAGCAAGGTAACAACATGTCGTCTACACTAGGGTTCAATATCAAATAAGCTAGCCTGGGGTTTCAACAACAATCAGGTACATTGCTTACCTCAAGAAAGGGAGCCAAGAAGGGGGGATCCGGATAGAATTGGGGAGAAATGCATGAGCATAAGCAATAAAAGAAAAGGAGATAGGGAACAAACATAGAAGAAGACAAATGCGTATGCCTACAATTAATGATAAGAAAGAAAGGAAATAGAATGAAGGCAAACAAGGTATCAGTCAAATCAACAATACATTAAACCACACATCTTAATTAGTTAGGCTTGACCCACTTAAAAAAAGAAAAGTCCCCAGCGGAGTCGCCAGCTGTTGCACCCCAAAAAATCCGGTTCGGACTTCTCATTGTACAACGTGGAAAAGGTATGGAGCCGCCACCAATATTTTAATTTTAAGACCAAAACATTGAAAAAAGGTCTTTTAGACAAGGCGGATGGTCTTTCGAAAACTAGAGATATGGGTTCGGGGGTCGGTTAGGCATGGGGAAGGTATTAGCACCCCGTACCTCCTTTCTACCGAAAGGGAACCTTTAATTAAATGTGTGGTTTGAAGTGTTGATTTGAAAATGCTTTTATTTTGCCTCTTTATTGAAAAGGGAGTGAGAAGACTTAATGAAAATTTTTATTTTGGGCGCTTGACGAGAGTTGGCCTCTCGCTCCTACGTATCTCCTGGTGCGATGGAGAATTCAAAGCTACGTAGTTCTTGGTTGTCCTAAAAAGGTTTTTGTTTTTTAGTCTGTTTAGATGAGTTTTCGCAGTAGGAGTGAGGATTTGCGATGACCAAACAACAACGGTTTAGAGTGGCCGCGCTACTAACTCTTTTGAAAATGAAATTATCATTAACAACCAAACGGCAACGGCGCGAGTGATTATTAACGATAATTGGTTTTGCTTTTGATTCGAGTGTTCGCGACGACCAAACAACAACGGTTTAGAGTGGCCGCGCTACTAACTCTTTTGAAAATGAAATTATCATTAACAACCAAACGGCAACGGCGCGAGTGATCATTAATGATAATCGGTTTTTATTTTAGATGATCAAAAAGGGCTTTCGCAATCGAATTAATTTTGGTTTGTTGTGCTTGACGAGGACGTGGCTCGCTCCTACGTACCCAAATGGGAATCAAAGCGACGTAGTTCTAAAGAGCCTTAAAAGTGAAAGTCTTTTTGCTTTGGTTTTGAAAAGTGAGGGGCGCTCATGATGATCAAACTAACAAAGGTTATGGGTGATCATCACTAACACTTGCTATGACTTTTGATGCTTAGGAAAATATCTTTTGAAATTGAAAGCATTCATGATAATCAAACTAACAAAGGTTATGGGTGATTATCACTAGTAGCTTATGCATATGAAAACATCCTTTTTTTAAAATTTAGGCTCTTAGGACAACCAAACGAACAAAGGTTATGGGTGATTGTCACTAGTCACCATTTTCATGCTAGGCCATTTAGAAAAGAAAGTAATGAATGCAAATCGAATCCTTAGGCAAACAACAATCTCATTTGAATTCTTGAGCAAATATTAGCCTAAACTACACATGTTAGACCACAACACCTAAATAGGCAAAGAAGGAACTTGAATTGGGCATTAAGCAAAAATACAAGAGTGGGCAAGATTGAACCTAAATGCACATCTAGTGGAAGATACTAGGCGAGAACCATACTCAAATATTTTTACAAAACGCAAGGGAATCTAAATGCACATCTAGTGGAAGATGCAATATATGGAATTGACCTATCTAAGTGTTGATGATATTCTTATATGAGAGTGGACAATGAAATTGTTAGCTTAAGGAAAAGAGTTGCCTCAATCATGATCATAGGCAAGCGAGTTATTTAGCAACCAAAGTATCAAAGAATGTTGAATCCCTTTGGTCAATCCTCACACTTAAGATTAAATGCACAAGTGCACAAGTGTGAATCACCTTGCCAATCCTCAACAAAAACAAGTTTATTAAAGCAAACCCAAACCCTAATTTTTTATGTTAAAACCTAGGAGCATACATATCCTAAATCAACTATTATTCATCCCCCAAATCATGAAATAAACAAAAGCATTCAAGAACCCTAAACCTAAGCCTATGGCCGAATGTCATCATGCTTGAAATGGGTTTCTTATTTTGTGAAAGTTATGCAAACAAAAGTGAATATGCAAGGAAATGTGAGAAAACACAACAACAACTAGCAAACCACATTTTCATGAGAGTATGCGAAATACAACATGCCATAAAACCACATTTATTTCATGAAAGGCGAGGATTAAGATCACAAATCAACATTTATTAAAGGGTGAGAAGCACCATAAGCACCCAAGCCTCCCTAAGTGCTTGTCAAAGTGCTTATGACACCTCTCACCAACAACAATCAACAATATGAGAATATGAAGATGATAGGATAAATGCTTTTTATATTTTTGAGGAAATACTCAAAGATGATGCAAGGTTTTAAGGATTACCTTAGCTTTGAGCTAGAAAGTGAGATGAGAAGATGAAGCTAGACACAAATCAACAAAACTCCAATATCCTTCAAAGAAGTACCTACTTGATGATGATGCTTGGGCTTTGAGTGGGAAATGGGGGAGTATGTGAAAGAGGGATGCAAATGAGGTGAGTTGTTTGTTAGGGTTTTTTTGGTGTAGGAGAAATGGGAATGTTCTTTTGAGATGAAAAAAAACAAGAGGAAGTGAGGGAGAGGAGAGGGGCTACGAATTTGTTTTTTTTTTGGGAGGAGATGAGTGAGTTGTTCTTATTGAATTTCAAAGATCCAATGGGTTTAAAGTTGTGAGAGGGAAATAAAGAAATTAGTGTGTATTTAGTGGTGTAGAGAGAAAGAAGGTAAAAATATGTTGTGTATTGAATGTTATTGGATTCAAAGGTGTGCTTGTCATGATGAAAGGTTTTTTTGTGATGTGCACTTGATGGGGGCTGAAGTGAGGGGAGGTGTGGAGCATGAGGATGGAGTGAGGGAGGTTGTTTGCTTGTGAAATTGGTGCTTACTTTGGCCAAAAATGGATAAAAGCAAAAGGCACCTAAAAGGAATTAGCCCTAATTCTAAAAATACAATAAACATCCAATATTATTTTATTATTCATTTTTCATTTTTGATTTCAGATTTCATATTTTTAATTATACATATTTTTTTGAGCCTTTTTGAAAAAAAACCGTTACAATTGACCAAAATACCCTTTTTGACGCTAAAACCCTAATTTGCCCGAAAAATGCGTTTCCATTTCAAAAATGAATCTATAACCCTAGAAATGACCTCTAGAATCTTAGAATGCATGCTCAATGACCTTCATGAGGAATTATCATTTTTATTGTGAAATGACCAAAATACCCTTTTGGACTCAAAAAAAAAACCTGATTTACCCAAAAAGTGCATTTCAACTCTAAAAATGATTATAGAAACTTTGGAATGACTTTTAGGACTCAAAATGCAATGCATGATGCTTCTCACTCCTCAACTTATTTATTTTTGTGGAAAATTAGGGTTTTGATCTAAGCTGGACAAAATTGGGGTATGACAGGGATGATTGCAGCCCTGTCCAGGTTTGTTTCTCAATTAGCAAGACGATCCCTCCCCTTCTTCAAACTTCTAAAGAAAGGGATCGAATTTGGGTGGAATGAAGAATGCGAGCAAGAACTTGCGCAACTGAAGACAACACTATCCGAACCGCCTATATTGACTCGACCGGTGGAAGGTGAAACTCTATACTTTTACTTGGATGCCTCTGAAGAAACCCTCAACGGCGTCCTATTATGGGAAACTCAGGAGAGACAATGCCCAGTGTATTTCGTAAACAAAGCTCTACAGAATGCTGAGATCGATACGTTATCAAAAAGTAGAAAAAATCTCCTTGGCCCTGGTAATTGTAGCGCGTCGATTAAGACCATACTTTGTGTCCCATCAAATCATCGTCAGAACGAACCAAACCATTCGGCAAATACTTCATAGACCTGATCTTGCTGGAAGACTGATCAAATGGGTAATAGAGCGGTCAGAGTTTTACATCAAGTATGAAACCAAAATCACTTGCGAATTTCATAGCTGAAATGACACCACCTACAGTAATGGAAATCGGAAACTCCTTAAGGACTATTCACCTTGATGGATCATCCAACAATAAAGGAAACGAAGTTGGCGTCTTAGTGGAAAATCAAGACGGAGTCGTAGTCGAAGTCTTATCAACTTTCTCATTTCAAACGTCAAACAACCAGGCCGAGTATGAAGCATGCATAACAGGCCTAACATTAGCTAAGGACTTCAACGCCAAGAGGGTAGATATCCTCACCGATTCACTCCTAGTGGTCTCACAAACAAGCAGGGAATACGTCACGAAGGACATCGTCCTAAAAAGATATCTCGCCAAAGTCAAGGAATTAATGGCGCATTTCCACGAGGTCAGTGTCAAACACGTACCTCGAGGCGAGTATGCAGGGGCCGATGCCCTAGCAAGCACTAGGACAACCGGGCATCTGAAGACAGTCATTCAAGAAACTCTTGTTCGGCCAAGCGTCCAATTGAGCGATGCATCAACAGAAATGATTCATACCATTGAAGAAACGACCAGTTGTATCGACCCCATCACTGAGTATATTCAGACAGGCAATCTACCCGCTGATTATTGCGAAGCAACCCGAATCAGAAGAAGAGCTTTCTCTTACTTCATAATTGAAGGGAAACTGTACCGAAGAGGATTTTCATCTCCTCTCCTCAAGTGTGTAGCAGGGGTTGAATGCCCATACATCGTATCTGAGATCCATGAGGGAATCTGCGAACAACACCTTGGGGGCAGAGCTCTAGCTAAGAAAGCTCGACGAGCAGGCTACTACTGGTCCACCATGAATGAGGACACCGTGAATTTTGTCAAGAAATGCACCAAGTGTCAACAACACGCACATGTCCACACAACACCTCCAACCGAGCTGACTTTGTTAACATCCTCTTGGCCTTTCTCATGGTGGGGGATGGAAGCCGAGCCGTTATCTACAGTTACGGCTAGAAACGTCACCAAATTCTTCAAGAAATCAGTGATGATCAGGCTTGGGATCACGGAGGTAATAGTAACTGATAATGGAACCCAGTTCATAGACAAGAACTTTAGAGTGCTCATGGCCGATCTCTCCATCAAACACCACTTCACTTCAGTGGAACACCCGCAAACCAATGGGTAGGCCAAATCTGCCAATAGAGTCATCCTCTGAGGACTCAAACGGAGGCTAGACTAAGCTAAAGGGAATTGGGTAGAAGAGTTGCCCCATGTTTTATGGGCATAAAGAACTACCCCACATTCAACCACAGGCGAATCTCCATTCAGGCTCACTTATGGAACCAAGGAAGTCATTCCAGTAGAAGTGAGAGAACTCACTTGGAGAACGGCTTACCCCATCTCACCCTCGGAAAACGAACAGTTAATCCGAGAAAAGTTGGACCTGGTGGAAGAAGTCCGAAGTCAAGCTTCCTTGAACGGCTTACCCCATCTCACCCTCGGAAAACGATACTCTACTTCAGGTTCCTCCGCTTCAGGTTGGGTCCTCTTTAAAACGGCAGGCGATCCTTGAATCAAAATATCGAGAGTCTCGGGCTCAAGTACATTCTTCCCCTTTTCAAATCCCCCTCCGCGACCAGCCAGCGGATTCAAATCTCGGAGAAGGGGGTAATGGGTATCGGGCATCGCTGACTGAGCGGCAGCTTCTCGTAATTCATAAAGGGCAGAAAAATAATACATCCTCGCTGCACAACAAAAACAAAACGAATCAGGAAACCTCAAAGAGATTGAAGGTTAAGGCAAACGATCAGATGATGCATACCGAGTACATTTAAGAGAATCCCCCCGAGCAGCCAAAGCCACAGCCCGGATATTTATTAAGGGATCCCCAAGAGACACAAGCGACCAAGAACGGAGAAGATTAAGAGTTACTATGTCAGCACCACAAAGTTGATCTCGGGCACTAGAATAGAAAGAAATAGGCCTTTTAAAGTGATTGTAAGACCAACTGAATCGGAAAAACGGCGCAACCAATTCCCCAAAGTCGTCGACTAAGCCAATTTTCCGAAATAGCCACCTAGTTCTGAGGTTTGACCAATACAAACCGACTTGCAAAACTTTCGACTATATAAGGAGCAAAAAGATTTTCTGAAGAGCTCGGAACAGGTCAATAAAACCCTGACGAGTTTTTCTAGAGTCCCTATATGAATTCCGCACAACATCAAATAAATATAAAAACAAGTATACCGACGCAGAGTGTTCAAAATTTCTCATCACTAGATCGAAAGCCCTCATAGAACCCCAGCTAGCCGGACTAAGCTGCGATGGAGAAACACGAAGAACCTGGAGCATCGCTTTCTCAAAAGGGGTGAGGGAGGACGAAACCCAGCCTCTGTCAACATAGCCGAGTTTATAAAGAAACCTAGACCGTCAACAGGATTGCATACTGGTACCCCAAAAGGAACCCCAAATAGGTCTCATTCCTCGTTGGAAGCAATGCCCACCAGGTGATGAAGATCAGATAATTGGGAAGCGTCGTGTCTCAGAAAACAAATTAAAAGAAACCCGTAAAGAAGAATCTGAGTCACTATGAACAGCAGGGGGCTTCCAATTTCTCGTGAACGACCGTCTACCTCTACAAGAAGTAGAAGAGCAAGCGGTTGGAGGGGAACCCCGCTCCATTCGAACCGACGTACCGCCGAATACCAATAACCTACAAAGACACTGATGCCAAGGGAGGTCATAAAAACTCCACAACTAACCAACAAGGAAAAACTTCTCTACCTCCCTCACCAACAATCCCAGATAAACTTACAAGGGAAACGGAAAGAGGAAAGAATGAAGGATGAGAAATAAAACTTGAAATCTGAGAAAAGTAGAGAGATAGAGTGGATTGAGCTCGGACAGATGTCGGAGGAATCTAAGCAGGTTGTTGACTCTGAAACTCCCAAAGTACACACTCTCGAAAGTACAAATTCTCCCTCATACTTATAGGGAACAGAACTCCCAAGGTCAAACTGACACATGCACAAAACATCCTTCAAACATCGACAGCTAGCTGAGCCCGTCATCTCAGTATCAATCGGGTATTGGAGTAGTTGTTCCAGTAAAACAAGGGCGCCTAAGCCGATCTATCATTATCAAGTCAAGGCAACTCCATTGAGTAACCTCGACTTGGGGGGCAATTGTTCCAGATCGGCCAAGTATCTAGGCCCAATTCAACAAAAGCCCATGATCCACATTTGATGAACGGTGCAGATGCGCTCGCTCCATCCAATGGCACAAGCGCATTCGCCTAAGCACCAAATCATAATGTGCCACGTATTGGCACCAATCCCTATAAAAGCGCCATCCCGTCCTTGTTACAGGTAGGCATTTATTACCTCACATCACCTATTCACAATGCTGACTTAGGCATCAGAGTGTGTGCAAGTACCACGCCCCTCGCCGGATCAACGGGAGCCTAGTCACCTCAGAGACTAATCAAGTCCTCACAAAAACTACATCTCGAAAGCAACTCGGAGTGAACTAGCTACTCAGCTTGGTGAGCACTTAAGTCCACAGCTTGGTCGAAGCTTACAGCCAGTACTGATCAATACTTGTTTTAATGGCTTATTGCAAGCACAAATTAACTTAGTGTCTCAACCATCATATAATGAGTAGGAGTTTGGACTTCTACTTTTAAGGAGCATGCCAGTCATTGCCAAAGATTCTATTGTTCAATTAATTAAAAAGGGGTACCGGTACAGTTTTTTTTAGACTAGTTATTAAATGAGTTATATTTTAGTAAAAAAAATGTGCTATTATTTTAAAAACAGTATTGACTTATTATATCAAAATATATAATGGATATAATATGTATTAAAAAACCATTTCTTTTTTGTAATGGTTTTTTTTTACAAAAATATAAGGAATTTATAAGTTTTTCAAAAATAATAACAATATGAAGAAAAAAAATAAAAGTTGAAAGTTTATACTCTTCAATTTGTATGAAAGTTTTAGTCTAATAACATTTAAAGTAATTTTTAAATTTTTTATTACAAAATAACATTGAAAACTATATATTTTTCAATATATATATATATATATATATATATATATATATAATAAGAAAAATTCATGTTGATAAAAATATAATATTCTTTTAATGAAATTATACTTCATAGAAGACAAGAGTTTATAAATAATTTTTAGAATTGAAAAAAATATCACTCACTTGTTGGTTATATAAAAAAATCGTATTGGTACCCCTTTTTACTTGACTATACCACAGAAGTTCCTGCGCACAATAGGGATACTCATCTCCCTTATGCTCCATGGAACCCACCCTTGTTTACACAACAAGGGGTAATGTTGTTATGAGCTACTACACGGCCCTCTAAAGAGGCAAAATTGATGTCACAATCTTTAGAAGAACTCTCCAAGATGAATTGTTGATTGTACAAATTTATGTGATGATACCATCTTTGGAGCAACAAATGAAAAACTTTGCAATGATTTTGGAAAATTAATGTTGAGTGAATTTGAAATGAGCCTAATGGGTGAACTTAGATATTTTCTTAATTTACAAATTAAGCAACTCAAGAAGGCTATCTTTATCTCTCAAGAAAAATATATTAGAGACCTTAAGAAATATAAAATGAGTGAAGCCAAACTTATGGTCACTCCAATTCACCCTTCTGCAAGCATTGAAAAGGATGAAAAAGGAAAACTTGTTTCTGGAAAGGAGTATAGAGGTATGATAGGTTCACTATTATATCTCGCTGCTAGTAGACCTGATATATGGTGGACTATGTGCTAGATTTCAAACTGCTCCTAAGAGGTCATATGCAAAAGAAAGACATTGAACTTACTTTTGTTGATACAAAAACATCAATTAGTTGATATTTGGCTAAAGTGCTCCCGGGGTCCCTTATCTTTATTTAAAGTAACGATTTGGTCCTTTATCTTTTTTTTGTCCCAAATCAGTCCTTTATGTTTTAAATTTTTGACACATAAATCCTTTTATGTCCCAAATCAGTCCTTTATGTTTCAAATTTTTAACACATAAATCCTTTTTTTTGACACATAAATCAGCAATGTTAACGGAAAAGGATTTATGTGTCAAAAATTTGAAAGATAAAGGACTTATTTGGGACAAAAAAAACATAAAGGACTAATTCGTTACTTTAAATAAAGATAAGGGACCCCGGGAGCATTTAGCCTTGATATTTTTACAAAACCTATTTTAGAAAAGAGTTTTAGATTTATTAAAACCATGTTGCATATTACTGAGACACCACCAGATGAGAAGGGCAGTGTTCTCGTGCCTTCCATCGTTCAGAAGACACATCCTTCATCTATGATCATAAAATTCCAAAAGTATTTTCTTTGTTTTAATGTCCTTTTTGTTTCATTTTTATTGCCTATGTGTTTATTTTAGTTTTACCATTTTACCTCTCGTTAGTTTTCGTTTTTAAAAATGAAAATGAAAACGAAAAACAAAAATGGAAAAACAGATAAAAAATAGAGTCGTTAAGCTGCAATGGCTAGTTTCTCTCTCTCTCTCTCTCTCTCTCTCTCTCTCTCTCTCTCTCTCTCTCTCTCTCCCCATCATGTCACCTCTCAAATCCTCCCACAGTTAATACATAGAGAGTAACGACCAATAATTACCTTTAACTGTCAGTCGTCATCTTCTTCCTTACCTAAAACATTTCATTCTCACACTTGACTTTAAGACTCTGATTCACGCAACATTATGAAGCCTGGATACCGGATACGATAGAGGATACGACACGATACGGATACGGGGATACGAGAAAATTTTGAAAATCAAGATACGACACGGCTGGGATACTTTAATAAAAAATTAAATTAAAATTTAAATATATAAAAACATAACAGAAAAAATAAAATAGAATAGAAACACAAATAGAAAAAAACAAAGATGAAAAACTGAAATATTGCATTTTATAGATATGAAAAAAAAAATTGCCCAAATAGATAAAAAAAATCACACAGAAAATATATGGATGAAAGGAAGAGGACAACCGACACACCTATGTATGAGTGACTAGTCATAAAAACCAATGGTGGACAAGTAACTGAGACCACCCGAAATCGTATAATACTAATATCTGAGAAGTATCCTTAGTTGGTAAGAAGTATCAAAGATGTATCTGAAAAGTATCGAGTCAAATATTTTTTAAAAAGAATTAAAAAATTACTAGATACTCTTTGGGTACGTATCGGGAAGTATCGGGTGCGTATCAGTATCAGATACGTATCCGACACGGGTACGTCTCCATTTTTGAAGTATCGGGGCTTCATAGCATTAAACCCATTTCGATGTCTGCAAATCGGAAAAAGAACAATGGCAAAATCCAAAAATGTTGGGCCTCCTCCACCAAACCCTGCTTTTCCCTCAACCGAACAAACTCTAAATGTACCTCCTCCTTCCTCATCACAAATACCTGCTTATGTTCTCCCCCATGAAATCACGACCAGCGAAGTTTAAACACGTTACAAGGTGATCATCTCGTGTAACTTCTGGGTGTTCATCAAAGACCACCAAAATTGATCCCATTTTGGTGAATGAAGGTGTTCCACCAAAGGAAAAATAACCAACTCCCACCACTACTGTCAGCAACATCAATCTAGTCATCACCTCTGACTTAGTGGGTCTAGCACTCAATCTTAAGGATCGTGATAGAAAAATCTTTGAAGAATACTTGTGTGCTACTGCCAACACCACTGTTGAGAAGGTAAAATCCCTTGTTCTAAAAGACCCTTCTCTAGATGTTAAGTCTCCCAAGGTTAGAATTCTACATAACCTATGTTCCCATACCCTTCTTCCAAGAGCACGATGATTTGAGAAGGTTACCACTGATTATCTAATTCTGTTATTCCCCCTTCTATAAAATATTTTTATTAGCCTTCCTTCCAGGATTTTAAATCATATCATGAATCCTGTAGAATATGATACGTCCTCTACATCACTTCCATATGGCATGGCCTTAATTAGTATTTTTGAATACTGTGATATACCCTTAGCAGATGAAGTAGGACACAAAGAGATAAAGTTATTTGTGTTTAAGAACGCCAAGTAAATGGGAATAGACTTATATCCCATTCCTTCAACTGCTAGTGAAAGGAAAGAGAAACTAAAGGAAGAAGAGAACCAGAAGAGAAAAAGAGGTGGAGAGATGACTAAGAAAGAAGTAAGGAAGGAAGGTCAATAAGGCTACACAGCCTCTTGAGAAGCTAGAAGAGGAGTCAACAGTTAGAAGAGAGATCAGAAGTAAAAGAAGAGCTGAGAAGGCTCCAAGAGAGAAATAAGATGAAGAAAGTGCACCTGGGAAGGTTCAAGAAGAGCAAAGTGAACCTGAGAAGGTTCAAGAGAAAGAAAACATCCCTGAGAATGCTCTGGATGGGTTTAGTACTCCTGAGAAGGATCGGGTTGAAAAGAGTACTCCTGAGATGGATCAGGAAGAGAAGAGTCAATCTGAGAAAACTCAAGAAGAAGACGAAGAGGAAGAGGAAGAGGAAGAGGAAGAGGAAGGAGGAGGAGGAGGAGGAGGAGGAGGAGGAGGAGGAGGAGGAGGAGGAGAAGGTATCACGTTCGAGTGTCTCGGTCCTGTTGTTCTTAAGAAGAAGAAGAAGAAGAGGAAGAGGAAGAGGAAGAGGAAGAGGAGGAGGAGGAGGAGGAGGAAGAGGAGGAGGAAGAGGTATCACGTTCGAGTGTCTCGGTCCTGTTGTTCTTAAAAAGAAGAAGAAGAAGAGGAAGAGGAAGAGGAAGAGGAAGAGGAAGAGGAAGAGAAGGAGGAGGAGGAGGAGGAGGAGGAGGAGGTATCACGTTCGAGTGTCTCGGTCCTGTTGTTCTTGTAGGGCATTATCGGGCAAGGTATCCCGTTCGGGGAATGTATCCTAGTCCTCTCCCTACTGTTCTTCGTAGGGCGTTATCGGGCAAGGTATCCCGTTCGGGCAAGGTATCCCGGTCCTATTGATGTTGTTCCCTGTAGGGCGTTATCGGGCAAGGTATCCCGTTCAGGCAAGGTATCCCGTTCAGGCAAGGTATCCTGGTCCTATAATTGTTGTTGTCGTTGATGATTGTAAGGCAGTATCTGGCAAGGTATCCTAATCATGTTGTTGTTGTTGTTGCTGGTTGCAGTCATAGGACCGTACGTGAGGTCGCGACACTAGGATTAGCTGAAGATTAATTAAGGATTGTTTGCGCATGTGTGTAATGAAAGTTGTATCCACTATTGTTGACTGTTCCCTTGTTTTGTGGTAGTCTTGCTGTTTTAGTTTCGGTCTTATATTCCTTATATGGTTTGGACGCTCTTTCTCACCCGTGCACCTTTTTTTTAGATTGAGTTCCAGGTGTCGTTGATGTGAGCTTCTACGATTGTGCAGCGGTGGAGATGTTATCACTACGGATCACCCAGTAACTTATGGAATGATACTACACGTTGATGTTACTTTCTTTTTATTTAGGCTAAAGTGCTATCGGGGTTCCTTATCTTTATTTAAAGTAACGATTTGGTCCTTTATCTCTTTTTTGTCCCAAATCAGTCCTTTATGTTTTAAATTTTTGACACATAAATCCTTTTCTGTCCCAAATCAGTCCTTTATGTTTCAAACTTTTAACACATAAATCCTTTTTTTTGACACATAAATCAGCACTGTTAACGGGAAAGGATTTATGTGTCAAAAATTTGAAAGATAAAGGACTTATTTGGGACAAAAAAAACATAAAGGACTAATTCGTTACTTTAAATAAATATAAGGGACCCCGGGAGCACTTTAGCCTTTTATTTAATTGATTAAAGGTTTATTGCTCTGATCATGTGACATTGGGATTTGAGTTGTATTTTCAATATTATATTTCAGGTCATTCTAGTTACACTATTAAAAGAAATGTTTTATCGCCTTAGGCTTTATTGTTCTTATAAATAATGTTTATATGATTTAAGGAGTTGATGGCATCTTTTACTTGCGAAAGGTATTTCGAAAATGAATTGCGCATATTATTTTGAAAAACAGATTTACTCATTTTTCGTAATTTTCTCTTATTATTACTTTCGGGGTAAAGGGTGTCACATTTAGTGGTATCAGAGCAGTTCGGTCCTAACCGCACATTTTGTGATGTTTATTGTGTTTCTGATGGATGAACTCTGAGAAGAGTTGCATTCCTTGTTTGTTGGATTCTCGATAGTCGTGAGAGTAACCAATTGCGTTAAGTATCTGCTATGTTTTCTTCGCGTGAACTCTATATTGTTGCCATTTGTTTGTTACCGTCTTGTTATTTGAAACTCTTAATTCATATAAGTTGAACTCCTATGGTTTTACTTTGTAGTGGTTATTTGCATTATATGGTTTTGTGAGTTAACATTAAAAATGTTTATTGAGTCTATTTTTAACCTTAGATTAAACCATTTTTTTATTTGATGTTCACAATATATTTCATTCTTTGTCTTACGCGAAGTCTTTTTATGCTTCCTTTATTTACTTACTAATTCTCTTGCCTTATTGCTTTAGGGAATTGCTTTGTTAATTCTTGAAGGTTGCTACTTGACAAGTAACGTGGTGGGATATTTTGTTTACTATAACTACATTTTTCTCACCTAAATGTTATAATTATTTATTTCTTTTATTTTTATGAGTGAGGTTGGATGTAATGATTTTAAATGTTAACGACATTTCTATATTAATTCAATTTTGTTTTGTCCCATGTGTGATCGGAAAAATCCGCAAGTGCACGGTTTGTCGTCAAGTAATAAAATATCGATCCCACAGAGACTGCTTTATGCTAATTAAATTAATTCATTGTTACTTGATTTTTCTAGACTAAATTAGTAAAAAAGGAAACAACTAAATTAAAGGAGATTTGTTGTTATAACGAGAACAAGTAATAAATGGATAAAGCGGTAATTAAATTGAAATCTTTCTTAAATGGTTTTAAACATGAATTGAAGAAAAGTTATCCTAAAATACCAAACGACTCTTTCGAGTTGCACTAGCGTGTTGCATCTAAATTGACTCCTACTCTCGTGACCGTCAATTCAAACAAAACCCATTAAGAACTTTGATATCTCGTTTTTTTCCTCAAGAGATTTGATCTACTTTCGTTATTCAAACCTAAAGAACAATTTCTAGTGATCGAATCCCTAATTCTCTTTTTAGCAGTAATTAGGAATTTAAGTTACGAGAAATTAAACGCATAGAAACCGAATCAAATTCGTGAAAAACCAATCAAAAGAGGATTCTCAATTCAACATCCCAAATAACATCAAAGGGCATTTCCCACAATCCTAGAACAAGAAAACTACTCAAACATAAAGTTCATTATAACTAAATTAAAGATACGATCATTCAAACCAGGAATTTCGGTGAAGAAGAAGAACGCTCTCACGAACTCTCCTTTCATTCTAGCCGTCTTTCTCAATTAGTCCAAAAGTTGTCTAAAAAGGTTTCTCAAACCTATTTATAGTCTAAAGCAAAATAGGGTAAATATCGAACAAAAACGGTAAAATTGCATTTTCTTTAATTTCTCAGTGTGGTAACTACAAGAAAAATTGAACTTTTTGGCGGGCAAAATATGCCGGAAAAGCCAAAAATCCGCCGAAAATGTGGACTTTCGGGCGGATTTTTGGCGCTGGTAGCCAGCTCGCAGCAAACGGTTTCCGGCGGATTCGTGGCGCCGAAAAATCAGCCGGAAATTTCCGGCGGGTAATCCGCCGGAAAATCCCAAAAAAAATTCGCATAAGTATATCCGCCAGAAAGTCCACAAACCCGCCGGAAAAATCGTTTTTTTTTAAATTATTATTTTTTTAAAAAATCGTTTTATTTAAAAAATTAATATTATTTTATTAAAAATTTTAATTACTGATAAAAAAAAATATAATTTAATAATTATTTATTTTACTATTTAAAAAAATAAAAATTAGGAATGAAAATTAATAATTAATTTAAATAAATATCCCTACAACAAAAAAATATCCATACAATAAAAAAATATATTCATACAACAAAATAAAATAATCCAAAGCTACTAGGGTGGCTGCTGGTCTGTGTCATCACAATGATAATAGGTATCATAAGATGCAAGAAAAGCACTAATCGCGTCGATATTAAGATCGATGTGGGGCTGCTGGGGTGACCGCCACTGGGGGTGCTGGTTTGGCTGGTGGGGTGACTGCTGCTGGTATGACTGGTATGGCTAAGGTGCATACTGCTGGGAATACTGGGGTGCATACTGTAACACCCAAAATAAATTAATTAATTATTTGATTAAATTATTTAGGTATTACATTGATATAATTTTATTAAATTATTAATATAGTGATTTATTTAAATGAAGGGAGTAGTATCCGGTAATTAGGGAGCGGTAAGATTGGCCCAAGAGCCCAAGCCCATTGACTTAAGCTCCTAGGCGCTAGGGATTGATGCAATTCGCATCATTTGAGAAAGAAAGAAAGAAAACGGCGTGAAGAGAGAAGAGAGAAGAGAGAGTGCGATCGCGCAAAGGGAGAGAAGAAGGAGAGAAGCTCGGTTGCTGTGGTTTCTTGGTGTTCCCGTGGAGAGATCATCATCTTCGGAAAATCTAAGGTAAGGGTGGGTCTTGCTTTATAATAGGGTTTATAATGGGATGTATGTGGGGGTTTTAGATTTATATCGTTCTCCTTATGATTTTGATGTTGTTTGTGGTGTATGAATGTATTGATGAAGATTTGATGCTCACTAGATGTTTGTTGAAAAGTATGCGATTTGTTAGATGTATGTGAGGATTGGAATGCATGCTAAGTGCTCGATAAAACGTGTATTTGATGATGTTAGAATGAATATGTGATGTTTGAAATTATTGTTGGTGATTGAACACATGAAAGTCTAGAAAAATTGGATTAGAAGAACCTTAGGCGCCAAGGGCGCCATTTTGTGTTGCTGTGTGCGCCCTTGTCTAAGTGATGGGCGCCAATGTGGCTGCCCAGGGCGCCTGTTGTGCGCCTGTGTCTAGGCGTGTCTGAGTGTTGTGCGCCAGTGTGACTGCCCAGTGCGCCTGTGTTGCTGTTTGTGTCTATGCTGGGCGCCAGTGTTGCTGCCCAGTGCGCCAGTGTTGCTGCCCAGTGTGCCTGTGTCTTAGTTTGTGTCTTAGTCTGTGTCTTAGTTTGTGTCTTAGTTTGTGTCTAGGACTATTTGGCGCCCAGAGTGGCGCAGGCTGCCACCAGGCGCCATTTTGCTGTTTGTGTTGCGCCCAGAGTGGCGCAGGTTGCCTCAGGGCGCCAGTTTGGGCTGTTTGGTGCGCCCTGTGTGGCCGTGTTGCCACTGGGCGCCAGATTTGTGTCTGTTGGGCACCCGTGTGGCTGTGTTGCCACTGGGCGCCAGTTTGAGCTGTTTTGGCGCCCTGTTGCTGCCTGGTTATGTCTTGGGTACTGTGTTGTGTTGTGAGTTGCTGCTGGGCGCCAATCTTGTGCTGCCATGTTGATGTTAATGACGATGGGTCTAATGACCAAATGATAATGATGTTGTTAATGACGATGGGCCTAATGGCCAAATGATGATGATGACATGGATGATGTTGTTGTTGTGATGACTTTGATCTATTGGATTGTTCATGAAGTCACATGCATTACATATGCATATATTGACGATGTAAGGTTTCTGCCTTCGAGCTATTGACGATGATGATGCTCAAATATTGACGATGTGCCCAATGGCAAATTTATTGACGATGATGGTACCACATGCATATGCCCTATGTGGGTTGCATTTCATACATTTATTCATATCTCTGGTGATATTACCATAGTTGCTATATGTGGTTGTTATAGACGTATATATGTTGATATTGTTGTGAGATATATATATATATATATATATATATATATATATATATATATAAATATGGATGTTGTTGTTATATGTGGTTGATGTAGTTCACTACTCTGGCATATTGCCTATTATGAACTTTATTATACTGTTTGAGACTCACTCCTTATGTTGAATATTACCCTACAGGTAACCGTATGTGAAGGCTTATAATCCTTCATCCCTTGAGTCAGTCGTTGCTCTGATACGTAGCACCTGGGGGGCGAACACTAGCTATTAGTTGTTATTTCATATGACACTGTTGGGTAATTTGTATTGATGTTGTTACAACAATGTTTTTGAAACTGTTCCCTTTTATTCCGCTGCGTGATGACGAAGTCCTTGTTATGTGGACTAAACCGTTTATTTTTGAGGAATTGCCCCACTTGTTATGTGCCACGTATCATGTTTGAATTATAAGTGAAATTGTTACCAATTGTTGACGTTATTTGAAGTAAATGTAGCATCCCTTTTTGGATGTATCCAAAAAAATGATTTTTAAACTCTGATAATTTTTATTATAAATTGCCGGGTAGAAATGGAGTGTTACATTAGGGGTATCAGAGCAGTTCGGTCTGTCCAGCCAAGTTGTCCAGTCTTAGTGTCTTTTGACAATTAAGAGTTGTTAGATTAGTTCTAATTGTTGTTTGTGCTGCAGTGTTAAGTTGAAATGGCTGGAAGGAACGACGCTGCTCTTGCTCCTGCTTTGCAAGCTATGGCGCAGGCTGTAGGGAACCAGCAGAATGATGGTGAAAATGCTGGAACTCGTAGTCTGGCTACCTTCTAGAGGGAGAAGCCGCCTACCTTTAAGGGCAAGTATGATCCCGATGGTGCGCTTACGTGGTTGAAGGAAATGGAAAGGATTTTCCGTGTCATGGATTGTACTGAAGCTCAGAAGGTCAGGTATGGTACTCATATGCTGGCAGAAGAAGCTGATGACTGGTGGTTGGAGGTTAGGCAGAGGTTGGAGACTGCTAATGAAGAAATCACTTGGGCTGTATTCCGCAGGGAATTTTTAAGAAAGTATTTTTCGGAAGATGTCAGGGGCAAGAAGGAGATTGAGTTCCTTGAGCTGAAGCAATGAAACATGTCTGTGACCGAATATGCGGCTAAGTTCACTGAATTGGCCAAATTTTATCCGCATTACACTGATGCGACTGCTGAGTTCTCCAAGTGCATCAAGTTTGAGAATGGGTTGAGGGCTGAAATTAAGAAGGCTATTGGGTACCAGAAGATACGTGTATTCTCTGATTTGATTGACAGTTGTAGAATTTTTGAAGAAGACAGTAGTGCTCACTCTAAAGTTATGAGGGAGCAGAGGGGTAAGTTTCAGAGCCGTAATAAGCCATATGAGGTTCCTACTGGCAAAGGTAAACAGAGATTTGCTGATGGTAAGAAGTCTAGTGGGGGAGATGCTCCTGCTAACCTTGTGTGTTTTAAGTGTGGTAAACCCGGTCATAAGAGCTACGGATGCAAGTCGGAAGCGAGAATGTGCTTCCGTTGTGGTAAAGAGGGTCATTTGGCGTCTGAGTGTGAGCGCAAGGATATTCTCTGTTTCAACTGTGGTGAAGGTGGGCACATTAGTACTAAGTGTCCTAAGCCGAAGAAGGAGAGGCTCAGTGGGAAAGTGTTTGCTTTGGCGGGTGAAGAGTCTTCTGAGGGTGATGGACTTATTAGAGGTACGTGTCTCATTAATGGTACTCCTCTAAGATCTATTATTGATACTGGTGCTACCCACTGTTTTATTGCTGCTGAATGTTGTAAGAAGTTGAATCTTGTTTTGTCTGCTATGAATGGAGAAATGGTAGTCGATACTCCAGCTAAGGAGTCGGTAACCACTTCTCTAGTATGTTCTCAGTGTCCCTTGTCGATCTTCGACAGAGACTTTGTTGCGGACTTAGTTTCTTTGCCGTTGAGCGGGTTAGATGTGATTTTGGGTATGAACTGGTTAGAGCATAACCATGTTCATATTAATTATAGTAACAAGTCGGTGAGTTTTGGAGTTGATGATTCTGGTCTGTTATCCGCTAGTCAGTTGCGGAAGTTGATGAAGGAAGAAGTTCAGCTGTTTTCGCTAGTGGCCTCGTTGTCTGTTGAGAGTCAAGCCACTATTGAAGGATTGCAGGTGGTGTGTGAGTTTCCCGAAGTGTTCCCTGATGAGATTCCGAGTGTTCCGCCGGAGAGGGAAGTTGAATTTGCCATTGATCTTGTACCTGGTACCAGACCTGTTTCTCTGGCACCATACAGGATGTCTGCATCTGAATTGTCTGAATTGAAGAAGCAACTTGAGGACCTGCTTGAAAAGAAGTTCGTAAGGCCGAGTGTGTCACCGTGGGGAGCTCCTGTGTTGTTGGTAAAGAAGAAGGATGGAAGTATGAGGCTCTGTGTTGATTATAGACAGTTGAACAAAGTGACAATTAAGAATAAGTATCCGCTTCCGAGGATTGATGATTTGATGGACCAGTTGGTAGGTGCTAAGGTGTTTAGCAAGATTGATCTGCGTTCGGGTTATCATCAAATTAAGGTGAAAGACGAAGATATTCAGAAGACGGCCTTCAGAACTAGATATGGGCACTATGAGTATTCTGTGATGCCGTTTGGCGTTACCAACGCGCCGGGAGTATTTATGGAATACATGAATCTTATTTTCCATACTTACTTGGATCGGTTCGTGGTGGTGTTTATTGATGATATTCTGGTGTATTCTAAGACAGAAGAAGAACACGCAGAGCATTTAAGAGTAGTGCTGGAAGTGTTGAAAGAAAAGAAGCTGTATGCGAAGTTGTCTAAATGTGAGTTCTGGCTGAATGAGGTGAGTTTCCTTGGGCATGTTATTTCGGGTAGTGGTATTGCTGTGGATCCGGCCAAGGTAGATGCTGTGTTGCAATGGGAGAGCCCGACCCGAAGTCAGCTACTGAGATTAGAAGCTTTTTGGGGTTGGCTGGTTATTATAGAAGGTTCATCGAAGGTTTCTCTAAGCTAGCCCTTCCGTTGACTCAGTTGACTTGTAAGGGAAAGGCTTTTGTTTGGGATGCTCGGTGTGAGGAGAGCTTCAATGGGTTGAAGAAGAGGTTGACAACGTCTCCTCTTTTGACTTTGCCCGTTCCGGACCAACCGTTTGTGGTGTATTGTGATGCTTCCAAGATGGGTTTGGGAGGTGTGCTTATGCAGGATGGTAAGCTAGTAGCTTATGCGTCTAGACAGTTGAGGACCCATGAGAAAAACTACCCTACGCATGATTTGGAGCTAGCTGCAATTGTCTTTGTGTTGAAGATCTGGAGGCACTATCTTTATGGTACTAGGTTTGAGGTGTTTAGTGACCATAAGAGCTTGAAGTACTTGTTTGATCAGAAGGAGTTGAATATGAGACAGAGACGTTGGTTAGAATTGTTGAAGGACTATGATTTCGGCTTGAACTATCACCCAGGCAAGGCTTATGTCGTGGCTGATGCTTTAAGTCGAAAGACCTTGCATATGTCGGCAATGATGGTTAAGGAGTTGGAGTTGATCGAGCAATTCCGAGACATGAGTTTAGTTTGTGAAGTAACACCTCAGAGTGTTAAGTTGGGAATGTTGAAGATTGGCAATGACTTTTTGGCTAGTATCAGAGAGGCTCAAAAGTCAGATGTTAAACTAGTAGACCTGATGGTTGAGAATGATCAAGCTGAGAACGGGGATTTCAGGTTGGATTCCCAGGGTGTATTGAGATTCAGGGATATGATTTGTATTCATGATGATGCAGAGATGAAGAGAGTGATTCTTGAGGAGAATCATAGAAGTAAGTTGAGTATTCATCCGGGGGCTACAAAGATGTACCAAGATCTGAAGAAGTTGTTTTCGTGGCCGGGGATGAAGCGGGCTGTGGCACAGTTTGTGTATGCCCGTTTGACTTGCCAGAAGTCAAAGATTGAGCATCAGAAACCTGCAGGGTTGATGGAACCATTGGATATTCCAGAATGGAAGTGGGACAACATTGCGATGGATTTTGTGACAGGATTGCCTCATACTGCGAAAGGGTATGATGCGATTTGGGTGATTGTTGATAGGTTAACAAAATCGTCCCATTTTGTCCCTATTAACATCACGGATCCTGTGCCTAGGTTGGCAGAGATCTATATCCGGGAAGTTGTGAAGCTTCACGGAGTTCCTAGTAGTATTGTTTCAGATAGAGATCCGAGGTTCACTTTAGAGTTCTGGAGAAGTTTGCATGAGAAGTTGGGATCAAAGTTGAAGTTGAGTTCAGCCTATCATCCTCAGACAGATGGTCAGTCAGAGAGGACTATTCAGTCATTGGAGGATTTGTTGAGAGCTTGTGTTCTGGAGCAGGAGGTTTGTGGGATTCCTACCTTCCATTGATAGAGTTCATATACAACAACAGCTACCATTCTAGTATTGGGATGGCACCTTTCGAAGAGTTGTATGGTCGGAAGTGTAGAACCCCATTGTGTTGGTATGAGTCTGGTGAGAGTGTGGTGCTTGGACCGGAAATTGTTCGTGAGACAACTGAGAAGGTTAAGTTGATCCGTGAAAAGATGAAAGCGTCGCAGAGTCGACAAAAGATCTACCATGATAACCGGAGGAAGGATTTAGAGTTCCAAGCGGGTGAGCATGTGTCTTTGAGAGTCACTCCGGTGACCGGTGTTGGTCGTGCATTGAAGTCGAAGAAGCTCACTCCTCGTTTCATTGTTCCGTATCAGATTTCTGAGAGAGTTGGGAATGTTGCCTATAGAGTGGCTTTGCCACCTAATCTTTCGAACTTGCATGACGTGTTTCACGTGTCGCAACTTCGAAAGTATGTTCTAGATCCATCTCATGTGATTCACATGGACGATGTGGAGGTGCGGGATAATCTCACTGTGGAGACTATGCCGGTGGGGTGACTGCTGCTGGTATGACTGGTATGGCTAAGGTGCATACTGCTGGGAATACTGGGGTGCATACTGTAACACCCAAAATAATTTAATTAATTATTTGATTAAATTATTTAGGTATTACATTGATATAATTTTATTAAATTATTAATATAGTGATTTATTTAAATGAAGGGAGTAGTATCCGGTAATTACGGAGCGGTAAGATTGGCCCAAGAGCCCAAGCCCATTGACTTAAGCTCCTAGGCGCTAGGGATTGATGCAATTCGCATCATTTGAGAAAGAAAGAAAGAAAACGGCATGAAGAGAGAAGAGAGAAGAGAGAGTGCGATCGCGCAAAGGGAGAGAAGAAGGAGAGAAGCTCGGTTGCTGTGGTTTCTTGGTGTTCCCGTGGAGAGATCATCATCTTCGGAAAATCTAAGGTAAGGGTGGGTCTTGCTTTATAATAGGGTTTATAATGGGATGTATGTGGAAGTTTTAGATTTATATCGTTCTCCTTATGATTTTGATGTTGTTTGTGGTGTATGAATGTATTGATGAAGATTTGATGCTAACTAGATGTTTGTTCAAAAGTATGTGATTTGTTAGATGTATGTGAGGATTGGAATGCATGCTAAGTGCTCGATAAAACATGTATTTGATGATGTTAGAATGAATATGGGATGTTTGAAATTATTGTTGGTGATTGAACACATGAAAGTCTAGAAAATTGGATTAGAAGAACCTTAGGCGCCAAGGGCGCCATTTTGTGTTGCTGTGTGCGCCCTTGTCTAAGTGCTGGGCGCCAATGTGGCTGCCCAGGGCGCCTGTTGTGCGCCTGTGTCTAGGCGTGTCTGAGTGCTGTGCGCCAGTGTGGCTGCCCAGTGCGCCTGTGTTGCTGTTTGTGTCTATGCTGGGCGCCAGTGTTGCTGCCCAGTGCGCCAGTGTTGCTGCCCAGTGTGCCTGTGTCTTAGTCTGTGTCTTAGTTTGTGTCTTAGTTTGTGTCTAGGACTGTTTGGCCGCCCAGAGTGGCGCAGGCTGCCACCAGGTGCCATTTTGCTGTCTGTGTTGCGCCCAGAGTGGCGCAGGTTGCCTCAGGGCGCCAGTTTGTGCTGTTTGGTGCGCCCTGTGTGGCTGTGTTGCCACTGGGCGCCAGATATGTGTCTGTTGGACGCCTGTGTGGCTGTGTTGCCACTGGGCGCCAGTTTAAGCTGTTTTGGCGCCCTATTGCTGCCTGGTTATGTCTTGGGTATTGTGTTGTGTTGTGAGTTGCTGCTGGGCGCCAATCTTGTGCTGCCATGTTGATGTTAATGACGATGGGTCTAATGACTAAATGATAATGATGTTGTTAATGACGATGGGCCTAATGGCCAAATGATGATGATGACATGGATGATGTTGTTGTTGTGATGACTTTGATCTATTGAATTGTTCATGAAGTCGCATGCATTACATATGCATATATATTGACGATGTAAGGTTTCTGCCTTCGAGCTATTGACGATGATGATGCTCAAATATTGACGATGTGCCCAATGGCAAATTTATTGACGATGATGGTACCACATGCATATGCCCCATGTGGGTTGCATTTCATACATTTATTCATATCATTGGTGATATTACCATAGTTTCTATATGTGGTTGTTATAGAGGTATATATGTTAATATTGTTGTGATATATATATATATATATATATATATATATATATATATATATATATATAAATATGGATGTTGTTGTTATATGTGGTTGATGTAGTTCACTACTCTGGCATATTGCCTATTATGAACTTTATTATACTGTTTGAGACTCACCCCTTATGTTGAATATTACCCTACAGGTAACCGTATGTGAAGGCTTATAATCCTTCATCCCTTGAGTCAGTCGTTGCTCTGATACGTAGCACCTGGGGGGCGAACACTAGCTATTAGTTGTTATTTCATATGAAACTGTTGGATAATTTGTATTGATGTTGTTACAACAATGTTTTTGAAACTGTTCCCTTTTATTCCGCTGCGTGATGATGAAGTCAAGTTATGTGGACTAAACCGTTTATTTTTGAGGAATTGCCCCACTTGTTATGTGCCACGTATCATGTTTGAATTATAAGTGAAATTGTTACCAATTGTTGACGTTATTTGAAGTAAATGTAGCATCCCTTTTTGGATGTATCCAAAAAAATGATTTTTAAACTCTGATAATTTTTATTATAAATTGTCGGGTAGAAATGGGGTGTTACACATACTGCTGCTGAGGCCACTGCTGAAATGCACTGCCGTAATGCTGCTGCGGCAGGTAGGATGGCATATGTGATGAGGATGGCCTTGAGTGTTGAGACATCAGCTATTCCTGCAAAAACTTAAAGCGCTCCTCATTTAGCCTAGCCTGCTCCGCAGCTAACCTAGCCTGCTCCGCAGCTAACCTAGCCTGCTCCGCAGCTAACCTAGCCTGCTCCGCAGCTACCCTAGCCTGCTCCTCCATGCCCTCCTCAGCTATCCTGGCTTTCTCCCGAAGCGCCTGCACTTCCCGTTCATTTTGCTCCAGCCGCTCGGCAAACTGATGCTGGGCCTCGCTCAGTTGCTGCATCAATTGCATAACAGCATTCAACTCACCAGCATTGGGAACATAAGAGCGACCAGTACTCGAGGATCCAGAATGTGAAGCTGATAGGCTCGGAATAATGCTTGTTCAGAAAGCAGCCGGTCCAATACCACCTGATCCTACCATACGATTACTCTTTTGGGGACCAACTGCTCTCTCCCAAATATCACGAGCTACTCTAGCCTCCTCCACTGGATCGATATCAGCCGCCCCACTGCTCTGTTGTGACTCATGGTACTCAGCCAGCCCACGCTGGAAGCTCTCCTGAAAAAAATAACCCAACAAATAAATAACTATAGCAAAAGTAGTTTTAATATAATATTCCTCGCCGATATAAAGATTAATATAAATAATAAACATTAATATATAATTGTAAAAGTAGTTTTACCTGAATATTCCTCGGCCGATCTGTAGCAAACTCACCAGTGTCCTCCCGCATATGCATGTAGCGATGCAACTCAGGCAAAGTGATTGTCCTTTGTTCCCTTGCCTCATATATATATATATACATATTATTAATTAATACACATGAAAATGACTAGTTAATTATAAATAATTAATTAATCAAGTAATAAAGTAATAAATTTACCAAATGCATGTGATGCGATGCAGTATTAACACTCTCCATGTGTGTGTGCAGCCACCTTTTTCAGAAGCACGGTTCTTCTTGGCTTTCTCACAATAATTCCTAAATTCTGGTGTCTCCCAGTACTCCTTTAACCCGGCCCAAGTTGAGTCTTCCATATAAGATGGCTTCGCATTCTTACCGTGCGCCTCCCGCAGTAATTCAGAATAGCGATGGGAACATCTCTTATGGAACACTCTCTCAACTTCTCTTTGCTGCTCTGGTAACCATGTACATTTTTCCTATTTAAGAAATTTACAATAATGTTGTTAATTATAAGACAAATTAATTAATCAAGTCAATAAGATAATACACCAAATTAATTATTTCGTAGAACAACTTACCAAAAATGATTTTAACATCCTCGCAATTTCCTCTTTATCTTTTCTAACAGCCGTCCAATTCTTCCAGCTGCTGGTGAAATTCTCCTTGATTATTTTTGTGATGGCGGTAGCTGTAGCCTTCGAAGGAAGAAACCTGCATTAAAAAAAGATGAATTTTATTACACCAAATTATATAAGTTATATAAAAGGCAAGAAAAATAAATTAATAAATAATAATATATATACTTACGAATCGCAAACAGTCTCCAATATGATACGCCCATCAGTTGTATACCTCACCACCTCACGGTCAACAGTGAATGTGCGTACCCCATCTGCATCAACATCTCTCGGGGCTAAGTCCTCAGTACCAGCAGGAATCACCGGGTCCCCTGCAGTACTAGTACTAGCACCCTCAGACCCAGGTGGTGGCAAATATCTGCCACCAGAAACAACAAGACGAGCAGGCTGAACACCGACGCCCTAGGCGAGTAGAAGTCTTCTGCCTGCTAGTGCTGGCGGCATCACCCGTGACAAGTGGAGGAACATATGTCTCGTCATCGGATCCTGACCGTATCTAGACATATATATATATATATATATATATATATATATATATATAAACATACTAAACAAATTAAAATATATAAACATACTAACTAAACAAACATAAATTACATCCGTGATTAAAAATAGGTTAACATATATTGTTGAAACATAAATAACTAATTGGAATCTCATTCATTCTCAAAATCATCATCATCAGAGGAGTGAATTCTTGATACACCAATGTGGTCTGTTGCATCTTCATCAGCATCTTCTTCGTCATCAACTTCATCGCCGGTGTTTGGCTCATCACATAAACGACTAATGGGTTCAACTTGAATCACTTCATTTACATTAGACATCTCTTCCATTTGATATGGCACATCTTCCACCGTGTCATCATTTGTCTCAATGCGACCTCTTGGTTTTGTTTTAATTGCGACACACCAACCACGCCTATCAGTCCGCGTTGATGGATAACGGACATAATAGACTTGTCTCACATTTTGTGCAATGACGAACGGATCATACAGTCGATATCTACCATTCATTTTAATGTCCACTGTATTTGACTTTGGATTCACCTTTGTTCCTCGAGCAGACGGATCAAACCAATTAAAATAAAAAACCACTAACTTCTGACTGAAATCTAGATGGGGGTATGAAAGTTCATATATGTGTTGAACCACACCATAAAAATCATCTTCACCTCCTCCAGTAACACCCTTCATGCACACTCCACTATTGACTGTCTCTCTGCCATGTGTCCATTCATTGGTGTGAAATTTGTATCCATTGACAAAGTATGTGTGCCATTCTTTAACACATCTTCGAGGACCGTCTGATATGTTCCTCAAGTGTTGGTTGGTAGGAATATGTGGGAGGGCATAAACATGTTGCCTAAACCACATTGGGAAATGTGCATTAATATGAGCAGAAGATTGTTGCTCACTTACGTCCTCTGATGACAAGAATTCCCTAAAAAGAAATAATTAATTGTTACACATTTGTCTACTTTATATTAACTAATTAAGATCGATAGTTAATGTTGAGGAACATGCTCAATAAATGGTTGCACCTCAGTACAATTTATCAACACATGAACATGTGCTAAACTTAACTCTTCATCTGTCAGCCAGTGAATTGACTCCTTCCCAGATGGACGACCGGGTAGACAAAAGATAGACAAAGCTAAATGATGTCTAGGCCAATCAGTATCCATTTCATTTCGACTGCTTCCAGGAGCAAACTCATTCTTGAAATAATAAGAACAAAAATGTGTTGTTTCACGGGGTAAGTAAGAAGAACATATCGATCATTCAACTCTAGCTTTGTTTTTCACCGATCTTTTTGAATCACCCATGAACCTAGAGAAAATGATATTAATTAACATAATAATCATATATTTTAAACTTGTTTCTTATATTATAAAAATTAACTGACCTTTCAAACGGATACATCCATCTGTATTGGACAGGTCTGCCAAGTTTAGCTTCATATGCGAGATGCACCGGTAGATGCTCCATAGAATCAAAGAAACCAGGCAGAAATACTCTCTCCAACTTGCATAAGATAAGTGGGATTTCTTGTTCCATTTTTGAAAGTTCATCAGTTTTTAGCATTGCAGAACACAAATTCTTAAAGTATTGACTTATTTCAATGAGCGGATTCAAAACGTGTGTTGGCAATGAACTAAAAGCGATAGGAAGTATGCACTCCATGAATACATGACAATCATGGCTCTTCATCCCATTATCCACATCCGCACATCTAGATAAATTGGAAGAATAACCGTCTGGCATTTCAACTCTTTTATCCACTGATAAACTGCTTTCGCTTATTCGGTAGATAAAGTATAATTGGCTTTGGGTTTCAAAGTCCTAGTACCTTGCTCAACCAACAACAAATCCTTTTGTCTACAGTAATGATCTATATCCTTCCTATCTTTCTCATTGTCTTTCGTTTTGCCTTTCACGTTCATGACAGTGTTAAATATGTTGTCAAAAAAATTCTTCTCTATATGCATGACATCGAGATTGTGTCTCAATAGATTATCTTTCCTATAGGGAAGTTCCCAAAAAATACTTTTTCTTGTCCAATTGTGCCATTGTCCATAGCCATCTGGACGAGAAACAACACCCGCTATGACTTCCACAGGAGGGATATCCCTAACACTATTCCAAACTTCCTCTGGTGTCAACTTACGAGGAGGTCCAGCTGTTTCAACATTTCCCTTGATGAACGCATATTTCTTCTTTCTAAATGGGTGATCCATAGGAAAGAACCTACGGTGCGAGTCAAACCATGAAATTTTTCCTCCGTATTTAAGACTAAAAGCCTTTGTGTAAACCATGCAAATCGGACACGCCATCTTACCATGTGTCCCCCATCCAGACAACATTCCATAGGCAGGGAAGTCATTAATGGTCCACATCAAAGCCGCCCTCATCACAAAAAATTTTGTTTGCGTGTTGCATCATAAGTTAAAACACCATTCCACAACCTTTTTAGGTCATCAATCAAAGGTTGCAAATATATGGTTTAGACATACACATTTCTGGAGGAAGGTTGTATGGGGTAACAATAACTGGCCAACATGAATACGGTGTTGCCGAGGCTTGAATATATGGTGTGAAACCATCAGAGCATAAACCAAGCCGAACATTGCGTGGATCACTGGCAAAAGCTGGATGAACACGTTCAAAATGCTTCCAAGCTTCACCATCAGATGGGTGACGTAATTCACCAGAATTATTTCTATTTTGATGGTGCCACGTCATTTTACCCGCGGTCTCCATTGAAGTAAACATCCTCTGTAGCCTTGGTATAAGCGGCAGATAGAACATTGCTTTTCGGGGAACCGGTTTGCCTCTGCTCAACCCTTATATTATAAAAATTAATTACTTTATTTTGATATATCAATAAACTATCAATTACCAGCAACACAATAAATTTTTAGATAATGTTATATATTAATAATTTAAACATTATAAATAATAATTGCAAATTTAATTTTAAATTTCAATTTTTTTAAGACAATATCTGTTAATAAAATTTATAAGTGAACTTAATAAATAAATTTTTTCAATATAAATTATTTTTTATTATTATTGGAAATAAAATTTGTAACAAAATTTTACTATAAATAGTGAAGTAATTAATATTTTATTAATTTTAATATTGTACCAAAAATGTGATTTGAGAAAACCAACTTCTAAGACACGACAATGAGACACAAGAACATGTATTCAAATCATCGACAATAAGCGTTATTAAATGTGATTTGGTAAAAAAAATTTAGACACTAAAAACAAAAAATCCATATATATATATATATATATTGATATATTAATTACTTTACTTTGATAACTAACCGTAGTGAAGAGAAGGCTCTGACTTGAAGCGTATCCCCAACTCAAACAAAGAGGAAAAAAGAGGAACGCAAACTCAAACAATACCTAAAAAAACAACACCACAATTAGTAACACACTCATATTATAAAATAATTCAAAAACTAAAACTATTAACCCATGTTACAAACATACCTTAGATCGAAGAAATTTGCCAAAGAGATGAAGAGAATTAGTAGAGAGAAGAAGAGAATTCGTAGGGAGGAAGAGAGGAATTTCAAGAAGAGATTTAGTAGAGAGAATGAGAGTATTGGTAGAGGTGTGAAGAAGAAGTGGAGAATGGAGAAGGGATTTATATAGAAGAAACGAAGTCAAACGGTCAAAAGCCAGAATCCGCCGGAAATGTCATTTTCCGGCGGATTTAGGGGATTTCCGGCGAATCAGGGGATTTCCGTCAGATTTTCAAGGATTTCCGGTGGATTTTCAAAAATCAAATCCCCCGCTTTTTTCAAAAAAATCCGCCGGAAATAACGTTTCCGGCGGATTTTAGTCGGGTCGTCATTTCCGGCGGATTTTTACGCATTTCCGGCGGATTTTCGAAATTCAAAATTGGCAGTTCTTTTAACTATCCGCCGGAAATGACCTTACCGGCGGATTTTTTTAAAAAATAAATAAAAAATTTCGTAGACCCAAATCCGCCGGAAATACCTAAAAATCCGCCGAAAATGTTGCGGAGGAAAAAAAATCCGCCAGAAAATCCTACAAATCCGCCAGCTACGGGTTTTTTAAAAAAAAAAATTGAACGGCTTAGATTCCACCGACACTTTTAGCCAACGGCTCACTACCAGTCAAACGTGTCAGGAAAAGGAGTGAATGGCATTTCCTTTGGAAATTGTGACCCAACGGATAGAAAATAAATGGCTCAAATTAGTGATCTAAAATTTTGATCAACGGCTCATGTTTCCCCACGCCTATTATAAATTGGGCTTCAGCTTTCCCTTCTACTTCACAAAGACCCTAACCCCTTCTCTGCTTCTTCTCCACCAAATCGTATAAACACAAAAAAAAAATGCCCCTAACACAATACTCAGAGGATTCTTCCCTCACTATCATTCATCATCAGGGCATCATCACCAACAAAATTGATGGTGTCTGTTTCGAGGGGCGAGACACAATGCAGTGTAGGCTTAAACACAACATAACATTCGCTGCCCTAAAATATAAACTACTGGGTAAGGTGCAAGTGGAGGGCGACGAGCGAGAGATAACTCGTATAGTTTATCGAAAACCCGATTGGTCTGATGGACGTGTTCACTGGTCTACAATGGATGTCAAGAACGACGATGACGTCCAAGCAATGATGTCCATTTATGTCCTGTTTAAATGGAAGGGTTATCTGCATTTGTACGTGGAAACCACACGGACCGTCGCTGAGATCCTTAGTCGTTTAACTCCACCAGCTCAGTAGTTTCTGTCATTTTATCGTTTTTCGTGTATTTCGAGTTTTATGTACGGTGACGCTTTTTAATAATAAAATTGTTGTTTATTTTAAACGGTACTGTAAACCAAAAAATAATCAACTCAATATTTATTCATTACTAAATCAGTGACGTTCAATTACAATTATTGATAAACAAAATAACAGTAAAAAACTACAACTGGGTAACAACAGAGCCGGATCCAGCATCACTCGCAGTATCACTGTCACACCCACTCCCATCAGAGGCAACCGCCAGCATAATCCTAGCAACCTTGAAGCTCCCGGTCTGATAGTATGTTAACAAGGCTTCCACACTCTCAACACCCCCATACGCTTGGCAGATGGCATGCGTATTAGTAAGGATGTTGCCATAGCGCATGTTGTTGACACCGCGAATACAAGGGCCAACTTCCAAAACAAAATAAAAGGAACATGGCAACTCTAGTCTCCAAATCTCATTTGGAATGGAAATCCTCCCAGCATTTCGTTCAATGAGGGTAACGAATTGGATCATACTTGCAACCGAACATATCAAACACAATCAGTATCAGTATGATTCGATTGAACTCAAACGAATGGGTCCATTTTGCTTCTTCCCCAGGAGCATTCGGTTGTCGTCAATCGAATGCTTCGCGAAAATGCAGAAGTGAAAAAATGATAAAACACAACAAATCAAGTAAAATGCAAGTAAATGAGGGTTAGAAATCGTGTACCTTATGTTCTGAAAATGAGTTTGAAGGTTAAAATCGAAGATTCAGTGGGTTTGGGAGAGGGAGAAGTCGAAGAGGGTGAGGGAGAGGGAGAGGGTTTCGGCTGGGTGTGTTTTTGATGGGTGTGAGGGGTTTGAGAGGGAGAAAGAGTGTTTTTGAGTTAGGGGTATTTTTGGGTTTTAGGGGGTTTGGGGGTGAGTAGGGAGGGGTGTGGGAAATCAAATCCGGCGGATTTTAGGGGGTCAGGGGATTTTCGGCGGATTTTCAAGAATTTCCGGCGGATTTTCAAAAATCAAATCCCCCGCTTTTTTCAAAACAATCCGCCGGAAATGACGTTTTCGGCGGATTTTAGTCGGGTTGTCATTTCCGGCGGATTTTTACGCATTTCAGGCGGATTTTTGAAATTCAAAATTGGCTGTTCTTTTAACTACCCGCCGGAAATGACCTTACAGGCGGATTTTAAAAAAAAAATTCGTAGACCCAAATCCGCCGGAAATACCTAAAAATCCGCCGAAAATGTTGCGGAGGAAAAAAAATCAGCCGGAAAATCCAAAAAATCCAAAAAATCCGTCGGTAATGTTTCGGCGGATAAAATCCGCCAGTAAGTCCTAAAATCTGCCGGACATTTTTTGGCAGATAGAAATCTGCCTGAAAGTCCTGACCGGAAAAATCAGTTTTTCTTGTAGTATACATGGCACGGTCGTGGTGCTTAGCATAGGCCAGACTTTGTCACACTTTCCTTTGCCCGATTCTCCCTCTTTAGCCTCCGGATGACACTCGCTTTTGTTCAAGTGCCTCAAATCCCTTTTCCTAAGTCAAATACCTCTCTTTCTGCACAAAAGAACTCATACCAAATGCATTATCCAAATCACACACAAATGCATATGAAACATGAACGGATATCGCTAAAGTGATTAAAATGCATGTAAAGTCTAACCTTAAACTACATGCTATTTCAAGCGCATCAAATTAACCCAAGCTTAGAATTTTTCTTGTCCTCAAGCAATTATCGTAGCCAAAGAGAAAGTTTGAAACAAGATATGCAATAGACAAGAAACCCGAGATACAAGTGAGAACTTGCAATAGGTTAAAGGGTTATCGCAGACAATAAAGACAATTAAAATCAAGTCCAATTAGAAACTTAGGCTCTTTGAAATCATGCTTCTCACCGACAAGGGCACTCTTCTTACCACTCTCAAAATGTTTAAGGGTAAAGTGATTCGCTCAAGTTCCATCAAAGAAAATATTCTACCATAAGTTTGACTATTAACCAATTCTCCACTGTGTTATTTGAAAGCACATCAAAATCACAAGGTCTTTTTAGGGTTGTAACGGGGTCAGGGGTAACAGATAACAGGTGGGAAGAACAAAGAAAGGGATATCCGGAAGGCTATACAACATATTCAATCAATTACGGGTAGCCTTTTAGAATACTCATGAAAATTCTAAGTTCACAAACAATATGCTCAACATACACAATAATGACCAACCAATTTCAGGCACTTGGTCATAGTTTATGTCCTCTTCATACATTGATCCACTCTTCTTTCTTTTTTTTTCATTTTTTTTGTTCAATATATTCGCCCTAAAATAACATTAATTGAAAGCACGCGATAAGAAGAGAGGATAGACATCACCCTTTTTTTCTTTTTTTTTTGCACGATCAAATTGCTCATGTATACTCTAAAAGGCACCCGAAACATATTTTATCAATCAATAGGTACCAAGGAAAAACAATTAACATTAGGCTCAAAGTGGGCAACTAGGGGGTAGCTAGTAAACAAGAACTCTGGGGCCTGAAGAAAATACCTAAAGTGCCTTGATCATTTTCAGATATGCCCACAAATTTGTTCAGTCTCAAAAAGGTTTCAAGTCAAGTTATAGAGATTACAATCAAGAGGAACACACTGTTGGACTATAGGATAACCTTAGAGGGGGTGAATAAGGTTATGTGCAAAACTTGAATTCTTTTCGGTTTTCAAAAACTTTTACTATGCTTGTTTAAATCAGATGCGGAAACTAAGATTTAAACTATATGTATTAACTAAGCAGGCAGATCAGGCACAGTGCAATATTACTCTAATGCTTCTATTATCGATATTCACAATAACCAGATATTTATAAGCAGCGCAATGATATCAATAATATACTAGTATAAGCGATAAAGAAAGTAACGAGAGAGGGATAGAGATATACCAGGATTTTTACGAGGTTCGGGATAAAAGCCCTACGTCCTCGGCCTCAGGCTTTGCAACCTTTGGACTTGCTGACAACCACTATATGATGTAGAATGTTTTACAAACAAGCACTTCAAAAAGCAAATCCCAATTTCCCTAAATTGAGAACCCGAGCTCCCCACTAAGGATTTCACAACCGCTTCGATCTCCCTGATTGAACGACCCAAGAATGCTTCCCAGGATTTCACAATAACCACTTCAATCTCCCCGATTGAACGACCTAAGATCACCTCCCAGGATTTCAAACCAACTCAATCACCGAGATTGAGAGACCCAAGAACACTTCCCAGGATTTCAAACCAACTCAATCTCCCAGATTGAGAGACCCAAGAACACGTCACAGGATTTCTAAGCCACCACGAATACAGATCAATACAATATAGAAACAATGAACCAATCACTCCAGCAGAATAACAATATAGTAGAAAGAGAGATGATTGGTTTTGAAATGAAGAACTTTAACAAAAGATTTGACAATGAAAGCTCTTTTTCTCTTTTCTATTGATTTGAAAATGTATGTAGAAGAGAAGTGTAGTGGTGTGTTCTGCATTTGAGATCCAACGTCCCTATTTATAAAAAATGTAAAAAATTGACCGCTGGACTAAAAACACAAACACCATAATCGATTATGTGCTCTGTAGTGAGCAATGACATAATCGATTCATTTCTTAAAAAGGAAACAAGTGATAATCGATTATGTGCTTAAAACAAGGAGAGGCATAATCGATTCTTGGCCTTTAGAAAATAATGGAAATCGATTTCATGCTTAGTTGAATGAAGCTCATAATCGATTCTTTGCTTAGGCTTAAGTATAGCATAAATCGATTATGTGCTTCTCAATAGATTATGAAATAGATTGTGTGCTTCTCAATAGATTATGAAATAGATTACATGCTTAACAATGGATTAGGAAATCGATTCTTTGCTTCAACAATAGATTAGGAAATCGATTGTTCTCTTTCATTTGGAGTTAGAAATCGATTTTAAACAACAATGAGACCATGTAGAAATCGATTCTTTACATTTAAAAAGCTTTCCCATGTTGTGTGTCTTTCACATGCATGCATGCATTTGACTAAAATATTTTTCAAAGGCTTTTAACACAACAATTTTATTTTTAAAAACATCATCTCTCTTCTACTAAATGTCATAAAGCTGAAGGGATAGAATCTTACATTTGAGTCCTATCAAAAGCAGATAAACAATTAGGTCTTCAACTTCATTGATGCTTCTTCTGCAAGCCATTGCACGTTAGTCCCTGCTCTTTGATTTAATCCCTGTTCTTTGATTTTGTCCCTGTACTTTCATTCAACTGCAACCATTAGTAGACAAGATGTAATTTGTTATCATACAAAACAAAGAGCGTTTGTCGTTGGTTCGACACACACTCATTGAAGGAAAAAGGGCATACAAATATGATGTAAAACCCCAAATACAAGCCCAAGTCTCACATTTAGAAGTTAAAGTCAATGAAAGAACATCAAATCAGAGAACCATATGCTAATTATCAACTTTTCAAAAGATTGTCTCCTTGAACATTAAACCAAACCACTTTTAAACCTATCACAAGATAAAATTATTGGGTTCCAGATCATAGCAAACATATGTTACCATAAAGAGAAGGTGGCACACATTAAAAACCAGAGGATAGCAAGACAATTTGGTGGTAATATCATGCGAATGAGAGACAAGAGACAACAACAACTAGAATGTATAAACTAAAATGAGATGCAGAGACTAAATGCAAAAGAAAATAAAATGCATGCAAAGACTAAATGGTAAAGAAAATGAAATGCATGCAAAGACTAAATGCAAAAGAAAATGAAATGCCTCACCCCAAGCTTAAAAACATACATTGTCCCCAATGTAAATAATAAAGTTGAAGCATGGACGAAAAGGAAAGACCTCAATGTAACCAATTTATTCAAAGCACGAAACAAACAAATAATAAAAAAGGTGAGAAACCACCTGGATCCCATAGCTTGTGGTAGAAAGACGAAGGTGTGCTCCCAACATGAGACCTTCCTCCTGGATCCCATAGCTTGGAAAAGAATAGCCTAGTGATGGTGAACACATAAGAGCTTCCTCCCGGATTCCATGGCTTGAAGCATGGTGATCGTAGGAAGAAGGTTTGAGAATTATGGTGGCCTCTTCTACCGGAAAATAACAAGCTTCTCTTTTGACCTCTTCTTGCATTGATATTCCATGAAGCGCAAGAGGCTCCCTTTTTGGACTTGACCTTGATGCATCCACATACGCATCCAACCCATCATACTTAACCAAATCAACAATCTCGTGTCCACCGCTAGGCATGGAAGGAAATTTTACCTTATCATCTTCTATCACCACCTCAACTTCATTAAAGTCCACCTTTGAAATCCCATTCTCTACAACTCTTGATCCATGAGGCTCTTCCACTAGCAATTTAGAACATTCCATAGCCTGCATCTCTAACTGCAGTTTCATTTCATTAATTTGCAAAGCTATTTTTGCATAATGTTTTCCAGCTCGTATTTTTAATCCTTGAAGTTGACATCTCATTTCGGAAGTTTGACGCTCTATGCTCTGGATTACGAATTTCGCATCTAACTCCCAAAGAAATCCCAACACACTGGGACTCAATTTTATATCTATCGGTGGTGATAGCAGCAATGATGATAGATAAGATTTCCATTCTTCCTTAGAATATATCGATCTTTGCTTGCTTATTCACGATAAAATCAAACACAATGTAGTCGATTTGGGCTTGATGACTAGGATTTTCATCATAGTAGTCCATATGATGCAATACCTAGCAGGAACAAAACTCAAAAAAAAAAAACAAATCAAAGCAACAAAATAAACAGAACATAAACAAACTAATTTTTTTTGGCAGCATGGAATAATTAAAAAAGCAATAAGACGCAGTCCCCGGCAACGGCGCCAAAAACATGATGGGAAAAATACGCAAGTGCACGGTTTGTTGTCAAGTAATAAAATATCGATCCCACAGGGACTGCTTTATGCTAATTAAATTAATTCATTGTTACTTGATTTTTCTAGACTAAATTAGTAAAAAAGGAAACAACTAAATTAAAGGAGATTTGTTGTTATAACGAGAACAAGTAATAAATGGATAAAGTGGTAATTAAAATTAAATATCAAGTTAAACAGATATTGCAATAAGGAAAAAGGCTTCTAGGATTGGGGATTACCACATTGATGCTTTGGAAAATCAAATTGAAATCTTTCTTAATTGGTTTTAAACATGAATTGAAGGAAAGTTATCCTAAAATACCAAACGGCTCTTTCGAGTTGCGCTAGCGTGTTGCATCTAAATTGACTCCTACTCTCGTGACCGTCAATTCAAACAAAACCCATTAAGAACTTTGATAACTCATTTTTTCCTCAAGAGATTTGATCTACATTCGTGATTCAAACCTAAAGAACAATTTCTAGTGATCGAATCCCTAATTCTCTTTTCGGCAGTAATTAGGAATTTAAGTTTCAAGAAATTAAACGCATAGAAACCGAATCAAATTCATGAAAAACCAATCAAAAGAGGATTCTCAAATCAACATCCCAAATAACATCAAAGGGCATTGCCCACAATCCTAGAACAAGAAAACTACTCAAACATAAAGTTCATTATAACTAAATTAAAGATAAGATCATTCAAACCAGGAATTTCGGTGAAGAAGAAGAACGCTCTCACGAACTCTCCTTTCGTTCTAGCCATCTTTCTCAATTATTCCAAAAGTTGTCTCAAAAGGTTTCTCAAACCTATTTATAGTCTAAGGCAAAATAGGGTAAATATCCAACAAAAACGGTAAAATTCGAAAAGCCCATAAAAAAAATCCGCACTGCGCAACACGGCTGTGCTGCCTAGCATGGGCTGGCCGTGTTGCTTGCTGACTTGCATTTTCTTTAATTTCTCAGTGTGGTAACATGGCACGACCGTGGTGCTTAGCATGGCCAGGCTGTGTCACACTTTCCTTTGCCCGATTCTCGCTCTTTAGCCTCCGGATGACTCCCGCTTTCGTTCAAGTGCCTCAAATCCCTTTTCCTAAGTCAAATACCTCCCTTTCTGCACAAAAGAACTCATACCAAATGCATTATCCAAATCACACACAAGTGCATATGAAACATGAACGGATATGGCCACAGTGATCAAAATGCATGCAAAGTCTAATCTTAAACTACATGTTATTTCAAGCCCATCAATGTGCCTAATTGTCAGCATTGTTAAATTTGTATCTTTATGATTATGAACTCTAATTGTCTACACCGAGCTTTTATGATTTGGTTTTGGTTGTTATTTTTTATAGTTTATGATGCTACATGGTTTTGAAACCTTATATTAAAATTGTAATTCTGATTGTCAATCTCCTTTAATTTCTTCGACTCAATATAATTTTCATCTGTATGTAATATGGCATAATACCTATCTCCTTCCCCTTTGAATTTCAAATCATACATTTTGGACATTATTTACAACTTATGATTATTTTTCAAATTACTATTATAACTTCATGGCAATACACCGACCATACGCACGGGTAAAAAACTAGTTGGAAACAAAAAAAAAATGTCAGTAAAACCATTAGAAAGGACCTAAAGTTAGATGACCTAACCAAAATCATAATTATGACAACAAAATTGATATCATTTGAACAAACTCCAAAAAGACTTCTATTGTTGCCTCACCATGATCCAACACCACAGATCTTGATGGTCCAAATTGCTGTGTTAGATGATGGAAGAACCGTAATATACAAATTATATTTCGCCTAATAATTCCCAACGGAAATGGACTAGAATTTCCACCATAATGAACAACTTCTGTTAGTTATTGCTCAAAATTATAATTTTGGACTATAACGTAACATCCATGACATGAGCATAAGTGGTCTCCTATCAGTCACTTCTAGTTAAACTTTTTCATGGTTGCATTAGATTTTGAGGGATAAAAACTAGTCCATTATTACATGATTACATCTAAGAGTACTTTTGACATAGTCCATGCTGCAAGTATTTTACTATCTACTACAAAGCTACCAATGACATTAATTCTCTTTCAACCTCTTCCCAGTTTTTAACTCGGTTCACCAGAGGATGCTGATCAACAAACTCAGTCTTGGACCAAGGATACGAGTTTTCGTAATCAAAGAGTAGGACTCGAATTCCGGCTTCCGCACACTCAATGGCGTATCTTGGGTTATCATCAATAAGTACCTTAGCATTTAAAGACCTGACAGTGTATAAGGAGTATATCAACATTACCAGTCATTGAGACCAATCGAAAACATTTTCTGTTTTCATTTCCTGTTTTCGCTTTTAATAATGCAAAACTATCCCTCATTATCTCTTTCCTGTTTTGAAAATATTTGTACAGGAAACAGTCAAAACAGAAAAAGTTCTCAATGTTTCCCATAAATGAAATTTACAAAACATGAAATAGAGTGAAAACAAGGGACAATTTTGCAACTAAAACCGAAGTTTAATTGGTATGCACTGACAGCGTAAAGATATTTTACACTGTCAACCAATAAGGTATGAATTTAAAAATGAAAGGAATAAAAGTCAACCATTTTTATGATGTGACAATTGCTGATTGATTGACGTCGTAAAATATTTGTACATTGTTGGTGCATACTAATTAAATCCTTAAAACCGAAAACAGAAAATGATTACCTCTAATGCACGGACACCTCTTCCGAATGCCGCGTCCATGTGTCCGACACGTATCGTGTCGGACACTTAATTACTTGTATTTTTAAAAAAAAAAATCAAAATAAAACCGGTGTCTGGGTGTCATGTCCAGTGTCTGTGTCGGTGCTTCATAGATGATTACAGCTAAAATGTTTTCTCAAACAAAATATAAATATAAAAAATGATTTGGATCCACATAGGTCAAAAAATAGAGAAGAAAGCAAAATGTTCTAGGCACAAAAATCTGAGAAATGAAGGAGATCGAGGATAAGTGGCATACCTGCAAATCTCAGACTTTGGTCTTGACACACCATCAAGAGCAAAGTGATTTCCAAAATGAATTTCATGAAACAACCCTGAGAAGTTTTTCTCTACCCACTCAATTGTGTGATCCTTGATTGCGTTCTGCCGAGATCTGTCATATACATATATATACAGATAGCAGTTAGTTGAGTGCCCAGATTCTGCTACATGTTGATGTAAAATCAATAACACATGCGTACGTTACAACAGATAGGTGACAATAGCTTGATAACTTCTGCAGGGCCACCTGAGCACCTGGCAGAGGTTGGATCCCTGACTTAAAGTACGGTGTCTCGAAAAACTCATGAACACGATTATTAGCTGCACAACAAGAAGATATTGATTGTCAACCAGTCTAGTTATCATTATGAAGCACGAAAAAATTTTATGTGGCATAGAATCTATGGCTAGCACGACATGGATACAATACAACACAAATACAGGGATATGGGAAACGTTTTGAAATTCAAGATACGTTGCGGCCATGATACATTAACAAAATTTTTACAAATACTTGCTAAGTTACATTTGAGACACGTATCGGAAAGTATTTGAGGAGTATCGGTGTCCAATACAGATACAACATTTATATTTTCCTTTTTTGGAGTATTTGGCCTACATAACACAAAATCAATGCAACATTATATATATATATATATATATATACACACAGAAAAATAATGAAGTTATTGACATGTTTGACCCTTTTCACCAGCCCAATAGTGTGCATGCAGAAAATGAATATGTACCCTAAAATTCATTAGTATATTTCGTAATATATATCACCAACTCATGGATATATGGCTGGTTTCTATGTTTCTTCCTTTTTTCCAGTTTGATAGGGTTGTTCGCTATTGGGATTGTATATTATGAACATACATAGAAATATTGAAGAATGTGATAGGATACTAGGTTGGGCCTTAGCAAGTGATGTACTGAATGTGGGTAGTAGTGACATGGCAGTAGATGTGCCATTCAATTAGGAGGTGGTGGCTCGCCCACCATGGTTGTCAGACTCGAGAGTCTACATAGACTCGTGAGAGGACCGTAGACTCGTAAGAGTCTGAAAAAAAAATACACTAAAAAAATATGAAAAAATATTACTGTAGTGTCAAACAGTATCAATAACAATGAAGACATTTCATCAATAACAGCAAAATTTATCAAAATTTTCAACATTCCAACTTCAAACACCATAACTAAGCAAAATAATAAAGTATGTAGATAACAATTCCTATTAGATAAAACTCCAAGTTTCTTTAAAAGCTTTTCTCTAATTTCATGATATGAAGGGGGTTTGTAACGGATTCCATACCTCCCATCATGTCAAACATATTTGCAAACTCCACATTTTTAATACAATTGAAAGGAATAGTGTACACATCTTAGACATAATGAGCTTCCTCTACAAGTTAACCTAAAACACAGCGTTTTGGGCTTTTTTTTTTAAAAATTCAATTCTGTGATAAACCCGTGAGTCTGAGCGAGTCTGACCGAGTTTATGAAGATTCCGATTCTACACGAAATTTGACTCGTTGGGGCATCATAAACTCGTAAACTCGTAGAATCGTACGAGTTGACTCGCGATTTTGACAACCATGTCGCCCACCATCACCCGTTTCCTTCTCTGCACCTCACTCACCTCTTCGTACGGTGGTTTCGTCGTCGATTTTTCTATTATCTTCCCCAACGCCCTTCCTTCGATGCAAGGACCCAAAGCCACCACTCCCATTTCGTTTTCGGTGCTCGCAAAGGGAGCCTGAAGTTCTGACCTGTTGCCTTTTTTCATCTAGATTACTTCACGCTTCTTCTTCTCATCTGCACTCTTCTGTTATCGGTAACATGCCTTCACCAGAACTCAGATTCTCCATGGGAACACTCCCGAACAGCTTTTCCATCTCTATCTTCAAAGATTGGCAAAACTCCGCCATAACAAACTTGACATATTCCTCAAATCTTCCAATTTTTGCTTCCAACACATCAATCCTCTCAACCGTTCTTGCATCTAACACCTCACCTTCTTCGATCATCTTGAATGGCATGAATTCTGGCTCTTTCTCGAATATCCGGCAAGTCGAACCAATGATAGATCCCAGAATTTCAATAAAAGAAATTCGTGTATATTACTAATTCAAGTCAATACAAGAAGAAATGAGAACTATCCAGAGCCTCGGGCTCCTATTCCAGAGAATACTCTCCTAATAAAAATTCTAAACAAACATTCATGACTCTTACTACTCTATGTTCCCTCTTACAACCGTTCCACCCCCTAACTGAATGGCACATCTACTTCCATATCACTACTACCCACATTCAGCGCATCACTTGGGCTAAGGCCAAACCCAGTATCCTATCAGAATGATTTAGCTTGCGGCTTGCCTCACTGTGATATACCAATCAAGTAACAAAAAACTATTATAGTTTGACACCCCTTTTGTCCAAATTTTGTCTCCAAAAATTTAAGAATTTGATTAACAGGAGATACAATATCATAAAAATTTCCAAAAAGTGAGAACACAATGAACTTCAATCCAATGAACGAACACGGTAAAAGATAATTAATATGTTCTGATCCCACAATGGAGTAGTAAGATAAGACTAATTGACAAAATGCAATAACAGGGTGACTGTGACAGAAGCAGTTACCTTCATCACGTGAACAGTTCCATATCTGTAAGAGAGATAAAGTGCTCATCAGAGTCTCATATACAAACATGCTTAAATTCAATGGCCTAAATGAGTTATTTAAAGTACAGCTAATATCAACAAGGGGACAAATGCAAGCATATAGTAACTTTCATCTCAAGGATAGATAACATAGTAGTTCCTGAGAGAAGGGGCGCACAAGTATATTTCGAATAAGCTTAATTCCATGGAAGGTAGGTTTGCACATAAATGTTTCACCAAAAATTTCAAAGACTGCATTTTTCATTGGTTGATAGAATCCAAGACTGCATTCTTTTATAGAAGAATAGTGAATAAGGGTCAAAATGAGCCTCCTGAAAGAATACGCATATTGTGTAATGTTTAATGCAAAATTTACAAATTCCAATTAATTATCATGAAAATATAGAATTGTCTAAGAAGTCACCAGGTGATACCTTAAAGAACTCGTACACATGATACTCCGAAACTGAATAATTTGATGAGTATCGATCTTCTATGAACTTGTTCAGAGCCGACACAAAGTTTCCTAGTACTTCTCATGGAAAAAAACAGACAAAAGAATACACATTACTACATTAGAGTGATAACAAAATTGGATAATCCTAGAATTATGCTCACATTCTTTGAATTGCCAAGAACATTATAAGCTCACAATTAACAAAAGAAATTGCAAAAACTGCTTCAATTCAAACAATGACCAAGTAAAACTCAGGAATTAATACATCTAACATCCCAAATAGCTGTTGACAAAATTGCAGAATAATCTGACTTTTTCGTGCAATCTTTTCAATTTAGTTTCTCAATCCTCTAACAGTATTTTAAAAAAACACAAAATAATAAAAAGGAAAGAAATTGCAATATAGATATAGATATTGATTACTAAAAACTGGAACATTACTATCATTATGCACTAGTTCTTCATAGAAATCATATAACAAAGTAGCTAAGCTAAGAAATATCCATTGCATAATAATACATACCTTCATCAACATCAACAGCAACAACAAGTTTTTGGGGAAATTGATGATCAGGGAAACAAAAAGGTTTATTGTGACTTCCACCTGGGGATCTATGTTCAACACTAAGAAGAGATGCATAACCCCCATCATGTATGACATTGACAGAAACACCCTTAGTCTTTTCCTTCTTTAAAACCCTATTCCCATTACCATTATTGGCATCAAAACAACCCTTACGAGTTAACCTAATGCTTCTATTAACCTCAGAAGAACAAAAAGAAGGGTACTTGTAAAAAACCCTGCTTAAATGGGAAGTAGGATCATAACTTAACAAATTAGCCATGAGAAGAAAATGATGAAGAGACTGCTGAAACAAAAAGCTCAAAAAAAGCATAGACCTTTTAAATTTTCCATCAATTGTAGCCCCATAATCAATTGTTCATCAAGGACCAAACTTTCATCATACACTCTCATTAGGTAACAAAAGGGTCTCTCGAAAAGACAACCTTAACCGACAAAAACTCTGAATTGAAACTTTTGACTTGGATAATGGTTCAGAAAATAAAAAAAACAAAACTTGTGGTCCTAAAAACAAACACACACAAGAGAAAAGCTACCCGGGAAGAATCTGTAAGCAAGAAATTGACGGAAAACCTGAGGAAAAATGGGATCAGATTGAGAAGAATCTGAAGAAGATGCCCAAAATAATTATGAAAAAAGACAATGAAGAAATGGTCCCGGATCTGGCTTGTAAACTCCTCTCTTGTTTCTATAACACCGTTATAGATTATTACATCAACTATGGCGGCAAATAGACAACAATCACGAGTTGTTTTGCAAAAAAGCAAAATATTTTTTTAGTTTTAAATAATATTTTTTTTGGCAAAAATACACTACAGGTCCTTTAAGTTATGTATTTGTAACAAGTTGGTCCTTTAAGTTTTTTTTGTAACAAGTAGGTCCTTTAAGTTATCTAACGTGTTCATCGTTGACCTTTTTAAATTTTCCGAATTTTACCCTAACTTGTGAGACCTATAACTCGAGCTACACAACTCCAAATTCAACCAAACTGGTGCCAAAATGACCAGCATTAAGTCTAGTTTCTAAATCACTAACTCAAATAATTTTTGGATTAACAGAACACTACCAGTTTCAAAAAGACTTAACCTATATCAAGATTTAGCCCAGACTTTTACCCTAACTTGTGAGACCTATAACTCGAGCTACACAACTCCAAATTCAACCAAACTGGTGCCAAAATGACCAGAATTAAGTCTACTTTCTAAATCACGAACCCTCATAATTTTTGGATTAACAGAACACTACCAGTTTCAAAACGACTGAACCTATAACATGATTTAGCCCAAAAAAGGTCAACGATGAACACGTTAGATAACTTAAAGGACCTACTTGTTACAAAAAAAACTTAAAGGACCAACTTGTTACAAATACATAACTTAAAGGACCTGCAGTGTATTTTTGCCTATTTTTTTTTTACTATCATTTTGGTTCCCCCAGAATACATTTTGCTCCCTGCAATTTATCTAATATCTATTAATACCAATAAACCACATCTGATTTTACCCAAATAGACATCACTAATCAATGCCACCTGTTTTGGCTTCACAAATTTTTTCCCAAATCAGGGGTACATTTATCATTTTCGTGGCACAGAACTTTTCAATAACTCTCTCTTTCACTTTTTCCTCCTTCCCTCCCACGACAGTTTCTTATTCTTTCCATTTTATTCCTCCTTCTTCTCCATCGTTTCAACTTTCTCCAAAAAATTATCTCTTCAACCAAACCCAAAACAATCTTCATCTCCATTATTCAATTTTTTTCCCTAAACCCTCTCACCTCAACAACTGAGACCTTCTTCCCTTCTCTAGCTTTCATCTTCCTTCATCCTTCAACTTCAACAAAGCTTCTGCTCCATCTCGCAATTTCATCACTGGTTTCCACCGAACGGGCAGTTCACGGGCATCCACTCTTCAAAACCCTCATGTAAAAACCCTAAAATTCCCTCTCTCTGAACCATCGCTCTCCCCTCTCATTTCTCGCATAGTTTTTTCTCTCTCGCAGTTCACTGTACCAAGAAATCATAGAGCAGAAAACGAAAATCCTAAAGGTTGCTCTATCCCTGAATCATCTCCTCTGAAAAACCCTAAACTCATATTCTTCCTCAACACTTTTTCATCTTTTTATGATTCTGTTTCTGATTTATCATTTTGATTTTGTTTGGCTGTTTATAGGTTTTCTGAAATCCTGTCACTGAAGGTAATTTTCCTGCATCTGATTCGATTTTTTTCTTATGTTTTGGTGGTCTTATGTCTAGAGGTTTCGTTTTTTAATTTCTTTAAATATGTAATTTTATCTTTTAATTTGTTTTTCTCTGCCTTTGCTTAATCTTATTTGATTTGGGTAAATATGACTATGTCAAGAGGAAAGAATGAAATTTATAGGAGACTATAGGTTGGTAGATGAGAAATTGGAAAAAATTAGGGGTTGTAAAAATTCAATGTTTATTTTCAGCTTGGTTTTAATAAGGGGTTGAGAAAAGTAGGTTGATTTTAATTAGGGGTTGCCCTGAAAAAATTAGGGGTTAAGCTCTTAATTCTTCATTTTGGATTTCTTTCACCTTTAAGTTTAAAAGTAAGTTTGTAAATGTTTTTAAGGAATTTGATGAATCAAATGAAAAAAGAGAGATGGTAACAAAGAGGACCTGGAGAATACTAGATATAGGATAAGTGCAAGTTTTACATCCTAATAGTAATTATCATTGCAGAACACATTTTTAGATCTCTGTTCATATCAAATTCAGTTTTGAAGCCACACACCAATATAAGGATGCCAAATTGTGTTTTAAAGCTACTCCATAGGTTTAGAATTCAGTTTTAAAGCTATTCCAATAATGCAACTCTAAATCTCTCTCCATTTCAAGCTTTGACAGTGTCTATTATACATTTATGTTTGTCTTTCATATGGTAATCTGTTCATATCACATCATGTATTTATAATGTCACCTCTTTTTGAAAACAAGTATCCATTTATGCATCTCTTATCTTCACAATTTGTTAGGCTTCTTTTTTTGTATTGTACTGTTGGTGTGTTCTTTTTTTGTTAGGCTTCTAATATAATATCTTTACGTGAATACGACTTTTCTATAGGTACATCTATCATGGCTTTATCCTTTCTATTTTGAAGTTATGGGTCTGCCCATTTCAATGTGAATTGGTTATTGTTCTTTTTTATTTGTATTTCTGTTACTTTAGCTTTTTGTCAATGTTGTTCGAATTGCAAGGGGCATAATTGTCTTGATAACAAGATTACTTGAAGCCATGATTAGAGTTGGTGGCTGTTACCCACCAAAGGTAGTGAAAAATTCTAATTGCCTTGATTGTCAATGAGAATCTAATTGCCTTTGTCATTCCAATTATCTTTGAATCCACCGTTAAAGTATTTTGCTAGATTTAGTGTTTAACTTCTGAGATTTAACAAGTTCTTTGTTATTTCAATTGTCTTTGAATCACTCATTATACAGGCTCTTTGATAGTATATGCCAAAACTAGGGGCTAATTTCCTTTCTTTTATAGAATCAGTCATCATTGTGTTTTTGCCTCTTTGGCCTACTTTGCCTCTTTCCAGTGTTTATTATATTCATTCTACATAAATCCGCTTAACGTTGGATGCTGAAAATTGATATATTTTGCTTATATGGCATTTACATAATTATTGCTAATATGGCAATTATATGTGGTATTTTGAATATCCAAGCCTAGACTTCTGGCACTTGCCTTCATAGCCATTGAAAGTTTACTAGAAACCAGATTAGGGAAATGATCCTATAACTCTTCTTTACACAAAATGGAAGCTACAAGTAAATAAACACACTATATTACTCAATGCATTGCATTTTTACTTTGGACGGCTATCTAAAATATGGACCAAGATAGCTTAACAATAAGCATGCATAGTTCTACACAAAAAACCTGTTCCTTGCATTTGAGATGATACCATTTGACTGAGAAGTTAAAGTATATTGTTGAGTTATTCATTGATCTTCAAAGTGCACTTACCATAAGAGTGCTACCCATGTTTTACTTGCTAATCTGTAGTTATTGGTCTACATGCATGATTATTCTTTATGTTTAATTGTTATTCACTTTTGTTTGGGTTCACAATTAGGATTTATTGGATAGATTTGTGGACTAACTAATGCAGAAGATGAAAAGAGTGTAATAGTTATACATGCTCTAGCAAAAGAATGCAAATTTTGTACCATTATGCTAGACAAAATGAAGTATCACTTGCAGAACACCCATCTGCTTACCTTAGTTTGCTAAACCCATCTTTGCTTGCGGGTATTCTTTAGGGATTCAGTTATCAAACTCGGTCACTAGGTATATATGTTTTAACAATGAATATTAGATATTCGGTCATTTTGTGAGATTTTTTTATGCATCATTCTGTTGGAATTAGAAGTATTGTTTTCTCATTTTGGAGATGCATTTACAGAGCTTACTTTTTTTGTTATAACCTTTGTTTTTTTTATGTAAATGTACAGGTTATGACAAATCTCTAAAGGGAAGTTTTAGGTGTTTGAAAGGTCCTAACTACGCCCTTTAGAGATCCCGTGTATATGTTTTATTTATGCCTTTTCTATCTATGCCTCCAAAGAAGAATTCCACTTAGGCACCGTAAGCTACATTGTCCATCTATTGGATACTTTCTACCTCCTAATAATCCTAGGTGTAATCTAAAACGAAAAAAACAGTAACTATTTCTAACCTTTAAATTATTTGTGTGAACAACAATCTTTTTTTGCAATGGCAGAACATGACCCTCATGGAAGGAAATGTATTACTCCTGCCAAGGGACACTCATCCGAAAAGCAAAACTGTGATTCAACCAGTCAACTCTTTGGAACTCCACAACTCTCATCTACCAAAAGTAGGAAAATCATGAAGAAATGATTTGTGTGTCAGACCTGTTATTCTATTAATGTTGGTCTTAATTTAAGTGGCTAGGAAAAATATTTTGTGGCTTATTAGTTTTTTTGGGAACCTATGATTCCAAAAGTATAACCAAACTTCTGGTACTGCTAATTTCAGCTCAACTATGTTAAAAGTTTCTATTTTAGTTATGAATATTTTCTAACCAACTTTTAGAGGGAACAATGCAAGGCATTTGCCACTATCAGTAGTAATTTTCTCTTACAGCTTCATTCGGAAACCACCTTTTATTTCAACTGGTATTTTGATTTTTTCGAGGTATATCATTTGCATTCTTCTTTTATCAGTTCTCATTTCCTGCAAAGTTGCTGAATCTATTAGTAAAAGTGTTTTAATTTGAGGATTGCTCTTTGGTTAGTGCATAACCTGTCATTTTGGTGTGCCACAGTCAAAGGTACATAAAGTGGAACTATTTTGCATTTTGCCGGTGTTTACTTCAGTTATTGTCTCTTTTTTAATGTTTGATTTTTTATCTTTTTTTTTCTTCAATTTTTAGATTTCATCTGGATTACTTCATCAACAATCACATTTACTTCATTTTACTTCTTCTTTCTTCTTCATCTTCAAACCCTAACAATTAATGTCCTTTATCTCCTTCATTTTCGTTTCAATGTAACAGAGGAAGCGTTGTGAAATCGAAACTTGGATTCTGGAAGAATTTTGGTATGTGGTGGCCTTCTTTCATTTATCTTGCCTTCTATTTCATTTGGTTCCTTAGTTTTCCCTTATATTATTTATCTTTTCTTCTTTGTAAATGCATAAGCAAGGAACTGTTGTGGAAGAAATAATAACTTTCTTTGTTATTCTTTTAGGGATAAAAAATTATTCTTCTAAAACATACTACAATGCTTTGACTTTTTTTTGGCTATTTTGCAGTATGATATGACAGAAACTATGTTAAAGGATTTTGAAAAGTCACTTGAAAACACCCCCACAAACTAACATGCACTTGAAAAGGCATTTGATAATCTGGGCTCAGTTTTTTATTTCGAATATTGTGTTTCTTATCTATACATAATATGCTCATTTAGTATGTTGGTTCTTTAGTAATTTTCCTTTCTGGTCAGTGGTCATGATTGTTGCATATATTATTATTATGTGGGGATGATGCCTTTTAGCAATTGGTTTAGTAATATTTATATTTATATTATATTCACAACAAGAAGTCAGGAATTCTTTTCGATTTTGATTATGTTTGGGGTATTTTCACTAATCATTAATCAAGAGGGCAAATCTTATGTTGCAGTTTTGGTTGAAGATCTCATTGATTTCCTAATGAGCAACAAGGCTCCAAGGATGTCAAATATTGCTATAATTGTGGGAAAAGTGGCCACCCACCTGCAAATTGTTCCCAGCCTCTCCAGAAAGGTTTACTTAATATATGCATATGTTCCTTTTTAATATTTTCCATGATGTTTAATGTGTTTAGATTATAGGTGAGCCTCAAACTGAGCCCATTATGTAAACTGAGCCTTAAACTCTGAAACCTGAAGTTTATGAAGTATCTGATATGGCATTATTCAAATCTGAGTTTTTTTTAAGTGTTTCATTGGCCATGCAAGTAGTAACTCAGCTTATTAGTTGATCAGTTGTAACTCATCTTATTAGTAGTAGTGTGGGTATGAGAGAACTATTTGTAATATCAGAAGTGTGGTGGCACCTTTACCTCTGTATTTCGTCATCACTGGTAGCTTAAAGACATTTTTTGGTTATGCTTTTATTTTTATTTTTATTTTCAATTTCTTATTCGTGTTTTAGTGACATACTGACATGTATAGCCAAGTTTGCATTTTCCTACCATTGTTCTACTGCATGTGACAATGAGTGCCTTTATTTCCTTTCGTCATCTTACTTAGTTTAAAGATATTATTGTCTGATGATATTTTTAGTACATTAGTTGTTTAATGATATATACTTTGATGACTGCTTCCTTCCTTTTATCTTTGTTTATGTAGATATTGAGCAGCTCATGAATCATGTATTATGACTTGGTTTCCTTTTGCTCCTTCACTTTAGCAGACACAAAGGCAGAGAATTTTCACTTTATCAGCGTGTATTATGACTTGAGTTTAAAGCAATTCTTATGAACATATTTTTTATAATTGTGTGCAACTAAATAGTGATGTATCTTCAGTGGCTTATTTGCTTTGTTCTTAGTATTAGTTCTCCAATATTTGCTTCCGAAAATCATACAAGAGACTGACTATAAGTTATTTCCTCATTATATAAGTTTGTTTTTTTAACTTCTATGTCACCATATTATATGTTGTGCAATTCTCTTCTTTGGAGGCTTTTCCTTTTCTTTGGTTTATTGTTGTTAACTACTATGATTGGTTAGAAACACTGAACCAGGGGCAGGGGCCAATTAGATTATATTCTTTGGGGTCATGTTCACCTTCAATGTGTTGTTATATCCCCAATCTCCTATATACCTTCAAGTTGCTTTTCTTTGTTTGATGTTTCTTTCATGTTTGGGTTGTGGGATTTTAGACCTCTCAGGGCCTTTAGATTAACTGTTTTGCTTTGCAATGACATGCTACACTCATCTGTGATCACATTAAACCTTTTCTGTTTTTTGGGGTATTTATGGTTTAGGCATTCTTTGAACATGTTATTTCATTTATTTTGTCCTGATTCTACAAAATTATGTTTTCCTTGCAACCTAATTTAAAAAAATATTCAATAACTGTGTATTACCTATGTATTAACTAAATTGCTTTGCAATAATTTGATTCAATCTGTACTAACTGAAAATCTGATGCAATAACTAAATTGCCTTGCAGCCTCTGTGTTGTGATGTTGCCTGCTTTCTTCTCATATTTAATGGGTTTAGGACATTAGATCAAATCACTCATCTATTAAGATTGGCCTCTATATATACACATTCATCATTAGTGTATTGCCTGACTCTTATTGGTCTTGCCTAATCGATTAGTATCTTTTTAAAATTTTGGTCTTTCATTTTGTTAGTGTTAATCTTTAATTTGATCTTCATCTAGGCATTCAATTATGTTAATCTCTTTCATTTTAATTTTTTGACAAGGGAAAATCTATCATATCTGATTCTGAAGGGCCCAATTATGATTGGGTAAACTCAATACAATACCTACCTTTTAAATAGGTAGTAACCATATAATCACAACAGAACCATAAAATCTATCATATCTGATTGATGGCTTTATTTTTGTAGTTGTCGCAACAAACTTTGTCGGGGACAACAGATCATGACCCTGATTTGGACATTACGAGAACCCCAACAAAAAGATTGACATTTTCTCTTTTTGGCTGAAGATTTTAAAAGCCCCGGATCATCAACAGCAAGTAGTTGGATGATTGTAATGGAACTAACTTCACAAGTCAATTGGTTTTTTTTTGTAAATGTTAACTGTTGCAGAACCAAAAACAATGTGAAGGATTTGCACTATTTTCAATGTTTTATGAAAAATATTTAGTATTTTGCATGGAGAATTATTTGGCTTTATATTGGTTCCGGTTAGTCCTATTTATAGTCTTACAGGTATGACCAATAGGAGATTGATTTAGTCCTATTTGTTGGTTTGACTCCGACAAATTTTCCACTTACCACTAGCCATGACTTCTATGAATTTATGTGATTATATGGTTGTTCCCTGTTATCCTCTTGAAGTTCATATAACATAATTGCCAATAGAATTGTCTTATGATAACACATACGGGGGCTGCATTAGTGGGAATATTTGAAATGATAAGGCATTACCATGAGACGAATTTGGAAAGGAAAAAACCTGTTATATGAACTAAGTTAGAACACCTACGAAGATAACAAAGTAACTGATGCCACTCAAAATTGATAGCTTTCATTCAAGTACTAAACAAATATTACAAACTTCAAACAATACACTTGATACTTATATGACTTAGTTTGCTAAATTGTATCCTTTGCACAAACATCTCATTAACCTTTATCCCCATTCTAAATTTCTCCTTACAACAACAAATATATTAAGATCTTTATATTTTACAACTAATTTTAGATGAATGTCATTTCAATTTTACATATTTATTTGAGTATAATTATACCACATAATCAGCCTGTTTATATAAATTTATTTGCAACTGATTTGAATTGAAAACAGATCAGCCTCTTTATACAATTCAATTAGCAACAGATCTGAATTGGAAAAAGATCTGAAGAAACAGATCTGGACTAACTTCTAACTTTGAAGAACCTATTTATGTATTTGAGGACTAACAAACAACAATTTGAGGCTCTTTTCACCCAGGGACGGGAACAAATTTATGAATTTCAACAAACCAAATATTGTATTCAGAATTGATTTAGCTTAAAATAATTTAATTTGGAGTCTATGAGGAAACCAAATAATGTAATGACAAATGATTCAATTTAAAGGTACAAACAGAAAGAATTTTGTGACCTCAACTTGGTTGACAACTACCTAATTTTTGATACATTGACTTCAATTCTTCTGGGTGAGATGACTTGAACCTCCACAATTGGCTTCAATTCACTTCCTTCCATGACAGTAACATATGAGGCATTCTCGAATTCTTTTGGGTGAGATAAGGTGAACCTCCACAATGACCACTTATACGGGAGGATAAAGTCAACATTAAATGGAGATACGCTCAAGTTTAATATCATCAATGTTGCAGAAACAAACTTGGCCGAGGTTGACAAAGTCAATTCTTAGGTTTTTGTATCTTTAAGGCATAATGACCTATGCTTTAGCAACATTAAATGACTATTAATATCTACTTTTGTATTTTATGTTTCCGAGACATTGTTATTTCTAACGTAATATTTCATTTACATAAATATCTTTTGAATTTATTACTACGATGTCATTAATTAACAAAAGCTCAACACTATGATCAACTTTGTTACACGATCTTTTTTTAACTAAATAAATTGAAAGTCTTATTTACTTTCACCGGATTCTTTTTTTAAGTTCGTCTATCGACCTCTTACAAACATAGCTTCCATTTACATTATTTAGATTTGGGAAATCAATCTGATTCAAAACTATACCACATAACGCAATCAACCCGTGCGGATGCACGGATATGTTACTAGTTTTTTTTAAAATAACCCTCGCACAACTTAAAATTTTTCATTTTGGTTTTTGTAAAAAGTGTTTTTTAAATAGCCCTTATAAAATTTAAAAGGTTAAATTATATTAGAGGTCTTTTAAGTCATTGGTTTTTTTTTAAAATAACCCTTGTTGTCAAAATAAAATTTAAAAGGCTAAATTACACCAGAGGTACTTTAAGTTATTGAATTTTTTTTGTACCCCCTCTTCTCCCTTATACCCCCATAACTCATTTAATCCCCCAAAATACTCCTCCAAAATTTAAAACTTTCCGGAATTACCTCAAAAGAGGATAATTCCTTAAACCAATTTTTAGAACTTTCCGAAGTTCTAAAAATTGACTTTCTTGAAAATTCTAAACTAAAATTTTCAGTTGACTTCCGGAAAGTTCTAAAAATTGACACTAATCAAATTGACTTCCGGAAATACCTCTTTTGAGGTGATTTCGGAAAGTTTTAAACTAAAGTTTTCCGGAATATTTATCCTCTTTTGAGGTAATTCCGGACACATTTTTTTTTAAAATTTTTCGGAATTACCCCAAACGACATAATTTCAGAAGTCAAAAAATGTGTTCCAGATTTATGTGTTTTGGCGTAATTCCGGAAGTCAAAAAATGTGTTCCGGAATTCTGTGTTTCCGTAAATTTTTTGAGGAATCAGGGGTAAAATCGTTTGTTTGGTGAATTATGGGGGTACAAGGTATAATAGGGGGGTAAAAAAAGTCTAAGTTATTTAATTGTAACAAGTTGGTGCTTTAAGTTTTTTTCGTACCATTTAGGTTTTTTAAGTTATTTAATTGTAACAAATTGGTCTTTTAAGTTTTTTTCGTACCATATAGGTCATTTAAGTTATTTAATTGTAACAAGTTGGTCTTTAAGTTATTTAATTGTAACTTTTAAAGGTCCAATAACATACATTTTTCATCCCCAAATTGTTACAATTAAATAACTTAGATGACCTAAGTGGTACAAAAAATTTTAAAGAACCAACTAGTTACAATTAAATAACTTAAAGGACCTAAGCGATACGGAAAAAAATTAAATGACCAACTTATTGCAATTAAATAACTTAAAGAACCTCGGGTGTAATTTAGCCAATTTAAAATTATTCATTTTGGTCCTTGCAAAAAATTTATTTGTTAAAATAGCCCTTGCAAAATTTAAAATTATTCATTTTGGTCCATATGGTCATTTCGTCTAAAGGGTAGAGATTTCACACATTGATCCACCCATAGACATAACCTTCATTTTGGCAAGAGGCATGCCTTGTTCGGTTGGAAAGGCGTATGGCTTCAATGCCCGAGCACCCTCGCCCTCGCTGGAGCACTCCTCCACAGGGACTGTAAATTCGAGACCCATCAGATCGCCACCTAGGCGACGCCTCAACCACCGCTCTCCACCCAGACGGAGACGGCTCGTCGCTCCCCTCCCCGAAGACGCAGGCATAGGGGATCAGTCTCCCTTTAAAGCACTCCTTCAACGTCGCCTAACAGCACTTACTGGCCGGAAGACTCTCCTTCGAGAAGCTCGTCGCTTGCGTCTTCCAGCTCACGCGATAGGTCTCGATGTCGATTCAAACCCCACAATAGACATCACCACAGATCCAGATCAAGGAGGTCTCCCGCCCGATGTGACCGTCGGGACATGGATCTCGGGGATGGGTCACCTCGCTACACTCCTTGGATCTCCCATGATGGACCTTTCACTTGGAAGATCAATGATTGTCCATTAATCCCTAAGGCTTTGGAAAAACTCCTAATGCTCAACATGTACGATGGTCCCGAGGACCCTGACAGACACCTGGCCTACTTCTCTCTCATGATGCGCTACCGAGGGGCAAGGGAACCCGTCCACTGCAAGATCTTCCCCCTCACTTTCGAGAAGTCAGCACTAGCTTGGTTCCACGAGTTGAAACCAAACTCGGTCTCATCCTGGGGACAGCTAGCTATGATGTTCACGACTCGTTTTTCCGCTTCCCGCTTGAAGCCTAAATCTGAAGAGGTGCTCAGGGCGATCAGGCAAGGAGAGGAAGAAACACTTAGGGAATATCTGGAAAGGTTCAACAAAGAAGCTGCGAATGTTAGGAAACTTGAAGACAAGAGGAAGCTTCTTTGGATGAAGGACGATCTCAAGAAAGGAGGCTTATTCCAAAGAGAAATCGAGATCAACAGGCCCCGCGACTTGGCCAATTTTCTTCAAAGATCCCAGAAGCACATGGACTACGAAGAGGACAAGCTGGCCTACAAGGCCATTGAAGAACCATGGCAGGAGCAAGCCCAAGGTGAGGGAGCACTTCGTGAGTCCCAACCCCGACAAGGCCGTTTTCTCAGAGTACACCTTGCTGAACACATCTTAGGCGGAGATCCTTGCCGAATGCGCCGACGCGGAGTTTCGAGACATCAAACAATCCAAACCTCTTGTGCAAAGGAAAGGCCGAACCTCTATGGACATGGCACCAACAAGTGAAACACCTTAAGAGACGACATTGAAGAACTAATTCGCAAATAGAAGCTCACCTAGTACGTGAAAGAAGAAGAATACGAGACTCCTGACTTTGAATAGGGAGCCAATCACCAGGACCTGAACCTAGAGCTAGGCCTAGTTGAGAAAATTCATTGTATGGACACAAATGCAGAATTTAAAAGCTCGATATGAATGTTTAATTGAAATTCATTTTGCAATTATAGTCTTTTTGCTCTAGTTCATTAGCATGACACTTGTTCCAAAGAAAATTCCTTAAGGGTAAGAAAGAAAAAGGGTCCAACTCCATAACTGGGGATAGAGCGAGACAAGTTTGAGACCCAGTCTGGCCTGTAGGGAGGGGCTGTCTAACCTGCAGGAGCTACCTCAACATTAGCTTCAAGCCAAGACCATCCGTCCAAGTTGTTGGTTTTGCAAATACATCTCTTGAACGCACGATCGCACGAAGTAGGTTGATGCTGACGTGTACCTTGAATCTTGGTAAAGGAATCAAGTGTGTCAGTGCCAAAACAAATAAAAACAGTCGGTAAAAAGGGCGACATGAAGACGGCACCATGATCGTTCACGTTTTTCCCTATATACTGAGGTAGGAATCTAACGACTCACTCCACTTAGTGACTTTGAAGGACGTTGCAACCCCTTGGGTGAGTTCTATTTGGGCCGAGTCCCGGTAAACTGTACCAAAGGTATACTTCAAGCTGACATTGATGGTCACACCCCTTTGGACGAGTTCTATCTAGGCCGAGTCCCGATAAACTGTGCCAAGGGTATACCTCGAGCTGACCTTGCTGGTCACAACCCCTTTGGACGAATTCTATCTGGGTCGAGTTCCGGTAAACTGTGCCAAGAGTATACTTCATTACAAATGGCCCCGGCGGATGTCGATAATTCAACTGCGAAAAGCGAGCTGAACTTTGTGACTATCCACTTGAAAAAATCCTAAGTCCAAATTATAAATGTAACACCCTGAAATTAATTAAATAGTTATTTAGTATTTAGTTAATTAAATTAAATAGGAGCTGGCGATAGAAATAATAATAATAATAATAATGATAATATTGGGTGGTTTTTAATTATTTAGAGGGTGGTGATATTTAGTTATTTAAATGGGCTTAAGTGGATGGAGGCCCGTGATCCAGGCCCATGATCCAACCTAGGCGCATGTGACTAGGGGTTTAGTGAGTGGCGCCTCACTTGTGGAAATTAGAAGCAAATCGTGAGTTGAGAGAAGAAAAGAGAAAACGCGAAGGAGAGAAGAAAGAGAGAGGGAAATCGGCGCAAGGAGAAGGAGAGAGGAAGAAGAGGGGCGCGAATTCCAAGGGAGGAAAGAGGAGCTCAGTTGCGGTGGTTACTCGGTGTGCACGTGGAGGAGTCTCCGTCTTCGGTGAAACTAAGGTAAGGGTGGGTCTTGCCTTATAATAAGGAACATAATGGGATGTATGTAGGGGTTAGGTCCTATGTCCTGTTTATATTGATTTCTATGTTGTTTATGATATATGAATATGTTGTTGTTATTGTTGTTGCTCATTGTGATGATATGCGAATTGTTGCTTTGTAAGATGAATTTCGAATTGCGTACTAAGTGCTCGAATAAATGTATAAATGATAATGTTGGGCTTAATTAATTGAGTTTGGAGTAATTTTGTGGTGTTTGAAGTAGTTGATGATGATTGAGCACTTGGTACTCATGTGTTGTTGTTGATGAATTGATGTTTTGGGTGTTATAGGCGCATAAGGCGCCATTGTGGTATTTTTATTGTTGCTGGAAATTGTTGTCTAGGTGCGGAATTAGGCGCCCTTGAGTGGGGTGCCCCGCGCTAAGTATTGATGTTGTCGGAATTTTGGTCATGGAAGTAGGCGCCCTTGTGTTAGGCGCCCCGTGCCAAATTGTTGTGTTTTGGCTAAGTGTATGTTGTGTTGTGTTGGTGTGCCATGTGCTAAGTGCATTTTATGTTATGTTGTGTGCTTTGATATTTTGATGTTTTTATTTGAGAAGAAATGATGTTTTTATTTGAGAAGAAATGATGTTTTTATTTGAGAAGAAATGATGTTTTTATTTGAGAAGAAATGATGTTTTTAATTGAGAAGAAATGATGTTTTTATTTGAGAAGAAATGATGTTTTATTTGAGAAGAAATGATGTTTTTAATTGAGAAGAAATGATGTTTTTATTTGAGAAGAAATGATGTTTTATTTGAGGAGAAATGATGTTTTTATTTGAGAAGAAGTGATGTTTTAAAATTGAGAAGAAATGATGTTTGGGCTGAATTTATATGAAAATCTGGTTTTGATAGTGTGCTGGGCGCCAGGTGCCTGTGCTGGGCGCCAAGGCGCTGTGTGTGTGTGTGCTGGGCAAGTGTGGCGCGCGCCTGGGCGCTGGCGCCTGCTGTGCGTGTGTGTGTTGCACGCTGGGCGCTGGGCGCCTGTTCGCGTGCGTGTGTGTGTGGCGCGCGCCTGGCGCTGGGCGCCTGTGTTGCGCGCTGGGCGTGTGCGTGTGTTGCCTGGGCGCTGGGCGCCTAAGGCGCCAGTTTCCAGCAGTGTTGCCTAATTTTTCCTAAATTTGTTTTTAACGTAACTTTTGACTCGGGTGTCCGTTTTTGGTGGTTCAAAGTGCGTTACGACGCTTATTTTATTGTCTATCTGTTTGTCCAAGCCAAACCAAAATTTAATATTTTTCCCCGGCCGTTTCTGAAAGTCCCAAGTGACTGCGCACTAGTTGTTGTTTGGATTGGAAAATCGTTACTGTTCCTCTTAAATAAAATGTTGGTGTTCTTCATGAGACTAAGGTGCTGTTCCTTGTAATTTTTAATGGTGTGGTCACGGTGAAAATAATGTGCTGTGTAATATTGTGGTATGCAAATATATATATATATGGTGTATATTGTTATTGGTGAATGGGGTCTGTAATCCCCTTTGGGGTGTTGGTGAATAAACGACTGTTGGTGAATATGCTATGCCATTATTTATTTGGTTGTTCTGGTGTGTGATGTATTGTCATGGTGTCGCATAATCATATGCATGATCTTGGTGAATAGGTTTCGGCCTCGGGCTTCGGCCTTATTATAAATTTTTGGTGAATGCCCTCAAGGCTCATTTTTGGTGAATGGATCCACATGCATATGCCCAGTGGAGTTTTGGGTTGCATCTCATACATTAAACATACGTTTGGTGAATGTTTTGGTGATTAATTATTTTGGTGATTACTTGGTGATTATTTATTTGGTGAATATTTAGTTGGTGCTGAACTGGTGATTAAAGTGAATATTGCTGTGTCTCGATGTAGTCCTGTATCTGTATATACTACTCCTTATGTACTTTATTATGGGGTTTGAGACTCACCCCTTTTGTTGATTTTACTTTACAGGTAACCGTACTTGAAGGCTTTGACCTTCATTCCCTTGAGTTCGAGTCGCTCTGATACGTAGCACCTGGGGGGCGTCTTATTAGATAGTGATTTGTCTTGTATGACTTGTTGGATTTTAATTTAAAGTTGTAACCATATTTTTGAGTAATGGCCGCCCATGATGCCGCGTAATATTTTTAATTTAGATTAAACAATTGACGTGTTTTTGAAGTAATTGTAGCATTCCGTTTCAAAAAAGAAAATAAAGAATTTGTGCACTCTGATAATTGTTATAGATGAAAGGGGTAGAAACGGGTGTTACAAAGTGGTATCAGAGCAGTTCGGTCCGTCCGGCCGGTAGTCGAGTCGTCGTGTTGAGTAACATTGAGTTTGTTACTCGTTTCTGAATTCTGTTTTCTGTTGCAGTGCTAGAATGGCCAGACGGGACGATGCTGCAATTGCTGCTGCCTTGCAGGCTATAGCCGGGGGTGATGGGTAATATACCCGGTGCTGTTAATGACGGGACGCGCAATTTGGCTACATTCCAGAGAGAGAACCCACCCACCTTTAAGGGTCGGTACAACCCGGATGGAGCGTTGTCATGGCTGAAGGAGATAGAGCGGGTCTTTCGTGTCATGGAGTGTACTCCAGCTCAGAAAGTGAAGTTTGGGACTCATATGCTAGCAGAGGAAGCTGACGACTGGTGGTTGGGAATGCTGCGAAGATTGGAAAATGCTGGTGAGGAAGTGACTTGGGAGGTTTTCACAAGAGAGTTTAAGAGAAAGTACTACCCTGAGGATGTGCGAGCCAAGAAGGAAGTGGAGTTTTTAGAGCTGAAGCAGGGAGACAAGACTGTGGCTGATTATGCCGCCAAGTTTGAGGAGCTGGCCCAATTCTGTCCTTATTATGCTAATGATGCCAATTCTGAATTTTCAAAATGTGTCAAGTTCGAGAGTGGTCTACGTCCTGATATAAAGAAAGCAATTGGATATCAAGAGGTTCGGGTCTTCGCTAGATTGGTTGATAAGTGTAGGATCTATGAGGAAGACAGTTCGGCTGCTTACAAGGCTGTGAAGGAGAAGAGAAATTCTCAGTTTAGGGGGAAGCCCTATGAGGTTTCAGGTGGTAAAGGAAAGGGAGAGGAGAGTTCGGGCAGGAAGCCAAGTGGGGGAGACGCTACTGCGGGCATTGTGTGTCACAAGTGTGGAAAGCCGGGACATAAGAGTCCCGATTGCATGGCCTTCAAGTGTTTCAAGTGTGGCAAGGAAGGCCACGTAGCTGCTAAGTGCGAGAAGAGAGACGTTGTTTGCTACAACTGTGGGGAGATGGGACACATTAGTACTAAGTGTTCCAAGCCGAAGAAAGAGAAGTCTAGTGGGAGGGTGTTTGCCTTGGTGGGCGCTGAGTCTTCTGAAGAATGATGATCATTTCGGAGGTATGTGTTTCGTTAGAGTTTTCCGCTAAATCTATTGTCGATACTGATGCCGCTCGTTGTTTTAATACTGCTGAATGTTGTGAATGCTTAAGTCTTGTGTTGCCATCTCTGATTGGTCTTATGTTGCCTGGTGTGTTCTTTGTGTCCCTTGTCGATCTTCGACAGAGACCTTGTTGCGAGTTTTGTTGTTTGTCGTTGGGTGAATTAATTGTAAACGTGGGTACGGACTAGTTAGGGTATAACCGTGAGGATGTCAATTGTCGTAGCCAGCCGGTGAGTTAGGGAGATGTTGATGCGAATTTTCGAGGACGAAAATAATCTAAGTGGGGGAGAGTTGTAACACCCTGAAATTAATTAAATAGTTATTTAGTATTTAGTTAATTAAATTAAATAGGAGCTGGCGATAGAAATAATAATAATAATAATAATGATAATATTGGGTGGTTTTTAATTATTTAGAGGGTGGTGATATTTAGTTATTTAAATGGGCTTAAGTGGATGGAGGCCCGTGATCCAGGCCCATGATCCAACCTAGGCGCATGTGACTAGGGGTTTAGTGAGTGGCGCCTCACTTGTGGAAATTAGAAGCAAATCGTGAGTTGAGAGAAGAAAAGAGAAAACGCGAAGGAGAGAAGAAAGAGAGAGGGAAATCGGCGCAAGGAGAAGGAGAGAGGAAGAAGAGGGGCGCGAATTCCAAGGGAGGAAAGAGGAGCTCAGTTGCGGTGGTTACTCGGTGTGCACGTGGAGGAGTCTCCGTCTTCGGTGAAACTAAGGTAAGGGTGGGTCTTGCCTTATAATAAGGAACATAATGGGATGTATGTAGGGGTTAGGTCCTATGTCCTGTTTATATTGATTTCTATGTTGTTTATGATATATGAATATGTTGTTGTTATTGTTGTTGCTCATTGTGATGATATGCGAATTGTTGCTTTGTAAGATGAATTTCGAATTGCGTACTAAGTGCTCGAATAAATGTATAAATGATAATGTTGGGCTTAATTAATTGAGTTTGGAGTAATTTTGTGGTGTTTGAAGTAGTTGATGATGATTGAGCACTTGGTACTCATGTGTTGTTGTTGATGAATTGATGTTTTGGGTGTTATAGGCGCATAAGGCGCCATTGTGGTATTTTTATTGTTGCTGGAAATTGTTGTCTAGGTGCGGAATTAGGCGCCCTTGAGTGGGGTGCCCCGCGCTAAGTATTGATGTTGTCGGAATTTTGGTCATGGAAGTAGGCGCCCTTGTGTTAGGCGCCCCGTGCCAAATTGTTGTGTTTTGGCTAAGTGTATGTTGTGTTGTGTTGGTGTGCCATGTGCTAAGTGCATTTTATGTTATGTTGTGTGCTTTGATATTTTGATGTTTTTATTTGAGAAGAAATGATGTTTTTATTTGAGAAGAAATGATGTTTTTATTTGAGAAGAAATGATGTTTTTATTTGAGAAGAAATGATGTTTTTAATTGAGAAGAAATGATGTTTTTATTTGAGAAGAAATGATGTTTTATTTGAGAAGAAATGATGTTTTTAATTGAGAAGAAATGATGTTTTTATTTGAGAAGAAATGATGTTTTATTTGAGGAGAAATGATGTTTTTATTTGAGAAGAAGTGATGTTTTAAAATTGAGAAGAAATGATGTTTGGGCTGAATTTATATGAAAATCTGGTTTTGATAGTGTGCTGGGCGCCAGGTGCCTGTGCTGGGCGCCAGGTGCCTGTGCTGGGCGCCAAGGCGCTGTGTGTGTGTGTGCTGGGCAAGTGTGGCGCGCGCCTGGGCGCTGGCGCCTGGGCGCTGGCGCCTGCTGTGCGTGTGTGTGTTGCACGCTGGGCGCTGGGCGCCTGTTCGCGTGCGTGTGTGTGTGGCGCGCGCCTGGCGCTGGGCGCCTGTGTTGCGCGCTGGGCGTGTGCGTGTGTTGCCTGGGCGCTGGGCGCCTAAGGCGCCAGTTTCCAGCAGTGTTGCCTAATTTTTCCTAAATTTGTTTTTAACGTAACTTTTGACTCGGGTGTCCGTTTTTGGTGGTTCAAAGTGCGTTACGACGCTTATTTTATTGTCTATCTGTTTGTCCAAGCCAAACCAAAATTTAATATTTTTCCCCGGCCGTTTCTGAAAGTCCCAAGTGACTGCGCACTAGTTGTTGTTTGGATTGGAAAATCGTTACTGTTCCTCTTAAATAAAATGTTGGTGTTCTTCATGAGACTAAGGTGCTGTTCCTTGTAATTTTTAATGGTGTGGTCACGGTGAAAATAATGTGCTGTGTAATATTGTGGTATGCAAATATATATATATATGGTGTATATTGTTATTGGTGAATGGGGTCTGTAATCCCCTTTGGGGTGTTGGTGAATAAACGACTGTTGGTGAATATGCTATGCCATTATTTATTTGGTTGTTCTGGTGTGTGATGTATTGTCATGGTGTCGCATAATCATATGCATGATCTTGGTGAATAGGTTTCGGCCTCGGGCTTCGGCCTTATTATAAATTTTTGGTGAATGCCCTCAAGGCTCATTTTTGGTGAATGGATCCACATGCATATGCCCAGTGGAGTTTTGGGTTGCATCTCATACATTAAACATACGTTTGGTGAATGTTTTGGTGATTAATTATTTTGGTGATTACTTGGTGATTATTTATTTGGTGAATATTTAGTTGGTGCTGAACTGGTGATTAAAGTGAATATTGCTGTGTCTCGATGTAGTCCTGTATCTGTATATACTACTCCTTATGTACTTTATTATGGGGTTTGAGACTCACCCCTTTTGTTGATTTTACTTTACAGGTAACCGTACTTGAAGGCTTTGACCTTCATTCCCTTGAGTTCGAGTCGCTCTGATACGTAGCACCTGGGGGGCGTCTTATTAGATAGTGATTTGTCTTGTATGACTTGTTGGATTTTAATTTAAAGTTGTAACCATATTTTTGAGTAATGGCCGCCCATGATGCCGCGTAATATTTTTAATTTAGATTAAACAATTGACGTGTTTTTGAAGTAATTGTAGCATTCCGTTTCAAAAAAGAAAATAAAGAATTTGTGCACTCTGATAATTGTTATAGATGAAAGGGGTAGAAACGGGTGTTACAATAAACACAAGTCAAACATACGAATATTGAAAAATTGAAGGATAAGGATGGTGCGTGGGCGAAATCCAGCGAAGCAGGCGCCAGAGGGCGAGAAAAAGGAAAGAAAAGGGCGAGACCACATGGTCTCAACCCCTAGGCGCCAAGATGGGCACCAAAAAGGAAGGAAAAAGGCGAGACCCCATGGTCTCAACCCCTATCCGCCAAGATTGGCACCAAGAAGAAAGGAAAGAGGCGAGACCCCATGGTCTCAACCCGTAGGCACCATGAAATTGTATAGTGTATAGAAAATTCCTTTGGAATCTCTCAATACATAGGTTCCACCCCAGATGCACATTCACTGTTTGATGAAATGCCTAACAAAAAAAAATCCAAGACTTAGTGGCCTCGGACCAAGGTGCGAGGCAAGCAAACGCCCGAGACAATGATTTCTCGGGTATAGGCTCTGGAGAAGGCGCGAGGCATGCAAACGGCCGAGACAATGATGTCTCGGGTATAGGCGCTGGAGCAGGCGCGGAACAAGGCGCAAGGGCGAGACCCCACTATCTCGGCCACAGGCGCAGGGGAGAGACTCCACAGTCTCGGGTCACCAGGCGCCATCAAGGGCGCGAGGCAAGCTATAGGGCAAGACTTTCTTATCTCGGGTGCAGGGCGCTGAGGCAAGCTGGCAGGTTGGGATCACTATATCCTAGGCTCCAGGCGCCATCATGGGCGCAAAGTTCAACATGTGGGCAGGACCATGAGGTCCCAGGTGCCAAATACAACAGCAGGGGACCTTGGGGGTCTCAGACATTTAAGTGGGTTAGATTTTGCAAAGGGTAAGAGGTCACCTCCTTGAGGGTGAATAAAAAATTATAAGCATTCTCCTCCTTGATCAAAGCCATGAACACAATCACTGAGCAGGAAGAAGATGCCTCATTACAACGAACTACCAGGTGCTCTAGGGGGCAATGACACTGTCAGCAGCAACAAGCCAACCCGCCGAGATGATCCAAGACAACCTGCGAAGGCGGATTAGTCGACAAGTGCAATGTTAGAGAAGACTTCAAACCAAGACCATCCTCCGAAATAATCACGGCTTGGGGGGCAACTGTTCTGGATCGGGCCAAGAGACCCACTCCAGTAAGTGGACATGGATAAGCCCAATAACTTTGGTCCATATCCACAATAAATCAGCCCATTTAAGACTTTTATGCCTCAATGGCTCAGATTCAACTAATCGATCTAACGGCTCAAAGCTAGCACGAATCCCATAAATACTGGCTCACATTGCCAAAAATAGGTACCCTCTCATTCCCTGCTACACTCTTCTATTCTCAATACAGACTTGAACGTTAGAGTGGCATCGCAGGTGCCCCACCCGGGATCACTATGAACTGGACTTGGACTGCAGGAGACCTACCAACCGCAGCCCCTAGATCTGGCCCGGACGACTGCAAGGTACAGGACATAATCATACACATTAATATATAGAAACACAATCAAATTCTATTGATAATTAATCGCTGGAGGTGCATCAACATCCATGACTTCGCCACCATCATTGATATGATCATTCAAGCGAACTAAAATTGAATTGTCAGCATTTCCTTCATAATCATGTTGTTGGGGAAGGTAGAGGTTGATTACCCTTTTTTTAAAAGAAAAAATTGGGGAAGGTGGAAATTTTATTAATTAAAGTGGCACTATTGAAAAGGTAGAGGTTGATTACCCTTTTTTTAAAAGAAAAAATTGGGGAAGGTGGAAATTTTTTAATCAAAGTGGCACTAATGGTAATTTGACAACTGTCCCCGAAGGGATTTGAACTCCGCACCTTAAGGATACAAGGTTGTTAGTCAAGTTTCGGATTCAAAATTAGTTGTAAGGCACGTCAGATAACATTTAAAGCGAGTCCGAGAATTAGCAAAATGAGCAACACTCGAAGGTGACGTGGCTCAGTAGTCCGTATTTATCTCGAAGGGATTTCAGAAGCCAACCTCGAAAACTAAAGGAAGATGCACGAAGGCTATACCTCCGAAAGACACATCAGGAGGCTCTCGAAGGCAAGTCTCGAAGTTCTAAGTACTAGACGCGAAGGCACAAGAGTAGTTAAGGCAAGTGCTTCGAATAAGACCGAACTGACAAAGACAAGTGTGAAGCATCCAGACCCCTGAAGACACGTGGCATTGATCATCATCGACCAATAGTTAGATTATTTTTATCTGCTTTCAAATAAGGACATGTGTATCTGGCAGTTTACTTTCGTAGCTCTATAAATAGGAGTTCAGACGAAGAACTCATGGCGATTTCATACCATTAAGTAACCCATTATGCCTAACACATCCGATCACACAGGATATCTGGCTACAGTGGTGAACAATATATGTCTGATGCCAACCTCTTTTGTATTTTCAAACTTATTTCAATTCAATGCAACTTCGTTTCGATAATCGAGTGTTTCGCACTTGTCTTCTAATCTTTTAGCAATTTACTTTACTTTTTACTCTCTTCACTTGGGGGACTCGTGATGTTCTTACCCTCCTGGAATTTATTTTCGTGGGTTGCTCAAGTTTGTTTTTACTTGTCTTTACGTTTCAAATACCCTCGGTGCAAAGTGTTTGGAGGATTCGCGATGTTCTCCCCTCTCTAAGCATGATTTCTGTGTTTTCTTCAACCGCTTGGCGCCTCGAGTTCTATCGGACAATCACCTAGAATCCCGAATTCGTTTGGTTTTGCGACTGAATTCACCTCTTTCGCCATTACTTGTGTCTAAAAGCACACAAATTGGGCTTGCAGTGTAAACCTGTCAACTTGTGAACTCCATTTCTAATTTGAGTCATCTTCTCTCACATATCTCGAATTTATTTGTTTGACAGAGACCCTTAACGAAAAATACTGGAAAAAAAATTGGCACGCCCAGTGGAACTCAGTTTAGAGATAGTTGTGCCAAGTTTTAATTGTGTGCTCACTTGAATCGGTACCATGGTCAACACCAGAAACCATAATCGAGTTACTGCTGGTTCTCCTGGTGACAATAATGGTTTTGACCAAGAAGTTCAACAAGAACTTAACTCGTCAGAGCAATATTATCATAATGAAACTATTCCCCAAGGAGAACCAAGATCAAATCCTGTGGTGAGTCAAATGATACCTGACACACTAATAGATCCTGAGAGAAGAACTCTTAACGTGGTCCAACCGCTATATGGACTACCCTATGGTCTTGTTCCTCCTCTAAGGCCAACCATGGTAAGTTCAGGTATTCCTCCAGTTTCCAAGGATTAAATAATGCGGGAGTTGGAACGTCGAGATACAATCTTGTGAACTCTTGAGACATGGCCCCGAAAAATGTACTTAATTCTCCGATAACTAATACGGCCATGTACTCTCTCAGACAACAGATGGATGAGAGAAACTATGATATGGTAAACATGCTAACTTAGCAAATAGCCACAGTGTTTAATCCTATAATTGAAAATACTAATAACACTTATCAAGAGTTGACTACCCTAATGGGAAGGATTGCTGATGTTTTCGGTGCACCCCAGGGGGATAATGAAAACGAAGTTCAAAATAATAATGAGTCGAATCCTGAACAAGTCGTTATTCAACCACCTAGAAATGCGGTGGTCCCTCGAAACGTTGCTATTGTCAACCGAAATCAAAACGCTGATGATATGTTGCAACAAATTCAACAAAATGCTGGGGGGCATCATGTCGAAAACATAGTGGAAAGGGTTTTGAATAGTCATGGATTCAATGTTGGCTATGCTAATAGACCATACTTTGTTTCTGCCTTTCCTCCTGCGGTTTTACAAACTGAATTGCCTTGAGGGATTAAGATCCCTAAATTTTTGAAATTTGCTGGTGAGGCTGGAGAATCGACAGTGGAGCATGTGGCTAGATATGAAATTGAATGTGGTGATTTGGCCAATGATGAGTCCATTTATAATTCAAGTCCTCTTCTCTCAAATATCTCGAAATTATTTGTTTAATAGAGACCCCTAACGAAAAATACTGGAAAACAAAGGCTAAGCTGTTACCACTGAGCTAGCACCTCAGGTGAGAGGTTGATTACTGATCAGCGGTCGTACGCAGGTCAAAATAATTATAAAGATATAAAATATAGTACAAGGAAGTTAACATTGGTCGTCTCAAAAGGACTTCTAAATTAAAGACTACTGGAATCAAGAACGAAACTAAAAATTACAGAGTTTTGGAGAAAGCGATTTCAGTTTACTAGAAAAAGCAATTAAAGAGAGGCAATCAATCCATTGGTTTCGGGTGTGTTTTTTGGATTTATCGTCGGTTCTAAAATGAAGATCCGTGCCAGGTTTTATAATTCTTGATTGATAATAAACCAATCATGCAAGCATCAACTAGTTTATACGAATTTGCACCGTTTTAAAACAAGCTTCAAAACAGCGTGTTCGGTCAATTGTGATGGTGAACAAGCGCCACAGAACACAATTAACGTCATAAATAAATTCTATCAATCCTATGAACAAGCATCATACACTCTATCATTTTCTACCCAAACTATATTAAACAAGCGATAAAATAGTTTGAATAATGAAAGTTGCAAAACACAATCATGATTAAGTGATTAAGCAAAACTGAATCATGAAACGAATCACATAAGCAAAACACAGAGTTTGAGTAATTAAGCAAATCACAAACTGAATTTGCAGCAATAATTACAAAGATGAAATTGATAGAGAAATAACTAAAACCATAAAAACGAAATAAATATTAAGCACCGAACCTCAAAATCCTTACAGCAACATCCTTCACCAATAAATTGATCTTCGGCTTTAAGCTTCCATGGAGGTTAGAGCACAATTTTTTTCTAAAGTGTATAATAATGTGTAAGAGAAGAGAAAGACGGCCTTGAAAATTGTATTTAGTCTCAGAGAAAAGGAAAACTTAAATCCCTAAACGGGTTTTTTGATAAGAGCCTGTTAACAAAATAAAATTCGGCCCAAAACCCATTTTACACAGTACTGCTTCAGTAATCCGCAATTTCGACCTTTAAGACTTTCGAAGAAAAACGAACAAAATTGCCTATATCACTTCAAACATGCCTGTGAACAAGTGCTTCAACAAGAATCAAGTCAAGTTCTAGAGTAACTAACAAACATGAGTGAGTCACACACAAAAAAGGAGAGAATGACAATATGTAGTCAATCCAAAAAAAGGCTCAATTCTTACCAGGGACAATGACTATCACAAATGATGCAAAATTTAGTGCTCATATCCAACTTATTAAACCAAGAGCAACACAAAATCAATCAAGTCATGTCACAACACCTATGGTCCTAGAATAGTGAAACTTCTCACAACTTATGCAAACTAACAATTCGTGGAAAAATACGCAAAACATTTTTTTTTCTTTTTTTATAGTTAAAAATTAAAAACATAAAAACAAAAAGACACCTCCCCCTCCCACCCACACATAAATCACACATTTTCCTCAATGTAAGCAACAAGTATAACTTAAGAATAAGGAAAGAAAACTCCCTCTTGAAGGTGGAGAACTTGAAGTTTGTGGGTGGTTGGTATTTGCCAAAGAAGGCTCTTTTATGGTTACCGCACACATGTTTGGTCACCTTCTTCTTCCACACATCTAGAATCAAGGGGCTGAGTTGTTGTTGTGTTTGCCACACTTTTTTACTAGGAATGTCCGCCAAGGTCAATTCGATACCTTTCCTATGTTCCCTTAGGATTGGCAGTAGCTTTTCCTGTTCAGAGTCAAGGTTAGCTGATACAATCACATGCAAATTTTCACTTCCCTTTAGATATGCACATTTACAGTTTTCAGGGAATTGTTTAATCTCTACAATATGTGGCTGCTCAATGGCAACAACAGCTACATCCACAACATCAGCTATGAAAAGTGTATTAACCTGCAAAGTATTCTCAATCTCAGCGCAAACAGAGGGATTATCAGAACATGTATAATCAACCAAACCATCAAGAAATTCCATTTTACAAAGGGAATACTCTTCCATGGGGTGTTTCTTAACATCAAAGATGCCAAATTTTTCACTAGTGTCACCAAATTTTGCAGCTTTGTTATTTTTTTGAAACAGCTGTTTCAGGCACCCTTGGGGTTTCAACAAGAGTAATTGCACTGACAATGGGAGTATTTGGGACATTAGGATTCACTACTTCTTGGGCAGACAATTGGTTTGATCTCTAGGCTTGTATCTGATTAACTGTAGTGGTTAACTGTCCAACTATTATCTCCAATTTCTTAAGTGTGGAATCCGTTGTTTGTTGGAATTGAAGATTTTGAAGGTTCATAAATAGCAGCCATGTTATAGTCAATAGAATGAAGATCGGAATAAAAAAGGTTATGCTAAAATTAAGGCAGAAAATAAAAAATGAATCAAACCTAATCTAAAATATATAAAAACACAACTAAAAATCTAATAAAATCAAAAGCATATTATGTAAATTTTTTTGGAATTTTTTGAGATTATCAAAAATTCGAAAAAGTTAATTAAAAATAGAAAACGAAGGAATTTCGGATTTTCGGCCTTAGCTCCCTTTCAGGGAGTCCTACTCCTTGTTTTTTTTCTGATTTTCGGACCAATTTTCGGAGCAATCTGACCAGATCAACCGAAAACTGATTTTTTTAACCTAGGCAAAAGTGCTCCCGGGGTCCCTTATCTTTATTTAAAGTAACGAATTAGTCCTTTATGTTTTTTTTGTCCCAAATAAGTCCTTTATCTTTCAAATTTTTGACACATAAATCCTTTTCCGTTAACAGTGCTGATTTATGTGTCAAAAAAAAGGATTTATGTGTTAAAAATTTGAAACATAAAGGACTGATTTGGGACAGAAAAGGATTTATGTGTCAAAAATTTAAAACATAAAGGACTGATTTGGGACAAAAAAAAGATAAAGGACCAAATCGTTACTTTAAATAAAGATAAGGGACCCCGAGAGCACTTTAGCCTTTATTAGTGGGGTTCTTAATTTGGCAATCGCTGGTGAGAGGTCTCCGGCAACGACGCCAATTTGATCAGCGGTCGTACGCGGGTCAAAATAATTATAAAGATATAAAATATAGTACAAGGAAGTTAATCTTGGTGGTTTCACAAGGACCTCTAAATTAAAGACTACCAGAATCAAGAACGAAACTAAAAATTAGGGGGTTTTGGAGAAAACGATTTCAGTTTACTAGAAAAAGCAATTAAAGAGAGGCAATATATCCATTAGTTTCGGGTGCGTTTCTTGGATTTATCATCGGTTCTAAAATGAAGATTCGTGCAAGGTTTGATAATTCTTGATTAATAATAAAGTAATCATGCAAGCGTCAATTATTTATACGAATTTGCACGGTTTTAAATCAAGTGTCAAAACAGCAGGTTCGGTCAATCATGGTGGTGCACAACCGCCGCAGAACACAATTAACGTCATAACTAAATTCTATCAATCCTATGTACAAGCGTCATAGACTCTATCAATTTCTATCCAAACTAAATTAAACAAGCAATAAAATAGTTCGAACAATGAAAGTTGCAAAAGAGAATCATGATTAAGTGATTAAGCAATCATGAAACGAATCACATAATCAAAACACAGTTTGAGTAATTAAGCAAAACACAAACCGAATTTGTAGCAATAATTACAAAGATGAAATTGATAGAGAAATAATTAAAACTATAAAAATGAAAAAAATATTAAGCACCGAACCTCATAATCCTTACAGCAACATCATTCACCAATAGATTGATCTACGACTTTAAGCTTCCATGGAGGTTAGAGAACAAAAGTTTTCTAAAGTGTATAATAATGCGTAAGAGAAGAGAAAGAAGACTCTAAAAAGTGTATTTTGTCTCAGAAAACGAAAAACCTAAATCCCTAAACGGGTTCTATGATAAAAGCCAGTTACCAAACTAAAATTCGGCCCAAAACCCGTTTTACAAAGTACTACTTCGGTAATCCGCAGTTTCGACTTTCAAAACTTCTGATATGGGTTTCGAGCTCAACATAAGATTTGTAGCTCTGCTCCTTAGCTTTCCAACGCATGCTTGCACGCCTCAATCAGATAATCACAGCCAAAGTTATGACTTACAGAGTAGATAGGGGTCAATATGCAATAAAAACAAGAATTAATCAGGAGTTTGCTGTACTGCTCAAATAAGACTCAAAGTTTAGAAATGTGCTAAGACTTAAATATTAGGTACAAAGCACAATTAGAAACACTAAATGCAAAGCTATAAATAGTGCATTAAAATGCACCGATCAATTACATATGTTTTAGTTTTGACCATTGCTAACAACACACATAGCGACTCAACGCTTTCAATGATTCACTAATATATGCTCGTGCTTAGGAGCAAATTTCGCACAAGCTAACACAAAGTTTGTAAACTCCGGGAGTAGAACTCGGGAGCATCGGGACGATCCTCGTGTCCAAAAAAAACCCTCGACCCAAACATGCCATTTGTAACACCCCGGTATTTCTATTTATTAAAAATACCCAAGTGCACATCAATAACACATCAGAGATAATATTTCCTGCTCAGACACTGAATACCACTATAAATTTTTCGCTGAATTAAAACAAAACAGTCTTACACATAATCAAGACCATACGGTTCTCTGACCATAAACTGTAGCGACTAATGTATTCAGTATCATACATGAAGCGGAAGAAAGATAAAGTACTACATACATAGGGTCTTAGTACATGGACAACAAAAAGGAAATATAAACAGAGCATAAGGCTATGTCAACGGCAACCATCCGAGCTCAACCTACTCGTGCCTCTTCGATTTCCGCTGTCCCTGTGTCTCTGTAAAACAACAACATTTAAACAGTGAGATACAATCTCAGTGAGTTCTACCGAGACCCCTACTAACACTCTCGGTCCAATTATGAATCATTCGGGTTTAGGGTATAAGGGCCTAGGGTGAGGGGATATAGTTGCCCCTTCCTAGTATCCTAACCTGGGCTCTACCCCAGACATAATAAACCGGAGGCAAGAACACGAAGCAGTACCAATCCGATTATTACACCTGTGCACTATATATATATATATATATATATATATATATATATATATATATATATATATTTTGTTTAATGCCGAAAGCAAGAACACGAAGCAGTACCAATTCGACAATTAAACATGTGTACCTTATATATATGTTGTCTAAAACCAAAGGCAAGAACACGAAGCAGTACCAATTCGATTATTAAACATGTATGCCATATATATATTTAGTCTAAAACCGAAGGCAAGAACACGAAACAGTACCAATTCGATTATTAAACTGGTTATCACATACATATATATTTTGTCTAAAACCGAAGGCAAGAACACGAAGCAGTACCAATTCGGTTTTAGTCCTATCATCGTACTTTACACTTTAGTCGAATAATCGAAGGCAAGAACACGAAGCAGTACCAATTCGATTATCAAACTTGGTTTCGAAACTCTATCTAAGTTTGCTCTCGCACTCTAGTTCGTCACCTTTTCAAACCAATTTACAATATCAAAAACAGATCATTTTGCCTTAAAAATAGAATATCCAGTTAGGCCTCTGAATAAGCTTTCAAACGCATCTTAGAACACCTCAATCGGGTTCCCGGATCAAAAGCTAGTTATCGCGAAAACAAAATCAGTGAATAGTTGCTGAAAATCTGCACTGTGCGCTTAGACGCGCGGGTCGTGCGGTTGGGGCGCTTTGGACAGTTTTGGTTCTGTCTCTCGTGCGCTTGGGCGCATGGCCGAGCGCTTGGGGCGCTTTGGACAGTTTTGGGTTCTGTCTCTCGTGCGCTTGGGCGCATGGCCGAGCGCTTGGGGCGCTTTTACCTGCTGTAAGTGAATCTTTGTGGCGGTTTCGCGCGAAAACTGCTATTCCGCTCAATTCCGATTCTCGTTCCGACTGAAAACAGATTTGACAACCATAAAAACAGTCATAATCAAAGTCACACAATCAATCAAATCAATCAAAAACTCATTGTAATCGAATTGTATCAAAACGCGACATATTTTCAAATAACGGTTTTCGTTTCAAAATCTCTCGAAATCAATTAACGTAAAAACTAATGAGACACAAAAACATACTAAGCGTGAGTAAAACTCACCCTTGAAGCGAGAGCCGATACCGAGCCGAAATCACCGAGTAACCACACGAACGTTCCCCGAATCCATTGCACGTTCCGGCGACACTCAAAACCGCTTCCAAAGCTTTGAACCTACAATCAACCACAAAACCTCCATCAAATCACTATTCATCATCTTCAAGGTTAGAATCACTATTCACACATAACCTCAAATCTTGATTCTTCAACCCAAAGTCACCCAACTAGCTTCCAATCTCCCAATCGAACTTCAATCATCGATCAATCATCCTCGGGTCCGCGCCAAACACCATCCCAAGCTACCCTTGAGCTTAAACCATCAAAAACCTCAATTCCCTTCAAATTTTCGAAAATGGCAAAGTGAGAGAGAGTGAGTTGATGATGATGATTTTGGTACCAAATCGAAGTGGGAGTAACGCTGAACGTTTTTCGTGTTGGAAGGAAGTCGTTTTGATGAACCGAACTATCCTATTTTTCCACTTCTTCTTCCACACCCTTTCTTTCTCTTCTTCTTTTCTTTCTCTCCTTTCTCTCTTTTTCTCTTCTCTGTCTCTCGCTGCCTTCTTTCTTTCTTTTCTTTCTTTTAATTAATTCTTTCACTCACACACACATACACGCATACTCATATATTTATTAATATATACGCGGTAACGTGGTTCAATTAGCATATTGATCTAAATCTCTTATTTCGAATCCAAAACTTCCTTGACCCGTATTATCCGGTTAACAATCCGATGACAACCAATAAATAATTTTAGCACTCAATAAATTTACCCGTCAAGTACTAAATTAGTTTAATTGGGTTAACACCCAAATAATTCTACTAATTATTTTGAGGGTGTTACATTCTCCCCAACTTGAAAGAATTTTGTCCTCAAAATTTCGTCAAGTCTTACGATTGACTAACCCGAGAACAGACATTCTCAGAAAGGTCCAAATTTGTTGGAAAACATTCTTGAATTAACGAAATGAGTGTAGAAAATCTTCCCAAGTTGGCACGTCAATCTTTCAGTCCGAACTCTCTTGTTACGAATCAACACGAGAGACTCATCATTCGCCTACATAGGCTCGGCACCGCGTTCGAAAACACTTCCGGAGCTTCATTCCAACTATCCTCACTTGGTCCCCAACTTTGATTAATCTAAATCAAAGGGTCTAATACAAGACACTTGATAGAAATACAGGTTGAAAAAATGCGGTCCACATAACGGTACTACTCGGTAGAGGTAAAAACAAACATGATTTCCTCGAAGGGTGTAAACACGTTCTCAACAAATCTTCTAAAATCCATAATAGTTCTCATACACATTGAAAAATGTGACGGAAAAGTCATCTGTGAAATTTCTTGACTCGCCCCCAAGATTTCGAGATAAAACTTTTCAACAAGATGGAATGAGGGTTTTACTAAAAACTTTGACCTTAAACGTAGAAATAAACCGTGGGGACGTCAAATAAATTGGAAAACAATGAAAATCACCTCAGTTGTTCTCAAAACAACTTTCAAACAGAACTCAGAGCCCTTCTTCCTTTATTGTAACTTTCCTCACAACATATTTATCTACGACGCACCCAATTCCTTTCCGAATTAGCCAATAGCGTTGAGAGCTTCCCCCAACCTAGGTAATCCTCCTAGGATTTTCCTCCTCAATCATATCATATTAGCCTCTTGTTTCGTTCCAAAAATTAACTTTAGCATGCGGGTTTTCACAAAACGATTTTTCAAAACTACCCTACCGCACGCCAAGCTTCACTTCTGACATTTCAAACTCTTGCAAGCAGATCCCTCAATTAATCCCTTGATGGTTATTCGCAACGTGAAAAACAGCCAGCAGTTACCTTACTTCCGTATTCGTATTCACGTTTGACCTGTCAAACGACATCTCATAATACAATCTCATTGTTAACCTTCACAAAGAAGAGATTAACAAACTAATACCTTGCCTCTAATACATCTGCTTTATATCTCTGTACATCGTGGTGGATCCAGGGTGTACAGAATATACACTTCGGTGTGCTTCCTCTAACACTTGCCTTCTTTTGTTCTCATCATCGGGCGCACAGATTCTACCGTTGAAACAACTGACTCCATCACTATCTTCGGTGAATTCTGGCAACACTTTTGGTGATTGTAGCTTCACATCAATTTCTTGTGCTAAGCGAATAGAATCCCTTAATGAACTAGAGATCCTCATATGGCTCAACACTAACCGGTTCTTCCTTGATCTTGCATTCAAGTTTAAGTCTCTAAAGGACTCCAACAATTTCATTTGAGGCATCATAAACTCTGATATGTGAATGGATTTCCTACTCAGTGCATCAGCTACAACATTATCCTTTCCTGGATGATACTTCAATTCGAAGTCATAATCCTTCAGAAATTCCACCCACCTTCTCTGCCTGTTATTCAACTCCTTCTGATCAAAAAAATATTTAAAACTTTTATGATTACTAAAGACTTCGAAACGAGACCCATATAGGTAATGTCTCCAAATCTTCAGTGCGTACACAATAGCTGCCAACTCCCAAATTATGAGTCGGATAAGTCCCTTCACGAGTCTTCAATTTCCTGGATGCACAAGCTACCACCTATTGATTCTGCATGAGAACACACCCTAAACCCTTCCCTGAAGCGTCATCGAAAATTTGAAATTCCAATGACGGATCCGGAAGAATCAGGATTGGAGCAGAAGTCAAAATCTTCAACTCTTGAAAACATTCTTCACAATCGGCATCCCGCGTAAACGGGTGACCCTTACGAGTTAACCGAGTAAGTGGAAGAACTAACTGTGAGAACCCTTGAATAAATCTCCTATAGTAACCGGCTAGACCCAAGAAACTTCTGATCTCTGTGACTGATGTTGGTCGTTCTCAGTTTAATACAGCTTCCACCTTACTGGGATCCACCGCGACTCCCGATTGGGAAATCACGTGTCCCCAAAACTTCACTTCATGCATCCAGAAGTCACACTTCGAAGGTTTCACGACCAACACCCTTTCTCGGAGTACATTCAGAACAATGCGGAGAGGTTCAACATTCTCCTCAATGGTCTTCGGGTACACCAAGATATCATCAATGAAAACGACTACTAACTGATCTAGGTACGTGTGGAAAAACTCTGTTCATGTAATTCATGAATACTGCTGGAGCATTAGTCAAACCGAAGGGCATCACTACAAACACATAATGTCCATACCTAGTACGGAAGGCTGTCTTCGGAATATCTAAGGCTCTAACTTTTATTTGATGATATCCTAACCTCAGATCAATTTTTAGAAAACACTGCAGCACCTCAAATTGCTCAAGCAAATCGTCTATCCTTGGTAAGGGATATTTATTCTTGATCGTCACTTTGTTGAGTTGTCGATAATCAATGCACAATCTCATGCTACCATTTTTCCTTTCGACTAACCACACCAGAGCACTCCTTAGAGAAGCACTCAGTCGAATGAATTTCTTTAACATCGACTCTTCAAGTTGAGACTCCATTTCCTTTAATTCTAAAGAAACATTCAATAAGAAACAATAGATATTGATCCCGTGCCAGGAACCAATTCTACAATAAACTCTACCTCTCGCTCTGGAGGTTCAGAAGAAACTTCATCGTGAAAACATCCAGAAGGTCATTCACAACTTGAATGTTCGCCAAATCTAAACTAGTTCCCGTGGATGCAGATAACATACTAACATGTGCTTCCGCACCTTGAAATAAGGATTGACCGGCTAAGGTTAAGTAGATAACCGTTTCAGAATTTGTCCTTGACAATTCAATTGTTTCTGAAGTGGGGCTGGTAGATAATTAACACGGTTGATTGCAACCTGATTTGCGGTCATCCAATTCGTACCCAAAATGGTGTCCACACTTCTCGTAGGCAAACAATAAATTCTACAACGAAATTTCCGCCTCCTACGACAAGTAGACAATTCTATACAAAGATTAGGTCTGGACACGACCCTTAGCAGCAGTTAAGATGGTTATCGGCTCGGATAGCGAAGATAAGGCTAGTCCCAACCGATCTACACATGCTTGTTCTATAAAACAATGGGTTGCACCCGAATCATATAATATACTGACGGAGTGATTGAAAACTGATCTCATACCCCTCAGTAAATTGTCTGCAGTTGTAACTGTCTGAGCATCCAGAGTGTTGACTCATCCTTGCCTTGGAGCAGCTTGTGCCTCCTTGGAACTCTTATTTGCAGGGCACTCTTTACCATAGTGACCCTATTCATTACAATAGTAGCACTGAATGATCTTTGCTGACAATCACCACTGTGATGCTTTCCATAGTTAGAACATCTTCTGACATTTGAAGAATCGAAGAATTGCACCTGTTTTTCCATTGATGAAATTATCTTAGGACTTTGCATTCGGAGTTGATAATTCAACTACCTTCTTTCCTTTCCCATATTTCCTATGAGATCATCCTCGGCGACATAGGCTGATTGTACCAAGGCAACATAATTGGTAATAGTATAAGAACTGAGACCCTAAGTCATAAAAGCACTAAGGCCCTTCTTATACCTCCGCATTCTCCATTCGTCATCCGGAGCTTACTTTACCACTTGGAAAAACTAAGACAACTTCTCAAACTTAGCGGTGTATTCTTCCACCATCATGTCACCTTTCCTGAGGATGCACCCGGTTGGAGATTCCGGTTTTGGTCGAGGATTGCGTCTTGATCATCCTTCCATAATTCCGCTTATGATGCACTAAGTATTAAGTTGATCAGGCTCAATGTCTCTTAGCATCACAAGTGTAATTACAACAATGACTAACAAGGAATCGACTCAACCCTAAACTAAGTCCGACTAGGTCGAACTGCTCTGATACCAACTGTAACACCCCGGTATTTCTATTTATTAAAAATACCCAAGTGCACATCAATAACACATCAGAGATAATATTTCCTGCTCAGAGAGTGAGTTGATGATGATGATTTTGGTACCAAATCGAAGAGGGAGTAACGCTGAACGTTTTTCGTGTTGGAAGGAAGTCGTTTTGATGAACCGAACTATCCTATTTTTCGTGTTGGAAGGAAGTCGTTTTGATGAACCGAACTATCCTATTTTTCCTCTTCTTCTTCCACACCCTTTCTTTCTCTTCTTCTTTTCTTTCTCTCCTTTCTCTCTTTTTCTCTTCTCTGTCTCTCGCTGCCTTCTTTCTTTCTTTTCTTTCTTTTAATTAATTCTTTCACTCACACACACATACACGCATACTCATATATTTATTAATATATACGCGGTAACGTGGTTCAATTACCATATTGATCTAAATCTCTTATTTCGAATCCAAAACTTCTTTGACCCGTATTATCCGGTTAACGATCCGATGACAACCAATAAATAATTTTAGCACTCAATAAATTTATCCGTCAAGTACTAAATTAGTTTAATTGGGTTAACACCCAAATAATTCTACTAATTATTTTGAGGGTGTTACACTACTTCGGTAATCCACAGTTTCGACCTTCAAAACATCTGATATGGGTTTCGAGCTCAACATAAGATTTGTAGCTCTACTCCTTAGCTTTCCAATGCATGCTCGCACGCCTCAATCAGATAATCACAGCCAAAGTTATGACTTACAGAGTAGATAGGGGTCAATATGCAATAAAAACAAGAATGAATCAGGAGTTTGCTGTACTGCTCAAATAAGACTCAAAGTTTAGAAATGTGCCAAGACTTAAATATTAGGTACAAAGCACAGTTAGAAACACTAAATGCAAAGCTATAAATAGTGCATTAAAATGCACCGATCAATTACATATGTTTTAGTTTTGACCATTGCTAACAACACACATAGCGACTCAACGCTTTCAATGATTGACTAATATATGCTCGTGCTTAGGAGCAAATTTCGCACAAGCTAACACAAAGTTTGTAAACTCCGGGAGTAGAACTCGGGAGCATCGGGACGATCCTCGTGTCCAAAAAAAACCCTCGATCCAAACATGCCATTAGACTAAATGTATATTCTAGTACGGTTTTATTTATGTTCATTATAGCGTTCTTATATGTTTAATCAGTACAACAAGCAATTTTATTTACAATACTGTTTCCTCTATGCTAGAGTTAGGGGTGTTCAATGGTTTGAGTAAATCCGAACCAACCCGTAGTCCGAACCAAACCGAAGCATTTGGTTCGGATAATTTTTGTAATCGGATCAAATCCGAACGAACCCGTTAAAATCCGTACTAGTTTGGTTCGGATAACAGATTTAAAAATATAAAACCGATCCAAACCGTCAACCCATACATATTGAACTAGCGCACTAGTGTACTTTCGGTTAGTCTTCAATACTTCTAATTTCTAAACTTTTAATCTTCTTTTTTTTTTACACAAACTTTTAATCTTTTTGGCAATCGTTGATTCAGTATTCAAGGCTCACACATTACATTCATTATGTTGCGCATATTTCCTATGCTACTAAGCTATCAACATCACACTCATCGCACCATCGCAATCGCAAAGTCACAATGGCTCTGCATTAAGTCATTTTTACTCATTCCTATTCACTTTCTTTTCTTTAGTATATTTGGCTAGTTCTTCCTCACTCCCAACCTCTTCTTCCTATTTAGTTCAATCCTTCTCAATTTCGCTCCATTACTTGCTCTATTACGTTTTATATTTCTAACTAACCCCATCCCCCTCTCTATTACTACTATTAATTATTTACACTATTTTAATTTTCTGCAGCAATTAATTTATATTTCTCTTAAAGTTTAGTGTGTGTCTCTTTCTTAAAGTTTTATGTAGCAATTAATTTATATTTCTCCTAAATTATGTATCAATTTTGTTTTGGTGCCTCTTATAAAAAAACTTAGAATTTTACATTTTAGAGATTTGACATTAGCACGACCCGCGAGCCCAATCCGAACCAACCCATCCAATATCGGGTTGGTTTGGTTCGGATTTTATAGAAAATTACTCAAAATTCAAACCAACCCAAACCAATTAAATATGATTGGTTCGGGCAACGGATTGAGTCAAAATCCATTCAAACAAACCCGTGAACACCCCTAGCTAGAGTCCTCCTATTTATTATACATGATTGGACATAGGAGTAGGACTCCAACTAAATCCCTTAACAAACTCTTGATCCTAACAAATTAAAACCGTTATCCTATCTTATTATTAACTGCCACTTATTATAAGTCCTTGCAGTATCACACAGGGAAATGAAGAACAAAGAAGTACATGAATCAATCACACAGCGAATTCGAACACCCCAAGCTCACAGCACCTTGTAAATTTTCCATCAATTCTAGCCCCATAACCAACTTTTCATCGAGGACCAAACTTTTCATTATACACTATCATTAGGTAACAAAAGGGTCCCACAAAAGACAACCTTAACCGACAAATACTCTGAATAAGACAAAACTTGGTCCTCAAAACAAACACCCAAAAAGACAAAGGGATCAGGTTGAGGTTAGTAACTGTTAAATAAGTAAGCCAGTTCGACTGTTTAGTTCGACTATGTTAAATTAGGCTAGTTCAACTAAGCTAGATTCGACAAGTAAACTAGTTCGACTTTCAGAACTGATCTGTCGAAAGATAGTTTGTTTGTGTCGAAGTTCCACTTTGATTTGATTGTATGTTTTCTATTAGTTGCTGACTCAGCATGATGTCATGGACTGAGTATATAAGTAACATTCAGTGATGCAATAACAGAATACTGGAGTTCAGTTTTCACTCTTAACCGTTTTCAGTTACATCTTCTCTCTCTCTCAGTGCGTGTGTGAGTGTGAGTGCAGTGACTCAAAACTTCCAACAAATGGTATTCAGAGCGTGATTGTTGAAGTTTCTGAGAGTGAATCCAGTGTGAGAAGACGAGTGAAGTCTCAACGGTGAAAGTGAACCACGATGACTACGAACGGCCATTTCCGGCGAACTTTCTGATCCTCGACGGAAGAAACTACGAGCAGTGGAGTATGAAGATGAAGGTGATCCTCGGTTATCAGGATGTGTGGGATTTGGTGCAGAACGGACTAGCTCCGTTACCGGCGAACGCAACCGTTGCGCAACAAGCAACTTACAGAGAAGCGAAGAAGAAGGACTGGAAAGGACTGTGTATCCTCCATCAGTGTGTGAGTCCTGCAATTTTTGAGAAAATTGCTAGATCAGAGACAAGCAAAGCAGCGTGGGACATTCTTGCGAGTTCCTACGCCGGAGATCAGAAATTGAAGAAGGTGCGATTTCAAACTCTGAGGAGACAGTATGAATTGTTAGGAATGGAGGAGAGTGAATCGATTGCTGTGTATTTCACGAGAGTGCAAACAATGACGAATCAGATGACGTATTGCGGTGAAACGATGTCTGATGAATCAGTAGTGGATAAGATTTTGCGATCTGTGTCTTCGTGTTTCGATCACATCACTGTGGCGATCGAACAGGTGAAAGATCTATCAACAATGACGATAGAAGAACTTCAAGGATCACTTGAAGCGCATGAGCAGAGGATGAATGAGAAGAAAGTGGTGAAGCCTGGAACTGAGCAAGCTTTAGTAGTGCAAACAGGCAACAAAACAGGGGGAAATCAAAGAGGACGTGGTAGAGGCAGAAACAATTACAGAGGAGGAAGAGGAAGAGGTAATTCTTATAACTCAAACTCTGCAAAATCAAACACTAGTGATAATAGTAACAGTAATGAGCAGGGAGGTAGTAGTGGTGATAGTTATAGAGGAAGAGGGAGTAGAGGTGGCAGAGGATTTAGAGGAAGAGGGAGAAGATTCGACAAGAGCCATATACAGTGTTATAACTGTGAGAAATATGGACATTTTGCTAATGAGTGCTACAGCAATGTTGATGGCAATGATGCTAAAATGGCTGAAGAAGAGGAAGAGAAGGAGGAATCTCTGTTGATGGTGATTGAGGAGACAGAGAGCAGTGATGAAATAGTGCAAATGGTGACAACTAAGGAGGAAGGTGAGAGTGGTGAGCACTGGTTTCTCGACACAGGCTGTTCGACACACATGACAGGGAGGAGAGTCTGGTTTGTCGAAATTGATTTCTCAATCAAGAGTAGAGTAAAGTTTGCTGATGATAGAACCATGAAGGTGGAAGGTGTGGGGAAGGTGATGATAAGAAAGAAGGATGGTTCACTGTGCTTCATTTTTGGTGTACTGTATGTGCCAGGGATGAAGAGCAATTTGCTGAGTATTGGACAGCTATTGGAGAAGGGATATAGGATGGTGTTGGAAGACAATGCTATGAAGGTGTATGACACTGAACAGAGGTTGTTGATAAAGGCAACTCTCTCCAAGAACAGGCCATTTAAGGTCGAATTGGGTGTGCTGATGCAGCAGTGCTTAGCCACAACAGTCGACAAGGAAGAGTGGCTATGGCATTTCAGATATGGACACTTGAATTTTGGTGATTTGAACAGGATGCAGAGCAAGACAGTAGTGAAAGGTCAGCCTCATATCCATGTTCCAAAGGATGTATGTGCAGAGTGTGTGGAGAGCAAGATGCGTAGGGGTTCCTTCAATCCAAGTGTGACCAGTAGAGCAAAGAGGAAGCTGCAGGTGATTTTCTCAGATGTGTGTGGCCCCATAGTGCATGAAACTCCTGCAAGGTAACAAGTATTTTGTTACATTTATTAATGAATTCACTAGGAAGCTTTGGATTTATTTGATTAGGAGGAAGAGTGATGTGTTGGGAGTATTCAAAAAATTCAAAGTCCTAGTCGAAAAACAATGTGGACAGAACATTGAAGTGCTAAGAACTGATGGTGGTGGAGAGTATGTAAATACTGAGTTTAATGAGTTCTGCGAAGCTGAAGGAATAACACATGAGACCACACCTCCATACACTCCTCATTATAATGGAGTGGCTGAGAGGAAAAATAGGACATTGCTTAATATGGTGAGAAGTATGTTAAAGAGTTAGAATATGCCTAAGAGATGGTGGGGAGAGGCAGTTAATACTGCGGCATATATCATTAATAGAAGTCCAACAAAGAGAATGGAAGACATCACCCCTGAGGAGGCTTGGACAGGTGTCAAGCCAAATGTATCACACTTCAAAATATTTGGGTCTGTTTGCTACAGACACGTGCCTGACCAGCAGAGAACAAAGTTAGGTGATAAAGGAGAAGTGATGGTTATGATAGGCTATCATTTGACTGGAGGTTACAAGTTAGTGAATCCTGTGAATAATAAAATTGTGATAAGTAGAGATGTGGTGTTTGATGAGGGGAAGACATGGAAGTGGAGTGATTCCACTGCTGTCGAAAGTGATTCCACTGTTGTCGAACAGAATCTGTTTGAGGTGCCTGCTGGTGAAACAGTGTTAGAACTTGAGGGTGAAACTGAGCCTGTCGAAGAGAATGATGGTGAAGAAGGTAGTCGAGGGATACCAAGAAGATCACTGAGACAAAGACAGGTTCCAGCAAGGCTAAGTGACTATGAGGTGATGACTGATAGTGCAGTCAATGATGAAGGTGATATAGTGCACTTTGCACTTCTTGCTGAGACAGAACCAGTAACTTGGCAAGAAGCAATGCAGAATTTTAAGTGGCTGGAAGCTATGCAGGAGGAGATTAGAGTTCAAAAAAATCTTTTTCAACAAACAATGGAGTGCCACATTTACTTCGTGAAAACAACAACGAGTGAATTCGCTTTTGAAAACAGTTATATAACACGTTTGGATGAACCGATAAAACAACCATTTTAATCCTTAGAAATAATTCATCTTTAAAAACTACGCAGCGGATTCACAACAAGTCAAATTAAATAATCGTTGCGTCTTAACAACTCAAGACAGCTCAGAAAACATCAAAATAGCAACATAACAGCTTAAAGCTCCAACAACGAAATAACAAGGCAAACAGTATTAAATCGTGTGTTCATTTCCCCCCGAGTGTTACATATCAGAGCGACGACACCAACTCGTTCAAACGAAGGTGAACTGCCTTCATTCGGGATTACCTGCACGTTACCAACATTGGGGTAACATTCAAACAGAAGGGGTGAGATGTCGCACTATATAATCAGATACATGAAAAACAATATATAATTCAGGTCAATTCATCACTTAACAGCAGTCAAAATCATCTCAATCCCATAAGTATGCACATAATGCGAAAAGTGACTTATCTCAGGGCCACCGCCCTATAATGCATGTGGTACCATAATTCCAGCCCATAAATAGGGGCATCAACATCGCAACATCGTCGTCGTGGTTTGCCAATCGAGGCCATCGTGGTTTGAGCATAGCTCCATCGTAAAAATATGCTATGCATGCGACGCTATGTAAATGCACAAACAAATAACAACGGTTACATAGCAACGCAACAACATCGGAAAGCAACATTGGTCGTAGGCCTACAACACATCACCTGCCAATGAATAGGGGCAAATTCGTCTTCGTACAACCTTCGTCGTCAACAATTTACAACTTAGCAATTTTCAACATTTTGGCAACATCGCAATATTTTAGCAACTTTCAACATTTTGGCAACATCGCAATATTTTAGCAACTTTCAACATTTTGGCAACTTTGGGCCTAATCACATATTCAACATCATTTTAAATAACAATCGTGAAATTCACATTTGGGCAGCCACACTTGGCGCCCACTGCGCCAAGCAACACAATTGGCAGCCAAACTGGCGCCCATGGCGCCCAGCAGCACAACGGGCAGCCAAACTGGCGCCCTTGGCGCCCATGGCGCCCAGCAACGCAACACAGTACAAGGCAACCTGATTTAGGCGCCCGTGGCGCCCCTGCGCCAGACACAGCACGCAACAACAGCAACCGGGCAGCCAAATCTTGGCGCCCATGCGCCAGGAGACACAGCAACATCGCAATCGGGCAGCCAATACTTGGCGCCCTTGCGCCAGGGAAACGCAGCAACCTCAAAATCGGGCAGCCATGACTTGGCGCCCTATGCGCCAGGTACCTGCAAGACCGCACACAACACAACAGGGTGGCACCCTTGGCGCTCAGCAACATTTTCAGGAACGGCGCCCATGGCGCCCAGACCACAACACACGCACAGAACGGCGCCCAGCGACATAGACAGGGACGGCGCCCATGGCGCCCAGACAGCAACATCAAAAACGGCGCCCATGGCGCCCATGACCAGAATTTCGATTCCAAAACGTCATCAAGCACGTTCAATCATCATCAATCATGTTCAATCATCATCAATCATGTTCAATCATCATCAATCATGTTCAATCATGATATAAAAATTCAATACCTACAACTAGGGTCTTCTAACTTAATCACACCTAGGGTTCCATCAACCTTTCTACATAGAGCCCTTCATACACCCAATTATAGAGATAGAACCCCACCCTTACCTTAGCCTTTGGAGAACTCGAAGCCTTGCCCTAGCTCTCTCTCCTCTTCGCCGCGCCTATTCTCTCTTCTCTTCTCTCCAATTCTATTTTTTTTATCCTTCTCCATGAGCAAAACCCTAACCTAATCCCTTATATGCTCATTTAGTCCTATGGGCTTTTCCTTAGCTTATGCGACTTAATCATGGGCCTCACTAATACTTCTCATTTTAATAATCCCAACCCCAACAATAGGCCCACATATACTAGCATTATTATTATTTTATTATTTTTCTACCAATTAAATTCCCAAAAAATTCAATTAAATAACTAATTAAAATTTAGTGCGTTACAGGTTCCTGCAAGGCTAAGTGACTGTGAGGTGATGATAGATAGTGCAGTCAATGATGAAGGTGATATAGTGCACTTTGCACTTCTTGCTGAGACAGAACCAGTAACTTGGCAGGAAGCAATGCAGAATTCTAAGTGGCTGGAAGCTATGCAGGAGGAGATCAGATCTATAGAGAAGAACATGACTTGGGAATTGGTCGAATTGCCCAAACGAAAGAAAGCAATAGGTGTGAAATGGATATACAAAGCGAAAGTAAATCCTAAAGATGAAGTAGTGAAGCACAAAGCAAGATTGGTGGCTATAGAGATTTCCTACAAAGATATGGTGTCGACTATGAAGAGGTCTTTGCACCCGTTGCAAGACTCGAAACTGTGAGAGTTGTGGTAGCTCATGCAAGTATGCAAGGGTGGAAGATACATCAACTTGATGTAAAATCTGTCTTCTTAAATGGAGAATTGGAAGAGGAGGTTTATGTCGAACAATGTAACACCCCCTTCTAATTAATTACTATTTAATAAAATCAGAGTTTCTTTTTTTTTCTTTTTAAAACAACCACAAGAGAGTGCTACACTTAACTCCATTTAAACCAACAACTTGAATTGATATACTTCAGCAAAATAACAGCACGATACATAGCACACAGTCAAAGGGGCAAGCCCACAAATCTCTTGTTTAGTTTACATCAATAGAATATAATCACCATCACAGCGGAATAACAACAAGTTTGAACGTAATCCAATACATCACAAAATAGCAGTCTAACAACATCAAATAAAATGACAAGTAAACATAAGACGCCCCCCCCCTCCCCCCGATGCTACGTATCAGAGCATGACACATCCTACTAGAAGAAGGTATGAGGATAACCTTCACTCGCTATCACCTGCACGTTGCCGACATGAGAAGCAACATAAAAGCAGTAGGGTGAGTCTCTTTACATAAATAATAACATATGAGATAAGCACTATATTAGGAAAGGCAATTAGGGAACACCAATTCACAACAAGGGCAGCAACATCATCAATTTCACAGTCATCAAGCAACAGCACCAAATGTATGATTAATGCATGAAATGCAACTCAAACTCCCAGGGCACATGCATGTGGATCCATTAGGCCGAAGCCTCTGCTCACCAAATATAATTAGGCCGAAGCCTCTGCTCACCAAATAAAATTAGGCCGAAGCCTCTGCTCACCAAATAAAATTAGGCCGAAGCCTCTGCTCACCAAAATGCATATGGTTTATGAGACGCCATGAACAATGCATCATACACACCAAAACACACCAAGAGAGCAACAAACATAATCACCTAATGGTCCCCTCTCACCATAACCCAAAACTCTAAGGGTCTATGCTTGAGGGTTCATCACCAAATAAACTCACCAATAATCTCACCAAATAAACTCACCAATAAACTCACCAAATAAACTCACCAAATACACATCACCAATAAATTCACCAAATGGACTCACCAGATAGATTCACCAATTACATCAATACCAACTCCATTAAATCATTTTAAGACATCGTCACGAATGGGAAAAGTAGGTAAAATTACACTTAAACACCTTGGCAACATCTTCCCAGAACCATCAGAAAATTAATATGTTTTTGCCTAAAAATAGAATATCCAGGTGGGCACCTGAATAAGCTTCGAAACGCATTTTGAACCATCAAATTTGGACACCCAAGTCAAAAGATATTTAAAAAACAAATTTGGGAACAACAGCGACACCCTGGGCTACGCGAACACGGCAACCAGAATTCGGAGAATTAGTTAAAATAGTAAACGACATCGGAATCCAACAAACGACCCCTCTACAGAAACCTGAGAATGTCTAGTTCCTGACTATAGTTTTCTTTTTTCGAAACAATGAGCCAATTAGTACAGTTTCAACAAACAAGTATCAGGGTTCAGAAAACGGGACAGCCACCATGACCTAACTTGTGGCACCTCTAGAATGATCAAAACTCAAACAAAAGACATGGGGTTTGTGCCCAAACGAAGGAAATTGAATCTAGTTTTCAAAGAGACAGGAACCATTCAAGACGGAGTTCAGATGAAAACGTTATAACCGAAATACCGAACCTAGACACAGAATTACTCCAGGATATTTTCCTAAATTGTGACACCTATATCTCAAGCCACACGACTCCAATTTCAATCAAACCAGTGCCAAATTAAAGATAAATAAGTCTAGTTTCTAAAATGATAAACCACACAATTTTCGGACCACCCGATTAGACGTAGGATCAAAAGGAACGAGCCTGTATCCAGAATTTCCCAACAGTAAGTTTTTAACACCATAATTTCACAATTAACACCAAATTAATTCACCAATCATATTGTAATCATCAATTCAACACGCCAACTATTCAAATCACTAATATAAACATAAATCATCATGTTCATCACCAAAAATCAGTAAACCAAACATCAATGAAATCATCAAACCAAAACATCGAACACCTTGCATGCATAGTTCACAACATGTTCATTTCAACACTAATCAACATAGTTTCACCACATATGGTTATCAATCATGAAGACAACACAACGCCACATAAAAATACCCAAACAATCACCCTAGAACCTAACCCCATACAATACCCATCAACATACACTATTATGAATGGAAAGAGGACCCCCTAACCTTAGAAAATGAAGAACCCAAGCCAAGCTCCAAGCAACCACCAAGAACCACCACTAGCTTCCTCCTTTCTTGGTGCCTCCACGATTTCTCCCTCTCCTCCCTTGCTGGCCGTCGCACACTCCTTTCTTTCTTCTCTCTCTCTATTCTTTTCTTTTCTTTTGTTTTGGGTGGAAAATGAGCACTTACCCTAATTTTAGCCTTTTATATTCTCACTTAAGTCATGGGCTCTTGAATCACGGGCCTCCTTCCACTACCCAATTTAATTACTAAACACCATATTATTACTTATACCACTCACATCCTATTTAATTAATCCTAAACCCAATAAGGCCCACATATATCATTCTATTCTTCTATCACCTAAAACCCCCAATTAATTAACAAATAAATAATTACTCAAACAAATAAACACATAAATAACTAAATAAATATTATTCCTATCACATAACCTTATATAATTAATTACACAACCAAATAAATATTTTTGGGGTGTTACAAACAACCAGCAGGTTTTCTGAAACAAGGAAGTGAGAACAAAGTCTTGAAATTGAGAAAGGCTAAGGAGAACGCTGAATGTGGTTGATTGTAATAAGTTTACTTAGAAAGACTTTGTTGTATTTTCTGGTTTGTTTGTGATAGAAACTAGCTTAAGGGGGTGTGTTAAATAAGTAAGTTAGTTCGACTGTCTAGTTCGACTACGTTAAATTAGGCTAGTTCGACTAAGCTAGATTCGACAAGCAAACTAGTTCGACTTACAGAACTGATCTGTTGAAAGATAGTTTGTTTGTGTCGAAGTTTCACTTTGATTTGATTTTATGTTTTCTATTAGTTGCTGACTCAGCATGATGTCATGGACTGAGTATATAAGTAACATTCAGTGATGCAATAACAGAATACTGGAGTTCAGTTTTCACTCTTAACCGTTTTCAGTTACATCTTCTCTCTCTCTCTCTCTCTCTCTCTCTCTCTCTCTCTCTCTCTCTCTCTCAGTGCGTGTGTGAGTGTGAGTGCAGTGACTCAAAACTTCCATCAGTAACTAGAATAATTGATAATTGTAATAACTCCTCTATGGTTCAAATTCATTTGATTTCCACTTCATCCGATCTCTATTATAAGTAAAAGTGAATTAACAGAACAGGGGGTTCCTGAGGGTGTGCGGGAGGAGCAACCACACAAAACCCCATAATTTTGGGGACACCAATTTTTTTTTATTTGGTATATATACATATATATTACTACATGTTTGGTTGATAAATACATGTATATCTATTTTTACTATAATTAATTCTATTGAAATCTTGGTTTGAACTTTTCAAAATTGATGTAAACTTTGACATTTATTCCATAATAAGTTATCTTACTTGAGGTTGTATTAAAACAATAAATTTTAATATATATGACTTCTAAAACTATGGTACTACATTCAAATTTTGCACAGGGCACCCAAAATCTCAGGCACGGCCCTGCAACAAAAGTACATGTATTTGATATAAATTTTGGAATAATTACATTGATGTCTGTTGATCCACCTTTGCGTATATTTAGGGATAGAGTAGTAACAATTTTACGTGAAACTCACATGATTTAGTATAATCAATTTGAAATTCAATTAATAAGAAAGTATGAATTGAGAAATGAGTGTTAAAGAGTCTATTGTTAGTTGTGTGTCACCTGGTTACACTCAAAATGTGTCGAAGTGGCCCGATGAGTTGGTCCATTTAGCTCATCGTTACTATGGTGCCACGGTACTATGGTGTCGTACTTAGTACAATTTCTAAGTACCGTATCCGTTGAAACAAAAAAAAGACGTGCTTGAAACTATTTTATTCATTATGGTATTTTGGTCATTTCGCAAGACCAATGGGTGTTTAGTGAGTTGGAAGGGGGGTGTAATAAAAATGGACCTAATATTCGCTTTAGTAGCTTGGCGAAGTTGGCCCACAGAATTTTTAGCGACACTTAAATGTATATCAGATTATCTCAAGGTGAATAAAAAATTCAAACATATGAAACAAATGTATGGAATATATGAAAATAGAAATCATCAAATTTTGTAATAGCTTTTGAAATTTTTTCATACACTATAGAAACTCGACATTGGGATGCATGCATTTTGGAATCAAATTTAAGAAAAGTGTGATTGTGTACGTTTTAATATGAAGTCTTGGAAGTCATTAAAAATGCAAAAATAAATATAAGTTTAAATACGTTTTTAATTCTCGCAAATATAGAGGTTTTCATTTTACACATAAAATATTCTTTTTATTTATTTTTCATCCCAACAATATGATTTTTTTTGCTTTTAGTCGTCGTTTTGTTTTAGTCCCTATATTATTATTTATGTTTGGTTCTAGTCCATGAAATTAAAACCAAAAATATAATTAAGCCAAAAATATATTAGCTTTCGAAAAGTAAGCTTCTAAAAAGAGCTATTTTGAAATAGTAAAAATTATGCAACTATGAGGGGATATACTAGAACTTAGGTGAGGTGTGAAAGCAACAATTTTGATTACAAAATTTAAACCCAATATCAAATCACATCACACTCTTGGTAATTTTAACAAGGCCGCGACTAAATCATGAGTATTAAGTGTATATTTTGTATATCAATGGGTTCCTACGTGATATGTACACTACAAGAATAAGCGCTTTTTCCTGCCATTTTTTCCGACGAACTCTTATTCGTCGCAATTTTCGACGGATTTCCGACGAAAAAGTCGTCGCAAATATTCAGGAAAAAAAGGCGCTTAATTTCCCGCTTATGTTTCCGACGAAAACGTGTTTCGTCGCAAATTTGTGACGGCTATGTCCGTCGGAAAACGCTAAAATGTCATCGCAAAATAAGAGATCCCAAATTAAAGAGAAGTTCTTCACGATCCCTCTCATTTCACTTCACGCATTCCTCTTCAACCCCTCTCTCAGTCGCCCCCTCCTCTTCACGAACCCTCCCTCCTCACTTCTCTCTCAGTCACCCTCTCTCTCTCTCTCTCTCAGTCTCCCTCCCTCAGCCCCAGCTCCCTCTCTCTCTCAGTCGCCCTCTCTCAGCCCCATTGAAATCGCGAGCCCTAATCCCTAATCCCTTCCTCTTCAATCGCGAACCTATCCTCAAATCGCTCTCTCTGCAAACGCGAACCCTAATCGAAGATTGCAATGGCAGAATCGAACATCACTGGGATTGCAGTGGCGCACTGTAACTGAAGAACTGTGGAGCATCTACTTCGAAGTTCAAACACATTTGGGTAAGTTTCTTCACTCTTCCTTCTGCTTTCTTTTTGGGGTTTTTCGTGTTGTTTTCTTTCTGTGATTGGGCATTGTTTTTGTTTTCTTCTCAAGGGTTCTTTCCTTTAGTGAAGCACTGAAACTCTGTTTAGGGTATTCTTCTATTGGTGCATTAGTAGCTTCTCAAGGGTTGATTTCTTCAATCATTGTTTGGATTTAATGTGTGGTGTTGTTTTCTGGGTCAATGGATTCAAATACACATGTTGAATTTGTTGATAACAGGCCTTTTAGAATGATTTACGAAATTTGGTAACCCTAATTAGTTGTCATGCTGCTGGAAAAATTGTTGGTGACGAAAACATATGAAAATTTTAGGTTTGATTTAGATTTATGATGATCTTTCTTGTTCTGAGGATTTTAGGTTTTGTGGGAGAAAACATATGAAGCAGAAAAGGGTCCAATTGTTTTGCTAGATTTGTGAAAATTGTCTTGTCTTGTTTTTGAATTCTTTTTCATTTTGTCATTAGGCTTCTGGAAATGCAGAAAAGGTTTCTGAACACATTGTTTTTTGTTATTTTTGGTCCCTTGATTTTAATGACTCTGAATTTGGTTGACAGCTGAGGAGGTTGATCTCTCCTGTGATGTACAACACTCAGCAACTTCTCTGAGCTACCACCACTTGACTCTTGGAATATTGATGTGTTGATAAATACAGTCAAGCAACTTGTGAGTTTTCTTAGATAAAACATTTCCATTATATTAGAAGCTTTTATTTCTATTACTGGTACTTGAATAAATGAAGTAAACACATTCGTTTTTCTATGCTTTCTGAATGCTGGTACAGGCACCGCAAACCAATTGGGTTCGGGTTATTGAAAATCTTGATCATGAAGGATTTTACCTTCCTAGTGAAGAAGCATTCTCTTTTCTTATGTCTGTATATAAACATGCCTCTAAGGTAATGTTTTGGAACTATACATATGCTTTTTCTGGTGCTTAATTTATGAACATGCACATTTTTGTCATGTAACTCTGAATGCTTGAAATTGAGCCTAGCAGGAGCCGTTTCCACTCCATGCCATTTGTGGGTCTGTCTGGAAGAATACTGAGGGTCAGTTGTCTTTCCTTAAATATGCTCTATCCGCACTACCAGAAGTGTTTACTTTTGTACATTCTGCAAGGCAACTGGTAAGTTGCTCTTTCTGCTCATCTGCTGTTTCTTGTTACCAACTCCAAATTTTTACTATCTAAATGACTATGCAGACATATGTTGATGCAATTAATGGCCACAAGCTTCAAAGTGGACACGTGAATCATGCGTGGCTATGTCTTGACCTTTTGGATGTCCTCTGCCAGCTTGCTGAGAAGGGTCATGCCGGTTTTTTTCGGTCAATCCTTGATTATCCCCTTAAACATTGTCCAGAAGTCTTGCTTCTTGGAGTAGCACATGTTAATGTACAACTGCTACGTTTTTTAAGGTTTTACTAGGGATCATTTCATCAGGCTGGTGGTGTTCTGAATCTCAATACTGAGACAACTACTACGTTTTTGAAGGTTTTACTTGGATCAATTGGTTTTTATTCCTATGTTGGTATCATCTAATTCTCACTTTTGTTTGGGATCTGACTTTGTCCAATTACAGGTTCTTAAATCTCATGCTGAGTTGGTCAACTCTAGACTACTTTCTGAGGAGATGGAGAGGTTGCATATATCTATTGTAGAAACAAATCCAAGGCTTCAAAATGGTGGGACTGCTGATTCATCTCCTTCTGATGGATTTGCGGATGACATTGAAGCAGAAGCAAACTCCTACTTCCATCAAATGTTCTCTGATCAGTTAACCATCAGTGCAATGGTGCAAATACTTGCCCGATTCAAGGAATCGTCTGTGAAGAGGTGATGGCTTTTAAACTTTTTGTGTCTGGCCAATTTGGCTCTATAATAAATATTTTAGTGCTGTTTTTTTGTAAGCTCTGACTAATCCATAACAATTTTTTTTCAACCTTTGGGGATGGGTTATAGGAAGAAGCCTTTTTATGAAGGTTTTCTTAGCTCACACTACCTGTAACTATTAAATCTTTCAATTCCCATAGGGAAAGAAAGTTCCAAGTTTTCAACTTTCAAGTTTAGATTCAGATGTGTATTATCTCACCCCTTGTTTGAAAATCCTCTCATGGCAACTTGTGTCCTCTCATCTCTACAACTTTAGATACTATGTATCTACTCGTGGAAATTTTCAGAAATCATTCATGAAGTAACAGTTTGTATTGTTTGATCCCTTAACCTTTTAGAGATCACAAATCAAGAATCAAATACTGCAAGTTTTTAACTTACTATTATATGAGTGGACCCCAATCAAAGTGTTATCCTATGGGTTGAATACTGTTGACAAATTTTTACCACCTTGCTTAAGTTGAGAAGCTTCCCAAACACTATATAATACGGAAGCTTTCTCTTACTATATGAGTTCTTACTGTTATTCATATCTAGTTATTTTGTTTAAAAGGTAACTTTGATTGGAAAATACGCAAGAATCTAGTACTTGTTGATGAAATGTATGAGGAATGGTTAACAGATCTCTTCATTATTTGTTGCTGATTAAAATAACTATTATGTGATCTGTGGGCAAATACTAATATACCGTTGATCATGGTCTGTGTCAACAGGGAGAAATTGATTTTTGAATGCATGACCTCAAACTTGATTGAGGAGTATAGGTTTTTTCATAAGTATCCTGAAAGGCAACTCAAAATTGCGGCAGTTCTCTTTGGTAAGTATTTCTTCTGGCACTGCGAATGATGAGATTTAAGTTAATTTTGTTTATTGACTAGTGTTCTGATGATCAACGTCATGACTATGTTGGGCTTCGTGTTAGTGTTTCTAATTGGAAACTTTAAATCTGGGTTGGTAAATTTCAATGTGTGGAAAATATTGTTGATGTATGCTTATTGCAGTATTGTGGAGTTGATTGAATAACTTGGTCCTATCTCTTGTTCCCAAGTTCTCAAAATTGCAGACCTCGCCAGTGGTTGTTAAGCATTCAGTGACACTGCTCTGGCTTACCTCGCCAGTTTCTGTAGGAAACTAAAAGTTCTTAATCTCTGTGGATGTGTTGGAGCTGCAACTGATACTGCATTACAGGTATGATTATCGTATATAGTAGTTGTCATTCATAATCATATATAAAATTGAGATGGCTTTGAGTTATAATTTAATGACTAAATGAACAACAGGCTATTGGACACTGCTGCAATCAGTTGCAGTCCTTGAACCTTGGTTGGTGTGAGCTATTGGACACTCTCCGCCTCCACCAGTGTAACACCCCTTTCTACCCGTTACTTCGTTTATAAAAATCAGAGTTTGAAAATCTCGTTCATAGGGAAATGTTACACATACTTCAATAAAACGTCGCTTAGCAGTTTTGAAAAAAAAACAGTTCAACTCAATACTCATGCATTCGCGTAGCACATCACAAATAAAGAATCTCCAATCTCATTTCAGCGTCACTTATAAAACTCAACATAACACAACCCAATACGCAGCGGAAAATAGTAAAACATAACCAAATAGTCCACATGGACATAATACTCAAAAATCATAATTAAATGCCGAGTTCGTTATCCCCCCTGAGTGCTACGTATCAGAGCATGACGACTCGACTCAAGAGTGAAGCTAATACCTTCACTGGGAATCACCTGCACGTTACCAACACGGGGTAACATTCAAACAGGAAAGGGTGAGCATCATTTCAGTCTATATAATAGAAAATATGATAAGCACTAATCATAGGCTACGCACTAGAACAATCAGCATCCAAACACCAAATACTCACATCATAGTCATCTCTTACGTCATTTACAATAACTCATTACATATCATGTAGATTTATGAAATGCAACCCACTCGCGGGTATATGCATGAAGGTACCTTTTCACAAAACGTCGCTTAGCCACTCAGGCCTTATCATCACTTAGCCACTCAGGCCTCAAAACATCACTGGGTTTATGCATATGGGCATGAGACACTATGACATGCACCACTCACAATACACACATACACAATTACTCAATTCATGGTCAACTATGTGACCCGTCACTTACCGGTTTGCCGAATAAAGGCACAGCACCTGTCATTTCACAATTCACACACAAATAACGTCACTTAGCCTTTTAGGCCTTAACATCACTTAGCCACTCAGGCCCCAAATGTCACTTACACATAAACATCATTCAACTCAAACATTAGCCACTGAGGGCAAAAACGTCATTTGACTAACCACCAAGGGCATCCTCGTCATTTACACATCTTTATCGTTAACTTTGGCCACTAGGGGCAAAACAGTCATTTGACTAGCCACCAAGGGCATCCTCGTCATTTACACATCATTATCATTAACTTTGGCCACTAGGGGCAAAACAGTCATTTTTGACACTACCGTGTTAAAACTGTTGTTTATACACCAAAAGGGATTTTTAAAGAGTTCCACGTCATTTTTCAACGTCACTGGGACGATCACCGGGGGCAGCCACTTGGGCGCCCACAAACAGTCAGAAAATAACAACTTTTCATTTTAAAAATTGAACCCACAAATAGACAACGTAAAAAGCTTCACGGCACTTTTCGAATCGTTCAAAACGGACGTCTGAGTCAAAAGTTATGATAAAACAATTTTGGAAAAATTAGGCAACATCCTGGGAACAGGCGCCTTAGGCGCCCAGGCAACACAGGCACCCAGCGCCCAGGCGCGCAACAACGCAACACAACCCAGCGCCACAGGCGCTCAGCGCCCAGGCGCGCACAACGCACAACACAGACACAACACGGGCGCCTAGCGCCCAGGCGCGCACAGCGCGCAACACGCACAGACACGGGCGCCTAGCGCCCAGGCGCGCCCCCACGCGCAACAACAACACAGCACAGGCGCCCAGCGCCCAGCATAGGCGCCCAGCGCCCAGAAACCAGCAACCAACCCAGAATTTTGCCAAAACGCTTTTTAACACTGAAAATTGTTTTCTTAACAATTCCAAATCATAAAAACTCAACATTTTCCCAGCAACTAAACATACACATATTTTAATCAATTTCTCAAAAAAATTCAATTGGGCATTGTCTTCCCTATCCCCTTGGCGCCCTAGGCGCCTATATACCATCCATCAAATCTTGCGAACAACACAAGCAAAATCCCACACAAATTCAGTTTTCATGATCAATTCCACTTCGCATACACACATATATATAATGGCCAATACCAACAAAGCATCAAGAAACATCAAGAACTCAAGCCTCTCTCAATTCGCATACATCTATATATAAGCCAACATCAACAATGCATCAAGAAACATCAAGAACTCAAACATCCATCAATTCGCATACATCTATATATAAAAACCAACATCAACAATGCATCAAGAGCATCAAGAACGCAAGAACATCAAAACGCAAGGGACTTCAAAACGCAAGAACATCAAGAAAACGTACGATTCTAATACAAGCCCTAGATCTAGAACTCATCATAGGAATTATTAGATAGAATGATAGAGCTCCCCTAACCTCGAAATTGAAGAACGGAGGCTCCGGAGATAGTCACGTACAGGACCACAGCAACAAAATCAAGCTCCTTGCTCTTCCTTGATTGCGACTTCTTCTCCTCTTCCTCTTCTCTCCTACGGCGCCTCCTTGCTCTCTCTCTATCTCACGCTCTTTTCTTTCTTTCTTGCTTTTCTCTTTTGATTTCGCAACAACTAGCAAAACCCTAACCCCCTATGCGCTACTCCACTTCGCATATGACAAGGATAATGGGCTTGGGCTTCTCACTTAGGCCCAAGTCCATTTGGGTTGGCACCTCCACTTTCTACCACTCCCTACACACATTAGTATAAATTCTAATTAATTGAAATACATCGAATAATTTAATTTAAATCCCCAATTACTTAATTAAATAAATTAATTAAATAATTTTAGGGTGTTACAACTCTCCCCCACTTAGAATATTTCGTCCTCGAAATTTACCTGATCAAACAACTCTGGGTAGGATTCTCGCATCTTGCTCTCTAGCTCCCAAGTCATACTCTCGCCGGCAGCTCCTAGCCAGACCACTTTCACTAATGCAATCTCTTTGCCTCTAAGCGCCTTCACTTCACGATCCACAATCCGTACGGGCATCGTCTCCACAGTGAGATTATCCCGCACCTCTACTTCGTCCATATGGATCACATGAGATGGATCCGAAACATACTTCCGAAGTTGTGACACGTGAAACACGTCATGCAAGTTCGAAAGATTTGGCGGTAAAGCCACTCTATAAGCCACATTTCCGATTCTTTCAGAAATCTGATAAGGACCAACAAATCGAGGAGTGAGCTTCTTCGATTTCAACGCTCGACCAACACCGGTAATAGGAGAAACCCTCAAGAACACATGCTCACCCTCCTGGAACTCTAAATCCTTCCTCCGCTTGTCATGGTAACTCTTCTGACGACTCTGCGAAGCCTTCATCTTTTCACGGATCATCTTGATCTTCTCTGTAGTCTCCCGGACAATCTCCGGACCCAACACTACACTTTCTCCCGACTCATACCAACATAACGGTGTCCTACACTTTCGACCATACAATGCTTCGAACGGTGCCATCCCGATACTGGAATGGTGACTGTTGTTATAGGTAAACTCAATCAACGCAAGGTAGGAATCCCATGAACCCCGCTGTTCCAATACACAAGCCCTCAACAAATCCTCTAACGACTGAATTGTCCTCTCTGACTGACCGTCTGTCTGGGGATGATACGCCGAACTCATTTTTAACTTAGAACCCAATTCTTTCTGCAAACTCTTCCAAAACTCGGAAGTGAACCTCGGATCCCTATCTGACACAATACTCTTCGGAACACCGTGCAGCCTCACAATTTCTTTGACATATACCTCTGCCAATCTCGACACCGGATAAGTGATATTAATAGGAATGAAATGCGCAGACTTCGTTAACCTATCAATGATCACCCAAATAGCGTCATGACCCTTAACTGTATTCGGTAACCCCGTCACAAAATCCATCGCTATGCTATCCCATTTCCACTCTGGGACTTCCAACGGCTGCATTAACCCTGCTGGCTCCTGGTGCTCGACCTTCGACTTTTGACAGGTCAAGCAGGCATACACAAACTGAGCCACATCTCTCTTCATACCATACCACCAGAACATCTTCTTCAGATCTTGATACATTTTCGTCGCTCCAGGATGGATACTCAACTTGCTACGATGACCTTCCTCTAAAATTGCCTTTCTCATCTCTTCATCGTCTGGAACACAGATCCTACCCCGGAACCTCAACACACCACTGGAATCTAATTTGAAATCTTCATCTTCAGATTTACCGACCCCATTAATTAAATCCACCAGCTTGACATCTGTCTTCTGAGCTTCTCTGATGCTGCCCAGGAAATCATTGTCGATCTTTAACATTCCCAGCTTGACACTGCGAGGTGTCATCTTACAAACCAAACTCAAATCCCTGAATTCTTCAATTAACTCTAATTCTTTCACCATCATGGCCGACATATGTAAAGACTTTCTGCTTAAAGCATCAGCCACGACATTAGCCTTGCCGGGATGATAATTCAAACCAAAGTCATAATCCTTCAAGAGCTCCAACCACCGACGCTGTCTCATATTCAAGTCTTTCTGATCGAACAGATACTTTAGACTCTTATGATCACTGAACACTTCGAACCTCGAACCATAAAGGTAGTGCCTCCAAATCTTGAGCACAAATACCACAGCAGCCAATTCCAAATCATGCGTAGGGTAATTTTTCTCATGAATCCGCAATTGCCTCGACGCATACGCAACGACTTTCCCATCCTGCATCAACACACCACCGAGACCCATCTTCGAAGCGTCACAATATACAACGAACGGTTCCTCTGGATTGGGCAACGTCAAAACAGGCGACGTCGTCAATCTCTTTTTCAGTTCCATAAAACTTTCCTCGCACCGAGCATCCCAAACAAAAACTTTACCCTTGCAGGTCAACTGAGTCAATGGAAGGGCCAACTTGGAAAAACCCGCGATGAACCTCCTGTAGTACCCAGCCAAACCCAAAAAGCTTCTAATCTCTGTTACGGACTTCGGAGACTCCCACTCCAACACTGCTTCTACTTTTGCCGGATCGACCGCAATACCATTACCAGAAATCACGTGCCCAAGGAAACTCACCTCTTTCAGCCAGAACTCACACTTCGATAACTTAGCGTACAGCTTTTTCTCCTTTAAAACTTCCAACACTGACTTCAGGTGCTCAGCATGCTCTTCATCTGACTTAGAATAAACTAGAATATCATCTATGAAGATCACCACAAACCGATCTAGGTAATCATGGAAAATACGGTTCATATATTCCATAAATACACCAGGAGCATTGGTCACACCGAACGGCATCACTGAATACTCATAATGTCCATACCTTGTCCTGAACGCCGTCTTCTGAACATCTTCATCTTTTACTTTAATCTGATGATATCCGGACCTCAAATCAATTTTGCTGAAAACACGGGCACCCACTAACTGGTCCATCAGATCGTCGATCCTCGGAAGCGGATACTTATTCTTGATAGTTACCTTATTCAACTGACGATAGTCCACACATAACCTCATGCTCCCGTCCTTCTTTTTCACCAACAATACCGGAGCTCCCCACGGTGACACACTCGGTCTTACAAATTTCTTCTCAAGCAATTCTTCAAGTTGCGTCTTCAACTCAGACAGTTCTGACGCCGACATTCTGTACGGTGCCATAGACACAGGCCTCGTACCGGGTACAAGATCAATTGAAAACTCAACTTCTCTTTCCGGTGGCACACCCGGAATCTCATCAGGAAAGACTTCAGGAAACTCGCGTACCACCTTCAGTTCTTCAATAACTGCCTGACTTTCAGCAGACAACGAAGCCATCAACGCAAACAATTGAACTCCTTCTTTCTTCAACTTCTTCAGCTGACCAGCAGATATCAAAACGGAACTTTCCTCACCGAAACTAACCGACTTGCTACGACAGTTGATATGAACGTGATTATTCTCTAACCAGTCCATGCCTAGGATTACATCCAGTCCTCTCAAGGGCAAACAGACAAAATTCACAATAAAGTCCCTGCCGAAGATCGACACGGGACACTGAGAACACACCTGGGACGTAATCACCGACCCCTTCGCAGGAGTATCGACAACCATATCCCCACACATAGCAGATAAAACAAGACCCAATCTTTTACAGCAATCAACAGAAATAAAACAATGGGTAGCACCAGTATCAATAAGAGATTTCAGAGAAGTACCATTAATAAAACACGTACCTCTAATCAGACCATCATCATCATCAGGCTCCTCTCCTGCCAATGCAAATACCTTCCCAGTAGACCTTTCTTTTTTCGGCTTTGTACACTTTGTACTGATATGCCCAGACTCACCACAGTTGAAACACACCACATCCTTGACCTTACACTCAGCTGCCATATGACCCTTTTTACCACAACGGTAGCAATTCCTGTCATCCGACCTGCATGTAGTACTCTTGTGGCCAGGCTTGCCACACTTATAACAGACAATGCTAGCAGGGGCATCTCCCCCACCAGAACCCTTACCTCCAGCAGCTCTCTGATAACCCTTACCCGCAGGAACCTCATACGGCTTGCTTCGACTCTGAAACTTGCCCTTTCTCTCAGAAGTAGCTTTGTAGCGAGCAGTACTGTCCTCCTCGAAAATCCTGCAACTGTCAACCAGATCTGCGAACACACGAATCTTCTGATAACCAACGGCCTGTTTAATATCAGGCCTTAACCCATTCTCAAATTTTATGCATTTCGAAAATTCAGCCGTAGCCTCACTGTAGTGTGGATAAAATTTTGCTAGTTCCACAAATTTTGCCGCATAGGCAGTCACAGACATACCACCCTGCTTCAGCTCTAAAAACTCTATCTCCTTCTTCCCTCGGACGTCTTCAGGAAAATACTTCCTCAGAAATTCCCTGCTGAATACCTCCCAAGTAATCTCTTCCTGCACAGCCTCTAACCTCTGCCTAGTAGCCAACCACCAGTCGTCGGCCTCCTCGGCTAACATATGGGTACCAAAGCGGACCTTCTGCTCAACAGTACAGTTCATCACCCTGAAAATCCTCTCGATCTCCTTCAGCCAAGCCATAGCACCATCTGGATCATATTTGCCCTTAAAGGTGGGCGGATTCTCCCTCTGGAAGGTTGTCAGACTTCGAAAACCAGCATTATCCCCAGCATTCTGCTGACCCTGCATCGCCTGAGCCATAGCTTGCAATGCAGCAGCAAGAGCAGCGTCGTCTCGTCTGGCCATTCTAGCACTGCAACAGAAAACAGAATTCAGAAACGAGTAACAAACTCAATGTTACTCAACACGACGACTCAACTACCGGCCGGACAGACCGAACTGCTCTGATACCACTAATGTAACACCCCTTTCTACCCGTTACTTCGTTTATAAAAATCAGAGTTTGAAAATCTCGTTCATAGGGAAATGTTACACATACTTCAATAAAACGTCGCTTAGCAGTTTTGAAAAAAAAACAGTTCAACTCAATACTCATGCATTCGCGTAGCACATCACAAATAAAGAATCTCCAATCTCATTTCAGCGTCACTTATAAAACTCAACATAACACAACCCAATACGCAGCGGAAAATAGTAAAACATAACCAAATAGTCCACATGGACATAATACTCAAAAATCATAATTAAATGCCGAGTTCGTTATCCCCCCTGAGTGCTACGTATCAGAGCATGACGACTCGACTCAAGAGTGAAGCTAATACCTTCACTGGGAATCACCTGCACGTTACCAACACGGGGTAACATTCAAACAGGAAAGGGTGAGCATCATTTCAGTCTATATAATAGAAAATATGATAAGCACTAATCATAGGCTACGCACTAGAACAATCAGCATCCAAACACCAAATACTCACATCATAGTCATCTCTTACGTCATTTACAATAACTCATTACATATCATGTAGATTTATGAAATGCAACCCACTCGCGGGTATATGCATGAAGGTACCTTTTCACAAAACGTCGCTTAGCCACTCAGGCCTTATCATCACTTAGCCACTCAGGCCTCAAAACATCACTGGGTTTATGCATATGGGCATGAGACACTATGACATGCACCACTCACAATACACACATACACAATTACTCAATTCATGGTCAACTATGTGACCCGTCACTTACCGGTTTGCCGAATAAAGGCACAGCACCTGTCATTTCACAATTCACACACAAATAACGTCACTTAGCCTTTTAGGCCTTAACATCACTTAGCCACTCAGGCCCCAAATGTCACTTACACATAAACATCATTCAACTCAAACATTAGCCACTGAGGGCAAAAACGTCATTTGACTAACCACCAAGGGCATCCTCGTCATTTACACATCTTTATCGTTAACTTTGGCCACTAGGGGCAAAACAGTCATTTGACTAGCCACCAAGGGCATCCTCGTCATTTACACATCATTATCATTAACTTTGGCCACTAGGGGCAAAACAGTCATTTTTGACACTACCGTGTTAAAACTGTTGTTTATACACCAAAAGGGATTTTTAAAGAGTTCCACGTCATTTTTCAACGTCACTGGGACGATCACCGGGGGCAGCCACTTGGGCGCCCACAAACAGTCAGAAAATAACAACTTTTCATTTTAAAAATTGAACCCACAAATAGACAACGTAAAAAGCTTCACGGCACTTTTCGAATCGTTCAAAACGGACGTCTGAGTCAAAAGTTATGATAAAACAATTTTGGAAAAATTAGGCAACATCCTGGGAACAGGCGCCTTAGGCGCCCAGGCAACACAGGCACCCAGCGCCCAGGCGCGCAACAACGCAACACAACCCAGCGCCACAGGCGCTCAGCGCCCAGGCGCGCACAACGCACAACACAGACACAACACGGGCGCCTAGCGCCCAGGCGCGCACAGCGCGCAACACGCACAGACACGGGCGCCTAGCGCCCAGGCGCGCCCCCACGCGCAACAACAACACAGCACAGGCGCCCAGCGCCCAGCATAGGCGCCCAGCGCCCAGAAACCAGCAACCAACCCAGAATTTTGCCAAAACGCTTTTTAACACTGAAAATTGTTTTCTTAACAATTCCAAATCATAAAAACTCAACATTTTCCCAGCAACTAAACATACACATATTTTAATCAATTTCTCAAAAAAATTCAATTGGGCATTGTCTTCCCTATCCCCTTGGCGCCCTAGGCGCCTATATACCATCCATCAAATCTTGCGAACAACACAAGCAAAATCCCACACAAATTCAGTTTTCATGATCAATTCCACTTCGCATACACACATATATATAATGGCCAATACCAACAAAGCATCAAGAAACATCAAGAACTCAAGCCTCTCTCAATTCGCATACATCTATATATAAGCCAACATCAACAATGCATCAAGAAACATCAAGAACTCAAACATCCATCAATTCGCATACATCTATATATAAAAACCAACATCAACAATGCATCAAGAGCATCAAGAACGCAAGAACATCAAAACGCAAGGGACTTCAAAACGCAAGAACATCAAGAAAACGTACGATTCTAATACAAGCCCTAGATCTAGAACTCATCATAGGAATTATTAGATAGAATGATAGAGCTCCCCTAACCTCGAAATTGAAGAACGGAGGCTCCGGAGATAGTCACGTACAGGACCACAGCAACAAAATCAAGCTCCTTGCTCTTCCTTGATTGCGACTTCTTCTCCTCTTCCTCTTCTCTCCTACGGCGCCTCCTTGCTCTCTCTCTATCTCACGCTCTTTTCTTTCTTTCTTGCTTTTCTCTTTTGATTTCGCAACAACTAGCAAAACCCTAACCCCCTATGCGCTACTCCACTTCGCATATGACAAGGATAATGGGCTTGGGCTTCTCACTTAGGCCCAAGTCCATTTGGGTTGGCACCTCCACTTTCTACCACTCCCTACACACATTAGTATAAATTCTAATTAATTGAAATACATCGAATAATTTAATTTAAATCCCCAATTACTTAATTAAATAAATTAATTAAATAATTTTAGGGTGTTACAACCAGCCTCCACCCCTTTGACACCAAAGCTAAGGAGTGGCTGGCTGAAGAAGAAAGATACAAACAAGAGGTACAAATGAAAAACATTCTTCCATATGTACACATTGTGTAGTTTTCAAAAGATTCTATGGCAGTGTGCACTTTGTGTAGTTTTCTACTTCCCTGGTCTATATAATATATGTTATTTGGTCGTGTGTTATTTTTTCCCACCCTATGTACACATCAGTTCCAGATTATACTCTCTGATTGAGATTCAATGTAGGCTTTGAAGCACCACGACTGTAAGGTTGAGTTGCATTGTTTTTTCATACCTCCTTGGCTCAATGCTAGCAGCATATTTGCTGAGCTCCCTCTGTATTGCATCACTTTTTTGTCTTCCATACTTTGGCTTATAAATAGAATATGACTTAATTTTATATTGGTTGTTCAACTGAATTGTGTCCTGTAACTTTTAAAATTTGTGGTTTTCACTATATGTATAGTGGTGTATTGGTAACTTGTTGTATTAGTGCTTCTTAAGTTGGCATTTCATGCTTTTTAATGAAATTATCTTCAATTCTTTGCAGATCTAGGAGCTCTGGGAAACTATCCCGGTTCACCATTTTTGCCATCTGATTCAGACATGTTGCTTGAATCTCCAGATCAACAGGATATAGGTAGTTATAATTGCATATATATATATATATATATATATATATAAATATATTATATTTCTTTCCTTTTAATAATATTGATGAATAATGGTGGACCAACAAGATTTACTTTTCCATTTATGAAGATTTCTTTCCTTAAGTTAGCAATTTTTTGTAGAATCTATGTGGGAATTCTGTTTATTGTTCAAATTTGACATATCCATCCAGATGAATTTTCAGTTTGTCTGAAAATTCTATGTTTAGAATGTGATACACATATCACAATTCAGTTTTGGATCAGATAAACTGGTTTAAATTCCAGTCTTCCTGTTGCTAGAGCAAGGAAACATAGTAAGTAAATATAATAAGAAAGCAAGAAATATAGAACTTCTAGGGCATGCTATTATATATGTATATGTTATATCATCTTTGTGGTTCACTGTTATCAAATAGTGGCCCTTGCGCGCGGTGGCATGACGGATTTCACCTGGATATTAGGCCCACCTCTTTTATTTTTACAGCTCTTTCTATGTCTTCTTTGTTTTATCCTGATTAGTCATCAAATTTCAGGGGAAATGGCCAGCCTGTCCAAATTGTTCAGCGGTATCATTTTGTTTGTGATTCAGTTGGGAGACATTCCAGCCTGTTGGGGGTCTACTTCCTCAGCCAGAATGGACTGCTTGGGACCAAACCGTTGAGTACTGTGCATTTGCATACCAACAATACATAGTCATATCTTCTTTGCGCCCACAATATAGATACCTGGGAGATGTTTCAATTCCATATGCTACTAGTGCTGTTTGGCATCGGAGGCAACTGTTTGTGGCAACACCAACTACTATAGAGTAAGCTATGGCCATTGTCTACGATATTTTTCAGTTTGTTTTGTATTTTTGGGTTTATAGGTCCACTGCATTTTGTAGATTTGCTTTAGTTGTTTAGAAAGTAGAAATGACAAACTATGACTTACTTTGGTATGAAGGTACGATGCTTTCATCACTTCTAAATTTTTATTGTGATATTCAAAGTTTTTTTGTAATGACCAACGAGATAGTCATATTAAATGAACCTACTGTCCCTAACTTAAAAGTTGTCTGGTGAGCATTCGTAAATGATCTTTGATTAGTATCTCTGACAGCCAAAATTCATAATTTATTTTACCTTAAATGTTTTGATTTCAGAGTTGTTTTTGTGGATGCTGGGGTTACACAAATTGACATTGATACTAAGAAGATGAAAGAAGAGCAGAAAATGAAAGAGGCACAGGCAAGAGCAGTCGCAGAGCATGGAGAGTTGGCACTAATTACAGTAGAAGGTCCCCAGTCTACTACAGAAGAAAGAATATCATTGCGGCCACCAATGCTGCAGGTTATAAATTGTTTTTAATATTTAATATTTAATATTTTGTTTCTAGATATCTTTGATAGATGTTGCTAGACTGAATCGAAATGAATATTTTAGACAGTGTCTAAGTAGATTTTTTGTATCTTTGAAACTAGCAGTACTTTTTGCATGAATGAAGATAATTAAATGCAATTCAAATGTATGATTCTGGTTTTATATTGAACTATTCTCTAAATCATTCAAAATGATGTCTTGTAAGAAATCTGAGACCATATATATATATATGTATGTATGCATGTATCCTCTCGTTGGTTATATATCTGTCATCAGGTGTCTGCATATTCATCTATTTTGGAAAAATTAACATATTCCTGCTGGTTTCCATGGAGGGTATCTTATCCTCTGTTCTTGTACTTTTTCCTTGTATTAAAAGTTGAAACACATGTCTGATCCACTAACTGCACTGATGCATGCGGTCCAAGTGATGAATTTACTAAAGACTTTGATATTGAGGACACTTAGAGATCGCGAAGAAACATCAACAGAAGGATATTCACCAATGTCAGAAGGATATTCACCAACATCAACAGAAGGATATTCAGTTTAGTGCTGGACAATTATAACTATGTCACATAGGTAGATGTTGTACTAGGGAGATTTATTAAGCTAGAAAATGGTGCTTGTTATGTATGCTGTGTGGATGATCAAAATTTGATGGATTCATTCCATGTTGAAATATAGTAGGAATCAGATGGATTGGATCCAGTATATGTTCCTTTGTATATGAAATTAGTATGTATAGATATAATTATTAAATATTATTTTGGATTTATAATTTAATTTTTTTTTTATTTTTTATTTTAAAAATTTCCGACGGATTTGCGACGAAAAGGTGTCAGTGTTTGCGACGACTTTGCCACGGAAATTTGCGACGGGTTTCCGACGACTTTGCGACGGACTCATTTGCGACGAACATATCCGTCGGAAACGATTTGCGACGAACGATTTGCGACGAAAATTTGTCCGTTGGAAAGTCCGTCGGAAACGTTAATTTGCGACGAAAATCAGTGCGTTTCCGACGGATTTTTCCGTCGGAAATCGTCGATTTTCTTGTAGTGGTACCTGCCACGTCAACACCCAATGATTATGGCATGTGTCTGCCACGTCACCATCTTATGGCCATGTCATCATTTCCAGAAAAAGTTGGATCGTAATTTAACGGGGGACTGAAATTGGGGATTTGATAAATTTAGAGACCAAAATTGCGATAAAAAGGACTCAAATTGTGGATTTGATAAAATTGGAGGACCAAATTGCAAAAAATAAAATAGGGGACTAAAATTACGGATTTGATAAAATTGGTGGACCAAAACTACAATTAAGGGTTTGATTTTAAGCATGAAAATATTTTAATTTTCTTTAGTGAGGGCAGAAACTAATCTTTAATAATTTCTCAAAATAAACTTTTTATGATAAAAAATTCAAATCCGTAAGGTTGATGATTTGCACAACACTCTTGCGAAATTCACAATGGGAAGAGACAATCTAAATATCATTTTGGGAAATCAAACGCGAACTTATGATAAAGATGGTTTGGGCTATGAACCAAAAATTCATGAAAAATCTTTCAAAAAGTTTCTCAGCCCCAACAACACATTTAGTAGCTCTTTTGTGAAATTTTTTTTTGTGGTAGAAAAGGTCATACATCCTCTATTTGCAATGCAATGAAAAATAAAATTGTGGATGGTTAAATGGTATGGGTTCCAAAGGACAATTTTCCAAAGCTAACATACAAGGACCCAAAATGGTTTGGGTACCAAAAGCCAAAAATTCATTTTGTGTTGTATGTGTGCTTGAAGGCCAAGAACTCAATATGGTATCTTCGTGGTGGCTATTCAAAGCACATAAGGAGGGTAAAATCAGATTCTCCTTTTTCATCAACTAAAATGTGGCTATGTTTCATGTGGTGGCATCTTTTAAAGCTCTTCTCCAAAAAGGAGTTGCAAATTGAAGATAAGCAAAAACGGTTTACACTTATCGCTTGAATATATGCCTTGCCACGATTCTTTCTTTCCCACTTTTTGATAATGCCAAAAAGGGGAGAGTTATGTGATTTGCATGTTTCAGGGGGAGCATTTTTTTAATGTCTGCATATAGAAAGGGGGAGTATAAATTGCGCTTATCTCTGATATATACATATTGTTACAAATTATTTCTATCCTAATCCCTTCACTGAGCAAATCATGTTTGTCATCATCAAAAAGGGGAGAATGTGAATATATATGACTTGACAGGAATAATTTTATTTTGATGATTGACAAAAGAAATACTAAAAGGTCAATACTGCAAAAAGCGGAAAAGGAGATAAAGCTCTCAAGTCAAGAGTTGTTTGGTTTTATTTATTGTATGGCATATCTTAGGATATTTTTGTAAGTGGAAATAAAGCTCTCTAAAATAAAATAAATCACACACTCACATTTTATATTTCATAAAAATACATTTTGCATGAAAATATTTTTAAAACACTTAATATAATTAATTATGAGGAAAATGATTTTTTTTATGTTTATATTTATTCACACAATAAATTGGGCTTCTCCAATTGTGTTTATACTATGCATGAATATCTCTTATTACTCTTTCCAACGGACCTTTTTATTTGAATGACATTTCAAATCATTTCATTATCTTTTTTTTTTCTGACAAATTTTTCATTATCTTTTATACATGGGAGGAACCGCACTTTATATGGATATGGCATATCCTTCTCCCAACGGACATGTGAGTGCATAAATGAAATTATTTGATAATCAAGTATATATGGCAATCATTCATTAGTTTTGAACTTTTGATATTGTTACCGTTGGAGTGTAATTGGTCCTAATTAATATTATTATTATTTTTTATCTTTCATTTTATCTTCTCTATAAATAGGTAAACTTATGGTAGTTTTCTCCAACAACTCTTTTTTGCATCAAAACTATATCAAAATTATCTTCTCATCACTTTCGTTCATTTTCCACTTGCTAATATTTTTTTTAGAGTTTTATACTCCGCATAGTTTGAGTTGTATGACTTGTGCTTCAATTTGTGCATTATCTACACTATTAGTGTATTATCTTATTCTTTTTATTTCTTCTTTTTTGGGTGTGATCCCAAGTTATTCAAGGTGATATCTCTTGGTTTAGAAGCTCTTCTACATAGGGAGGTGATATCCCATTTTTGTATGAAGGCTTCGGTTGTAAAGGTTTTTAGCTAAACCTGTTCTAAAAGCTAGTGTTTGATTGATTAAAACTGTTGGTATGTTTTGCCTTGGGTGTAACACCCATTTCTACCCGGTAATTTATTAGCGTAAAATCAGAGTTTTCAACAATGAAACGGATGTCACACTTTTCGACTTAAAAAAAAAACTTAAACGAATACATAACACTCATCACTCGGATGAACCGGCAAACAACATTTTTAGTCTTAAAAACAAATCAACTCTTACTCATTCACGCAGCGGAAAATCATAAGGGTTCAACTAAAACAAACGTAGTGACCATGTAAGATTTATAACATCAAAATCCACAAAATAACATAAACAATATAAATAGTGCTCATCCCCCCGAGTGCTACGTATCAGAGAGACGACACGACCGAACTAGTGAAGTACAACAGCCTTCACTCGTGGATACCTGCACGTTACCAACATAGGGGTAACATTCAAACAGAAGGGGTGAGATATCACACAGTATAAAGAATCGTATGAAAGACCGTATATCTAGGTCAGAAAGCCAGATAATCATAACAGACAACAGGTCAACAACAGCATGGACATAACAGTCAATATCAGCACAACGGTCAACATCAGTACAACATGCAAATATCATCTCAACAGTCAAATATCGACCCAACAGTCAATATGTAACAACAACAGTCAATATACAACAACAACAGTCAATATACAACAACAGTTCACCACAGTCAGTGACTTCAAACATGCGGTATGAATGCGGGATGCTCAACAGAGGGCCAACTACCCTATAATGCATGTGGTACCGGGTCCAGCCAAATGAGGCTTCCAACAAAAATCCATGCCAAAAGAGGCAATCCAACGTGGTGGAGACTAGCTCCGGGGCCAACTACCCCATATGCAAATGATATGCATGCGACACAATGATGCAACACGGACAATCAACAACAAGCAACATATCTTAGCACACAATGACCCAAGACTCAACACTGGCCATAGGCCCACAACACAAAATCAACAATGGCCACCGGCCTACAACATAAAATCCATGCCTAAAGAGGCAATCCAACATTGGCCACCGGCCTACAACAACAAATCCACAAGACAACAGGGCGCTAAGGCCACCAATATGGCAACAACAACGAATCAACAAGACAACAGGGCGCTAAGGCCACCACCAAGGCAACACCAACGAATCAACAAGACAACAGGGCGCTAAGGCTACCACCAAGGCAACAACAACGAATCAACAAGACAACAGGGCGCTAAGGCCACCAACAAGGCAACAACACTAGGGAACAATACTAGGCGCTAAGGCGCCAAAGGGCAACCCACAAAAATAGGAACGACTCGCAAAAATAGGAACGACTCGCAAAAATGGGAATAGTGCCCAAATATAGGAGCAATAACAGTAATTTTTGAAAACAGTAACAACAATTTTCGGGAACAGTTTTCAAAAATAGCAACAATTTTCGGAAACAGTTTTTCAGAACCAGCAACAATTTTTGGAAACAGTTTTCAAAAACAGCAACAATTTTCGGAAACAGTTTTCAGAAACAGCAACAATTTTCGGAAACAGTTTTCAGAACCAGCAACAATTTTTGGAAACAGTTACAGCAATCAGGACATGGCAATCATCAAACAACTACAGCAAACAGCAGCAACAACAAAGGGCAAATTTCCATCAAACATACCTCTACTTCGGTGAATTAATTAACCTATCAAACGGTATCGAAACTTAGCAAAGGACCCCTCTATGGAAATCTAAGAATGTCTAGTTCCTGACTATAATTTTTATTTTGCAAAATAATGGTCCAATTCGTACAGTTTTAGTAAATAAGCAACAAGGTTCAGAAAACAGGACAGCCACCATGACCTAGCTTGTGACACCTCTAAAATTATCAAAACTCAGTCAAATGACATGGGAATCGAGCCTAACCCGAAACAAATTGAGTGTAGTTCTCAATGAATCAAGAATCATTCAAAAAGGAGTTCAAACGAAAATGTTATACACGAAATACCGAACCTATATCCAGATTGTTTCCAGAATTTTAACCTAACTTGTGACACCTATAACTCGAGCTATACAACTCCAAATGAAACCAAACTAGTGCCAAATTAACAAGAGTTAAGTCTAGTTTCTGAAAAGGTAAACCACATAATTTTTGGACCACTAGATTGTTCCCAGTTACTGTATAACCGAACCTATATCCAGATCACCCCAAACAATGAGTTTAGCAACAAAATTGGCATCAAGACATAACATCAACATATAAAAATCATGACACACATATGGTAATTATCAAAACCCTAACCCCACATGCAACCCTTCATACCACCCCTTATAAAGCATGAACCTCACCCTTACCTTAGCTTTTAGAATCGAAACCCTAGCCTTAGGAAGTACCACGAAATCTAGCTTTCCTTGTCTCTCCTTGTGCTACGCCTCTCTCTCTCTTGTGCCTTGTGGATTCACGCCTTCTTCTCTTCTTTTCTCTCTAGCCGTCGCCCTCTCCTCCTCTCTTCTCACTTTCTAATTGTGTTTTGTTTCTAATTATGAGAGAAACCCTAACCTAATTCCCTTAAGTAGACTCATCACCCATCATGGGCTATTTTCCTTAGCGCTATTCACATACCCTATTGGGCTAGTTCCCTCCACTTAGTTATTTCCAATCCTAATATGCACCAACACACTAAAATAATTAACTTACATTTCTATTATTATATCTATCACATAAAACTAATATAATTAATTAAATAAATAAATCAATAAATATTTAATTAATTTTGGGGCGTTACATTGGGGACTAGACATAGGGCTCAGGAGTGGAAGAACTAGGATAAATTTCCGCGTGTCTATTTCCTTTCACTTTATCTCTTTTATTTTCCTTTGCAAGTCATTTTTGTTATTTTTTATTTCAGCTTCTTTATTTATCGCTCTCATTTTAATTCAAACATTTTCTAAGCGATTCATATTATTTGAGTAATTTTTATTTAAGTATTAATTTTTAATCGCTATTTTTTAGTTCACAATTCACCCCCCTCTTGTGTTTGAAGTCACTTGGTCAACACGGCACTCCAACGGCCGGCGGTGGTTGGTGGCGGCGATCTGGCGGATGGTGGTGGTGGGCAGTGGTGCTCTGGTGAGTTGGTGAGTATATATATATATATATATATTGGAAGAAATTATTTTTTTTAAAATCTGGGAAGTATTTTTAAAAATATGTTTTGGTAAAAAATATTTTTTATAATTGTCCAATGGATTTTGATTTTGTAGTTATTGTAATCCAATTTCTTTTTGTTTTTGCTTAAAAAAAATAAATAAAACTATCAGAAAAATCAAGCATATGGATCCAATCAAATCAATTAATAATTTTTTTTGTTTGCAACGGACGGATTGAATGGATTTTATTATGGACTGATTGGATATCTAGTGGACAAATGGATAATATTGACACCCGTAGGAGAGATGGTTCTGCAGCATATATTGGGGAGGTTGTTATTTAGCTTTAGCATCCTTTTAGGTAGTTGTTATTTTGTTGTTTTTATAAGTTTTTTTTCCAATAAACAATGATTCATTGATTAGAGTATTAGAGATGCTCAAAACCACAAATACAAGAAGAACTTAAAAATTGTTAATACAAGTCAAAACATTGATCCACCAAAGAGGCGAAGACAAGCTAGAATATCTACCCACACCAGAAATAAACCAACGCCATGACAAAAACTTAATACGAGCGACAATCAGATCGGTTGTTCTTGTATTGTTACCGGTGTATTATTGTACCGGCCAAAATAGACAAGTGGTGACTATATTGTATTTTCTGGGGTATTCTTTTGTCACTTTAGGTCTTTTTTCTTGGATTAGCTCTTGTATTCCCCTAAATAAATTATTTTGGATTAGGATTTTAAAAAATTTTAAAAGATATTTTAGGTCCTGTAGAAAAAGATATTTTTTTTCTTCTGAAAAATACCTTGATCACAATCTTGTGGTATTTGAACAATTAATATAAAAAAATTCTGTGATATTCAATCAGAATTTTCAAGATTTTTTAAAAAGTCTACAAAAATATAGTGATATTTAAAAATGGGTGCTTCTAGATTGAAGGAGCAAATTAAATCCCTCACCGGTGAACCATTAAATATGACCGTAGGATGTATTATAAAAATTTATCGATGATTGAGATTTAATATTGGTCGATTCAATCTTAACCACTCATCGTATTTTACACAATATCCTTACGGTCAATTTTAGTGGTTCACCGGTGAGGGATTTAATTTGCTCCCCCACCCCAGAATCACCCTTCAAAAACACATAGATTTTGAGAAATATTATACTAGATAGATTTTGTTAGATTTTTGCGTAAAAAAAAAGATTTTGTTAGATTTTTTACTTCACACTTTTCTACTCTATCGTTCTCCGCTTTCTTTGCTTTTAGTCCGCTCTCTTTGCTTTTGTAGTCTTTCTCTGGTGAGTATTTCTCATTCTTTCTCTGTCTTTTTCTTTTCACGTTCGCTTGGCACTCCTTTCCCTTTCATGTTCGTAGTCTATTCATTGTATCAATTTTTCCTATTTGCATGGTACTTTTTTGTTTTGGTTTTCCTGCTATTGAAGATACGCAATAACTTGAATGGTAGATAGTTTTCATGCCAAACCATTCTTCTCTCGTAATAATCTTTCTTTCTGAAATTTCTTTAATAACGTGAATATATATATATATAGGTACAAAATTCTTGTCTCTAATTAACACACACACACATATATACGTGATAGCAAGAAAGTTGTTGTCTTTTTATATGTTTTTATGAAATTTCTTTCCGATGTAGTTCTGTATGTCATTATAGTCTTTTTTATATTTGCTTTTGCGACTAGGAGACGTATTAGAAAGAGTACTTAAAGGTGAAATTAGTCTGTAGTCTTTGACTCTTTTAAATTTTGAATGTTTGTAAAAAATCCTTGAAATCATGTCATAGTCTTTAGGAGTCCGTTTTCTGGACCAATCGTTTTTGTTGTATGATTTGATTTGAAGGAAACTTATTTGTTGCTGTTACGGTTTATTCCTAGAAGAGTTAGGAGTTTATCTCTATTTATTTTGAATAAGTCATAGTCTTTAGGAGTCCGTTATTTTCCGTTAATAGTTGTAAAGGCTATTTATCAGCCTCTTTGAATTCAATCAATGAGTTTGTTTTGTGTACGATTAATCTTTGTCAATTGCATTGTTCTTATGTGGATTGTTGCTGAATACATCAAGAAAAAGTGTGTTTCCTTGATGTTTGGTTGCTGATCAGCTTAAAAATATCGCCACTAATAACTAGTATACAGTTATCCTCCTGGATTGTAGAGATGGAGAAAGAAAACAGTGTAACTTTGAAGGCTGGAGAGGTCTCTGGTCGATTGACGTGTTCTCGAGCTGCAGGACAAGAAAATCAGAAGCAGGACAGTCCAAAAAGAGCAGTTTCAGATGATACATGTCAGTCGTGGAAGAAGCGGGCAATTCTTCAGGATACCACTAACATTTGCAATGAAAATACAAACAGGAGCTGCTTAAATCCAACTAAAGATCAGGTTGTTATTCATCATCCGATATTTTGTTGTAAACAAGTTCCAACTCTCAATGTATTGGTAGATTCATATACATATCTGAATTGTGGATGGATAGGTACTTTCATCCTCTTCACAAACACAAACTATTGCAGTCAAGAAAGATAACCTTTCTGAACATCTGGATGCATTGATGCATCCAGACGTCGTTGACATCGATGCTGATGTTGAGGATCCTCAACAGTGCAGCATCTATGCTGCTGATATATATGAGAACTTGCGCATTCTTGAGGTTTGTTTGTTTGTTTGTGCTGTAAACTAAATTCCCTGTCATTGTTTGTTGTCTATATATATGACAGTTGTTTTTGTGTTTGTGAAACATTTTATTTTGCAGGTGTCCAGAAGGCCTCATTCAAACTTTATGGAAACAGTACAACATTATATCACTCCAAGAATGCGTGCAATATTGGTCGATTGGCTTGTAGAGGTTTGCATTCCATTATTATTTAACTTTCTAATATTGTTTGTGACTATACCTACCCTAGTCCTGTCTTGTCTAAAGATAGGATGAGGACCTTACAAAGCGGTTTTGTAGAGTTGGATCCGAATCAAAGTAGATTTTTTGGAGCTTACTTTCCATTCCTTTGTGTCGAGTTTTGTTTTCAGGTTTGTGAGAGATACGAACTGGTACCAGAGACTCTTTACTTGACTGTATATCTCATAGATTGGTTTCTCTCCACAAATAACATTGAGAGAAAGAGACTTCAGCTACTAGGCATCACTTGCTTGCTACTTGCCTCGTAAGTTCTCAACTAAATAATTGCAATTGACAAGTTACTAGTGAATAATAACATAAGACAACAAGGTATAATAATGGTGGTCCATTGTTTGTTTTGTTTTCTTTCATCTGTGAATTGATTGAAGGAAGTACGAAGAATTTGATGCACCACGTATTGAAGACTTATGCTTCATCACACACAACACATACACAAAAGAGGAGGTATGTCTGTCTTGCACTTTCAACATGGCTATTAGAATTATTCTTTAACATATTTATTATAATCTCAACATCTTTGAAAATTCTCTCATCAGAATAATTGAATGACAGGTAGTAAAAATGGAGACTCAAGTGTGGAGTTCTTCTGAATATCAATTGTTTGCTCCCACTACAAAAACTTTCCTCAGGTACTACTTGTCCACATTTTTAACATTAACTATTCTTTACAACAACAACAACAACAAATAATAATGAAAGAAACTTGCATTGTTATTTGAAGATCCTCTTACAATTATCTTATTAGTACATTTTTTGGTTTCTTATTAGGAGGTTTCTTCAAGCTGCACAAGCTTCTTACACGGTAAAAACATTGATCTAGTAGCATTTGATATTGTTTCATTTCATTCTGAGTATTATATTACTACTAATCACTTTCACTTGCATGCTGAAAAACTTACAGAGACCTAACATTGATTTGGAGTACTTGGCCAATTACCTGGCTGAGCTGACACTTATGAACTATGATTTCTTAAATTTCAATCCTTCTTTGATTGCTGCATCTGCAGTCTTTCTCGCGAGATGGACATTAAATTCATCTAGCCACCCATGGGTTCGTGTTTATTTTCATATATATTTTTCTTTCATGTGATTAACAAAAGAAATATAACCTTAATTTCTATTGTTGTTGCTATTTTTTATTCCAGAATCCAACTCTTGAACACTATGCCTCTTACAAAGCAACAGATTTGAGAACCCCAATTCTTGCATTACAGCAACTACAGCTGAATACCAATAACTGCACTTTATCCTTCATCCGCACAAAGTACAGACAAGACAAGGTATGGCAAAAGAGAGGGTAGAAGACTCGTTAAAACTTTATGATGCAAATTTTTCTCGGTAAAAAAAACTATCTACTGCTTGTATGATGATGATGATTATTTATTATTATGAGAATTTTTTGTTGCAGTTCAACCATGTAGCAGTTTTGAGGTCACCACAAGTGCTTGAAAGTCTGTTCCGTAGATGATACTGAGGATGCAAGGGGAAGATGTACACGTAACAGAAGGGGACTTGGCCATTTTGTTTCATCATGTCTAATCTAATGTTCACTCCAACCTTCATTAATTGTCTATGTCTATTCTTTAATTAGTATATTAGAGCATCTTTAATGGTTGAGTTTAATTAGGTAAACTCAGATAACTTCTAAATTAAGAACCGTGTTGACCATGTATATTTATATTTTTTTTATTTGTTAAGTTTTTTATTCAGATTTATTCAAAAATATTGTTGATGAGAGAAAAATAATTCTTTTTTTATTGTTAGTTGCCCGTGTGCTATTTCACTACTATAAACTAATATTTTAGTTTACCCATTGCCACCTAGATCAATTATACCACAGAAAAGTAGAAAATGGATGAACTAACTATAAGAGACTCTCCTAGTTGATTGCCTTAAAGATGCTCTCTTATGTATATACACTTTATGACCTTTTGGTTGGAGAGGTATGTTCTTGCTGTCTGAGAATGTCTTGATTCAGATGTTACAACTGATCTTTATGCGCTTGGGCTTTTCTGGACCGGGCTAGAAAGTCCAAATATAAAAACAGGCTCAACTTATTTGGCCCAAATCATTTGTTATTTCTGGCTAGTCTGGCCCGACGCGGTGGGCTCAGCCCATTTTACCAACTCTACTGCTAGCAGATTGAATTTTAAGTGTTTGGCAAAATTAATGGTTGAACTAACTTATAAATATAACACTAGCTGAGTTTAGTAGCGCCTTTTGAATCAAATAGGCGAACCCTTTCCGAATCCGAAAGGCGAACAGCCCGCATTGCAAGCAAATAGATAGCCCCCGCCCGTTTGAGTCGTTGCGAGCCGGAAAGCGTACCGGCAGTTTGAGTCACGAAAGGGCCGCTTGCTTAATCTTTATTTTCTTATATATATACAAACAAAGAAGAAAATCATTTTTTAATCCAATTGTTCATTATGACATAAATTTACGTGTTGCTTAAAAATGTGAGAGAATATTTATTTAATGGAGGATAAATGAAAGTTTTAATTAAAATAATAAGGGCTAAAGTGCTCCTGGGGTCCCTTATCTTAATTTAAAGTAACGAATTAGTCCTTTATGTTTTTTTTGTCCCAAATAAGTCTTTTATCTTTCAAATTTTTGACACATAAATCTTTTTCCGTTAACAGTGCTGATTTATGTGTCAAAAAAAATGATTTATGTGTCAAAATTTTGAAACATAAAGGACGGATTTGGGACAGAAAATAATTTATGTGTCAAAAATTTAAAACATAAAGGACTGATTTGGGACAAAAAAAAGATAAAGGAGCAAATCGTTACTTTAAATAAAGATAAAGGACCCCGATAGCACTTTAGCCAATAATAAGAGTAGAAATGGAAGGAAAAACGAAATGCTATAAACTAAAAGCTCAAATACTACTTCAAGTAGCGTTTCAAAAAATGCTATAAATTGAGTATATCAAACACCTACGATTGTTGAGTGTAAGTCTAGTGAATTGGTTTTATCAAACGGAGTGTAAGTCTATTATTGAGTGAACTTCATATCATTCCCACTTATTTAATAACACCCTATTTCTAAAGTTGTAAGAGAGTGTTGAAGGGAGAATGGCTATCATTTACAACAACACAAACAAAGCATATTTGAAGGGTCAAAGTGGCCTCGTGGTTGTAACTTGTATATTAGGGACAAGGCCCACAAAATATTTTATTTCGATAACATGGACAAAGAAGATATAAACGAAGAATTGTAATTTGTGCGCAAAAGAAAGATATAAGTTATAAACTACTAATAAAGAAGAAACATAAATAAAAAATCATGCATAAGAAACACATGTTGCTTAATGAACCGGCATTCATTGTGGTTGGTCTCCACAATATTCCAAAAAGGGAATCAAAGCAACTTTCTCAAAACCATTGAAAACTCCAACACTTTGCAAAATTAGTCTTGAAAACTCTTCTATTCAATTCAACAATTCTCTTCCTAAGATCTATTTTGTTGGGTTCTTCAAACAATGGGTGGTGTAACTGTTAAGCTTGAGTCAGAGCAAATAATGGCTCTAAAACCTTCTTCTCCTGCTCTGGAGAATCACGGTGATGGTGGGTAAGTTTCTTAATAATTGATATTTGATTATGTGTCTCACTTTTTATATATGATGTTCCCTCAAGACCCATTTTTTTGTTTCCATTTATAGTTTTTCTTTTCATGAATAATAATTACCCACTTTGTTGATCCTTTGGATTTTTGTTTTGAGTATTATAATTTTTTTGTATGCCAATTAAGTTGAATTGTTTTCATTTTGTGAGATGAGAAACCATGTGGGGTTGCTATTAGTAGGAAAAATTGACATTAGTGAACTTCAATTATGTTTGTAACCCTTAGTTTTCTGAAATAAAATTGTTCTAATAAAATGGGGGAACTTGTTAATTAGAAGAATCATCTTCAGGATTGAGTCAACTGTTAACATAAGAAAGCTATAAAATGGAAGATGTTTGGTTTGGGGATGCAGAAATGTTGAAAGTTTGTGGTTTTCCATGAATTGCAACTACATAGCTTGATCCTATTAAGGGGGATCTGAGACATAGTTGGACTGGTGCTGTTTGACTTTATCAAAAACTGAATTTTGAAATAAATTATTTAACTTTAGGTCTTATTTAATGGCTTCTCCTGAAGTTTCCTTTTGTCCACTTTTCTTGCTGGTGCCTCAATTGATTTTCTCCTGAGTATGTGCTATTCGGTGTTTGGATCAGCTTCACTTATTATTACTACTTTTTACTTGTTGGTGAAACCTTTCAGCCTTACATTCACATGATGAAGTATCATTGTTCTTTTAACAGTCTAGAGACTCCCATATTATTTGATTTGGTACTTAGGCACCAAATAATTCCCAAGCCCCTATCATGCCCTCTAGAGCAGACGTCCTCCGCGATTGCACTTGATGATACTCTCATCTTTCTCGTTTGTTAAAGCCCTCTCCGAGACACTGGCAACTAGCTCTATTACCAATTGATAAACACCAAAGCCCTTGGGGAACTCTCCCTTGAAAGCTTATTGTGATTAACAGGGAAAACCAAGCCATATAAGTACTCCAACGAACATCCCATACTACTCGATGCAGGACTCCCATAGAACATAAGTCCCTATCACTTATCAAAGTTTCCTTTGAGTTTAATTGGCACTTTCTGGTCACAAAGTATGCCTGACAGATATTTTCTTTTTATCCACGTAGCTTTCTATTTACGGCATCTCAATTAATTTCATAATCACTTTATTAGATAGATAAAAAATATCTAAACTATATTGTCAAAAAAAAATATATCTAAACTCTGGATCTTTCGGTATGATATGATCTCCAATTTTCTTGTTGGGAACATTTCAAACTAGCTTGTGTATTGTTGAACATGCATTCCTAGTCAACCTCCTTCTTAATCAAAAACCCTTTGATTCCAAAGCTTCTTTCCCCATCTCAAGCTTAAAATTTTCTCATTATTTTTTCTCTCAATTCATCAACTAGGATTACATTTTCTCATTATTCTATCTCTTGGATTGGATGTGATGTGTTGAGTAAATACATCCACTTCTAGGGTGAACTGTGGTGGACTCAAAGTCGACCCTTGGTGCAAACTAGAGTAGGAAAATATTCTGTTGCTCTTGTATGAGTTCAAACACAGTAGTTAACACCCCATCATTAATATCTTTTATCACTTGAATATATATATATATATATATATATATATATATATATATATATATATATATATATAAGGTAGGGACATATTTCTTCTCTAAAATACTGCCTTCCATGAAAATTCGTGTGGCTCATTTCCATAGGCCTTTTCTAGATCAGTAAACCATGCTTAAGCTTTCTTGTCTTCTTCCGCATCTTGCATCTTTCTATCAAACCTTGCAATAGTATATATATCCTGCATGGTTGACCCTCCTGGCATAAGCCCAATTGGTGCTATTATATGCAGGTCATTTTTTCGAACTTTCTCTCAAGTACTCTTTCCTATTGTTGAATTTTACAGTGGCTATATTGTAGTGCACTAGGGGAGTTTTTTGGAAGTCAGTATCTTGGATTTATTTTAGATTAAAAGAGCTTCTGTGAATTTTCTTTTTTCATTTGGAGAAATAATGGAACCATATGGATGAAAACTCACCTGGATTGGACCATTATCAAGTGACTTAGCTATTTGAATTCAATGCCATTTAATGGTTGATCACATTTGGGTTCCATCTGATTGTTATTAGTTTATGTTTATTTTAATGTGTTTAGATTTTGAAGATAATTGATGTTAATACGAATCTTTTTTGCAATATTTGTTATGGGCTTCCATTGTTAGCCTAGGATTTTACTGAAGAAAACGAGGGTATTAAAATTTGATTATGGGAACCATGCTGATCTCGTTCCACTATTTTGGTCTGTTTACAAGGGGCTACTCACTAAATCTTGAACTTTGGCATTCATTAACAGAAACATTGATAATACAAATTTTGGTTTTTTAGGACACAATATCTTGAAGAACATACTTATACTGAGCTGTCTAGACTTGACTTATAAACTATTTCTTCGCACGTCTTATTACTTCAAAGAGTTTATGTCCGTCTAAGATTTTGTAAATATAGGAATTTCATCAATGTCAAACCTATCGATGCTTCTACATGTGTTCTTGTGTGTGGTTATTTTTATTTTTGTTGGTGTTTTCTCTTTTAGGTCATTTGGACTGAATGCAGGGACTCCTAATCCAAATCAACTTACCATCTTCTATAATGGGAGTATTTGTATCTTTGATGGAATACCTGCAGAAAAGGTATCCCCATGATGCACTTTGACATGATAACTGATTCTTGCAGATGTTGTGTTATTGTGTATGTTGCACTGACACTTTCAATCATTTCCATTTTCTCAAATTATTATTGGTGTCTACGTGTCAGTGTCGTATCCAGTGTCTTTGTCTCTGGCGGTGTTTCATACAACTTGTGCTATCAATCCAACCCTCCGTTTTACATGTTATTACACAATCCAAATTGTAATTTACTTTTTCTTATTTACTAACAGGTGCAGGAAATAATGCTCATGGCTGCTGCTGCTGCCAAGTCTACTGAAACGAAGAAGGTTGGGAAACAACCTCCCCTCCTTTCACCCATTATCACAAGGCCTTCTTCTCCGCATGGAACCACCGATAATATTGCCTCACCTCAGGCACTCTGCTTTCCTGCGAAAAAGAGTTCCATCTGCAGGCTGCAAGGTGTTAAATTTTGCATATTGTTCTAATTTTAGATGATAATCTCACAAAATTCCATCTTGTACTATTTAAGTGTTGTCTGTTATTTTAATGTGGTTCTGTGACCATTTAATTTAAATGTCTCTTATGGTTTTGCTTGATATCTCTCTTCAGAATTTCCTATAGCACGCAGATATTCACTTCAAAGGTTTCTCGAGAAGCGGCGAGACAGGTACTTCCTATCTCTCATGTTTAATGGGGGAATTTATTCAGTTTAGAGTTTCAAATTGTGTGTACGATTGTTATATGTATGTTCTCTTATTTGCATCATTTATGTTTTTTTAAAGGGTGGGGAGCAAAGACCCTTATCCTACCTCAGCAACAAAAAAGGTACCTGACAACGTAGAGAATGACTTCGGTGGTGACAAGTCGCCAGATTCGGTTTCATTGAATCGTCCAGAGGAGGAATTTCAGCCAACTATATCTGCCTCTTGAGTGGAACTAGTGTTGGCTATACTCCATATGTTGTGTAACTTTGAAAGATAATATGCATGCATGTAAAACTACAGGAACTAGTTTAACTTTGTTATTATGCTCTATAAACATAACTACCTCAGGGCTCAGGTTGTCAGAATTCCTAAGTGTGGCTTCAAAGTTGCATGTCTCTAGTAATGTCTAGAAAGAATACTCTGCTGGATCATCCCATTTGTAACTGTTTTTCCTGTATCTGACTGTATGTAGAGAACTGATTATCTGTTGTGTTGATGTTTGAACACCTAGTTTTCTGTGTCTAACACGAAATATTTTGTATTTTGAATTTTTCTATGTGAAATCAAAGGATGTTCAATTCATGAAGGTAAAGTAAGCACAGAGATATCACTTTCTAGTAAAAGATGCAGACATCTAAGCATATGTATAAAATTGTAAGATTGAATAAAATCCTGCTGAAGCAGTTAAGAGTCCTGCCAAGGTTCACTTATGCAATTCGTCTTGTGAGATGATAGTTTCCACCTAGAATGAGGGGTTTATTTTTCGTCATAACATTAAAACTCTCTAATATGGGAGATCTCAAAATTATATTGGAGAAGAATTTTAGAGGGCTTAAAAAGTTCTTCACACCCTTTTCATCTTTTTATAATATTCTCAAAATGAAAAATATTTTAATTATATATATTTTCTTAGCCTTTTCTACAAAAACACTCCCAAATAAGGTGATAAATTTTTCTCTATCCCTCCCTTGGTAACTCTCAATCAGAGTTTAAGGCGTACGAGGAACTCATACCACCTGCTAAAACAATTTCCAACTAAAAATAAATAAATTGATAGATTAATAGGAGCGTCATTGAATCGTAAGAAGTCACTGGAAATTAGGAAATGTTATTTAAAAAATTGCTCAAATGCTTGGGTTACAAATTTTAAACATGAAATACAAAGGAAAGAGAATGTTGATTTAGAAATCCAGGCCATGTTCACGAGCTGCATCAGCAAGTGCTTTAACACGGCCATGGTATGGGTATCCACCTCTGTCAAACGCCACCTTTGTGATCCCTTTCTCTAAACATGACTTTGCAATGATCTCACCCACCCTCTTTGCTACTTCCTGAAGCCAAACAGTTTGAAAGGATCAGCATAGCCATCACTCAGTATAACGAGAATATACAAAACAATAGCAGATACAATAAGAAATTTTTTAGCCTAGAGAAGATTGTGGCCTATCAGCCATATTACAGATATCTTTATATTGATCTCAATTTGAACTTTCTAAGATTTAATATTGAAAGAAAAATCTGAATATTACAACTGTTTTAACTCAAATACTGAATAAGTTTCAATGATTATTTGCTTAATCGAAATTATCAACAGTTGTAAAAATCCACAATATGGTAGCCACTTTGATTTTCAGTCATACTTTCAGTAGCTATAGACCAAATTGGGCTGGGGAGGGGGATGGGGGGAGTCTAGCAACCCTAATGATGATCAGTAGAAATTGTAACGCTTTTATAATATATTGGTTATTCCAATGGGAAGTGAAGATCAAGTTCAGGATCAAATTTTTGGTTTCTTGCTTCTGTGAATCTAGAGTGTCACCAATCAAACTAAAACACTGTAATTCCTATTATATTGGCATTAATAAAGCACATTGAAATCAAAGAGGTAACTGTTTCCTGTTAAGTATTGATCTAAATGCCAAAAAGCTCAGACTTGAGAAGGTGGCAATAGAGACATCAACAGGCAACAAATGTAGCTGACTTACGATGATTATTACTATAAGAACACACATATCAAAATCAAGGAACCCAAAAGGTTCTTCCTTAGCAATGGTTTAACTCCTACAATGTGACGTTTGAAAATTATATCAATGAAAAACTAGTTTAGTTTGTAGTTAATGAGTTCATTGATTAAGAAAGAGAGAAAGAGAAAAGATGATAATAACCATGAAGAGTGTCTAATGACAATATTCAGGGAAACACTGAAATTTTTTATGCCCAAGGAAGAAAGGAAAAAGATTTTGTTATATACAACATTGAGTCAAATCTGGCAGAAACTATATTATACTCAGGGAATGTTTAATAGCATCTTAGGAACTTACAATTGTAGGGCCAGAGTTGTAGTTGAACTCTTCAGCAATTGCCTTTTGCATTGTTGAAACTGCAGCAAGTGTATGCATCTTGGTGTCATCTATCACCTGGACACAAAGATGCTTGTTGGATCGGAAGACAGACAATCTTGGTCTTTCAGGTGTCCCTTCAACCTGAAAAATCAGAAAGAGATTCCAGAATAGGTATATGCTGCATTCTCCATGATAGCAAATTTCCATTTAAAAGATATTGTTTTAGCAATGCACAGAGTAGTGTATACAAACAATGCTTGCACACTTTCATATTTTCTATGAATTGAAGTATTACTTACAACAAGTACAGAAAATAGCAAGAATAAAAAGTAAAACTGGATATGAAAGAGGAAACTTTCAATAAGGGCATCTTTCATTATCCTAAAACATGAAGTAACCGACATGGCTGCTTCTCCATCTTTCCTTGTTACAGTTCTTGAATCACAGATCCGTTACATATAAACCTCTCCACAGAAGGTCACGGTTTTACAAATATGTTAGTTCAGGTGCATCTTCATTCTTAATAACTCATGTAATCGTGTTCTGAATGAACTTCCTCTCAATGAAAAAGGAAGACCATAAAGCACATTTGCATATATATCGTAAGGCCATTATGACTGACAATCATAAGAATTAATTTATCCTGCATATTCTATAACCAGAGATGAAAAACCAAAGCCTCTCCTGTCAAACGTGATTTCTGTAATGAGTAAACAGATGTTTAATTACTGTGAAGAAGATTTTGCCTCCAAATCTTAGTTTGAGTAGAATTGATGAAAGTAGGTTCTGCATTAGGATTGACATATTTAAACCAAGTTTTACATAAACTTGTTATGTAAAAATATTCAAATGAAAATCACTTCGATTCAAACTCAATTCTAACCAAATCAAAATTACAAAATCAATTCCTTTCATAATCCTGTTTATCAATTCCTCATCCAAACACACTTATTTTACTGACATTGGTAAAAAAAATATAGATGTATATTGATGAGATTGAATGCACCATGGGATACTAAAATAATGAAATGACAACAATGGAAAATGAGATAAGAATAATCCCTCAATTTACTCTCTCAACTACCACTTTCTCTCTTGCTTGGTGCTTAAACTATATAAAATAATAAGTAGTCTCTAAAGTCTGAAATCCGTCAAATTAGTCTATGTAAGAGACTATTTATAAAACTTTATGGACTAACTTGACAAATTTCACAAGCTTTAAGACTACTTATTATTTTAACATACTTTAGGAACCAAGTACGAGAGAGTGATAGTTTAGGGACTAAATTAAAGGTTTACCCGATACGTAATGAAAAGCAGTCACGAAATAACAGCCAAACAACACAATTAACAAAAGCATCAATTTTCTGACTAATCCACTAGAATTATTGTAAAACCATAAGCCAGGAAACAAAATGAGTATAGTATTCATCAACAAACATTGAAATAACAAGCAAAGCCAACATCAGTCTACGAATTCTACCTACAACTGGTACAAGCCATAATTGAAAAACAAGTAATTCATGAAAGAATTCAAATTTTGCTCAAGAGAGAAAACCCATTAATGTCAGGTTCTGTAATTACCAGAATCCATAGGAAAAAAGAGAATTTGAAAATGAAAAGAGGAATTGCGCTAAATGCGAGCAAACGAATAGAAGTGAAAGTAAATGAATGGATTACCTTCTTCCTGATGCGGACGTGGCGGGCAGTTCTGTCTTCTCTTCGGGTTGTGGACTGGGCTTCAACGACAAAAGATAACGAGGAGGAAGAGGGAATCGAATTTGGCTTTGGGATTGTGAAGGAGGAAGAGGAAAATGCGCAAGAATGAAGGAATGAGAGCGAAGAAGCTACCATTGTAGTCACAAACTTTCAATTTTCAACTCCTCTATACTCTCCTCCAGTCCGGTTTCTCAATCTATCGGCACCTTATCCTCCTTCTGCTGTTACTCGTTACTGGATGATGATTCACTTATTGACTGCACTGCAGTCATTATTGACTGTAGTCACTAAAGTCAAGCCTTACCAAAATCATTGGATCAATAAAATCTTCAATCCTAACCCTTAAAATTATTTTGTTTTAAAAAATTAAAAAAAGTACAACAGGAGAGAGATAAAGAGAGGTGACAGCAGAGAGTCATTATCCCTCGTTACTCGCATCCAAATCCACTTTTCAATTTCACCAAGTCCTTCTGATATTTTTTTATTAGTTTATTTTGGATGACATTTTATAATTACTCCAGATAAATATTAAATTTTAGGCTAAATTATAGTTTTAGTCCCCTTATTTTCACTAATCCAGACATTTAGTACCCCTATATTAAAACTCAGACATTTAGTCTCCCAATTTTAAAAAACTCAGAACATTTAGTCCAAAGAGGGATTTTTCATTTTTTTTGCTGATTTGGCATTCTGTCCAAAAAAATGATGACGTGGTACTCATTAAATGACGTGGCAGCTGACACAACTTGTGTCACATCATTTAATGATACACAAAGACATGCCACGTCATATTACAATATTTAAATAATTAAAGTAATTTATATTATTAACAAATAAATTATTAAAACATAAAAACAAATAACAATACTAAATCTGAATTCTGTAAACCCAGAAAATCATCTCTCAAGATGCAATAACACCATGGAACTTCAAAAACTTCAAAACCCAGAAGGAAGAAATTTTTTCCAATTGAACTTCAGTTCCATTCCCCCTTTCTCTCTCTCTCTCTCTCTCTCTCTCTCTCTCTCTCTCTCTCTCTCTCTCTCTCTCTCTCTCTCTCTCTCTCTCTCTCTCTCTCTCTCTCTCTGTTTTTGCTTCTGAGATTAGGTGCGAACCAGAGAGAAAAAGGTGCGATTGAAGCAGGAAATGGAACGTAAGAGAGAATCAGAGGAAATGTGTGGTTGTTTGAACGATCGATGTCATCGCAACGAGAGATGGAAGCCTCGCATCGTCTCCCTTTGTCTCGCGTAGGTAAGAGAAAGCGATTTCGATAGATCCAGAAGATACACGCTCAAAATCAAGAACAGAAACTGGGTTCGATTTGATTTCAGAGAGGGTTTTGATTTGATTTCAGAAAGAGGGTTTCGATTTCAGAAATTCCAAAACCGCCATGGATATGATGCTGTGAAGAAGAAGAAAGGAAGAGGAAGAGGGGAAGAAAAGAAAAGGAAGAGGAAGTTGTGAAAGATGAATGTTGAATTTGTTCCTCTAATATTGTTGCTGGGATTGTTCTTTGAATATTGTTAAATGTTGAATTTGTTTTTTTGGGTTCTGTTGGTGAATTTGTTCTTTGAATGTTGAATTTGTTCCTCTAATATCTGTTGTGAATCTGTTCTGTTGCTGGGTTCTTTGTTTTAGCCAGAGAACATTCTGATCTGATCTTCAATTTTTACTTTTTGTTTTAAATGATTTAAGTTAATATAATATAGTTTATTAATTATTTTAGTTATTATAAATAATAAATGTGTTGTGGCAACTTATGTGGCACAAGTTGTGTCAGCTGCCACGTCATTTAATGAGTGCCACGTCAACCTTTTTTTTGGACAGAATGCCAAATCAGCAAAAAAAAATGATAAATGCCTATTTGGACTAAATGTTCTGAGTTTTTTAAAATTGGGGACTAAATGTCTGAGTTTTAAAATAGGGGGACCAAATGTCCGAATTTTTGAAAATAGGGGGACCAAAACTATAATTTAGCCTAAATATCTATGTTTGGTGCTTGAGGTCGAAATGAGAGTCGCCGAAAATTGCCTTTGATGGTGCCCTGTTGCGTTGATTCAGTGGGGGTGGTATCTATACACACTCCAACGCCAAAGTCGGCACTGAGGAATGAGAATGAGGTATTAGTAATAAATGTGTATCTGATCCAATGATTTGCTCTCATATTTATAGGCTATTGTGCCCGCTGATGTGGATTTACCTTTTAGGCGAGTGCAAGGGCATGAGAAGTCTAGCGTGGCAAGGCAATTACAAGCTTCATGATCGCGACCGAGATTGCTTCATGACCATACATGAGATCTAGGCCGATCTCGGTCGGTGGTTGCTTCTGCGGCGTGTGGTTCTTGTGCTGACATAGGAGTTGGGCCTTTTAGGCCGACCAAAATCTGAAATGGGCCGAGGTCCATTCGAGAACAGTTTCCCTCAAGCTAAAGTCACTATAGTGAAAGTGGTTTTGACTTGATAGCCGAACTGCCTCATCGTGGCACTAGATTCGGAGTGATAATGTCGAGGTGACAAGTTTGACTGATCGGCTTGCCCCCAGCTCATCGAAGCATGCTATCGATGTCGCCGACTTCCACTTTGTCCCTGTTACTTACCGAGGTCACAGCCTCTTTGGCTTAGATCGTGATCGTTGGCATCATGACGTTTGATGATACGTGTTGGTTAAGGTAGTGATATTTGATTTGTATTGATTAGGAGAAGAGTTATCTCATTATTGCAATGTATGTGTTGCTTTAATAATTGTGCAGAGGGGTTTCACTTCTGCCAATTAAGATACCCACATAGTGTTATATATAGGGTCTCCCCTATTCATTTGGCACTTTGGCCATTCAGAGTTTTCCAGAATTCTCCCATTTCCTTTGAGTTTCTCGACGAGGCGCCTTTGCATTTTTAAGAGTGGACTAAAATAAAATATTTTACATATTACAGGATTAAAACGGGATAAAACGTATATTTGCAGGGACGAAAAACAAAGTTTTATTTTTACAGGGACTAAACTGGATCAAACTTATATTTGCAAGGGCTAAACACAGTTTTATTGTTACAGCGGCTAAACTGGATAAAACGTATATTTGCAAGGACTAAACATATATTTAAACCTAAAATGTATCAAGACTTGCGAGAACTGTATTGGTGGGAGGGGATGAAGAGAGATTTAGGATATTTTGTCTCCAAAACTAATGGGGCCATTCGAGGCCTTGTATGGAGGGAGATGTAGAACCCCAATACGGGTGTTTGAAGTCGGGGAAGCAAAACTAGTGGGGCCAAAGTTTATTCATAATGCTATTGAAAAAGTTAAATTGATTTGAGATCGTTTACTCACAGCTCAAAGTGGACAAAAGTCTTATTCTGATCGCAGACAACGCCTTTTAGAATTCACTGTGGGAGATAACGTATATTTACATATTTTACCAATGAAGGGAGTACTCCATTTTGGGAAAAGGGGTAAGCTAAGCCCTCGATTCATTGGACCATTTGATATTTTGGAGAGAGTTGGACCTGTAGCTTATTGCTTGGCACTTCCACTTGATCTCTCTAGAGTTCATCCAGTCTTTCACGTTTTGATGCTTTGAAAGTATCTTTATGACTCTTCTCACATGACTAGCATGACGATGTGCATTATATGAGCATTTGTCATACATCAAACATTCTTACTTTTGTTGTTCTTTTACAATTTATGATGATTATTGTTATAGGTATTTTGTTACAATTCTTTCTCTTCTTTATTTTTTTGGTAGATAATCATATGAAGATATAAAGAACTATCACAAAAAACGTGTAATTCCCAATCCAAAATATTAGGAAAAAACATACTTCTTCAATATTAAAATTAAACGAAAAGCGTATTTTTCGAACGAGTGAGCGTGACAGTTGGAACTGATTTTCCGGTTTTGAAAAGAAGCATCGGAATTAAATTGAGTGTTGAATTGACTAGGCAATTATACTCCAAACTAAGCAGTAATAGTTTACACCTTCCAATGGTCCGAACCAAAAAAATAGTTTTCACCTTCCTATAAAAGACTTTAAAGAAATACTAATTTTTGTTTCTTGGAATCATTAAACCCCCCGTTTATTTTTTATTTTTTTTCATATTTCTCGCTTCAAAATCTCATTCTCTTTTATGGGTGGCACTTTATTCTTCTTTTACAATTTGTGATGATCAAGGTAGTCAGACTCGAGTCTACAAAGACTTGTTACGGGTCTTTAAAATCTACTCGTAGAATCATAAGAGTCTATGAATATACAAAAACGACTTTAAAAAAACCTATAGATAACTTACTAGCGGTCGTACGCAGGTCAAAATAACTAAAAGGATTAAGAATGTAATAACAATGTAAGTAACATTGGTCGTCTCACAAGGACCTCTAAAACTGAAATTACCAACAACAAGCACGAAATTAACAATACCGGGGGGGGGGGGGGGGGGGGGTTGGAGAAAACGATTTCTTTTTGCGAGAAAAAGCAATTTACCAGAGACAATCAATTCACTAGTTTCGGGGTGCGCTTCTCAGATTTATCACAGGTTCTAAAAAATAACGTCTCTAAGGATTCGTTAGTAATATGGAGTATTTATTCTAAAATACTAAAATAAAAATAATATATATATATTAATGACGGATTTCAATTTCTCAGTGATATCCCACGGTCAAGACAATCCCGTGATACCGTTTCATAGAAGTTCATTGATATCCTCTTTTTAAAAAGCAAATAATCGACTGCAATTCTTGAATAATCGATATAATTTAGGCTTCCATTGGAACACAAGATTCTTTTTTTATGTGGAAAGGGCTTGTATCAATAATTATGATTTTCTATATGGACAATTCCTCAATATCTTATTTAGTGGAAACAAAATACTTTCTTTGTGCGGCGGTAAAGTGATAACTCTATTTTATATAGGTTATTTGTGCTCTTAATACTTAAATCAACACAAGTTCTCAAGTAATATTTGTGCTATATTAGGTAAATATTAGTTATTTAGAGGAAAGAAGGGTTAGGAGCTTGTTTGTTATCATTTGACACATTTGGTGCCTTTGTGAATATATTGATGTTTTGCTTGAGTGCTGCAGCGGTAAGCCAGCGGTAGACGCTACAGCGGCTATATGACGGTGGGACATTGGGATATTTATAAAGCCACTTGCTGAAATGATGAGTCATCACCCTTATCTCTTATCCTTAGCATGACATTTCAGCACCCAAGTGGATGCTTCAAAGACACTTGGCGCCTCCCACATGTGTCCCATGTGATAGTTGGTGATTTTAATCATCACACCTTTTTGTAAAGTAGCTTTATGAATAATATCTAAGTTTTATGATCATAAATTATTATTATTATTTTATTAAGACTTAGTTAGATTAAATTAGAATAAAATGCTTCTTTAGGGAGTAACATACAGAGAGAGTTTTAACATGGAGGAAACTATCTTGACATTGTAGCTTTCCTCCATTGTTATTCCACTCTTAAGCTTTTATTTTTAGTATAGTTTCTAGATTTCATTCAAGGTTTGCTCACGCCATAGCTTCATCCTTCGTATGTGACTTGGGATCATTGGAGTGTATCTTTTGCAACCATTCTCCTCTTGTCTTCCTACGGTAATATGAGTTTTTTAGTTTGTATTATGTTGATGAACCTTGTTATGAGCTAATCTTGTTGTAGTTGGATTGTTCTTAGTGTGTAATGAACTTTGAGTAGCTTTTATGTAATATTATGATGTTGTTTGCGTTTTATTCCTTGTGTCATAATGCTTTCAACTTTGTTTTGGGAATGGCCAACTAAAACAAGGGGGCTTTGTGGGTACAGACATGGTTCACAAAGAGAACTCAAGGAATGATATGAATGAAAACCCTTTAAAGACATTTAAAGGAAGTACTACTTAACTCTAGACATAGGGGAGTAATAGTTCATAAGGCAAATGTTGTAAGAGCTTAATATACAGGGGTAAAACTTATTTAGAGCCTAGACATAGGAGTCTTGTAACATAACCCTGACGATAGTGACTGAAAGGCACGCCACCAAGGCGCTGCAGCGTCTACGGATTCTGAAGCGCTACAACGCTTAACGCTACAGCATCTAATATTATAGAACACTACTCTTGGGAATTTACATAACTACTGAGCTATCCAACTCACTCTTAAATACTTTCAATTCATTACTGTTTTCACATCCTTACTTGTTTATTTACATTTATGTTAATCACAATGACAATAGTTGTTGACAACTTGTATTTGTTACTTGTTTTTCTCACTAGTTAAATTACTAATTTAAATATAGAAGTAAACTCAACAATCTCCATGGGAACGATCTTTACTTATCATTATATTACTTGTTGCGATTGTGTATACTTGCACATCACCTTTTCGCACAACAAGTTTTTGGCGCCGTTGCCGGGGATTGTGAAAGTTAATTTCTATTGTTTAATTAGTAAGTTTAGTTAGTTTAAATTCTTTTGCTTAGTGTGTTCTGTTTTTCCAGCAATATTTTTATTTTGTATTGTGTTTTGTGTTTGTAGTGTGTTTCTCTTTGTTGTTATTTGTGTTTAGTTGAAAGAAAAAAAAAATTCCACTTTATGCCATGGACCATTGGAATTTTTACTCCATGCAAGCAAGTAATGCTCAACAACAATTTTTCAACTATGATTTCCATGGGAGTGAATATGAAAGGGGCTGTTATGAGACAAATTTCATGCCCATGACATCCCAAAATAAGGATTATGGAATGGAAAATGTTGTGTGTGAAGAAGATTCATATTCTCAAGCTCAACCCGAAGGATTACAAGAGAACAACTCTGATCTAAAAAAACTCTTAGCTCAATTCCTTGAGGATAGAAAAGTGGATAAAGACAACTTTCAAGTGACATGTAAGAATATAGATGCTCACTTTAAGACTATAATGGAGCATCTAAAAGAAGAGCCTTGTGTTGAAGAAGTGGTTGAGCTAGAAGAAAGGAGTTGTATTGAAGAGGTGGTTGAGCAAAACAAAGAAAAAAGTGTAGAGTTTGAAGATGATTGTTATCATTTGGGTAACTCTGATTTTAAAGAAATTTTTGTTCAATCCATTGAATCTACTGAATTGGTTGAGCAAGAGGAAGAAAAAGAGAATGTAGAGCATGAGCTTGAATATGGTCATGTGGAAATTGTGGAAGAAAAACAATTTTTTTTTGAAGTTGTAGAAAATGAAAAATTCAAAAATAGTGACAAGGAAGAGAAACCAAGGTTGAGGAATGAAAAAAGTCATGTGACAAGTGAGACTCAACCCTTGGTACTTAAAGAAAATATCCCTCCGCAAAATGAGCTTCAATTTTTTCAAAAGAGGGGGAATTCCTATCCCAAATGTTTATTGGTTGGGGCATGGGAACACTTGCTGCCCTATACCAAATACATGGGATTTCTGACCAAAAAGAGAAAGCGGAAGGATGATATTTTCTTCTTGTCCTATTATCCACCCTAACAAGGGTTTTGAATTTCAAAGTCTAGCTAAGGACTCTTAAACAAAGCGCTACTGGGAGGCAACCCAGATTTTTAGGACTAATTATGTTTTCTATGTGTTTTTGTTTTTACTATTGCAGGTATGAATAAGAAGACTTGTGGTATGTATGTGCTGTCAAGTTCTTCGGAATTTTGATGCTGTAGCACCATGCGCTACAGCACTTGCAGCTGAGGTGTTGAGAATGTGGTTAAAATAGTTAAAAAGAAGATGATGAGAAAGATAAAGGAGAGCATAATAAGAAAGGAGAGGGAAGTAAGGAAGTAGCCCTCACCACCCACTCAAAACCTTTCCACCACACCTTCACCTAAACCATCACCAACCAAAGAACCATCCCCCCCATCTATAACACCTCCAAATTCCCACAAGTTCCAGCCATAAATCTATCCTTACCTCAAGCCAAACCATCAAACCTTATTCAAATACCTTCCCCCTTTCCAAAACACCCCACTCCACACAAGTCGCCATCTCCTAAGAAACTTCCCTCACCAAAACAAAAATCATCTCAGTCTCATAGAAGAAAAATCCACCCAAAACTCAACTTGCCACAAAGCAACCACCAATGCTATTGGAAATTAAAGTGCAGAGAATGAATGATGTCAGAAGTAGCGCTACAGCATCAGTATCCGAAGGCAGTGCTGCAGCATCTGCTGTAGCACCAAAGAAAGTTGTAAGAACAAAAATGGTGGCCAAAAAGAGGCCGAGGGTGCCTAAATCTGTTGTGGAGGAACCTAATTCTGTTGTAACAAATGATTGGGTCCCCTCTCCTACACGAGAGCCGCCATTAGCCAACGATACCTACCACAAGACTTAGTCTGGCTGAGGACTCTTAAACAAAGCGCTCCTGGGAGGCAACCCAAGGTTCTTAAACTAACAATTTTGTGTTTTTAATTTTTCTTTTGTGCAGGTGTGAATTTTGTGAAGTGAGAAAAGAAGCCACCAAAGGAGAAATCCTGAGACCAAGTTGGCAAATGACCCTCCACAAGAAGAAGTGCCAGTTAGCGCTGTAGCGGCTGATGCTACAGCGCCTAAAGCCAAGTCCCCTGATCTTTCTGCAGAGACGGAAGCAGCAGAAAAGCTGGCTGAGATGAAAGCTTACAAGGAAGCATAGGATCCCCAGAATGAGTTAGCGCTGTAGCGGCTGATGCTACAGCTAGCGCTGTAGCAGCAGGAAAGAAAAAAAAATCCAGTAGCAGAGCCACCACAATGCCCACCAGAGCAAGCAATAGGCTCAAATCTCGGTTAGCAAACAGTACTGTAACCCTTCTTTTAAAAAAAATGTTGTTTGTTTGTTTTCAATAAATCTGTTAGGCGCTATAGCGTTTGTTCTTGCATCTAACAGTATGTTTAGAGTTTCATTGTTGTTGTTTTTAATTCTGTTAAGTTTTAGTCATATGCCTCTCCCATTAGAATTGCATGAGTAGTGGAAACACTGCTAGGTCTTAAGTTGGGGGGAGGACCTTAAATGTGTTTAATGTTATATGTGAAATGTTAATGTTATGTGTTTAATGTTATGTTTGTTGAGTAAAAAGCATTCAGTTGCAATTCCTAGTTTTTCAATAATAGAATATGTTTCTTCCTGGGCCAAATTTAATAATGATTATGTGTTTTGAGTAGAGTAGCCTTGTTTGAACAATGACTAGTCTTATTGCTGCTCCTACACAAAACTCTAGGCTTAGCAAAGAACCTAGTTAGCTAGGAATGATAGGGTTTAGTCAAGTTTTTACTAAAAATTGAGAGTAGCATTTGAAGCTAAGTTTGGGGGTGCATCGGTTATGTTAAGGCTAGGAACAAAGATGATAGTTTGGTCAATGCAAAACGAAACAAAAGTGTGCAAGTGGTCTTGAAAAAAGTTGCAAAATGTCTAAAATAATTTGCTGAGCTGTTCCAAGAATGCATGAAAAGAAAAAGAAAAAGAAATGCAAATAAAGAGCTCAGTAGTAAAGGCAGCAACTAGTTTTGTTCATCAAATTGCCGGCGCTGCAGCGTCTAAACGCTACAGCGTCTAATTTTTTATGCTGCAGCGTCTGAGAAATCACCAAATCAAAATCTTTTTGCACTGACCAATGATCTAAATTGCCTAATCAAAGCCCTTTGCTGTGCTTTGAAGCCCCTCAAGTCTTTTGTGAAGTTGTTAGTCTACTCTCCTTTTTGAAAAATTCTTTGGCTAAACCAAAAGAAGGCCACTCTTCCCAAGGCTAGGAGAAATGTTGAAACTAGCTAGGAACTAAACTAAGCCTAGTGGTCACACACTCACAATTGAGCAGTAATAATTCTAGATGTTGTGAAAAACAATGATGTTGTGTGTGTGTATGTGTGAATCTGAAAATTTTAGCCCACTAAGAACATTTTTGAAAAATTGTTTGATTGAGGGATGCAACTGACCTTGTCTTGCTATGTTGTTGTTATTCTATTTTAAGTTAGTTTGTTTATCTCTATGATGTGTTATTACTTGAGGACAAGCAATAGTTTAAGTTTGGGGGTGTGATAACTCTTATCTATAAGAGTTATTTATGCTTTCTAGACTTAAACAAATGTGAGTTCTGAAGTAATAATAATAATAATTTTTTTTATTTAGAAAAAGATATTGTTGTTGTCTTGTTTGTACAGTTAATCTATGTAGTTGTTTCTTTGTTGTTGTGTTGTTTGTTCTTTGTCAAGCGTCATTACTTGAGGACAAGCAATGGTTTAAGTTTGGGGGTGTGATAACTCTATTTTATATAGGTTATATGTGCTCTTAATACTTAAATCAACACAAGTTCTCAAGTAATATTTGTGCTATATTAGGTAAATATTAGTTATTTAGAGGAAAGAAGGGTTAGGAGCTTGTTTGTTATCATTTGACACATTTGGTGCCTTTGTGAATATATTGATGTTTTGCTTGAGTGCTGCAGCGGTAAGCCAGCGGTAGACGCTACAGCGGCTATATGAAGGTGGGACATTTGGATATTTATAAAGCCACTTGCTGAAATGATGAGTCATCACCCTTATCTCTTATCCTTAGCATGACATTTCAGCACCCAAGTGGATGCTTCAAAGACACTTGGCGCCTCCCACATGTGTCCCATGTGATAGTTGGTGATTTTAATCATCACACCTTTTTGTAAAGTAGCTTTATGAATAATATCTAAGTTTTATGATCATGAATTATTATTATTATTTTATTAAGACTTAGTTAGATTAAATTAGAATAGAATGCTTCTTTAGGGAGTAACATACAGAGAGAGTTTTAACATGGAGGAAACTATCTTGACATTGTAGCTTTCCTCCATTGTTATTCCACTCTTGAGCTTTTATTTTTAGTATAGTTTCTAGATTTCATTCAAGGTTTGCTCACGCCATAGCTTCATCCTTCGTATGTGACTTGGGATCATTGGAGTGTATCTTTTGCAACCATTCTCCTCTTGTCTTCCTACGGTAATATGAGCTTTTTAGTTTGTATTATGTTGATGAAACTTGTTATGAGCTAATCTTGTTGTAGTTGGATTATTCTTAGTGTGTAATGAACTTTGAGTAGCTTTTATGTAATATTATGATGTTTTTTGCGTTTTATTCCTTGTGTCATAATGCTTTCAACTTTGTTTTGGGAATGGCCAACTAAAACAATGGGGCTTTGTGGGTACAGACATGGTTCACAAAGAGAACTCAAGGAATGATATGAATGAAAACCCTTTAAAGACATTTAAAGGAAGTACTACTTAACTCTAGACATAGGGGAGTAATAGTTCATAAGGCAAATGTTGTAAGAGCTTAATATACATGGGTAAATCTTATTTAGAGCCTAGACATAGGAGTCTTGTAACATAACCCTGACGATAGTGACCGAAAGGCACGCCACCAAGGCGCTACAGCGTCTACGGATTCTGAAGCGCTACAACGCTTAACGCTACAGCATCTAATATTATAGAACACTACTCTTGGGAATTTACATAACTACTGAGCTATCCAACTCACTCTTAAATACTTTCAATTCATTACTGTTTTCACATCCTTACTTGTTTATTTACATTTATGTTAATCACAATGACAATACTTGTTGACAACTTGTATTTGTTACTTGTTTTTCTCACTAGCTAAATTACTAATTTAAATATAGAAGTAAACTCAACAATCTCCGTGGGAACGATCTTTACTTATCATTATATTACTTGTTGCGATTGTGTATACTTGCACATGACCTTTTCGCACAACATAAAGCTCGCACACCTCAATCGGATAACCACAGCCAGAGTTATGGCCAGCAGAACAATCAATGGTCAATATGCAAATAATTTCATAAATTAATTACGGAAATACATTAACGATCAAATAAGACCCAAAGAGTAGAAATATGCTAAGACTCAAATATTAGGTACAGAGCACAACTAAAAACACCAAGTGCAACGTAATAAAGAATGCATTAAAATGCACCGATCAATAACACATATGCTGTAAAAAAATAACACATATAAATAGTAGGACACCAATTAGCACAAATAATTCAATTTCTCATCTACAAACTTCATAATTAAGAAAAATAACAAAGTATGTAGAAAAGATCCTATTACATAAAACATAAAAAAAAAAATCAGTTTTAACAGTAAAAACCGAAAACATTCCTTAAACATATATGCTAATAACAATAGCAGAAAGGGAAAAAATATTGCATATGAAAATAGAGCAAAAAATATCAATAGTAAAACAAGACTAGTGCCACATAAAACAAAGAAAACAAACAATAAACAAAAATCAATAAACAAAGCAACTAAACCAACAAAGAACAAAAAAAGAGAGCAATTCAAAGAAACCATAGCAACACAAAGAGCGACGCACAACTTGGAAATAGTGAAATGGAAACCCTTTGAATACAAGGAAACAATGAAACCCGGTGCATTTTGGACTTTTTTAAAAAAAAAATACAGTGGACTTGTGAGCTCGCCATAGACTTGCGATTGTGACTGAGCCTGACCGAGCTTGAACGAGTCTAACCATGTCTGACCGAGTCTACCACGATTCCGATTCAATCCACGAGTCAACTCGTTTGGGCATGCTAGACTTATAAACTCGGTCGAATCTACGAGTTGACTCGTGAGTTTGACAACTATGATGATGATGATTATTGTTATAGGTAATTTGTAACTATTTTTTTTGTATTATTTTTTTTGGTAGATAATCATATGAAGATATAAAGAACTAGCACAAAAAAAGGTGTCATTTTGAATCCAAAGTATTAGGAAAAAGGACACATTTCTTCAAAATTAAAAGGCTTAAATATGTTTTAGGCCCCTGCAAATATAGCGTGTTTTGGTTTAAGCCCCTGCAAAACTTTTTTTAGTAAAAAGTCCTTGCAAAATACGGTGTTTTGATATTAGCCCTTCTGTTAGAGTTCTGTTAGACTGACGTTAAAAAAAAGCCAATGTGTCTGCCACATGGGTTTCAAATGCTGACTGTACAATTAAAAATAAAAGATTAAAATATTAAAAGAAAAAAGGCATAAAAGAGTAAAGGGGAACAGTTTCTTCTTCTCTTCTCTTCTCAGGGCCGGTAACTACAGTTTACTTTTGAACATGGTTGTTTAGAACAAGCATTGAGGAGGTTGAAATGAATGATTTCGAGATATCAGGATTTGGCTAAGCATTTTGTGATTCTGATTCATGATAGTGATGCTCTATTCATTTTCCTCCTCTTATTTTCAAGCTCATTTAAGTGTTTCAACTCTCAACAGTGTCAAGAAAAGTACAACCCCTTCCCCAGGTACCCTTTTCACCAAAATTGAATTTTTATAACTATGACGTTGCGGAACCAATGAAAATGAGGATTCAGAGGGACCCACTTATTTGGGTATTTGGTTTTCAATATTTTTTTTAATGTTCTCAGTGAATGATAAAGGGGTTAAAGTTTGGATCTTTTCTACTTGAGGGTGAGGTGAAGGCATGGTGAGTTTATTGTTGTAGTGTTATTTTACTTAGATCTCAGTGAATGGAACCTCGTAAGGGATTTTGTGCTTCATTATGGAGCTTCATCCACTTTCTTCCTTTCTTTGTTGGACTTCTGGTTCTAGGCACCATCAAAGGTTAGTGACAATGGCTTTGTTTTTGTGAAGGAGAATATTAATGTTGATGATGGTGATGCCAACTCAACATAAAAAAAAAAATAACAACTCAGTATTTGAAACCCATGTGGTAGACACATTGGCTTTTTTTTTAACGTCAGTCTAACAGAACTCTAACAGAAGAGCTAATATCAAAACATTGTATTTTGCAAGGACTTTTTACTAAATTTTTTTTTACAATGGCTTAAACCAAAACACACTATATTTGCATGGGCCTAAAACATATTTAAGCCAAATTAAAACTAAACGAGAAGTTTTTTTTGAACCGGTGAGCGTGACGGGTAGAACCAGTTTTCTGGTTCCAAAAAGAAACATAGGAATTAAATTGAGTATTGAATTGACTGGGCAATTATACTCCGAACTAAACCAAATAGTTTATACCTTCCTATAAAAGAATTCAAAGAAATACTAATTTCTGTTTCTTGGATTCCTTAAACTCCTCCTCCTCCTCCTCCTCCTCCTCCTCCTACTTCTTCTTCTTCTTCGAGTGTTGATAGTTTTCAGTTTTTTGGATTCCTTACACTCATTGTTTCTCTTTTCTTCCTCTTCCATATTTTTTCCGATTTAGAAAAGAAGCATTGGAATTAAATTGAGTGTTGAATTTACAAGGCAATTATACTCAAGGTTTAAATACGTTTTCTGTTTCTTGGATTCCTTAAACTCCTCCTCCTCCTCCTCCTCCTTCTTCTTCTTCTTCGAGTGTTGATAGTTTTCAGTTTTTTGAATTCCTTAAACTCATTGTTTCTCTTTTCTTCCTCTTCCATATTTTTTCCGATTTAGAAAAGAAGCATTGGAATTAAATTGAGTGTTGAATTGACAAGGCAATTATACTCAAGGTTTAAATACGTTTTTACACTCTGCAAATAGGGGGTGTTTTGCTTTTACCCCCTGCAATTTTTTTTTTTTAAAAAAAACACCTTGTAAAATTCACTTTTTTGCTTTCAGTCCTTCTGTTAGCCAGACGTTACAAAAACGTCTATGTGGCTAACAGATATTTGAGTTGACTTTTTTTTTCTTTTCTAATTTTTTTTTATGTTGACTGGGACATCCATGTCATTATTTTTTATTTATTCTTTAATAAAAAATTGCTTCTTCATCTCTCTCATCTTCACTGTTTCTTCTCCTCCTCTCTCTTTCCCCCTCCGTTCACCCCTCTCTCACCTCGCAAACCACAACCACCGTACCGGCCACCACCTCTCCTCCTCCATGACTCCTCTCCTCCTCCACCTCTCTGTCGCACAGAACTGTTACGCGAGAGATAGAGATTCTTCAAACCTTCACTGTCGTTACTCTCGCAAAACTATCATCACTCTCGTTACTCACAAAACCCTCACCACCGCCACTCACCATTGACCACCGCCCTCACCATCACCACTCACCATCTTCACTCACCAAAACCCTAACGATTTGAACCTTAACAGCTTGTCTGAGGTGCTTCTCTCTTCATCGGACGTTTGAGGTTCTTCTCTTTGGAACGATTCTGAGTTTTGCTGCTCCAAGCACGATTCTGAGCTTCTGAACTCGCATCGCTCAACACGTGGTTGCGATTTGAGCCCTAACGATTTGAACCATCCGGAAGGATTTGAATCCAGGTACGATTTGGGTCCTCAGGTGAGGTTCTTGCTAAGATCTGGTAGGGAATATGATCAAGCTTCAACTGATTCAGATAAACTTTCTCCCAGAATTTTTGGGTCCTCAACTGATTCAGATCTGTCGCACAGATCTGTTACGTGAACGAAGGGAGGGGAAGACAGTGACGGCGAGGGTTTGTGAGAGTGTGGAAGTGACGATGAGGGTGGCTGTGAGAACAGACATCAAGGTGTGAAGATGGCAGATCTGGTGGGTCTGGGTGGAGGGGAGAAAACTTGTTGTAGCGCAAGTGGGCAGCAAAAAGTGAATTTTACAAGGTGTTTTTTAAAAAAAAAAATTGCAGGGGGTAAAAGCAAAACACCATTTGCAGGATGTAAAAACGTATTTAAACCTATACTCAAAGCTAAACAGTAATAGTTTACACCTTCCTGTAAATACTTCAAAGAAATACTAATTTCTGTTTCTTGGAAGGCTTAAATATCATTTACCCCCCTGTAAATATCACGTTTATCCATTTACCCCCTGTCATACCCCAATTTTGTCCGGCTTAGGTCAAAACCCTAATTTTCCCCAAAAATAATAAATAAATGAATTAAAGAATGAAGAGCATCATGCATTGCATTTTGGGTCCTAGAAGTCATTCCAAGGTCTTTAAAATCATTTTTAGGGTTGGAATGCACTTTTTAGGCAAATTAGGGTTTTAGGGTCAAAAAGGGCATTTTGGTCATTTTTCGCAAAAAGATGATTTTCTCGCCAAAAATGCACATCCTCAAAAGGTACATTTTTATTCTATCAAGGATAATTTTTGTACAATTTTTTAGGAAGAAAACCCTAGTCAAAATAATTAAAAATGTATTTTTTCATTTTTAGTGCATAGAAAAATAAAAAGGGACCATTAAATATTCCTCAATTTTTAAGTGACAATTTTTATTGTCATAGGTGACTAGAGGGAATATTTTATGGTGCGCAAAAACATGTAACACATTTTCAATAGTTGCATTCCCATTATTTCTCATGCCCAAAAATTTCATTTTTCAAAAAAACAAAATAAGGAAGTGTCCTCAATAAGACAAAATACCAAAAAAAACAAGTTTTTTTTTCTCCTTATCCCCCCACTTACGAATTCTCTCTCTCTCTCTCCAATTTCTTCCACACTCTTCCATGATACCCTCTTTGGTAAATTACTCCACTCACTCACACTAACCTATCCATAAGAAAACCCAAAATTCCCTCTTTGGTAACAATTCTTCTCTAAAATACCCTTAACCCTACCTCACATAAAATATCTCTTCCAAAATAAGAAATTCTTTTTTTCTTTTCCCTTTTTTTCCCTTCTAAATTTCGCCCCCCACTCTCTCACTCTCACATTTTGTGTTTTCTCTCCACCCTCAATCCTTGTGATAAGTGATCTCAACCCTCCATCCAAAATCAAAACTCAATCCTAGAGCACATTAAAAGCACAAAGACTAAACTACCCTTAGACCTAATTTCATCCTATAAATACTCCCTCATTCCCACACCTAAGAGGATCACTTTTTGCTTCTCATTTGCCTCTCATTCTCCTACACAAAAACCCTAACACACCAAAAGCACCTCCTCCTCCTCTCCTCCCTCATCAAAACCGTCCCCCTTCCCTCCCCTCTTCCATATATTTTCTTCAAAAATCAACCACCAATCCTCCATTTTCTTGTTAGATCACCATCTTTCCTTCCATTCTCTTCAAGGTTGCATCATCAAATTGCTAAGGGCTAGTAGTTTTTGAGCTTATCATCTCCTTCTCCATTGTTACCAAGTGGCTTCAGTCTCAAGAGGGGGGGTGAATTGAGATTTTAAAAAACTTTTCAGATCTTTTGAAAATGTTTTTCCCCTTTTCAATGACTTAGATCAATTTTCGCGCAGGTTAAGTGGAAGCGAAGGAATTAGAGTATACAGCAGTAAAGCGGTAAAACAGTAAAGCAAGAAAGCAGTAAAGCACGCAGAGATTTATCCTGGTTCGGTCACCTCCTAGTGACCTACGTCCAGTCCTCACACCCTTGTGAGATTTTCCACTAAAACAACAACAAGGCTTACAGGTGCCTTGGAAAACCTTTACAGACTTAGGCACTCTCCTCCTAGGATACCCCACCTATAGAGAGCCCTTAGATCTATTATAACAATAACAAGAGATACCCCACCCCTGTTACAATCAACTGCCCTAGAAAGATACCCCACTTCCTAGTACATGCAGCTACCCTAGAGAGATACCCCACTCCCTAGAACAAAACACAACAATTAAATAATAAACAATTGTAAATGCAGAAATACCTCTAGTGTAGGCAGATATTACAACTTGAAGAATACAACCCCAACTAACTCTTAGCAACAGATCAGCTCAGACAGACCAACGGTGTGTGACGAGCAAAAATATAAGCGTGAAGAGTTTTCTCAAGAGTTTTTCTGATTCGTACAAATGGGTTGATGTGTGTTGTGTGTAAAATGAATCGTGAAGCACTGCCTATTTATAGGCTATGAGAAATTCATTTTTACGTTGAAAATAGTGAAGGAATCGATTCTTTGTTAAAAAGTATTTGATCTAGGAATCGATTTATTTAGGTAAGAAATCGATTTTATCTTTGTTTGTAAAATATGGGAAATCGATTCTTGAGTGCCATGGAAAGCTAGGAATCGATTCTATACTTAGTGTAAATATGTAGGAATCGATTTTCAGCTTGCCTGAGACAAGTGGGAATCGATTCTCAGTTATGTGCAAAAGGTTGGGAATCGATTCTTCCCTTAAAAATATTTGGCTCAGAAATCGATTTGTGTATTATAAAACATGGCCTGACAATCGATTTCTATCTTTTCTAATTTGCCTGAAAATCGATTTTGCTATTTGTTTATGCATGAGGAAAATCGATTTTGTTATTTAAAAAAGGTGATAAGAATGTTTACGTAAATATGCATGCACCTTAAAAAAAACTTTGTGAGTGTGTGAGACTTTGAGATACGAGCTGACCTTTTGAAAGAGCTTACACTTTTTCCTAAGACACACCCAAACCCTAAGGACTACCCTTATATTTAAGGACTACCCTTAAACTTGAATCTTCAGTTCTTGGTTTGCTTGTCTTGGATTGACTTTGACGTTTAGTTGACTTTGACCGTCAATCTTACCTTTGTCTTTTTCATCATCAAAACATATCCTGCAATATCAGGTTACCTGCAACACAAGGTATCCACATTCTCCCCCTTTTTGATGATGACAAAACATTAACTCATCTCAAGGTGGGAGGTTAGTTTAAACAGATAATGTATATGATACTCCCCCTATCATGATGCTCCCCCTGTTTTATTGACTATATGCAAGTAAATGCAAATGCATGCTGAATATTAAAACATTTATTCTAAATATTAAGAACTCTATTCTTCTCCCCCTTTTTGTCATGATCAAAGAGGGCAACATGTAATAAAAGATGCGAATCTAACAGCATGAAGAGGAATCAATGATTCCAAGTTCTCTTCGTATGAAGAAAAAGTTTTCTTTTTGTAAAGGTTTTGTAAAAATATCAGCTAGCTGTTTTGCCGATTCCACAAATTCGATTACACAATCCCCTTTTTGGACATGATCTCTAAGAAAATGATGTCTTATCTCTATATGCTTGGTCCTAGAGTGTTGGACGGGGTTCTTTGTAAGGTTGATAGCGCTGGTATTGTCGCATTTTATAGGAATATGATCTAGATCTATACCATAGTCAAGAAGTTGTTGCTTCATCCAGAGGATTTGTGCACAACAACTCCCTGCTGCAACATATTCTGCTTCAGCAGTTGACAGTGCGACACTGACTTGTTTCTTACTGTGCCATGAGACTAATGCACTACCTAGTATGTGACATGTTCCACTAGTGCTTTTTCTATCCAACTTACATCCTGCAAAGTCAGAATCTGAATAACCAATAAGACTACATGTGGCACCTTTTGGGTACCATAGACCAACATTTTGAGTGCCTACCAGATATCTCATTATTCTTTTGACAGCTACTAAATGTGATTCTTTTGGATTTGCTTGATACCTAGCACACATGCAGACACTAAACATGATGTCCGGTCTACTAGCAGTTAAGTAGAGAAGAGAGCCAATCATACCTCGGTATTTGCTTAGTTCTACCGGTTTACCTTCTTCATCTTTGTCTAAGTAGCATGAGGTGCTCATTGGTGTGGACATTTCTTTTGCTTTGTCCATTTCGAACCTTTTGAGTAGTTCTTTGCAGTACTTTGATTGAGATATGAAAATGCCGTTGTTTGTTTGTTTTATTTGAAGCCCAAGGAAGAAGTTGAGTTCTCCCATCATTGACATTTCAAATTCATTCTGCATGATACTCGAAAATTCTTTGCAAAGCAATTCATTAGTAGCACCGAAAATAATATCATCCACATAAATTTGCACGAGTAAGATGTCATCTTTTGACCTTTTTATAAAAAGTGTAGTGTCAACTTTTCCTCTTTGAAAATCATGATTGAGTAGGAATTTGCTCAATCTTTCGTACCAAGCTCTGGGGGCTTGCTTTAGACCATATAGAGCCTTTTTGAGTTTAAAAACATGGTCTGGTTTTTCGAAATTTTCAAAACCAGGAGGTTGTTCAACATACACTTCTTCTTGGATAAAACCATTTAAGAAAGCGCTCTTAACATCCATTTGATATAATTTAAAATCCATGATTGATGCAAAGGCAAGTAACATGCGAATAGCTTCTAATCTAGCTACAGGAGCATACGTTTCATCATAGTCTATTCCTTCTTCTTGATTATAACCTTTAGCAACTAGTCTAGCTTTGTTTCTAATTATTATACCTGATTCGTCTAGCTTGTTTTAAAACACCCATTTTGTGCCTATTATCTGGTGTTTATCAGGTCTAGGAACTAGATCCCACACTTCGTTTCTTTCAAACTGATTTAACTCTTCTTGCATAGCAATAGTCCAATGTTCATCAACTACGGCTTCATCTATATTTCTAGGTTCAATTTGAGATACGAAAGCCATATGATTACATGCATTTCGAAGAGAGTTACGAGTAGTTACCCCTTTTGTTACATCACCTATGACATTTTCAAGCGAGTGATCCCTTGGGATTCTCCATTCCTTGGGAAGTTCACTGCTTGATCCTTCTTCTGACTTCTCTTGAGGGGTGATTTTTGTTTCTTCTTCTTTCTTCTTCTCACCTATCTCTAACTCTTCAGGTTCATCTGCAATATCAATAACCTTTCCCAGCCTTTTGGGGTTAGTTTCATCAAATGTAACATGTACAGATTCCTCAATTACCTTATTTCTTTTATTAAAAATTCTAAAGGCCTTGCTAGATAAAGAGTAACCAAGAAAAATTCCTTCATCAGCTTTAGCATCGAATTTACCTAGGTTGTCTTTTCCATTATTCAATACAAAGCATTTGCAACCAAAGGTGTGAAGGTGTGAAATATTTGGTTTTCTCCCCTTGTAAAGTTCATAGGGGGTTTTCTTTAAAATAGGCCTAATTAGAACTCTATTCATAACATAACAAGCAGTACTTACAGCATCCGCCCAAAAATATTTTGGGATGTCATGATCATTTAACATTGTTCTGGCAAGTTCCTCCAATGATCGATTGAGAAATTTTTGGAGAGAGATCCTTTCCTGAGGATTCTTTCCTCAGTTTTATTTTTGATGTAAGTCACATGACTGCTTAACCCGGGGTGGAGTGTTTAAGGATCTGTTTCTTCCCAGTCATGAGCTTTTGTGATTCTGCTTTCAAGGTACCAATTTGTCCCCCATACCTTGAAGCATACCTGCAGTGATTAAACAAGGGTTCTAGGTACCCAAATTTCTTTGGGTCCTTGTGGGTTAGTGCTTAGTATGGTCCTTTTGGGAACCCATACTTTCTTCATATTTTGTCTTCCTCTTGTCCTGCAAACAGAAGCTGTATGTCCATTTTTACCACAATAACTACAACTGATGCATGGTCTTGATCTATGATGCATATGCCTTTTAGTGTAGTTGTTTCTAGGATGTGTAGGATGTGCCTGTTGTAAGCTGGATAGTTTTCCTACTGTCCATTCTAGTTCATGGACTTTCTTTTCAAACTCAGTACATTTGTCACAGACATAATTTGCTTTAAGGTAGCCAAGGCTGTAGTTTTCCTTTCTAAGTTCTAACCTTTCTTTAGTTAATGCAATTACTTCATTTTGAAGGTGATTGATAACTTTCTTTGCTTTATCTAATGCCTTAGCTAATTTCATAGAATCATCATGTAATTCAGTGAAAGCTTCATATAAATCATCATATGCATTTTGTAAAGAGTCAGGGTTAGAAATTACCTCGTTTTCATTCTCGCTTTCATGATCAGCCATTAATGCAACTTGAGCTTCTTCATCTTCTGATTCATCTGATGAGTCCATGCAGTTGTCTTCCCATGCGATGTAGGCTTTTCTTCCTTTGTTATTTTTGAATGCCTTCTTTTCAGATTTGGAGTCCTTTTTCTGTAGATTAGGACACTCCATTTTCATGTGCCCGGGTTTCCCGCATTCATAACAAGTAGGAGGACCGGATGTACTTTCTTTGCTAGAGAACCTTTTTGATTTGAAGTTCTTCTTTGGATAGTTGTTGCTTTTCATGAACCTTTTGAACTTCCGAACCATAAGAGCCATATTCTCTTCATTTTCATCAATTTCATCATCTGAGTTGTCACTATCATCACATTGACTAGAACAAGATGCTTTTAGAGCCAAGCTTTTCTTTTTCTTATCTGTATTTTCATACTCAGCTAGGCGAGTGAGTTCTAGTTCGTGCTCTTGAAGTTTACCGAACAGAGTAGCCAGAGTCATAGTAGCTAAATTTCTTGATTCAGCTATAGCAGTAACCTTGGGCTGCCATTCTCTATTCAGACATCTCAGAACTTTGTTGATTAGATCCTCTGCAGGAAATGACTTACCCAACAAGCTTAACTGATTCACAATGTGAGTGAACCTTTTCTGCATTTCTGGTATTGTTTCACCTGTATTCATTCTAAATAATTCGTACTCTCTGATAAGAGTATTTGTTCTTGCCCTTTTCACTTCATTTGTACCCTCATGAGTAACTTGGAGATTATCCCACATTTCTTGGGCAGATTTACAGTTTGAAACTCGAAAAAATTCATCAGGACTTAAAGCAGAAGTAATAATATTTTTGGCACGTAAATTATGTTGCACTTTTCTTTTCTCATCATCAGACCATTCATTTCTACTCTTAATAGTAAGAATACCATCTACTAAGTGTGTGGGGACGAAAGGTCCTTTTTCCACAGCATCCCAAACATCTAAGTCTACCCCTTCAATAAAAATTCTCATTCTTTCTTTCCAATATGCATAGTCTTCTCCGTTGAATCCCGGAGGACGGAAAAGAGATGCACCCTCTTGCGTAGACCAACCTGAAGCCATTTCTCTTGAAGCTGCTAGGCCCTTTATACAAGAGTCTAGCTCTGATACCACTTGTTACCAAGTGGCTTCAGTCTCAAGAGGGGGGGTGAATTGAGATTTTAAAAAACTTTTCAGATCTTTTGAAAATGTTTTTCCCCTTTTCAATGACTTAGATCAATTTTCGCGCAGGTTAAGTGGAAGCGAAGGAATTAGAGTATACAGCAGTAAAGCGGTAAAACAGTAAAGCAAGAAAGCAGTAAAGCACGCAGAGATTTATCCTGGTTCGGTCACCTCCTAGTGACCTACGTCCAGTCCTCACACCCTTGTGAGATTTTCCACTAAAACAACAACAAGGCTTACAGGTGCCTTGGAAAACCTTTACAGACTTAGGCACTCTCCTCCTAGGATACCCCACCTATAGAGAGCCCTTAGATCTATTATAACAATAACAAGAGATACCCCACCCCTGTTACAATCAACTGCCCTAGAAAGATACCCCACTTCCTAGTACATGCAGCTACCCTAGAGAGATACCCCACTCCCTAGAACAAAACACAACAATTAAATAATAAACAATTGTAAATGCAGAAATACCTCTAGTGTAGGCAGATATTACAACTTGAAGAATACAACCCCAACTAACTCTTAGCAACAGATCAGCTCAGACAGACCAACGGTGTGTGACGAGCAAAAATATAAGCGTGAAGAGTTTTCTCAAGAGTTTTTCTGATTCGTACAAATGGGTTGATGTGTGTTGTGTGTAAAATGAATCGTGAAGCACTGCCTATTTATAGGCTATGAGAAATTCATTTTTACGTTGAAAATAGTGAAGGAATCGATTCTTTGTTAAAAAGTATTTGATCTAGGAATCGATTTATTTAGGTAAGAAATCGATTTTATCTTTGTTTGTAAAATATGGGAAATCGATTCTTGAGTGCCATGGAAAGCTAGGAATCGATTCTATACTTAGTGTAAATATGTAGGAATCGATTTTCAGCTTGCCTGAGACAAGTGGGAATCGATTCTCAGTTAAGTGCAAAAGGTTGGGAATCGATTCTTCCCTTAAAAATATTTGGCTCAGAAATCGATTTGTGTATTATAAAACATGGCCTGACAATCGATTTCTATCTTTTCTAATTTGCCTGAAAATCGATTTTGCTATTTGTTTATGCATGAGGAAAATCGATTTTGTTATTTAAAAAGGTGATAAGAATGTTTACGTAAATATGCATGCACCTTAAAAAAAACTTTGTGAGTGTGTGAGACTTTGAGATACGAGCTGACCTTTTGAAAGAGCTTACACTTTTTCCTAAGACACACCCAAACCCTAAGGACTACCCTTATATTTAAGGACTACCCTTAAACTTGAATCTTCAGTTCTTGGTTTGCTTGTCTTGGATTGACTTTGACGTTTAGTTGACTTTGACCGTCAATCTTACCTTTGTCTTTTTCATCATCAAAACATATCCTGCAATATCAGGTTACCTGCAACACAAGGTATCCACATCCATTTCATTGTAGCTTTGAGGTAATCCTTGAAGCTTTGCACCTCATATTTAATTTTCTTGCATAATTTCTCCTCTACTCCAAACTCCTTCTTGATTGTTGTTTGCTTTGAGGATACATTTCAAACATTTTGACAAAGACTTAGGGAGCTTTGGGTGTTTGAGATGGGTCCTTGGCCTTGAAGGAGTTATTCTTGCATCCTTACATATTATGCACTAGATTTCATAAATAAATTGTTGTCTATGGGCTCTAGCATTTTCGCATATCATGAAAAAATTAGGGTTGATATGATTTTGTTGTGCTTCCTTGCTTAATCATATAAATCCTTGCAAAAATAAATAAATCTATGTTGCTTTGTGTTAATTTTGTTGTTTTCTTTATTAAATAAAATGTGGATCTATGTTTCCCTTGGTTCACATGCTTATAGATCTAAAAATATTTCCAAGTTGATTTTGTTGTTGTTCTTTGTTTAGTGATGTTTAATCTTGTTATTAGTATTTCATTTTTAGTGTTAAATGTTACTTTTGTTGTTTGATGATTTAGCAATATGATTCCCACTAGTGCCTAGTGCACCTTGACCTAAGTGGTGAAGATTGCTAGAAATGACTCAATTTAGTTTATGTGTCCATTCATTTTTGTGTCTTAATTTGCTTGTTGTAAATTGTTGATGATAGGCAAGTTGATTCCCACTAGTGCCTAGTGCACTTTGCTCAAAGTGGGAGGATTGCTCTAGGTGATTCAACTTATTTGTGTGTTTATTTAATCTTTGCATTTTAATTTGCTTATTGTTCATTGTTGATGATAGGCAAGTTGATTCCCACTAGTGCCTAGTGCACTTTGCTCAAAGTGGGAGGATTGCTCTAGGTGATTCAACTTATTTGTGTGTTTATTTAATCTTTGCATTTTAATTTGCTTATTGTTCATTGTTGATGATAGGCAAGTTGATTCCCACTAGTGCCTAGTGCACTTTGCTCAAAGTGGGAGGATTGCTCTAGGTGATTCAACTTATTTGTTGTGTTTATTTAATCTTTGCATTTTAATTTGCTTATTGTTCATTGTTGATGATAGGCAAGTTGATTCCCACTAGTGCCTAGTGCACTTTGCTCAAAGTGGGAGGATTGCTCTATGTGATTCAACTTAGCTTTAGTGTTTGTTTACTTGCTCTTGTATTCTAATTTTATTATTGTCCATTGTTGATGATAAATCATATGATTCCCACTTATGCTTAGTGCATCATATTCTAAGTGGTGAGGATGGTTTTAGATGATTCAACCTTCCCCTTTTAACTTCTTAATGAATAAAAGATGAGATAGTTAGGTTTTTGGTTTAAGGTCCATGGGGTATTGCAAAGGATAGGTTACCCAAAACCTTGATGCTCCATCCTCTTTGATTGAGTTATTAGCCTTTGCGCACTTATTCATGAATGCAAAGGATAGGCTTACATTAGCCTTGATGCAATTTCCCCTTTTGTTCATGTTATTGAGAAATCATTGCTCATATGTTCCTTAGTTTAATTAAGACCATTCTATGCCTATGACCAATTGCTTGCTTGTTCTTGATGCATCTTAAATGTCTTGATTCAATTATATGCCATTCCATCCATGTGTATGACCTCCTAATGAAGACGTAAGTCTACATGCATGTTGTAGCATAGAGTCATTAGGGTAAATACACCCCTTCCTACACACACACATTTGCTTTGAGAACTTTATCTTGCATCCTAGATAAGTGGATCTTTTGATCATATTGGCATGTTTAGTCTTAATTAATGTTCAACATATGCATGATTCCGTGATTATTGAATGTACTTGAACTTGGTAACCAATCATTGATAATAACTTCACCCTTTGTCTAAAAATCTTTCAAACTCTTTTCCATTTGATGCGAGTTATTAGTGACTATCACTCAAAGCCTTGGCTTGTTTGATTGTCATGAACGCCATCAAGGGTTATTAGTAATGATCACTCAAAGCCTTTGCTTGCTTGATCATTATGAAAGCTCTTCCCCTTTCAAACCCTTTTCAAAAAAACATTTTCATTAGAACTACGTCGCTTTGATTCCCATTTGGGATACGTAGGAGCGAGTCTCGTTCTCGTCAAGCGCAAAAAATAAAAATCCTTTTCGCAACCATAAACAAATCATTTTCATAAAACAAACAAAAAGAATCATTTTCAAACTCATTGTTGCTAGTAGCTCATCAGAGCCTTTGTTCGTTTAGCTATTAGTGGCAATGTCCTTTTCTCATAAGAATAATAAACGATGATCCATCATAACCTTTGTTAGTTTGATCATCGTGCAAATCAATCTCCTTCGAAAATCACTTTCAAAAAAAGATAATAAAACGAGTTGTTATCAATAGTCCATCAGAACCTTTGTTCGTTTGACTAGCGGTACAACTCTCTTTTTTGAGTATTTGGTAGTGATTCATCATAGCCTCTGCTAGTTTAATCATTCACTAATGCTTGTCCTATTGCAAAAACTCACCAAAAAAGATAAAAAACAAAAACTTTTCAAAAGATAACAACCGAGAACTACGTAGCTTTGATCCCTCTTCCAGTGAGGGTACGTAGGAGCGGGGGCCTGTCCCGTCAAGCACACTCTTAAAAAATCTTTGTTTTGTCCTGATTTTCAAAGATAACCCAAGAACTACGTAGCTTTGAATTCTCCATCGCACCTGGAGATACGTAGGAGCGGGCCATGTCCCGTCAAGCACTTTTTCTAAAACTCTTTCTTTTCCCCCCTTTTCTCACCAACAATAAAATTTCATTAAGTTTTCTCATTCATCTTCAAATAAGAAATAAATAGGCAAATCTAGGTATTTTTCAAATCAAACGTTAAAACCACACATTTAATTAGAGGTTCCCTTTCGGTAGAAAGGACGTGCGCGGTGCTAACACCTTCCTCGCACGTAATCGACCCCCGAACCTATATCTCTAGTGTTCAAAAGACCATCCGCCTTGTCCAAAAGACCTTTTTTCAATGTTTTGGATATTGGTGGCGGCTTCAAAAATTTTCCACGTTGTACATTGAGAAACCCAAACCGGGATTTTTCGGGGTGCAACAGTTGGCGACTCCACTGGGGACCCTTTTTTTTTAAAAGACGAGGGTCAAGCCTAACTAATTAAAATGTGTGGTTTAATGTATTGTTGATTTGATTAATACCTTGTTTGCCTTTCTTTCTTATCATTGATTGTAGGCATATGCATTTGTCTTCTTTGTTGTTCCCTATCTCCTCTTCTACTCCTTTTCTTTTATATGCTTATGCTCATGCATTCTTCCAACCCCCATGTTCCCTTCTTTCTTTGCTAGTTTTCTTCAAGGTAAGCTCATGCATTTCTCCCCAATTCTATCATGTCCCTTCTTCTCAGCTCCCTTTCTGAAGTAAGTAATTTGTTTGTTGTTGGTACCCTAGGCTAGTTGTATTTGAATGATATTGAACCCTAGGGTAGACGACATGCTATTTTCTGGACTGTCTGGATTTTCATTTGCAGGTGGGGTAGTTTTGAGGAAATGCCCTTCGCACACACCACTTGTACCTTGAGATGATATGCTTTGAGAAAAAGACCATAACCCAGGTCTGTGAGAGTATCTTAGGATGAGTGGATTCAAGAAGCGAGAGCCCATCAGGACCTTTGTCCGTTTGGCTACTTGCGAAAGTTTCAATCAGAGTTGTGCTCTTTCATGATGCCTTGTACCTAGCAGTTTGCTGCATTTACGAGGAATTTCGTGAAAGAGACTGTGGCTCTGATGACCTTTGTGAGGGTGCGAATAGGGCTACATGGAAAGATCACCCCTAAAATGCCTTAGATCATAGGTTTCTTCCCTTTTAAGTCACAAGGGCGTTCCAAATTGTGTGCTGCATTGTCGCATTCAGTTTAGTCAAATTTTTGCCCTCAAAATTTTCAAAAAAAAAAAAGTTAAAAGGATATGCTTTTCCCTTTTCAATAAATGCCTATGTGAGGTGGCATATAGGTTGCAAATTCAAAATACCACTCCATGCAAAAACACAAAAAAGGCATCATTGCATCATTACATCATTTGCATACATCCCCGCATAACATAAAACATAAGTTTCTGCAACTCATGCACGCATCATTGCATGGTGTGGAATCACAAAGTAATATCTTGTCATAGGCACGGTGTGGAATCAAAAGTGAAACAGCGTACACTCCGAGGTGTTTGTTTAAGTTTGAATGCATGGAATGTGCTTTGTTTCACTTATTGATTCTAACCTTGTTGTGTTTCAAAGAAAAAATAATCAAAATCCACCGTCAAACCTATGGCAAGACATAGTACGCCGTGATTCCCGGCACTAAGATAAACAGGAAATCATACATGTTGCATTGCACTTGCATTCAAACAAGTATTAGTGCATACAGTCTTTTATCAAAAAAAAATCAAAAAAATCAAGAAAAATCAAAAGTTGTTATTTTCCACAAGTTTTTAGAAAACATACTACATGCATTTTTTTCTTTGCATTACAGAAATAATCAAATAAATATCTCATGTTGCATGAATTTTTATGACCACCAGAGAGTTAAAAGCTTTATTTTGGAGAGAAGCCATGCATGCTAAAGTCAAAATCAAATTTTGTACTGTACTCTTCAAATGAAAAGCTTATAATTCCCCGACGCGATAAATCCACATTCATCCATTCGCATTCTCATTTCATTCACATGTATTCATTTGCATTCTCATTTCATTCGCATTCTCATTCCATGCGTATTTATCCATTTTGCATTCTCATTCATTTGCATATTTACATCATGCATAAAAAAATGAGCATAATTCTAGAGAAACAATAATAATTCTAAAAAAAATTGTGATGAGAGGTGAGACGTTTTTGCGAAGTTTTTTTATTCATCTCTGGAAAAGTTTAGTCTTACTTAGTTGCAAACTCAAGGTGTTTCAAGGCACTCGGTTTTTCAAAACAGCAGTTTGTTCACATTTTTCAACAAAGCATTGCATCTCACCCACCCCATGATGAATGACCGAAATGGTCTACAAAAATGTTTCTTTCACGTTTTAACTAATGTTAACTCTCTGCGAAGCATTCGTGTAGTAACTTCTGTGTGACGTGTGTCTTTATTTTTGTTTGAGTCAGTTAGCGTCCCTACATTGTCATCATCCCTCGCCCAAGTCTAACCCCACCCTGACCACCCATAAAGTACATATCCCCCAGATTAGTGCATAGTTGGCTTTTGGTTGCCCCTAATGAAATACCACTCTTGGTCCTCCATACTGGGGCAAATTTGTCGTCACTAGATATCTTGTTAACACTGTATTTCTTTGGTGCAAGTCTTTTTTTAAAAAAAAAAAATCAAAAAAGCTCGTTAGGTCGAAAACTCGTAAGAGCGGCCTAAGCAAAAATTAGAGCATGAAAAGAAATAAAGAAAAAAGAGCAAATATATGAAAGTAAATAAATTATTGTCCTTGAGTTAATTTTTGAGAAAACAAGCAATCATGATTTTGAAATGAAGTTTGGCCATCATTCCATATCCAAAAACACCTTAAGCCAAAAATCCCAAAAATCTCAATCACCCTAGACAAGGATCAATCTCACATCAAAAATTGTGTATCACCTTTATCAGCTCACTTAGCTCAAAAGAAAGAGAAAGAAAAATCACACCAAAAAAAAAAGAAGAAAGTGGAAAAAGAGAGGATTGAAAAGGAAAAATCCTTAAAAAAAAGAAGCAAAAGTAGTAGAAATGGTGAGCTGATACCATTAAACGCATGAGAGATCCTTGTCTGAAATAAACCCTCAAACACTTCCTTTGGCCTATCCTCCATAAACCCTTGACCACGTTCCAACCCTGAAACAGGTTCATTTTACCGTGAGGCACATAAGAGGTTCTCATCTCAATAAAACCTCAAACACCTCATTGAGCCTAATAACTCATTCTTTCATAAACCATTAACCTAGCCAAATTATACCACTAAAAAAAACGCATCTGTTCCATCACTCATCAAATACTTCTTTGAGCCCAATTATCCCTCCCTTCATAAATCATCCACCATTAGCCACATCACAGCTCCAAAAATCCATTCTGATCAATGACCGGTTGCTCCTGTTTTCTCAAAGTTTTAATCTTAGGACAAATAAGTTTATCTATTTATGCCGTGTTTGCTCAAAAAGAAAAAAACAAACAAGCAGAAAAAAGAAAGCTGCTCAAAAAGAAAAAAAACAAACAAGCAGAAAAAAGAAAGCTGCTCAAAAAAAAAAAACAATCAAAAAATGAAAGTTGGTAAAAAGGAGAAGGACTTGCACTCCAAGATGCATTCATGTTGCATTAAAACAAGGTCTAGTGGTCACCAAGTGGAGCCCCTCCTCATACTAAAAAGTCAAAACTTTCATTGCATTTGAGTTTGTTCTTAAAGAGAACCAAAAGTGTGTACTAGGGGGCATCCCCTTCACCTCTCACTCCACTCAACTTTGGGGAGGTTTATTCATTGCCCACCCCATTCATATATCACCCTCAGTTCATAACCATCACCATAACTCTGTCGCCTTTCACAACCCCACTAGAAGCAATCATTTGAAATACCATTCCAAAGTGGGGCAATCCCGTCACCCTTCACTCCACCTAAAGTCGGGGAAATTCGCCCTATGCCCATCTCATCCCCTCGTCATATTCACATCCATGAGACCACACCAGGGCAATTTCTCGACCCACCATGCTAAATACAGCCTTTTACAAACTCGAGTCGGGGCAACCTTGCTCTCGTCAAGATTGGGGCAACACCAAACGTCGTGGGTTGAGACAGAATCTCTTGTTTGCCACCCTTCATTCCAAAGTCATGGTATTTCCAATTCATTATTCCTCTACAACCCTGGCTGTTGTCACCAGTAGACAGGGGCAAGTTATGCACTCACCTTCACCAGTAGTCTAAATCGGGGCAGTTCCACCTTTCATGACTTTGGCAAAAACCTACCTTTCATCCCCCTCACGTGTCATATCTGTCATACCAAATCAACGGACTCATTCATCTGTATTTGCACTACTCTACATGTTTATGCTTTAAAGAGAGAGAACACAAGTTAATAATGTGAAGTCGGAAACTCACTCAGCTAACTTTGTGGACCTAAAAATCAATCATCATGGGGCACCATCATAGGAGAGCAAAATAAGCGAGTCTGCAAATACGGTCAAATAGTTTTGCACATCAGTGTCTGTGAATAACAACCTTGAGATTGCCATGTCTGAATTCAAACCTCTTTCCAAGGAATGATTATTCCAAAGCACTCACCTCTCTACCCCTCGCATCGAAAGTCTCATTTCTCATCTCAAAACAAAACACATTTGCATGCATTACTATTATACCATATCATAAATCATTGCCCCATAGATTGTATTTCAACAACAAGTCATGCATCTACCACAACTATTGCATTTAAGCATTACCCGTGCGCATTCATCCATTTATTCAAAAAAGGGGCAAAAAAAAATCATCCACATGGCACCCGTTGCCCCCATCAAAGCATAAATCATTCCATCATTTGCATTCGCATGTTATCTGCATTCGCACACCCAGCTTATCAATTTCTGTTTCCGACCAACTTCAACATCCATCATTCACGGGCATTTTGTAGTCCATTTACTTTCGCATTGCACATTCATCACATTGCATACCTGTAACACTTTTTTTGCTTCGATAGACGTGCCAAGTGTCGGTCTCATCATTGCCAAAAGCTTTCTACATCACCAATCATATCATTTGCTACGCATTCATGTGTTTCCTTTATTCACCATAGCATTTGCATCAAAGTATTACATTTGCATCATATTCACATTCGCATTGCATGCATCAAGAAAAGAAGCAAAATAAATAAAAAGGCAAAAAGAAAAATCCGTCCATCATTCCATCAGGTTCAGCACCCATGGTATACCCATTTCATTCATCATCCCACGTTCATCACATTACATGCATGACATTGTTCGCTTCAATAGATGTCCAAGTGCCGGTCTCATCGTTGCCCCCCCAAAAAAAAAGAAGAGTTTCTTTTACATCACTAATCATATCTTTGTACCATGCATGGCATTCGCATCAAAGCATTACATTTGCATCACATTCACACTTTGCATTTCATACACTCATACCAAAGGAAAAAAAAGAGAAAAGCCAAAAAAACAAAAGGGGGAAAATTGCTCATTCCATTACATTCATCATTAATCAGTACAATCACATTCATATCTTATCTGCATTCACATACGTTGGTTCTCAACCTCCATGTTCCATCAATTTCAACTCACATCATCTGCCCCGCTTCATTCATCCCATCGGATGCCTACCATTTCACATACCTATATTGCACGCATACATCATTCATTGCATTTTTAGACATGCCAAATATAGATAGCTTTTCCCGTCTCAGGTAAATGCATTCATTAGGTATGTTCTAGGCAGATACGCCATGTACCAATCCCAATAGTTTGTTCCCTCAAAGTCAGTGTTCCAAGCGCTGGTCTCATATCACAATTCAGAGTCCCAGTACCCTTGTTGACCCCCAGTGGTCCTTCAGAGCCAAGCGCTCCTTCAGACCATCAATAGTCCTTCAATCCAGATCGCACGTCGCGTTATCGAGCAACCGACGGATCATCCGACCCCAGGTCCTTCAGACTAGCTGTGTCTAGAGCTGTCAATTTTGGCCCAGCCCAGTGAGCCGGCCCAGTGGCCCGATTTTTTGGTTGGGCTGGGCTCTAAAAATAGAGGCCCAAAATCAAACGGTATCTTTTTTGGCCCGGCCCGATCGACCCGAACTTATATATGGGCTGGGCCGGGCTGGCCCATGGGTTGGTGGGCTGGCCCGATTTGTTTTTTTTTTTGTAATTTTCAATTTTAACAAAAAATTAGTCACACCAACAATACACACATGCTGATGCTGGCCTTTGTTTTGGCAAATTGGCCCATTTGGCCCATTGACAGCATTCCAAATCCAATACCATTCATGCTCACAACACACGCATCAATCGGCCCACACACCACACACGCACCCATTCACGCTCACGCTGCGCATCATCAGTTCTCCTTCTCTCCAACCCTAGCGCCGCTCTCCTCTCCCTGCTTGGCTGCTTCTCCTTCTCCCTCTCCACTCATCGGCGACTCTCATCATCAGTTCATCACGTCATTCCGTTCATCACGTCATTCCGTTCATCACCGGTCGCTAGGTTACCTCTTTCAGTTCATCAGAACTTCATCTCCGTTCTCCCTCTCCACTCATCTCCGTTCGCTAGGTACATCTTTCAGTTCATCACTCATCAGTTCATCACTCATCAGTTCATCACTCATCGTGACCTAGCTACTTCCGTCCGTTCGCCAGGTACCTCTTTCTTCCTCTCCCTTCCGGTAATATATCTGTTTTGGATGATCTTTCTCATGTCATGATCTCTGTTCGGCTTGGTCTTGTAGTTCACCATACATAGCAATTTTTACAATGACTGTGACAGATGTATTTTGGTTTCTAGCTAAGATAAAAAGATTCATGCATTATTCACTAATATGTTTCAAGCAAATTGACAACAATAGATGAGGATGAGGCTAGGACATAATGAGCACAACCTCTAGATACTCACATGAGAAATAAAAATCAATATCAGCTAGTTAGCATATATAGAAACTATAAGAAACTAGAACGGAAAAACCCAATAACACAAGGATTTAAAAGAAGAAATCATTCAGTGGTCAGTACATGGAATTAACACATAAGGGCTGTGAACATCTATCATAATTTCCAAATGCCATTTTTATTGCGACCATTGTAGCAGTCATGCATCCGTTTATTTATATAAATAGTTCTCTACAATAGACTAACAACATCTTTCGTATAAGGACACCATTCTGTAAGTTCAAGATGATTTTAACAAATGTCAAACTAACAAAGTATATATAAGTTAAATGATTAATGCAAGCATCAATATATAGGGAAAAGGTGAACTGCACCTTCAGGAAAAAAATGTCAGCACACTGCATGCATGGATAGAATATTTGAGCAGCAGTCAATTCATCTTGTTCACTTCGTCCCATTATTTGACTGCACCTATAATTTGAAAGAACAAAACATGAAATGATATTACAAGTCTAAATCCATTGTTGAGTGGATCAGATGAAAACATTTCCATCAAAAGAGGAACCTGATAATCCTTTTAAGGTTGTTCTTCTGAGCTATATCCAATACAAGAGGCCAATATTCATCTCTGTTAATATATTCTGGTAAATACTAAATTAAAAATCTCTTGTTATTGATTTCTGGTAATTGGTTGCATTATTTTTGTCATTGACTTCATTTGTATCGTTCATTGTAGATGTGCCGGAACTTGTAGAGGAGATAAAGCTGTTGGATATTAGTTAAATGTTCGTTGCTGCTGTTGGAACTTGTAGCTTTTTGCTTTAATGTTGTTAAGCTTTAGTTTTTGGACCAAGATATATTGTGTTGAGCTATTTTGGCTACTTATGGACAAAGTATTTTGTAAAGCCAAGACAAATTTAGGCTGCTTTTTGGATGCTTATGGTTATGGACAAAGTATTAATGTATTATTCATGGCGATTTCTAGAGCCAAAACGGATTTAAATTGGCTTTGTTTGAGCCGAAACAGATTTATTTATGTATGTGTGTTGCTCATTTTTGTAGAAAAAATTGGTAAAAATTCTAAAAATTTAATGATTTTTGGCCCATTGGGCTGGCCCGTTGGCCCATGGGCTGATGGCGGGCTGGGCTGGGCCATAAAATATGCAGCCCATTAGAATATTGGGCCGGCCCGACCCAGCCCGCATACGCTGTTTGGCCCTATGGGCCGGGCCGGGCAGGGCCGGGCTTGGCCCATTGACAGCTCTAGCTGTGTCCGCCTAAAAAACACAGTGGACGTCCTTCGAGGTGAGCAAATCAAGTCAATGACCTGACCTTTCCACCCATGGCCGCTCGAAAAAGGCCACCCCCCCAAGCAGACCATTTTACTAGTACCGTTGCTAGTTTGCGTTCCATCAGACTCATTGGTCCATCAGGCTTAGGCATGCCCTTCAGACCTCGTCGGTCCTTCAGTTTAACTCTAATCAATGCGCCAAGCATCGACTGCGAATTAGACCATCAGAGCCCAGTGCTCCTTCAGATCCCCGGTGATCCTTATTTACTCTTGTTCTATCCCCGGTGCTCTAAGCACAAGTGGGGATCAAGTTGTAAGAATTTCTATATAAAAAAAAAAAGAGAGAGAGCTGATCAGGAAAAACGGTCAGACCAAAAGAAGAACTTCAGGAATGTTCCACCACATTCATCATCACACCTAAAATCATCACATCGCATGCACTCACATGACATGCATTCGCATAACGAACTTTGCATAGCATGCATTCATATTCCATGCACCATGTATTGCATCTGCTAACGTGTGCAGGTGTCCTGGATTAGTGCAATGGCATTGATCATCAATCAGAGCAAGCTGAAGAAAGGTCCGCTAGCCTGAGCAGACATCCTGGATCAGTACAATGGTATTGATCATCAATCAAGAGAAAGCTGAAGAAAAGTCCGCTAACCTGAGCAGGCATTCTGGATCGGTGATGAAGCATTGACCGACTAAAGGAAACCAACTGGATTTTGGAATCCCCTCTGGATCCGCGTGTCCCCAGCAAGATTGACTTCACCTTGTATTCGAACTGCAGGTAAGTCCCCCTGACCTCAATAGGTCCAGTCGGAGAGGATAGCTGTGTTGGCCTAAAACATGGCGCAGTCCTAGGGAAATATCGAGATCTAGACTTGATATAGTACCCTCCCTTGGTCGCTCGCAAGGCCACCCCTTTGGAGCCCACGTGCTCCCAGGCCCAAGTGCAAGCTCGGATCGTTCGCGATTCGTTAAAAGGCTTTAGGCAGCCTCCGTCGCCAGCTTAACGAGGGCCAGCACCCTTTTTGCTTCCCTTTTTATTGCTTTCTTTATTGCTTTCCGCTAGCTTATTGAGGGTTTGCACCACTTAATTTCCTGCTTACTGAGAGTTGACGATTCATCCATTGCATTCACTTCGGGCTAACACCCAATAAAAATAGAAAGAGGAAAAAGAGGAAAATTCGGGTTTCCCTAAGTAGACAAAATCGGTATAATTCCTGAATTCTTTATCTTCATTTTGCCTTGGAATATGTTTCGGCCAATTCATATCCCTCGTTAAAATTCAGATAAAGAGGGGCAGCTGTCATACCCTAATTTTGTCCGGCTTAGGTCAAAACCCTAATTTTCCCCAAAAATAATAAATAAATGAATTAAAGAATGAAGAGCATCATGCATTGCATTTTGGGTCCTAGAAGTCATTCCAAGGTCTTTAAAATCATTTTTAGGGTTGGAATGCACTTTTTAGGCAAATTAGGGTTTTAGGGTCAAAAAGGGCATTTTGGTCATTTTTCGCAAAAAGATGATTTTCTCGCCAAAAATGCACATCCTCAAAAGGTACACTTTTATTCTATCAAGGATAATTTTTGTACAATTTTTTAGGAAGAAAACCCTAGTCAAAATAATTAAAAATGTATTTTTTCATTTTTAGTGCATAGAAAAATAAAAAGGGACCATTAAATATTCATCAATTTTTAAGTGACAATTTTTATTGTCATAGGTGACTAGAGGGAATATTTTATGGTGCCCAAAAACATGTAACACATTTTCAATAGTTGCATTCCCATTATTTCTCATGCCCAAAAATTTCATTTTTCAAAAAAACAAAATAAGGAAGTGTCCTCAATAAGACAAAATACCAAAAAAAACAAGTTTTTTTTTCTCCTTATCCCCCCACCTACGAATTCTCTCTCTCTCTCTCTCCAATTTCTTCCACACTCTTCCATTATACCCTCTTTGGTAAATTACTCCACTCACTCACACTAACCTATCCATAAGAAAACCCAAAATTCCCTCTTTGGTAACAATTCTTCTCTAAAATACCCTTAACCCTACCTCACATAAAATATCTCTTCCAAAATAAGAAATTCTTTTTTTCTTTTCCCTTTTTTTCCCTTCTAAATTTCGCCCCCCACTCTCTCACTCTCACATTTTGTGTTTTCTCTCCACCCTCAATCCTTGTGATAAGTGATCTCAACCCTCCATCCAAAATCAAAACTCAATCCTAGAGCACATTAAAAGCACAAAGACTAAACTACCCTTAGACCTAATTTCATCCTATAAATCCTCCCTCATTCCCACACCTAAGAGGATCACTTTTTGCTTCTCATTTGCCTCTCATTCTCCTACACAAAAACCCTAACACACCAAAAGCACCTCCTCCTCCTCTCCTCCCTCATCAAAACCGTCCCCCTTCCCTCCCCTCTTCCATATATTTTCTTCAAAAATCAACCACCAATCCTCCATTTTCTTGTTAGATCACCATCTTTCCTTCCATTCTCTTCAAGGTTGCATCATCAAATTGCTAAGGGCTAGTAGTTTTTGAGCTTATCATCTCCTTCTCCATTTCATTGTAGCTTTGAGGTAATCCTTGAAGCTTTGCACCTCATATTTAATTTTCTTGCATAATTTCTCCTCTACTCCAAACTCCTTCTTGATTGTTGTTTGCTTTGAGGATACATTTCAAACATTTTGACAAAGACTTAGGGAGCTTTGGGTGTTTGAGATGGGTCCTTGGCCTTGAAGGAGTTATTCTTGCATCCTTACATATTATGCACTAGATTTCATAAATAAATTGTTGTCTATGGGCTCTAGCATTTTCGCATATCATGAAAAAATTAGGGTTGATATGATTTTGTTGTGCTTCCTTGCTTAATCATATAAATCCTTGCAAAAATAAATAAATCTATGTTGCTTTGTGTTAATTTTGTTGTTTTCTTTATTAAATAAAATGTGGATCTATGTTTCCCTTGGTTCACATGCTTATAGATCTAAAAATATTTCCAAGTTGATTTTGTTGTTTTTCTTTGTTTAGTGATTTTTAATCTTGTTATTAGTATTTCATTTTTAGTGTTAAATGTTACTTTTGTTGTTTGATGATTTAGCAATATGATTCCCACTAGTGCCTAGTGCACCTTGACCTAAGTGGTGAAGATTGCTAGAAATGACTCAATTTAGTTTATGTGTCCATTCATTTTTGTGTCTTAATTTGCTTGTTGTAAATTGTTGATCATAGGCAAGTTGATTCCCACTAGTGCCTAGTGCACTTTGCTCAAAGTGGGAGGATTGCTCTAGGTGATTCAACTTATTTGTGTGTTTATTTAATCTTTGCATTTTAATTTGCTTATTGTTCATTGTTGATGATAGGCCAGTTGATTCCCACTAGTGCCTAGTGCACTTTGCTCAAAGTGGGAGGATTGCTCTAGGTGATTCAACTTATTTGTGTGTTTATTTAATCTTTGCATTTTAATTTGCTTATTGTTCATTGTTGATGATAGGCAAGTTGATTCCCACTAGTGCCTAGTGCACTTTGCTCAAAGTGGGAGGATTGCTCTAGGTGATTCAACTTATTTGTTGTGTTTATTTAATCTTTGCATTTTAATTTGCTTATTGTTCATTGTTGATGATAGGCAAGTTGATTCCCACTAGTGCCTAGTGCACTTTGCTCAAAGTGGGAGGATTGCTCTATGTGATTCAACTTAGCTTTAGTGTTTATTTACTTGTTCTTGTATTCTAATTTTATTATTGTCCATTGTTGATGATAAATCATATGATTCCCACTTATGCCTAGTGCATCATATTCTAAGTGGTGAGGATGGTTTTAGATGATTCAACCTTCCCCTTTTAACTTCTTAATGAATAAAAGATGAGATAGTTAGGTTTATGGTTTAAGGTCCATGGGGTATTGCAAAGGATAGGTTACCCAAAACCTTGATGCTCCATCCTCTTTGATTGAGTTATTAGCCTTTGCACACTTATTCATGAATGCAAAGGATAGGCTTACATTAGCCTTGATGCAATTTCCCCTTTTGTTCATGTTATTGAGAAATCATTGCTCATATGTTCCTTAGTTTAATTAAGACCATTCTATGCCTATGACCAATTGCTTGCTTGTTTTTGATGCATCTTAAATGTCTTGATTCAATTATATGCCATTCCATCCATGTGTATGACCTCCTAATGAAGACGTAAGTCTACATGCATGTTGTAGCATAGAGTCATTAGGGTAAATACACCCCTTCCTACACACACACATTTGCTTTGAGAACTTTATCTTGCATCCTAGATAAGTGGATCTTTTGATCATATTGGCATGTTTAGTCTTAATTAATGTTCAACATATGCATGATTCCGTGATTATTGAATGTACTTGAACTTGGTAACCAATCATTGATAATAACTTCACCCTTTGTCTAAAAATCTTTCAAACTCTTTTCCATTTGATGCGAGTTATTAGTGACTATCACTCAAAGCCTTGGCTTGTTTGATTGTCATGAACGCCATCAAGGGTTATTAGTAATGATCACTCAAAGCCTTTGCTTGTTTGATCATTATGAAAGCTCTTCCCCTTTCAAACCCTTTTCAAAAAAACATTTTCATTAGAACTACGTCGCTTTGATTCCCATTTGGGATACGTAGGAGCGAGTCTCGTTCTCGTCAAGCGCAAAAAATAAAAATCCTTTTCGCAACCATAAACAAATCATTTTCATAAAACAAACAAAAAGAATCATTTTCAAACTCATTGTTGCTAGTAGCTCATCAGAGCCTTTGTTCGTTTAGCTATTAGTGGCAATGTCCTTTTCTCATAAGAATAATAAACGATGATCCATCATAACCTTTGTTAGTTTGATCATCGTGCAAATCAATCTCCTTCGAAAATCACTTTCAAAAAAAGATAATAAAAACGAGTTGTTATCAATAGTCCATCAGAACCTTTGTTCGTTTGACTAGCGGTACAACTCTCTTTTTTGAGTATTTAGTAGTGATTCATCATAGCCTCTGCTAGTTTAATCATTCACTAATGCTCGTCCTATTGCAAAAACTCACCAAAAAAGATAAAAAACAAAAAATTTTCAAAAGATAACAACCGAGAACTACGTAGCTTTGATCCCTCTTCCAGTGAGGGTACGTAGGAGCGGGGGCCTGTCCCGTCAAGCACACTCTTAAAAAATCTTTGTTTTGTCCTGATTTTCAAAGATAACCCAAGAACTACGTAGCTTTGAATTCTCCATCGCACCTGGAGATACGTAGGAGCGGGCCATGTCCCGTCAAGCACTTTTTCTAAAACTCTTTCTTTTTCCCCCTTTTCTCACCAACAATAAAATTTCATTAAGTTTTCTCATTCATCTTCAAATAAGAAATAAATAGGCAAATCTAGGTATTTTTCAAATCAAACGTTAAAACCACACATTTAATTAGAGGTTCCCTTTCGGTAGAAAGGACGTGCGCGGTGCTAACACCTTCCTCGCACGTAATCGACCCCCGAACCTATATCTCTAGTGTTCAAAAGACCATCCGCCTTGTCCAAAAGACTTTTTTTCAATGTTTTGGTCTTAAAATTAAAATATTGGTGGCGGCTTCAAAAATTTTCCACGTTGTACATTTAGAAACCCAAACCGGGATTTTTCGGGGTGCAACACCCCCTGCAAAAAAAAAACTTTTAAAACAAACCCTGCAAAATGTAACTGTATCCAGTTACCCCCTGCTGTTAGTTTTGGCTAACAACGTTAATATTTGCAGGGGGGTAACTAGAAACACTTAATATTTGCAGGGGGTAACTACCTCCCACTTAATATTTGCAGGGGGTTAACTAGATCCCAAATGTCAGCCAATTCAGCCTAGACTTAACGTTGTTAGCCAAAACTAACAGCAGGGGGGTAACTGGATACAATTACATTTTGCAGGGTTTGTTTTAAAAGTTTTTTTTTGCAGGGGGGTAAATGGATAAAAATGATATTTGCAGGGGGGTAAATGATATTTAAGCCTTTTTGGAATCCTTAAATCCCCCGTTTTATCTTTTCTTCCTTTTCAATATTTCACGCTTTAGAGTCTCATACCCTTTGATGGGTAACATTTTTCTTCTTCTTTTACAATTTGTGATGATGAAATTTGTCAGACTTGAGAGTCTACACAGACTCGTGAGGGGTCTATAAACTCAACTGTACACTCTTTTTTTTAGCAAAAGAAAGGGATATGGAGGCTCGTTAAAACCTTCTCTTGCAAAACCCTCCTTTGGGAAAAAACATCAAGAAGGAAAAAGAGTACTCCCCCTAAAATTTATTGATAAAAAATGGAAAAGATACAAAAGACATGGGGGGCTAGGTCAATGCCCATGAATAAAACAACAATACAACCAAAAGGAAAAAAATAACAATCCTAGTACAAGGAATCTAGTCCAAAGAAAGATAAAATTGGCCTGCACGAGCATCACAATAATGGCTCTCATCCCAACCAGGTTGGAACCAAAGTCACTAACAATCATTTGCAGCACACCAAAAACAGAAGGCCAGAAGGAGACTGAAACCATTGTACAAGAAATCAGCAATGAAGCTAGGAGGAAAGTCCCACCAGACAAAACCACTTATGTTAGTACCATGTCCGGCAAGCTTATCAGCACAAGAGTTACCTTTCTCTATAAATGTGAGTGCAAACGAAGTTCATTTGTCTCGTCAAATATAAGTAATAATTTCATTTATTGCTAAGCTTCCAAGGAACAATTTTCTAATTTTGCAACTCGTACACTCATAAGAGTCTACGAATGTACAAAAATAAAAAAACCTATCGATAACACATAAATATTAGAACACCAATTATAAAAAAAAATTCAATTTCCCATCTTCAAACTCCATAATAAAGAAAAATAAGTATGTAGATAAGATCCTACTACATAAAACATAAAAAATCAGTTCCAACAGTAAATAATGAATACATTCCATAAACATATATGATAATAACAATAGCATAAAGGGAACAAATATTGCATCATAAAATAGGGCAATAAATACCAATAGTAAAACAAGACTAGTGCCACATATTACAAAGAAAACAAAGTAATAAACAAAAATCAATAAACGAAGCTACTAAACCAACCAAGAACATCAACAAACATATTTAATTAGGTTAGTTTGATGTTAGAAATATAGAAGTAATTAAATGGATTAAATATCAGATAAATTCATCAAAATTAATCTTGGACGCATTGTGCAGACAGAGAAAATTAAACTGAAAAAATGTTAAAAACTATATGTTACATAAGCATGGCTAGATATTATATGTTTATAGCTATAACAAAATAACTTTTTAACAACTTTTCAATAGTCAACAAAAAGGTTCAAAAATGGAAGAAACGTATTTCCTTACACACTAACATTTGATAAATGTGGAGATGAACTGAATCAATACAAAATTTACCCACCACCATCTTTGGATACAACATCAGCTTTGGTTTTCAAAGCTTATGTCGAATCTGGTGTGGGGTTTTGTAGTGAAGGTTGGTGGTGCAAAAACACAGTAAATCAAAGAAATTGAAAGATGAAGACCGGAAGAGGAGAAGACCAGTTTAAGGGGATTAGATCATACCAATTTAGGGCATACACAAAGGGGAATACATTTTTCAGAAGCTTCTCCCTTCTTGTCTAATGTTTTTCCGTTTCCTTGTAAGCTGTAGAAAACCTAAAAAAGCAAAAAACGAAATCAAATTCAAAAGCAAAAAACGAAATATTGGAATCCATGGTAGGGAACACGTCGAAGCTTGGAATGAGGGAGATGAGAAGGTATGAATAGAGGGAAATGAAGAAGGAGAAAGATAGAAGATGAGGCAGGTAGAGAAGAGAGAGATGAAGGGAGTTGATGGTGAGAGAGAAAGATAGACTTTCGAGGGAGAGAAAGATAGATGAAGGGAGTTGATCGTGAAAGGTTGGATTTTAACTCAAATTATTTTTCCTGCTTAATGAATAATTTTCCCCCGAAAATGAATGTTGTACCTTTTGTGCTTGTGAAAGGTAGGACAAGTGTCAATTAAAATTGGAGGTGTTTTTTGGAAGTGCAAGGGTGATGTTTTTGTATAAATAGATATTAGATCCCCCCACCCTTGTCAACAAAAAAAGGATGGTTATCTCTCCATCCTTTCCGTCCATATCTCTCAACCATACTGTTATGGGCCAAAATGTAGTTGAGAAAGACCTAGAGTTAGAAGATCCGTTTGATGCTGTTGAGAACCTGATTCCAAAGAGAAGGGCCCGTAGAAACAAGGCTCGGCCCTAATGGACCGAGGACTATGTGTGAAAGAGTCATGGAGAATATTCTTTACCTCTTAGGATAGAATAAATCCATAAAGTTCTACATTGTCACAACTATCCTAACTGTTATTTTGTCTTATTGTAATTTCTATTCCTATATGTCCTGGATGTAATTTGGAAATAAAGGCAAGCAATCATTGAGCAAAATTAGCAAGAGTCTACTCCACTCCCGAAGCTTTTATTATTCTTTTTTTGCCTTTCATTCGTTTTTGCTTACATTTGGTGTCTTCATTGCCATGACCTCTCCTCCACCCCCACCTGCCCTAGCTCACACACTCAACCAAATCCTTCAAAACCAACAACAGTTTCAAAGCCAAATACTCCAAAACCAAAAGAACTTCCAAATCGATCTCACCTCCCTCGCCACCGAGCTCAACCAACTTCGAACCCGCATTGGACCCCCTAGTTTTCCCCTTAAAACTCGATATACCGCGTTTCTATTGCATAGAACCTCTTGGTTAGATTTTCAAAGTCAACCAATTTTTCAAATTCCATCGAACCCCAGAGGATTATAGATTGAACATCGCCTCCTTTTACATGGAAGGTGATGCCCTAACCTGGTTTCATGGATGTACTTAAATGGGAAACTATTCAAGGACCGCCTTCCTTCACGCTTTTGAGTTGGGATTGGCACCATCACAGTACGGGGATGAAAAAGGCGCAATGTTCAAGCTATGCCAGACCACCGTCGTGAAGGACTACCAGAATGCTTTCGAAGTGCTTGCCAATCGCATCACTGGGCTTGCTCTTAAGTTCTACCTCAACTGTTTCATATCCGAATTGAAGGAGGAGTTACGTCGCAAGGTACAAGCTTTTCAACCCGTGTCTCTTTCTCATGCTATTAGTCTTGCGAAGCTCCAAGAGGAGTAACTGAATGATGGATTTCACACCACCCTTTCCAAAAAACCGAGCCCACGACCACCAAAGAAAAAAAGAAAACCCTACCACCACCACGAAACCACCCTCTAGTCGTCCTGCCCTAGCCACAAACCCTAACCCCCCAACCACCCCCCTAAACAACCACCCATTAAATGCCTTTCCTCTGTAGAGCTCCCTGGTCGTCGCGAGAAGAGGCTCTATTACAACTGCAACGAACGATTCCAACTTGGCCACCGCTGCAAACACCAATTTATGCTCTTAATAGTAGAAACAGAAACCCTAGATACCAACACCGAAATCGTCATTGAACTCCCGGTCCAAACACAAACCGAACTACCACAAGAAACCTCCCAGCCTGTTACCACCACACCTCACATTAGTTTACATGCACTATTAGGACATGCCATTCCCCAAACCCTGCGTATCTTAGGAACCATTAACATTCACACCCTCATTATCCTCATTGGTAGTTGTTGCGCCCGAAAAAGTCCCCGAGGGAGAACCTTCCTCGTTCACAACTTTTTAAAACAATGAAGCCGCCACCAATATTTATTAAGGAAAATATTAGGAAAACCTTTTTTTTGGAAAGTGCTTGGTCTTGCGAAACTAGAGAATAGGGTTCGGGGGTCGGTTACGCGCAGGGAAGGTGTTAGCACCCCACGCGTCCTCTCTACTGAGAGGGAACCTTTAATTAAATGTGTGGTTTTAGTGTGTTGATTTGAAAATACTTAATTTTGCCTCTCTACTTCTTATTGAAAAATTCTTAACGAAAATCTTTATTTATTATGAAGAAAAGGGGGAAAAATGGGTTTTTAGAAAAAAAAAATGCTTGACGGGACAAGGCCCGCTCCTACGTATCTCCCGGTGCGATGGAGAACTCAAAGCTACGTAGTTCTTCTTTATCCTGAAAAAAGGGTTTTGTCTTTTATCTTTTTAGTGAGTTTTCGAAATAGGGCGAGCATTTAGTGAATGATTAAACTAACCAAGGTTATGGGTAATCACTGCTAAGTACTCTGGAAAATGAGAATCACTACCGCCAGTCAGACGAACAAAGGTCCTGATTGACTATTAGTAGCAACCCGTTTTTATTTGCCTTTTTGAAAGTGGTTTTCGAAAGAGACTGATTGGCACGAATGATCAAACTAACAAAGGTTATGAGTGATCATCGCTTGTTGTTCTTTGGGGAAAAAGACATCGCACCAATGGCTAGACGAACAAAGGTTCTGATTAACCGCTAGCGACGATGGGTTGAAAATGATTTTAGAAAGGAAAAGGTTTTTGTTCTGAAAATGATCTTGGTTTGCGGAAGTGATTCTTTTTTGTTATGAAAATAACTCTTTTATTTTCGTTATGCAAATGCTAAACTTTTTATGGTTGCGCTTGACGAGAATGTGACTCGCTCCTACGTATCCCAAATGGGAATCAAAGCGACGTAGTTCTAACGAGCCTTGAAAATGAAAAATCCTTTTGATGATCACTACAACATTTGGGCCCTACGGCAACGCCTAATCTTGCAACACCAAAAAAACCGTTGCCTTAGACATCAATGGCAACGGTTTTTTGACCCCGTTGCTGATTCATTTTTTTTTTAATTTTTTTATTGGCAACGGTTCAAAACTGTTGCCATATGGTCTACAGCAACGGTTTTTTTGTTTAAACATTAGCCAACGGCTCAAAAACGTTGCCATATGGTCTACAGCAACGGTTTTTTGTTTAATCATTAGCCAACGGCTCAAAAACGTTGCCATATGAAAAATTATTAAAAAAAATAAAAATTTAGGCGCTAAATACTACCGCCTTTTCTGAATTTCCCAAATTTTTTGTGCCAAACAAAAAAATTAACACCAAAAATTTCATCTTTCACAGAAAATAAAATATTCACGCATACCCTCAGTTCCCAGAAAACTCACGCATACTCTCACTTCTCACGCATACTCTCAGAAATCCCAGAAACTCAATCTCAGAAACTCACCCTCACTCGAACTCATCACCCTCAGTTCACGCGAACTCACGCGAAATCCTCCCTCACGCGAACGATTTTGATTTCATCAGAAATTCATCTCCTTCCTCCCTTTCTCTCAAGCAACGATTTTGGTTATTCAGTTTCGTTTCTCTCTCTCACCTAGCGATTTTGATTTCAGGTTCCTCTCTCTCTCTCCTTTTAGTGTTTACGGTGAATCAAGGTTTTTATTTAGGGTTCACAACTTCAGATTGGAACTAAAAGTAGAAATTGTTTTAGGGTATTGGTTCCCCCTCTTTCCTAATTGAGTCTTCAAAATCAAAGTTTAAGTAGAAATTGTTTTATTAATCTTGTCTCTGAGTTCAATCATCTGTAACAGGAAGGACAAATATGCTTTGCAGATAAGAACTGTAACTCGGGTTTACACTGCGAAACGTGTGTGGCAAATGGAAACATACGACTAAGGTGCACTCGTATCCAACCAACTAACCCCACTTCAAAGGTGCATTCTGGGTATTCATTTATTTGACTTAATTTTCTGCAAATTTTCTTTTTCGCAGGTGGTTGATATAGGATAAGTTACCAGATAGGTTGCATCGCCAAATAAAGGTTACCTGATAGGTTAGTATTGAGTCATGAGTTCACGTGTTGGCTGCTTCTGTCATTCTAGTTCATTGTGATGATAAAAAAATACTAGTAAATGGAACTCAAATCCCCAATTGGTTTGCATATGTAAAATTATCTCTGTATTTTGCATCATTATAAAGTCAATAGATTTTTGTGAAGACCAGTGTCTATAACTGATGGTAACAAGTCTCCTGCTATAGTTATTGTTCTGGATGTAAAGTGGAATATCGTATCGTAGTACATGACCTCGAAGGGGGGGGGGAGTTTTGTTCTGTGCTTTTAACATACAGTATTATTTTGGAGACAGCTGGACCAAGAAGTAATGGTTGACAACAACACTATGCCTGCATAACATTTAATATTTATGACTAATTCCTTTTGGTTGGTGTTTTCATGTTACTCTTTTTTTCTCCAAATGCCCTTTTATACAAATTCTTTTATAAAAGATGCTAGTGCTAATCCTCATTGTACTTTCATTGATGTTATATTTGTTATTTGTGAATGATCTTTAGATACAAAACCAAAAACAAAAATTTGTTTTAATCTTAATATGTCTTATTATGTTCATCATTATTATTATAAATAGAGATGATTGAATAATACACCTGTAGAAACATGTGGTCAGGCATTAGTTAAGCAAGAAAAACTATATGTCTTAATATGTCTTAAGTTTTTCTCGGTCACTGACTCAGAAGAGACTGGTAATCAAAATCCAATAACCAGAAACCTCAGTCAATATCAAGTAGACAAACAAAGAGAACTCGAGGAAAAGAACAAAGACAGGGTACTTTTCACTAATATGTGGTGGGTAGATGTGAAAGCAGTATTTGGCCAAAGAATCAACTTGGAGGGCATTTTAAGTTCAACTATGGTGATCTTGAAAGATCCAAAGTTGGCACTGCCCCATATTTCAGTTCCTGATATAAGATTCATTGATTGGGCTGAGCTCCGTAGAAAGGGATTTAAGGGTGTTGTCTTTGACAAAGATAATACTATTACAGCACCCTACTCTTTAACACCATGGCCTCTTCTTGAGTCTTCATTGGAACGTTGTAAATCAGAGTTTGGTCCAGATATTGCTGTATTTAGTAACTCAGCTGGTAATTCTATCATGAAGCATTTCAATTTTGTTCTGAAATTATGCTAGTAGTTGTTTTCACTTAGTCATACAATGTGCTTAGTGTTTCTTTATTGATATGGTAAATCAGGACTTCAGGAGTATGACCATGATGGTTCAAAAGCTAGGATGCTTGAGGGTACAATTGGAATTAAAGTAATCAGACACAGTGAGTCATGCCGTTTCTTTTTTAAAATTTAATTCTTTAATGTTTGTTATCTTGTGTTGTATTAAAATCCTAGGATTGTGGAATATTCCTCAAGGAGAATTGACGGATGGTTATTGTTGATACATGTATGTATGCTGCAGGAGTGAAGAAGCCAGCTGGTACAGCCGAAGAAGTCGAAAAACATTTTGGTTGTGAATCTTCGCGATTAATCATGGTAGTTAAGAATTTCGTAATACTTATTTTTATATTTGCAATTTGAGATACTCATTTAGTTGCAATTTGAATTTTATATCCATGTTTCCTGTTGTAGCTTCAGTGCCTTCACAGTGACACAACTTTTATCCTATCATTGTTATATCTCTTCTAACTGGAAATTTGATCTAGGGAGGATTTGATTGGAGTTTATACCCTGAATTTTTTTTTTCAGGAAAAGAGGAGTGTCCGACCAACATTTTCAGCTGAACGAATATTTGGAGGCACTTTACTGCGATATGCTCAAATGATTTCATCTGCTTTTATGATTGGGCTGAATGCAGGTTGATTTATCTGCTTTTAACAGTTACTTTCTTTCACCCTTTGTTCTGATTTATCATGCTTGAGTTTTGTAACCAATATTGTCAATAACATTTGAGTCAATCTTCTGAATACTTAGCAGCATAATGTAACCATTCATGCTGTTTTTCTCTTTTATTGCCATCCTGTTTAGTGTCACTATCAAAATATGCGGGCTTAGTAGTTTATCATCCTCTCTTTCTTCTGCATGGCATTTTGAATATTTTTCAACTTAATTCTTTTGTCATTTCTTTACATAGTATTACTATTCAATTGAGGAAACTTTGCAAAAACCTATGTGGCACTGATGCTTCAAGTTGAAGACGCGTCCGGTGTTCGACATGTGTCACCGATACTTCAATTACTTGCATTTTTCAAATTAAAATAGGTTTCTACGTGTTTGTATTCGTATCAGTGTTGTGTATGGTGTCCGTATTTATGTCAGTACTTCATAGGCAAAAAACTTCAGGATCTGTTTTTCAACACGTAGTTATCAGATTGCTTAATTCAGATTGACATTGAGCTATAACCTATCCCTTAACTTAATGAAATTAATGTGTATTTGGTAGGTTCTACATAATGCATCTTGAGAATCGACCACTTCAGTTTTCTAATATTACACATCATGCAAGTGTGACTCAGTGTCTTGGGTCCATTGGTGGTCATGTTTGGTATCTTGGAATAGCTAAGCCATCCATTGTTGATTCAAATGAAATCACAGGCAAGAAGGTTGTGCAGTCACGTCCTGGTCATTTTTAAGTCTATTTAAGTCTGATACAATGGACTTTTACAATCTTGAATTGAACAATACAAATGTAAGCTTTTCACCTTCCCTTTCTCTGTGTTGTTACATGCACCTCAATTCATTTGCAATGCTCTTTAATTTATAGGATTTGGTAATTATAGACTTAAATGTGTTCTTTTATCTCCAAAATATGGTAATATTTCCTTTTGGCCCCCCAAAGTTTTTGTGTCATTTTGGTTCATCAGTTATGAAAATCTGTCAACTTTGGTCCATATGATTTTACAGCTACTGTTGAGTTGGGAAGAATGAACCATGGAAATAGTTGTAATGTTCAAGGACTAAAATTGACAGATCATGATCCCCTGCTTCCCCTGCAGTTAAATGCAACTGCAGGGTCTTGAATTTAGCAGAATTATGTATTAGAGATTTCAAGTATTGAAAGACAAACAGATCTCTAAACAATAATATAAATGCAAGGACCTCCAGGAAACTTGAATGCAGAGGATTTAATTCCAAAATTGACACATTCTCATAACCGAGGGAACAAAATGAGACAAAACTTTTTTGCAAGGCCAAAAGCTAAAATGGAGATATTTCGTATGGGGCCTAATTTAATTCTTCTCTCTTTCATCATGCAGAAGGTGGATTTCATCTATTTATTTGTCTTTAATTTTAGTGGATGTTAATCAGATAGGTTTATATGGTTTTCTACTCTGTGTACAGGTGGTTGATCACACCACACACAACTTTAAGAAGGACAATGCAATGGTCTTTTCAATCGATGAGTAATTTTAGTTTTGTATAATGTAGTTTCCAGCATTTCAACTGATTCTGCTCCCTGTATATCATTAAATGACACATGTTGTATAATATAATAATAATTACTGGAAACTTTGGTTATTGTGAGGCCATAACTTTGTTATATTATGAAGGTTAATTTGTTTGATTTTCTGTTGTCTTCTTTTGCTTGTCCCAGATATGGCAGCCTCTACTTAAAACTTGCTAAGAACAGTATGGAAAAGGGTGCAGACTATGCAAAGAATGAGATTCAACATCTTCCACGTGTTCTTGAGAAGGTAATTTATTAATATTATAAATATCTTAGAAATTGATATGATACATATATATTGAACATGAAATATGATTATGTTATTTGGCTGAAAAGTGACAAATTTAATGATTGTTCAGGTTCTGATGGACTTTCCACAACTTACAATGACATTACCTGATGGCCGTGGAGAATCTGTCATGAAGCGCACAACACTAGTAACTAGAATCTGTCAAACACGAAGCTCCTTCAAAGTCACAGCTTGTTGGTCCTGGATGCTTTTGATAGTAACTGTTGAAAGCAAAAGAATCATGGTTTTGCAAAGTAACTGGACTATAACATAGGATATTGTAGGCAAGGAAGTAATTGTTGGATACATTTAAGTAAATTTAGAGCTTTTTAGAGTTTTATTGGTAATTTTTTTCCAATTTATTGTGAATTGTATTCATAAGTTTTTTCTCATGCCAATGAATGAAATTAGTTTTATTATGTTGGAAAGGAATGGACCTCTCTAAACTTTTTTCTATTAATTTTTTTTCAATTCTAATTTTCTATGGCAACGTTTTTGAAGTGTTGTATTTGTTGGTGTAGGCAACGGTTTTTGTGTGTTGCCATATTTTGCAACGGTTTTTAAGTGTTGGCATAAGTGGCAACGGTTTTTACTTTATCAATGACAACGGTTTTTAAGTGTTGGCATAAGTGGCAACGGTTTTTACTTTATCAATGAGAACGGTTTTTAAGTGTTGGCATAAGTGACAACGGTTTTTACCTTATCAATGGCAACGGTTTTTATTTGAATATATAATGCAACGGTTATCCAGTGTTGCCATAGCTGGCAACGGTTTTGAAGTGTTGCCATGACTGGAAACGCTTTGCGACCGTTGCCATAGCGTGGAAACCAAAACCGTTGCGTTTTAGCTGTCAATGGCAACGGTTTTGTGTTTGCGTTGCCTTAGGGAACAAAAAACCGTTGCCTTTAGTTTAGGCAACGGCCGCAACAACAACGGTTTCAAAACCGTTGCCAAAGGTTATGGCAACGGTTTTTTGGCTTTAGACAACAGTTTTCGACCGTTGCCATAGGGTCTAAATGTTGTAGTGGATGTTTTGGAAAATGAAGAGCGTTCATAATGATCAAACTAACAAAGGTTATGGGTGATCATTACTAACACTTGTCGTGATTTTTGTTGCTTGGGAAAATATCTTTTGAAATCGAAAGCATTCATGATAATCAAACTAACAAAGGTTATGGGTGATTATCACTAGCACTCCATTGTTAATAATCATGCAAGCAGATGCTTCGCAAGACTATTAACAAAGTTTCGATTTTGAAAAGTTTTCGCAATTGGATTAATTTTTGTTCGGGGAAACATTTATCCATTATTGGGAAAAAAAAGGTTTGTAAAAAAAAGGTTCGCTTAGGGAAAAGAAACGAAATGAAAAAAGGAACAGGGGGTGCAGCAGTAAAATAAGGGTGTAAATAAAAGGAGGGGTGCATTATTAAAACTGGGGTGCAGATAGTGAGCAGCCCAGTTCCCGTACTGGGTTCAGCGACCCACGAAACCTGGGCCTCTCAAAGGGGAGTCTCACGCAGCAAATGAAGAGGTGCGGTTAGTAAACGTAAAAAAAACTTACTATAAAAGCCTAAATGAAAATTGATACTCTGATTTCCCCAACCCTAATCTCCCTTCACTCACTCACGGCGCCGCACTCCCCCCCTTTCTAACCCTAAAAAAAAAATTTCCTTCTCTCTGTCTTCTTTGCCTTCTCCGCCTCCTCTCATCTCCTCTCTTTTCTCCACCGTCCCCCTCTCATCTCCTCTCTTCTCTCCACCGCCCCCTCGCCTTCAAATTCCTTCTCCCTCACAGATCCGTCGCTCTCTCACCGACCCAAGCCTTCGTCGCCCACCCCTTTCTTTTCTCACCAAACCGCAACACTCTCTCCTCCTCCCTAACCTTCGTTGCCCCTTTTTTAACTGATCGGTGCCCCTTTTCACGGGGTGTTGGTTCGGCGGTGTATGGTGGCGCGTTGGCTCGGTGGTTGTCGCGAAGGGAGGGGGTGGTCCGATGGCTGTTTGGGATGGTTGTTTGTTAGGGGGTGATGGATCGGTTGTGGGGTGGTGTTTGGGTGGCGTGAAGGGTTTAACCGTGGTGGTGGTGGTGTTTGATGACGCGGAGGTTGCGAGGAGGAGGGGAGGTGGTTGACGGATCTGTGACGGTGGCGACCACCGCACACGGTGGTCGGAGCGGAGGTCAGAGCTAAAGGTACGAAAACTGTTTGTTCTCTTCTCTTCCTATCTCCCTTTTTTCATACCATCTCTTTTCATACCTCAATTCCTAATTTTTTTGTTCTTCTGTTTTCTTCATGTTGATTTTTTGAGCCTCCTTGTTATTCTATTTTTAGCTTCTAAAAAAAAAACAGTAAAGGTTGTGGTTCTGAAATTTTTTATAGCTACTGATTCAAAAAAAAAGCTTGGGTATATCTATTTCCTATGTCCCTAACTAAAACACTAATTTCTTTTTATCTCACATAACATAACTGTAACAGTGACTAGTGTCTAAACAACAACAAAAATTGTAGTGACAACAGAGCATAGCATTTACATAACAATAACAACATTCAAATAATAGAACCTGAAAAACGTGATCAGTGAGAATTGGGAACAACCTCAGCCTTCGTCTCTTTCTTTTGTGAACTGCTTCTCCTATGCTAAAATATGATTTTTTTAGTAGTATCTCAGTGTGTGTATATTGCTGTGTTTGCTGCGTGTATCCTGACTATGTGTATGTTGCTGTGTGTGTTTTGTTACGGTCTGCTTTCCTCCCCTTCCCTCTGCTCCTTTTATTTTCCTTTGGTGTCTCTAATTTATAGAGAAAATGGTTGCTATGTTTTGTACAGGTTGTGAAAGAGAATCAAACAAACTGGTGTGTATTGATTGGTGCTGGATTTAGAGGGGGTGGCATGGAGCAGTGGATGATGTGAAGCAATGGGTGGCTTGGAGCAGACTTTTGCTGCTTGCTTGTAAAATTGGTGCTAACTTTAGCCAAAAATGGGAAAAAGTAAAGAACAACAAAAAAGGAGATGGCTCTAATGCTGAAAATACATACACAGCAAAACATTAGTTTTTATTTATTTATTTTGTAATATTTGCATTTTTATTTAATTTTCGTTTTTATTATTTTTTTGTATTTTTGACTATTGTTTTTTTTGCATTTTTGGGACAGTTTGGACTCTAAACACTCCTAAATTGTAAATGAAATAAAATTTGATTTTTTGACATTTTTGGACTCAAAGCAAATTAAATAGACAAAAAAGAAGTTGAGCCAAATACAAAAGCGAAATCGGGCCCAACTAGACAAATGCGCTAGAACGAGGCTCAAATAGAACAAATAGGCCCGCTAACTGATAAACACTAAAAATTAACTAGGAACCACGTTCGTGGGCCCAACTCAAAATGATAAGCCCAATTTGTATAAGTGTAGGCCCAATAACCCAACTGTTGGCCCAATTACACAAATGGCATCTTAACGACACTCGCATGACACCGACACGTGTTAACAGGACTCGAGACTCGCAAAAAATGCGACCTAGTAAATTAAAACACTATTAACAAGAGCTCGGACAAAATTGGGGTATAACAGTAGTGATATCACCCATAATTTCAAATAAGATAAAAGAGTTCCAAGTCCATGTAGAAATGGTGCTGGTGGACCTTTTTGTTTTACCCTTAAGTGGAGCAGAAATGGTGTTAGGAGTCCAATGGCTAAAAACCTAGGACCAACCATCACTGGCTTTTATAAGCTTACCATGACCTTTTGTGACCAAGGCACCTTTATCCACCTAAAAGGCCTCCCTATTGTTAGACTATAGTATAACCTTAGAGGGGGGGTGAATAAGGTTATGTGCAAAATATGAATTCTTTTCGGTTTTCAAAAACTTTTTCAATGCTTTGTTTAAATTAAATGCGGAAACCGAGATTTAAACTTATATGATGTATGCAAGCAGGCAGATCGGGCACAGTGTGATATTACTCTATTTTCAATATTCAGAATAACTAGATTATTTATAGGCAGCGCAGTGATATTGAATATAGCAACAGAGTAGATCAATTGCAGTGATATGGAAGATGATAGATAAACAGATCAGAATAGGGATATGTATTATGCTGACTACGCTATGATTGGTTTTAACAATAAACATATGTTTTATGTTTAGCGCAGTATAACAATAAACAAACAGAAATGACAAATAAAGTAAAAGAGTAGGGATAGAGATACACCATGAATTTAGCGAGTTTCGGGATAAAAGCCCTACGTCCTCGGCCTCAGGCTTTGCAACCCTTGGACTTGATGGTAACCACTATATTGAAGAATTGTTTACAAACAGGCAACTTCAAAATAGCATATCTCAATTCCCCCGAACTGAGAACCCGAGCACACAGCTAAGGATTTCAACCCGCTTCAATCTCCTGATTGAACGACCCAAGAGCACCTCCCAGGATTTCACTACCGCTTCAATCTTCCCTGATTGAACGACCCAAGATCACCTCCCAAGATTTCAAACCAACTCAATCTCCTGATTGAGAGACCCAAGAAAACTTCCCAGGATTTCAAACCAACTCAATCTCCTGATTGAGAGACCTAAAAACAAATCCCAGGATTTCAGAGTGACCCCACTTAAAATAACGAATACAACTTTGAGATCTATGATCCAATCACTTCGGACATAATGACAGTATAGTGACTAAGAGATGAGTGATATGGAAAATAGAAAATGATATGAAAGTTGAAGCTCTATTCTCTCTCTCTCTCTCAGATCTAGAAATTTCGTATGAGAGGAAGAGAGAATTGTTGAGAAGTGTGGTGTGTTGAGAAATGAAATCACACTCCTATTTATAGTGTTAGAAAGATATGAAAATGTAAAATACATTTAATTCTTGATATAATCGATTATGGCTGTATAAGGAAACATTTTGAAAGCTTGATAATCAATTATTGTTATTAGTTCAAATAGGCACATAATCGATTATTGTTGTCAAAAGGAAAGCAAGGCAAGCAACTAATCGATTATAGGTTTAGTTCTTTGATGCTCTAATCGATTATTGATGTAAATAAGGAGAGTAAGGCAAGCACATAATCGATTATGTGATATAGTGAGAATGAAAGAGTAATCGATTATGTTTATTAAAAAGGAAACTTTCATTTGCTTCTTAATCGATTATTTGCTTCCTAATGGGTTAGAATAACCGATTTATGCTTTATAAAAAAGGAAAGAAAGGCAAGCAAATGATCGATTATGATAATGGTTATTTGAAGCTCTAATCGATTTTGGATGTAAAAAAGGAAACAAATCTTGGCTTGATAATCGATTATTTGTTTTAGTTAAAATAGGAGAGTAATCGATTATGTGCTCTGAAACAATCAGGCACCTAATCTATTACCATAATCTATTATCTTTGTAAAAAATATAGGATTTTGTTTTCAAGCCTTCAACCAAATTAGTTTTAGGGTTTATGGTGCCACTTTATGCATGCATGCAATTTTATAAAATATTTTTTCAAAACTATTTTGATGCACCATGCATGTTTTGAAAAACTCATCTCTCAGCTACTAAAAGTCATAGACCTTTAGTGATAGGACCTTACACAGTGTCCTAAAGAAAGCGGATAAACAAATAGGTCTTGAATTTGCTTCTTCTTCAAGCTACTCCACTTTAGTGTCTTCTCCTCTTTAATTTTTATCCTGCACTTTATTCAACTTGAACCATTAGTAGATAAGATGTAATTTGTTATCATACAAAACAAGGAGTGTTTGCCCTTGGTTCAACACCTATACCTAGTTCAGAAGAAGCCTCATTTCACCAATTCAAACACCTTATCTCCACCAACGCAATTGACACTTGCCTCTAACTCCATTTCTCACCCATTACCACTCCTCCAAATAGCCTTACACCTATCCTGCCCGAAATACAAACCCTTCGTTCCACCTTTGCTACCCTCTTCTGCCAGCTCTCCAGCTTACCCCCCAAACGCCCAACTGACCACCACATTCCCTTAGCCAGTGGCCCCAACCCAGTCAATGTGAGACCATATCGCTACCCTCAGTTTCAAAAGAATGAGATAGAAAACAAATTCAGGATATGCCAAACCAAGGTATCATCCAACCTAGCACAAATGCCTTTTCCTCCCATATCCTCTTGGTCCGTAAGAAAGATGGGTCTTAGCATTTTTGGGTAGATTACCATGCCCTTAACAGCATAATAGTGAAAGATTGCTTCCCAATCCCTTCCATAGATGAACTTTTAGATGAATTATATGGAACCCAGTGGTTCTCTAAGCTAGACCTCCATTCTGGTTATCACTAAATCAGAATAGCCACTGAAGACATAGCCAAGACAACCTTTAGAACCAACCAAGGCCACTATGAATTCATTGTCATGCCTTTTGGCCTTTGTAATGCCCCATCAACCTTCCAAACAACCATGAACCTTCTCTTCCAACTACACCTACGCCAATTTGTCATTGTTTTCTTGGATGACATTCTAGTATATAGCAAGACCTTAGAAGACAACCTCAAACACTTGGAATCATTATTTAATGCCTTCTAAACAACCAATTGTTTCTTAAGCAATCCAAATGAACCTTTGGCCAACCCTCCATAGCATACCTAGGCCACATTGTATCTCACCAAGGAGTATGGACAGACCCTGAAAACATTTAAGCTATGACAGATTGGCCTTGCCGACAAAACATCAAACAACTTTTTTTTTGATAAGTAAAAGAGTTTTATTGAGATAAATCTAGTTCCAGCATCATATGTGTGGACTCTACCCACCTTCTATGAAGGGTTGCAAAAGGCACAAAACATTCATATGCTAGAAGAACTAGACCGAAATAATTACACCACCAGTCTTGAGGTACAAAACTGGGTTCTACCCAACTTAGGAGAATTTTGGGTTTCACCATGTTCTATTGCAACTTAGGGGAGTTTTGGGTTTAACTGGGTTCTATCGCAAGTTTGTGAAAAACTATGCTTCCATAGCCACCCCTCACCAATCTATTGAAGAAAGAAGCCTTTCAATGGTATGACCAAGCCCAAATAGCCTTTTGAAAGCTTAAACAAGCCATGACAGAAACAAAATTTCATGTAATTATGTACTTAGGCAGAAGGGATATAATGAACCCCAAACACACTACAAGAAAATTGACATATAGCGATGGTAAAAAACCGTAGGTAAAGGACGAAAAACCTTAGGTATAGGACCTAAAACCTATACCGACAGACGTTTCTTTCGTGGTTTTTATTTGGCTATACCCACGACAGAATGACGTCGCTATAGCCTATAGTGACGGTTTTGCTTACCGTTGGACAAAACCTCAGCGCTATACCCACGGTTACCTTTCTGTTGGTATAGGTTTTAACAACACTCTTAATTTCTCTATACCCACGGCTGAACTTCTGTTGGTATAGGTTTTCGTGAAGCCTTCTAATTTGCCATACCCACCATTTTAGTGACTCCTCTTGTCATTAACGCTTATGATAATCAGTTAAAAGCTAAATATGAAATAAATAAATATATTTATGAAACAATAAAAGAAAATAAAACTCAAATCATATTAAAAAATAATCTCAAGTCTTACAAGATGCCAACATATTGTAAATTAACATCAAGTCTTACAATAAACTCAATTTACAAAAAAATCAAATTGCATAAACGTAATTTTTAAGTTTTGTTGGACAACTGAAAATCATCTTCTAATCTTCTTTGGCGCCATTATCTTCATTAGTTTCTTGACTTGGAAGATTCAAGTGCTCGAGGACACTAGAAGCATCTGTAACCTATTGAAAAAAAAATATACAAACCCAACTTAGTTGATTTTTTCATACTCAAAAGTGTTCCCAAGATGTACCTCATCAAGTCACTGTTACAATTTAAATGTAGCTATCTTGCTTAATGGTAACAGAATGCATAATCCAAAATTCCAAATGGATTGTTTATGTCTTCCTAGAATAAACTTCCAGAATGGATAATCCAAAGTGTTCCATCAATAAACTTCCAGAATGCATAATCAGATTGCAAAATTCTAGAATGCATAATCCAAATATAGTGTTCCTTCAATAACCAGAATGCATAATCCAAAGTGTTCCTTCAATAAACTTCCCAAATGCATAATCAAAATGAAAAATTCTAGAATGCATAATCAGAATGTAAAATTTCAGAATAGCGCAATCTCAAATATAGTTCTTTTAATGGTGTTCAACATTGAGGTTGTTTAACTCCAAATTAAACTTCATGTTGGCCAAAGTTGATAGGTCACCATCACTTAATATAACCTGTTAAAAGACATTAACAAGACTACTTGATGACTAAATTTGACTAGAATAACATCCAAAGCACCTTTAGCTCGAATAATTCTCAATATGTTCTAAAGCATAATTAAGAGGATAATTGCGTTCGTTTGAAATTGTCATGTATGAGCCATCAAGTAAAGTTAGCTATACCTTAGAAGCTTTCACATGGGCTAGACATAATCCAGCTAAGCCAACTCTTGAACCAATCTGTTTCAAACTTTAGTAAGTGCAATATGGAATAATAACAACAGCAGAAAGCCTATCTTAATGCAACAACAAACATGAAATTTTAACTATAAAAAGGGCACAAGTATTTCTTAAAGCTTCCCTGGTAAGTAGAGACAATGACACAACTGTCACATGCAGGGACTATTCATGGTTTGTTAACATTAATATTGCTACAAAATTCAACAAACCCTTAAACACATAACTGACCTCAAAGCATAATTAGCAAAAAGACAACCCTGAAATGTTGCATTCTATATTCTATATGAAAAGCTTGTAAGACATAAAAGAAGAGCTTACCCAGTATCACCTTCAAGCATGTTTTTAGAGAACATTGCAATCGAAAGACCAACACCTTTGAGTGCGGATAACTTTGTAGTTCAGAACAACCTAGCAATACCAGTTATTAACCAAAGGTAAGCTGAAAGGAAATAACATCATAAGAATCAAAGTAGAAAAATCACCTGATTTATAATTTACCATCGGGAAATAGAAAGGAAATTCGTTTGCAGATCCTTGCATCTGTCTTGTCTGAACTATCATCCTATTAAAAAGTTGAAAAAGAAGAAAACTATGAAACCTCTAACCAACCATTTCCAAATTAAAAAATGAGGTTGAATTGATGAAACTTGTTGATAAAATAAAATAGAATTAAATTAACCTTAAATGATGTAATGTACTGAGCATACAGTTCATACAATTGGTCCAAAACATAGCCATGATTGAATTCAACTTGAGTGATAAGCTTCTTGAGAAAATTCTTCAAGTAGGGAGCATGAAAATCAGCCTACATTTTTAACACAAAAGCGTAATTTACAATCATTCAAAGACGGCAACACAATCAATTGTATGAAAAATTAAAGAAAAAACAAAGAGTAGAGTAGAGAATTGAAATATACAGTAAAGGTGTGGAAAGGCAATGATTCCAGATGAACTGTTGAACTTGCTCCGTAACAGAGCCTCCGCCACACGTCCTGAGTTGAGATTCCCGAAAAGTGTGTCAGTTTAGTTAGGTGTACTATTCAATATTCACGAAGTAGAATGTGAAAGAGGAAAGGAATCTAACCTAGCATGGGAGATTAAGCAGTCCGAAGGCTCCATCGCTTGAATTGCAGAAACCAGATACTGGAAACAAGGGAGAGATGGATTATTAGGTCATAAAAACATTCAGCCAAATAGAAATCAATTGCTTTCACTATTGCTTGTACAAAACCCTAAATAAAACTTTTAACAAAAAAAACCCTAAATAAAACAAGAACAAATTCATATCAACATCAACAGATTCACAGGAATAAAACCCTAAATTCAACAACAACAGATTCAATATCAACATTTATCACAAGAGAAATCAGAATCAGAATCAGAATTAGGGATTAAGGGTTTCAAGAGAACATATAACTCTGACCTTGAGGGTTTCAGAGGCATGGAGGTAGAGCTTGCAGCGGAGGGGATCTTGAGACGGAGGTGCGCAGTGGAGGGAAAGGGGTGAGGGTGTGAGGTGGTCAAAACTGAGAGAGTGGGAGGGTTTCGAAGAAGAAGAAATGGGATGCGTTGGAAGAAGAGGAGGAGAAGGGAAGTTAGGCACAAACACTGGTAGTGAGCGGCGGTGAGAGGGTGGTGAGGGTGGGTGAGAGAACAGAGAGAGTCTGAGTGAAAGGGAAGAAAGGAAATGAGAGAGGAAACTGATATTGTAATGTTAAAAAACAATTAGAATACGCCTATACCCACAGAAACTAATGCATCGCTAATACCTATACCCACGACGTTTGATACCCATAGATACATGAAACCTATTTCTACGTCTGGTTTGTTCGCAAACTATGATGCAAACCTATACCCACGGTTTGTTGAAACGACCGTAGGTATATGATAGATATACCTACGGTTTTATTTATCGTCACTATAAGTGTGTGTTGGTATATGTCAAATTTGTTGTAGTGACAATACAATGAACCCACTCAATTTACAAATTCAAAAAAGTAGAGTGATCAATATACAATATGTTAGATGTAGTAATGTGGATAATAGTGATTTCTTTATGGTAAATTCTTATGTACCCTGATTAAAAAGTTGGGTGCAACACCCTCATAACATGTTTTAGTTACAAATTGCTATGTAACACTATTTTACAACTCATTTTTTGTTTTATGATTTTCATTTACCGGTTCTCAGTTACTAAAAATTATAGTATTACCACAATTACAGTTTGAATTAGAATTCCCCTTTCTTATTCTCTAATATTTGATTTTTTTTCATATTCTTCATTGTGCAATTGCTGCTTTCTCCTCATCATTCGTAACTCCACTCGGCAGACTTCTTTTTCTCATTGTTGGTAACCACGCCCTAAAAAACTGCATTGTGTTAGGCTCAAAGCTGCATCCTTAACACACTTTGGGTGCAGTATCGAACTTTATTTGATGGGTATCTTAGTTGTCACCTTTCTTTATAGAACGCTATTTAAAAATGTGGTGCTTTAAATAACACGTTCTCAAGGAGGCGCTATCTATTTTTGTTTTTTATATTTCAAAAATTAATATCTCTAATTGCATGGAGATGTTGGATAAACTTCCTCAAAGAATCGATATCTAATATATGCTTTTATCAAATATTTTTATTTAACATTAACCCTTGCATATAATTGAATTAACTATTGCATGTAACTTTCATTTTCAAATTTAACATTAACTATTGCATATAATTGAATTAAAAATCAAAAAAAAATTAAAAGGCAATAACTGCCACGTTCTCCATCTACCCCCATTTTCTCAGTTTCTTGGTCTTTTTATTTATTTTTGATTTTTAATTCAATTAGAATGAAATGCCACAAAAATAGAACCTGATTGGTGGATAATGTAAATGATGAATACACAGTATGTGTATGCAAAAAAACATGACAGTAGAATACGAAGTGGCATAGTTGACATGGAAACAAAATGCCACCTGCCACCACCACATGACAACATAATCCTATGTGATTTTACACGTGGCATAATCATCCTCTTTGGCAATGATGACATATATTTCTATTATCCACACCAACAATTTTGCAACGAAGACTCACATGACCAATAATACCAAAAAACATGAAATTCCACAAATGCGAAGAAATAAATGCGAAGACTCACATGACCATAAAAAACATATTTAAACCTAGAAAGAAATAAATAGAAATTTCATGTAATTCTGTGATTTACAGATACACACTGTCACCGTTTACATTTAGGTTTGAACCTGAGAGGTGACATCCACATATCACTGAAATTGTCAAAGCGACCAACAATGAAAGACATGTAATTCTGTGATTAACATCTTAGACATAAGTATATAAGAAATCTTGTCTAGTAAAAAATCACTGTAGTCTTAGTGAATAATTAAAAGGGCAAAATTAAGAAAGTGAAAAACAGAGTGGACATAGAGAATATACAATTTATAAAAAATCTCACCATGAATGGCACACATAATCAATATCATGGGGATCCCCTAATAACAACACCTCCACTTGCAAAAAATTACAAAGTGAAACTGCCATCAACATCACCACCACCATCCATCATCAAAGAAGAAGGGGCATTAACTCATACCTATCATACACCTAACATTTTCAATATCTTCATTTTGACAATTACATTCATACCAGATTCAAAAGCCAGAGTCCCCTAGCCAAAACAAACTAGTATGATATATACTTTTTTTTCTAATTTTTTTTTTCTTATTTTCTATTGATATATGGAAGGAGAAGATGTTATGAAGAAGTTATATTGCAAGCTGTTGATTTAGATTTATCAAGTATAGACCACATAACTTGAACATCTTCATAACCACATGCCATAACTTCACCATGTAGATCCATCACTACACGATTCTCTTGATCTGTTAAATCAAACAAAACCCATTATCAATATACAAGAACACATGAACATTATAACTAATAATAATTCGTATGATGATGATGATGATGATTCACACACCTGTTTGGGACTTCTTATGATTCCTTGGTGATTGTGGTTGTTGATTAAAGAAAGTGCAAGCTTTCTTGAATGGGGTTGTGATAGTTTTCTTCCAAGAAGCCATATTGAGTAATAGTAGTTGTTGAATTTGATTTGATGATATAAGATCTGTTTTGCAATAGTACTCTGTATTATTCTCTAGGTCTTATATATAGTAGTATATATATGAAGAGGATTATTATAATAATATTTTAGAGAAGAAGGGGTGAAAAAGAAAAGAAAAGAAAAAAGAGGGGCAAGATCCGTGAGATGAGGGTATAGATGGAAGGAAGATCACTACTTTTTATTGAGTTTCCTTATCTCATCAAAACAAAAAGTATCTCTACCCAAGCACATGCTCCACGCACCTCCTTACACGTGAATTCTTTTCCACTCTATTCTATTATTATTATTATTATTATTATTATTATTATTATTATTATTATTATTATTATTATTATTATTGTTGTTGTTGTTCTTATTATTAATTATTATAGGGTTTTTTGTTTAAATTAAACTATTTTGTTACTTTGACATATAAGTTAGGTTGTAAACTTTTCGTGGAAAGTCCCCCCATTTTAACATATATCCTTTACTTTTCTCACTTTGGAAATTGACCAACCATCTTGGGTGGATAACTTTAATTGTTTTATTTCCTAGTTTCATATACCATCAATTACCTCTTGACATGTTTCTACTTTCTAGTTGATCCTGTGGGTTTGGAACATGGTATTTTTTATATGTTGTGTTATATGTGACTAAAGGTAGATAGCTACTAGGTTCAACGCAACCGGTTAATTTGTAATTTGCTCTGTTTAAAGAGACGAGTTCAACTTGTATCTGAGTTCGATTTAAGAAGTAAAATACTTCGTCGTCAGGTTTTATTTACCTCTCGATTTACTATAGATTAGTTCATTAGCCCCTTTCTCTAGATACTCTAGTATCTGAGTTTAATTTAAGACGATGAAATTATTTGCCATTAGATTTTACTGATCTCCTGACTTACCACTACATATTAGTTCATGTACCCTTTTCCCTATATACCTCAAAATCCAAGTTCGATTTAAGACATTGAATTAGTTCACCATTAGAATTTACTTATTCCCCAACTTACTGTGTATTAGTTCATTACCCTTTTGCCCTAGACATGCCGATGTCCAATTTCAATTTAAGACTATGAAATAATTCACTATTAGGTTTTACTTATCTTCCCGACTTATAATTGGAGATCAGCTCATGTATCCTTTTCCCCTATATACACGGTATCCAAGTTTGATTTAAAACAATTAAATAGTTTATTATTAGGTTTTACTTTATTATTTTCCTACTTCCCTACCGCAGATAAGTTCATGTACGCTTTCACCTAGATACCTAGACATTCAAAAGGATGGGCAACCAAATAAAAGACTATATGTAGATAAGAAAAGATTTTAAATGTTGGATTTTTCATGTTAGGCTATCTATCTCCTTGGGGTCAACAATGATATGATGAAGTGATTTTAATTTATGAAGGGATGAAACCCAATGCTGATCTGCAAATTCTGAGCCATTTGAAATGAAATAAGGTAAAGGATTGGATAAAGGATTAGTTCCCTATTTCATGGCATGTGATGCCCACATGCTAGAGTGGGCAATGGGAACATGGAAGACTTCACTATAGGCAAACAAAAGAAAAATCAAAAACCATTTGTGGGGTCTCTAACATGAAACAACGCACTTCATTTTCCAGCCCCCATCTTGTACTCCAACTCTGATTTTTAAAGGTCCATACTTTTTAGCTAGCTTTGGAAATGTTGTCTACAATTCATAATTTTTTTTTAAAAAAAAAAAACTAGAGTATGCAAACGTACAAAGACTAATCCCACCACTACAACATATGTTAAAGATCTATTTAATAGATTGAATTCTCTTACCAAATACTTTTTCATTCACATTGATGTTGAATCAGACCACTGACCACATACTTTAACTACTCAAGTATTTATCGCTAATGTCGCATGGCATGTTTGGATCGGTTTATTTGAGTTTATCTATTAACATAAACACTTGTAAAATTGTTTGGGAGAGCTCATAGAACAACTTATGACATGTGCATAAACTATTTTCAGGAAATTTCCATAAATTCGTCAGGATAGCTTATAAAATCAGCTTATAAACACTTAATTAAGTTGTTTATCCAAACATGGCCTAAAGATGTTGGTTACATAGTCATTCAATTCTTTATAAATACATTTTTATTTTATTTTTTTATTAGTAAATAAATTACGATAGAAGAAGATGACACATCAATTCAAGACGGTCTTTAAAAACTTATAGAATTAAATTTATCTCAAAATTAGTGAAAATTTTAACCCACAATATCCCTCCGCTCCTTTTCTTTAGATGTTTTGGCCATAGGTAGCGTTTTCCCTAAAGCGCTACGGATTAAGCTAGCGTGTTCTAGGCATGGGTAGCGTTTTGTTATAAAGCGCTACGGATCCTATTGTGTGGTTTGGACTTCAGTAGTGTAACACCTTAAATTCACAACTAGGTGAACCAAAAGTATTAACATAATCATAAACAGTCAGAGTATAATCTGCTCATAATAATGGACAAAATAAAAACTAAAGCCGATTAATTCCACTTACATAACTTTGAGATAAAAATTTCTCAATTTCACTTCCAAAATAAGTACTCAAAAGGTACATATTCGATAAAATACACATGACTATGGTCCATCTACAAGGCAATGTTATAAAACGTTACATGACCTTGATTACAATTCAATGATTTAAATCTAATGACACATGAGAAGGGAAAAGAAGCAAATACAATCTAAAGATCACCAAAGGATCTTCCCTCTAACTGAGTAGTTAAGGTATCCGCTATTCCTCCTCTATCTGCTTTGTTTTATCCTGCACATCTGAAAACACCACATAAAAACAGTGAGATTACAAATCTCAGGGAGTTCTTTCGCACCCCCTCAAGGTTTGGAACCAAAAGGAAGAGAAATAAATTTTTTAAGGAGGTGCATCAGATGGTGGCACGGTCCGTGCCACTTTTTGGCACGGCCTGTGCCAGTTTCTCAGCACCTCCAAAACTGCATTTTTCGTGTAATTTCCTCGCCCTTTTCGGTTCCAATTTGTCCCTGATGCTAAACCCAGCCCAATGCTTCATCATACTAGTCATAAACACAATTAAATCAACGAAACAAACAAGTTTGGGCTAGTTTTCACCAAAATCCGTCAATGATTCGGTTTAACGGTTTTTCAATAAAATCGCTATACAATCACACATCAAATCGAAACAACAACTCAACATACCAAATTTCATCAAATGGAACATATAACGGAGTAAGAACTCACTTTCAAACGGCGTGAACCACAATTGATTTGAAATACAAACTTTTCCCAAAAACCCCAAATCGAACTCTAAGTCACCAACTCGCTTCCAACACCAAATCGAACCTCAATCCTTGCTCAATCTACCTTGGGTTGGCTCCTAATCATCTAGGAACTTTCAAATCAACATTCAACTCAAAAATCTCAACTCATCACCTCTCTCAAACTCTTAAAATTCGAAATCGAAAAAGGAAAGAAAAGAGGGGATGAACTCACCTAGCTATGGAAAACGAAAATGGAAGGGAAGATGATGATGGCTTGGAGTTAGGGTTTGGGTGGTGCTCATTCTTCTTCTTCTTCCTTCCTTCCTTCTTCTTCTCTTCTTTTCTTTTCTTCTTTTCTCTCTTCTTCTCTCGACCTCTCACTCTCTCTTTTCTGACTTTCTTTTTCTTTTATTTTTAAACTAACTAAAATATCTCATGTGGGGGAAATAAACTTTATGCCCTTGTTCTATTCCTAATTCCTCAACAAACCCCACTTAAATCCATATTTGATTTTAGCACCCAATAACCAAATTCTACAATTTGTAATTGCATGTGCACCCAATTAGTGAACTAATTTATTTCAAACATCAAAGTAATTAAAATAATTACTTTGGGTTGGCACACTTAACACTAATTAATTCAATTGCCATCAAAATTATTCGCTAATCAATCTAATTAAAATAACCAACTAAAATAAATGGAATAATTATTTTGGGATGTTACAAGTAGCATTTTTTATCAAAGCGCTACTTATCCTATTGCGTGTTTTTGCCTTCAGTAGCGTTTTATTAAAGCCCTACTAAAGGTTGCGTTTTTTTTATTAAATCTGGCATAGTGGTTGGATAAAAATAGTTAAAATAGCATTGGGGGTCGTATACATCAAAAGTTTTGGAACAAATTTTAGAGATTAAAATATCAAAAGAAAAGGAACGGAAGAAGTATCAAATACAAAGGAGTATATCATATTTCATTGGGCTAACCCGTTTTGGTTGTTCATATAAAATTAAGTTTAAAATTGATAGACTACACTAAGCTAATCACTAGATTTAGGGTTGCAAGAGAAGAAATAAACATAAAACAACTTCAGATTTTTCATATCATTCAAAGGAGGCACATTACACTATATATAACTAGGGTTGCTGCTGAACAGATAAATGGGCCATGGGCCACTTAAGGACAATAGAACTAAATTAAAACAAACATAAGGTCCAGTACTAATTTCACCAACAACATTACTGGATAAAGCCCTTCAGCCATCCTGGCTTTTGGGTCACACGCGTGGGCTTGCTGGATGCCACCCCCAAATTGCTAACATTACTCCCGGACCCAATGAGAACCTTGTCCTCAAGGTTGCAGATGCCACGTGGCTGGACGGTAGTGGCTGGGACAAGTGGCAACGTGTCACGTGGGGAGGCTGCCAACGCTTCAGTGGCGGACTTGGAGGAGAGAGCTTCCGCTGAAATTGAATCCCATTTGATGTCCGAATCTTGAATGGATGGTTGGGATGGGTCGCGGAGAGAAACATTGGTATCCAACGGCTGCCCAGGATTCGCGCTGTTCCAAGGCAAGAAAGCTGGCACGCGTGGGTCAGCTTGGACAGGCTGTGTCAGCGCGTTGCAGGGCGCGTGGGACAGAGATGGTTCAGCCTTTTCAGTGGCTTTCGAAATCAACGGAGGGGATTTGTGCAACAGAGATTCGTTGGGATCCAGCTGGTGGAGAGGAAGGGGCGCCGTTCGAGGCGTTGGGAGCCGGCCGAAAGTCAATCCTTGGAGAGCGCAATTTAGCTGGAATTAATTTATTTTTGGAATCCGAATCTGTAGCCACCAGGCCGGATGAATCGCGCAGAGGAGCAGAAGGATCTAAGGGCTGGGAGGCGTTCGCGTGGTTCTGCGCAGCTGACACGCGTTGTTCAGCGTGTTCAGGTCGTGTCCAATCACCCTTTTCAGTTCCCTTTGTAACCAACGGCTGAGATGCGATGGATTTGGCTTGGGGAGTGGAGTCTTCATCCAACGGTTCAGTAGTTGTGGGAGAAAGTGAGGTGTTTATGTTGTACTTAGTTACACAAGTCACTGTATTGCCTTCAGTTAAAGAACTTAGCTGTTCTTCTGTCTTCCCATTCACACCAAACTCGTTTCTCTCTCTGTATTCTTCAGACTTTCTTTCTTTGTCTTCTAAGTCTGCAATATCCAAACCATCTCCCTTGTATTCAAGCTCCTCAAGATTATGAGCTTGAAAATCACCACCAAAATAAGGACGCAACTGAGAAACGTGAACCACTGGGTGAATACGAGATTCAGGGGGAAGTTCCAGTTCATATGCTACCTTCCCAATGCGCCGGAGAACCTTAAATGGGCCGTAGTAACGCTTGGCTAGCTTCTCTGAGGATCTGCGTGCCACACTTTGCTGGCGGTAAGGGTGTAAACGCTGAAGAGCCAGATCACCAATGTTGAAGGTATAGTCCCTCCTTTTCTTGTTAGCTTGGTCTACCATTCTTTGTCTGCTTCTTTTTAAGTCCTCCTTCAACGCTTTCAGTATCTCTTGTCTCTGTTGCAGAGTGGACTCCAAGTTGTCAAGGTCTGTTGCACCTGTAACATAATCTGGGACTGCTGGTGGTGGTCGGCCGTAGAGAGCCTGGAAGGGCGACATCTGAATGGCCGAATGAAAAGAGGAGTTATGCCAATACTCTGCAAGATGCAGGAACTTAAACCATTTACGAGGGTGATCACTCGTGAAACAGCGAAGCTACGTCTCTAGGGAGCGGTTGACGACCTCAGTCTGGCCATCAGTCTCAGGGTGATAAGCAGTGATGTACTTTAGAGTTGTTCCCTGCACGCGAAAAAGTTCTTTCCCGAAGCTGCTTAAAAATAAGGGGTCTCTGTTAGATATGATGGATTCAGGGATGCCATGGAGTCGGCAGATCTCGACTGAGAATCTAGTGGCTAGATCTACTGTAGAGTATCTGGTTGGTAGTGCTATGAAGTGAACAAACTTTGTGAGTCTGTCGCAAATCACCCAGATGGCAGTGTGTCCAAAAGAGTTTGGAAGGTGAGTTACGAAGTCCATTGTAAGTTCTTCCCAAACCTGATTTGGTGATGGTAATGGTTGAAGTAACCCTTGTTTTTTTTGTGGTAGGTACTTGTTCTGCTGACAAGTGGTGCAGTGCTTGATAAAGAGTTTAACATCTCTATGAATTCCTGGCCATGAAAAGGAAGCAGAGAGTCTTGCCAAAGTGGGTTTAACGCCTGAATGACCGGCTACAGGGGTGCTGTGATATTCATGCAGAAGAACCTTCCGTAGATCTGTCGAGTCAGGTATGAAAAGTTTGCCCTTGTAATAGATCAAGTCATTTGAGTAACTGTAGTCGTTTTACATGTCTGTTTCTGATGTGCACTGCTGAACTAATTCCTTTCCCTTGTCATCCGTCTTGTAATACTTTTGGAGCTGAGCAATAAGCGTCGGAATTGGAGATGAGATTGCGGAGAGCAGTGTTGCATCTTCTGTATATTTGCGGCTAAGTGCGTCGGCAACCAGATTAGACTTTCCAGGTTTGTAGTAAATATCAAAACTGAACCCTTGTAACTTGAATGCCCATTTCTGTTGTTCTGGTGTTTGAATCTTCTGAACAAGGAGGTTATTAAGGCTCTTCTGATCTGTGTAAAGGTGAAAATGCCGTCCTAAGAGGTACTGACGCTATTTGTTTATTGCTTCAGTGACTGCAAACATTTCCCGCACATACACTGAGGCCGCTTGCATCCGAGGACACATCTTTTTGCTGAAGAAGGCTAAGGGGTGACCATATTGGGAGAGAACAGCACCAATGGCAGCAGCGGAGGCATCTGTTTCAACCACAAAGACCTTGGTAAAATCAGGGAGAGCAAGCACTGGCACTGATGTAATTTTCTGTTTTAACTCTGTAAATGCCACTTCGGCATCTGTACTCCATGTAAGCTTAGTGGAACGCAACAAATCGATGAGAGGAGCGGCGAGAGAGGCGTAGTGACGCACAAATTGTCTATAGAATCCGGTGAGGCCTAAAAATCCCCTGAGTGCCGAGAGTGAACGTGGCTTTGGCCAGTCTAGTATAGCTTGAACTTTATCAGGATCTGGGGATACACTATTAACAGAAATAACATGGCCTAGGTAATGAACAACATCAACTGCAAAAACACAATTAGACAACTTTGCAACAAAATGATGGGTCTGAAGTAAATCTAAAACAAGTCTTAAATGAAGTAGATGATCAGGTAAACATCGGCTGTAGATTAAAATATCATCAAAGAAAACCAGAACAAACTGTCGTAAGAAAGGTCTTAGAAAATCGTTCATTGCTGATTGAAATGTAGACGGCGCGTTAGACAGCCCAAAAGGCATGACTAAGAACTCGTAATGTCTGTCAAAAGTGCGAAAAGCTGTTTTATGAGTATCTTCTGGTGCAACCCGAATCTGGTGATAACCTGAGCGTAGATCTATCTTGGTGAATATTTTAGCCGAGCCAAGTTCATCAAGAAGCTCATCGATAGTGGGGATTGGGAATCTGTCCTTAACAGTGACAGCATTTAGTGCTCTGTAGTCAACACAAAACCTCCTAGTTCCATCTTTCTTCTTAACCAACAAAAATGGGGAGGAGTAAGGGCTATTGCTAGGGACAATAGTGCCTTCTTGTAACATGTCATGGATTAGGGAGGTCATAGCTTCTTTTGGTGAGTGAGGGTAACGATAGGGTTTGGCATTGATGGGGGGTGTTTGGGAGTAGTGGAATGTGGTAGTCATGAGGTCTGGGGGGTGGTTGGCCGTGTGGCTCTTGGAAGACAGTTGGGTAGTTTTGGAGTATAGAGTGAATCTCAGGTGATAGGGTATGGGTTATTGAGTCAATGAGGTTGTTGGTGCTTTTGTGGGGGTTTAAGGCTCTGTCATTGGGCTCAAAGCTTAGGAGGTGAAGTGAGGTAATTGAGTCTGTATGTAGTAGGTGGCAGAGTTGGTGATAGGTAGTTTGGGCTGGGTTGGGTTTAGGTTCTCCCTTTAGTGTGATGGGCTCATTATTGTGTTGGAAAGTGATTGATGGTATGGAGAAATCTGCCTGAATTGGGCCCAAGGTTCTAAGCCACTCCATCCCAAGGACTACATCAGCACCTTCAATTGGGAGTAAGTAAAATGGTAAGCAAAATGATTGGTTCTGTAGGTTGATAGGAACGTCATTACAAATCCCTTCACATTGTAATTGGGAACCATTTCCAACCATGACAGAAAATGCTGAGATTTTTGAAGTGGGCAGTTTCAAATGCTAAGCAATTCTTGGTTGCAGTATGTTATGTGTGCTCCCAGTGTCAACTAGAACCATAGCTATCAGTCCACCAATTAGGCCGTAAAACCTGAGTATTTGAGGGGCAAATTGACCTGTTAGAGCCTGAGGTGATAGTTGAAAGTAAGATTCTTCTGGTCCACTTTCAATTTCTTCATTTTGAGATTCAGTGGGGTCTAGTTCTTCACCTTCCTCAAGCATGAGTAAGAGATAGCGACCATTAGCACATATATGCCCCGGAACAAACTTTTCATCACAATTGTAACATAGACCTTGAGCACGGCGTTCTTCCCGTTGGGCTGGACTGATGCGCCTTATAGAGTATTTAGGTTGGTTTGGTTTTGGTGTGTTTGGGGTGTTTTGGGTGGTAGGTGTAGTGGTTGGGTGTTGGGCTGACTTGTGTGAAGGTGGGTTTGTGTTTGAGGTTTGGCTATAGGTTTGGGGAAAGGGTCTGGAGAATTTGGGTTTGGTGGCTTTAATCTTATCTCAATGAATTTGGCTAGACCAATAGCTTGAGAAATTGAATAGGGTCGTTGTATGGCTATTTCATTTCTGATTTCTGGGTTTAAGCCCGAGATAAAACAGTTTAAAATCGCATCAGGTGGTAGCTCTAAGACTCTATTTCCCAATTTCTCAAAGTTAGCTTGGTATTCAGCAGCAGACCCAGTTTGTCTAAGCTTAAAAAGTTGGGCTTGGTGATTTTCATAGGTAGAGGGACCAAACCTTAGCTCTAGCGCTCTAGCAAAGGTTGTCCAATCAGCAAGTTGGCTGTTGTGATGTATCCATTTAAACCAACTAAGTGCTTCCCCTTTCATATAAAATGAAACCATAGGCAAACGATTTACCATTGGAATGTTGTAAAAGGAAAAAAACTGCTCAGCTTGGAACAACCATTCCAAAGGGTCTGTTCCATCAAAAATTCTCATTTCTACTTTTGGTTGTCTATAAGGGATTTGAGGGGTAGTTTGGGAAAACTGTGGAGAGTACATCTGCTGCATAAAATTAGGGAACATATTTTGGTAAGGTGAGGGGTTGTATGGGGGAATTTGGGCAAATGCAGGGTAGGTTGTTGGGCCATATATGTTAGGGGGTGGTATAGGTGGTGGTATAGGTGGTGGTTCAGATCCAGCAAGGGAAACGATGGGTTGGGTCGAGGTGGGTTGAGTCAGAACTGTGGCCAGGTATTGGGGTAGAGACAGTGTGGAAAATAGCATGTTCATAGCCAGGGGGTAATAAAGGGGGAGAAGGGTTACCTGATGAAGGAGAGTGCTGTTGTGCAGGAAACCTGTCATTAATCAGTTTTGTGAGTGTCTCAAATCGTGAATCCATTAGCTGTTGTTGATTATCCAGCCTTGTATTCACAGTACCCAGCTGTTCACCCACTTGTTGCTCAAGCTGCTGGTTATTTTCATGGAGGACAGCATCCATGTGTTGATAGGAAGCTTGAATGGCATCATCCAGATCCTTGGATGTTGGGTTGGTAGCTTTTGGAGGCATTGAGAAACAAAATGAAAGCACCAATTGATAGACTACACTAAGCTAATCGCTAGATTTAGGGTTGCAAGAGAAGTTATAAACATAAAACAACTTCAGATTTTTCATATCATTCAAAGGAGGCACATTACACTATATATAGCTAGGGTTGCTGCTGAACAGATAAATGGGCCATGGGCCACTTAAGGACAGTAGAACTAAATTAAAACAAACATAAGGTCCAGTACTAATTTCACCAACAGCATTACTGGATAAAGCCCTTCAGCCATCCTGGCTTTTGAGTCACACGCGTGGGCTTGCTGGATGCCACCCCCAAATTGCTAACAAAAATAATACAACTTACTTATGATTTTTTTTTAGATAGGCAAATTGGTTAGTAATTAGTGTATTAATTATTAGAGGGAAAGAGGGAGCAGAGATCGAACCCCGTACGCCTACGTTTTTCCACCAACTTACGTATGATTTAATGTGAACACCGGTGCAAAGGTGCCGTTGATTTTTTCTTTTTTTAAGGAGTGCCGTTGATTTTATAATCATGGGTTGACATGACATTCACTTACATCTTAGGCAAACCATTGGTCTTCAAAATGCACCATTTAATTAATGCTAGCTTCCCCCAATACCTTTCCTTCAAAGTTTGTCGAATCATTGGTTACAACGACATAAATCAATATCTAAACAATGAAATTATATTTAAGACTATTATTATGAGCATTATGGTTAAGTTGAAAGTAACCGTAACCCAAAGTCAAAATAATACGACCTTATCTTTGGGTATCTAAAACCCTAAAAAAAATGTAATCTCAAGTCAGAAGAATATCCAAAGTTAATTTAATTCATCTAAAGCAAAGTTTACACTCTATGAGATGCATATAGAAACCCAATGCAATAGTGCATCCCCTTTGATCTTAATATTGATAATAAACGAGTTTTTCTTGGCATTTTCAATTTTTGTACTTAGAATTGTTTATTTGTTTATTCCCTTTCACATGCAATGTGACTGACAATTGAACAGTGATAATTAATGCCGGCATCATTATTGTTTTATAAATGAAAATAATTCATTTCTTTAATAAAATTAATAGGAAAAAAACATTAACAATGAAGTGAGAAGATTGATGGGTGGCTTTCACATGTAGACAGACTGCATGTTCGGGAATTTAATGAATGGTCGGTCTTTACTTTTTTCTTAATAAATAATAAATCCTTTATATTCTTTCTTAGTGTATTACTACTTATTTATTTTATTTTTTCCCTCATTTTTTTTATAAGCAATGTTAGTGAGGTGGGGGAATGTTAGTTTTCGGGAGTTGAACCCAGGACCTCCTTCTTGCACTCATTTGGTATACACTCCTTCGATATCTCTTAGCTCGCCAACTGAACTACCTACTTAAAATCATTATTAAAGTGATGCAAAAAAATAAATAATTATAATAAGAATTTCAAAGACGTGTAGCAACAAAAGTTGGTCAAATTGGTAGTGATTCAGCTCACTTTCAAAAAGACGTAAATTTAAATCTCGCTGTTGATGTGAGGAACTCATTAGTGAGTAATATGTAAATACATCAGTAAACTCTCAAAGAGCTTTGAGGTTTTCTCTGATTCTGATTCTGGTAAACCTATCACCCAACTCGTCTACATTTTTTGTAACCAAAAAGTTTCAAAGAATGTATTGTTCTCATGGCGGCCTAAATTATGGTTAATGTTACTCTTATCGACCCAATCATATATAACCGATTCTAAAGTTGATATATAATAATTAAGCCTAGGAGTTGGGGAGTAATAGATGTTGACACAAAGATGGTCTAAACCAAACCAATCTAGTTTGAAGACGACGAGATTGAAGGGGTCCCAACACCAAAGAGAGGATGGTAGGGAAAGTCGTACAATCTGGTAGAAACCAAATTGTGCCAACTTGAGACCAACAACGTACCACTAACAAGGACTTAAGCTTCGACGCAATCATTAAATACCAATCTATATGCATATCCATTCCCTTTATTTTAATTCATCGACACTCTTGGAAATTTTAATGTGATGTGTTCTCAATTATGTGTATTTTTGTCTCTTAAAGAAGGGAAATATGTGTCCCCACATCCATCTTTTCTTAGTTTCTTTTTTAATAATGTTTTTTTATTTCGTCATTTTTGTTGGTTATGTATGTTATTTGTTACCATCACTTTTAAGGATAATAATTTTTTTATAGATTTATAGGTAAAAACGGAAAAACTATTAATTAATTTCTTAATTAGGTGATTAATTTATTATACCGTAAACTATACGTAAAATTGCGCAGTTTTGATTATTGAATTTATCAGTATCATAATTGTTTTTGAAGCTAGGCTCAGTATCTTAACTTATGCTTCAGAGTTCAGAGTTAACGACCAATTCATGAATGAGAGCCTAAAGGAAAAGGAACATTGCAGCTGAACATATATGCTGACAATCATGTTGAGATTTTAAACATGTGTTGGTTTTTCCGTCTAAGATTATTTTATGGGATCAAACTTAACTAAAATACATGGTGCTTGATAAAGCTACTGTTTAAGTTTGATTAAAAATAAAATATATATACGCCACTGTAAAATTGAGTTTAAGAAGCACTATATGGAGTTAGTTATTACCCTCGACTCTAAACGTAGATGCGGTGAAAATTTTACAATAAAGTTGAAAATTGTGAATTTTCATGCGACAATTGGAGTCGGTTGTTGCTATAACCAACTCTAAGTGTTTTTGAAACTATCACTTGGAAATGCTTTGTTTGAACAACGACTCCAAAGATACATTGCGATAAACATTTAGAGTTTGTTGTTTGAAGAACAAACTCTAAGTATATGTAACCATTACACATTCAGAATGTTGGTTGTTTCTGTTGGGGAGTCTGGGGGAGCACTGGGGAGCAATAACGAGCTAGCCAATGAACCGGACCACCAAGAGGCTTGGACGCGACATCTCCACCCAAAACCTTAAGGTGTTAGGTATATGGGTCCCCTCTCTTATATGTCCTTCATATAACTCATTCATAGCTGATGTGGGACTTATAACTGTCATACCCCAATTTTGTCCGGCTTAGGGCAAAACCCTAATTTTCAACCAAAAATAAATAAACCAAGTCTTAGCATTCATCCTAGAGGTTAGGAAGAGCATCATGCTTGCATCTTAGAAGTTTCAGAATGCATTTTAGGTTTAGAAAAGCATTGCATGGCATTTTAGAGCACTTTAGAGCATTTCTAGGGTTTCTAGGGTTTTTCATAGATCAAAGGGTATTTTGGTAATTTCGCCAAAAAGACTTATTTTCTCATCATGCATGCATTTCTAGAGTTTTAGAGTCATTCAAAGGGTCTCAGGGTCATTGTTAGAGTGGAAATGAAGTTTAGAGCAAAATCAGGGTTTTTGGGACCAAAAGGGCATTTTGGTCATTTCACTAAAATAAATATTTGCATCATTGGAATATTTTTGACATGAAATTCGGTTTTTGAACAAAAGGGCAAAATGGTCATTTCCTTTGGAGTGGGGTCAATAAATCATTTTTGGGATTGGTGAGATCATAAAGTTCAGAGCCCAATCATTGAATCATGGGACATAGCCCAAAATGGCAAGAATTTAGAAGAATTATCTAGAAGGGAATAAGGAATATCCCTTTGAATTTTGAAAGGTCAAGTGTAGTACAATAGTACAAGTTGCAATTCCACTCATTCTCTTTCCTTTTGCTCCGAATTTTCCCTCAATTCCAGCCCACTTTTTTGTGCTTCTTCATGCCCTTGATCCATGTGAGTTGTATTCCTAGCCATTGATTAAAATTCTAGATCAAATCCTAGGCTACAACTTTGTGTACAAAGTCCTAATTGCCCTTAACAATTTTTGTGCCACAAAAAGCTCCTAATTTTCGACCTCTCTAGCTATTCTTCACTCATTTGTGTTTTCTCCTTGTCCCTAATCCTTGTGCATTGCAATCCAAACCATCCATTCAAATTCTATCTCAAATCCTAGTGGTTTGCAAAAGCACAATGTCACAAATATCCTTAAAATGGCCTTCACATAAAAGCCCAAAATTGGAGAGGCTAAAGGGGGGACTCTCATTTTTCTAACCTAGATCAGAATACTCTCCATCTATCCCTCTCATCCAAGCCTCCATTCGCCCCTCTCAACCTCCATAGCCATCTCTTACTTCCTTCCTCCATTTCTTCACCAAAAAGCACCCCAAACCTAAAGATAACACAAAATCCTCACTCCATATTCATATATCCTCTTCCTTTCATCTTTGATTCCACATTTACATCATCAAAGGGGCTGATCCTTCAAGGTCACGTGGTTGTTGTTGGTGATTTTTGAAGATTGTTGGTGATTGGTTACTCTTGATCTTCATTTCTACTCTTGTTTAGCTTGGAACTAAGGTATAACCTAAAACCCTTTGCATTTTCATCCACTTTCTTGCATCAAAATCCTTTTTCAACTTATATTTGCATCTCATAATATCATTTAAATGTAGATTAGGGGCTGTTGTGGGTGAGAGTTGGCATCTCACCCACTAAATAAGTTATTCTTGTGACTATGTGTTGATTATGTGTTGTTCTTGTGATTTGCTCTTTGTTCATGCGATTTTCACCAAATAAAAATTTATTTTTCCTTACCTTTTTGCTTCGGCCTAGGGACTCTCTTGTTGGATAACATGTTTTCTTGCTTGTTTCTTGAGTTTTGATGGAATAAAATTGGTTAAGGTAGTCCTTCATGCTCTAAGGTTTGATAGTGTAGAATTAGGGTTTTTATACTTTTTGTTCCCTCTTGTTTTTATGTTAATAAATGATGAAATGATGATTGTTTGAGTGTGATATACATGTGTAGATCTTAGGGTTTATGTGTGTGTGTCTAATGATGTGATTTGGTTGCAAGAAATTTGTTGAATTTGAGCCTTATTGTGTATATGTATGTTTCGGCCATAAAGCCATTTTTGTGACCAATTTACTTACTCAAATTTGTTGTTTGATCTTGTTTGGTAAATTAATTGTTGTGAATTGTGTTTTTTTTTACTTTTTACCTTTTAGTTTTTACCATTCACTTAAGTGTTACTAAATAGTAAAAAACATTTTCTTACCCTTTTTTACCTTTCACTTAAAACCCTAAAAAATATTTTACCTTTTACTTTTACCATTTACCTTCACTTAAATAATTCACCACATTCACTTAAATAAGTTACCATTTCATTAATAATTTACCTTTACTTTTTACCTTTCTTAAATTACAAAAAGACCCAAAACATTTTCTAGTTTACATTTATAACTTTTCAACTTTATAAAATCAACCCAAAAATACTTTTTACCACTTTTTCCTAAGACTCTAAAAACACCAAAACATTTCACCATTTCCTAAGAATAAGGTAACTAAATTTTTACCACTTTTTATGACACACTCTCACACACTTGCACTTAAATAAAACCTTATTCACTCTCTTGCATTCTCATTTGCTTGTATCTCTTGCATACTCTCTTGTTTTAATCTTCATGCCTTTTCATATATTCATATCTCTTGCATATTCATTTGCACTCTCACTTGTTAATACCTCATGCATCCTTACTTGTTTATACTTCTTGCATTCTCACATGTCCATTCATAATTAAATAACCATGCATCCTCACATGTCCATGCATTCTTGTATGCTCATGCATCTTTGTATATACTCATTCTTGCATTCATCCTCACATGTCGATGCATTCATTAATCAAATGCTCATGCATTCTTGTATGCTCATGCATCTTTGTATATACTCATTCTTGCATTCATCCTCACATGTCCATGCATTCTTGTATCAAATGCTCATGCATTCTTGTATGCTCATACATCTATGTATATACTCATTCTTGCATTCATTCTCAAATGTTCATGCATTTACATGCATTCATGCTTATCTAATCTAGCACATCATGATCACATGCTCATCCATTTAACTTAGACTATTCTATGCCTATGATCAATTGTATTCCTTTGTTCTTGATGCCATTTGAATGTCTTGACTTAATTGTGCACAAACCCTTTTACACAATCATGTGCCCTTATAAGACTACCAACATGTGTAGCATAGAGGCATATGTGCCCCTCTTGAGATTGCTTCCAACTTGTGTAGCAATTCTCCTTCACACACAAACACAATTGTTTTGAGAACTTTGTCTTGCACCTTTGACAATTAAATCTCTTGATTATATTGGCATGCTTAATCTTAGTTGATGATCAACATGTTCATGATTGCTTGATTAGTTGAATATGTTTGAACTTCATTCATTCATTTTGCATTTGGTTTTGGACATAGATTTCGATTGAAAATGATTTATTTATTTTCTAAAAACTCTTTTCCAAACCAATTAATTTTCAAAGCATTTTCAATAAACAAAAATAAGCAAGTAGTGGAGGTCACCCATAACCTTTGTTAGTTTGATCTCTATGAACGCTCTTCAAATTTACATGAGTACTTAGCGATGATTACCCATAACCTTTGTTAGTTTAATCATTCGCTAATGCTCGTCCTACTTCGAAAACCTTTTCGAAAGTATAATAAAAACAAGTCGTTACTAATAGTCAATCAGAGCCTTTGTTCGTCTGACTAGAGGTAACAACTCTTTTTGAGTATTTAGCAGTGATTACCCATAGCCTTTGTTAGTTTAATCACTCATTAATGCTCGTCCTATTGCGAAAACTCACCAAAAAGAACAAAACAAAAACCTTTTCAAAACCAAAGGTTTAGAACTACGTCGCCTTTGATTCTCCACCCGGAGATACGTAGGAGCAGGGCCACGCCCCTGTCAAGCGCAAAAATAAACAATTTCCCAAATAGAAAATACAAACACATCTCTTTCATTTCAAAAACCAAAAATCTTATTTTTTTAAAGTAGGGGATTAAGTCGGTCGTACGGCCGGGTTAGTCATCGTTTTAGGATAAGTGAACTGTGGTCCTCCAGAGCCCCAGTGCTCCTTCAGCCCTCAGCGGCACTCCAGACCCCCAGCGGTCCTTCAACACAGATCACACAATCCTAAAACCCCTATATTAAAAAACACCAAACACACAAACATTTTCTACACAGAAGAACTACGTAGCTTTGAGTTCTCCATCGCACCGGGAGATACGTAGGAGCGGGCCATGTCCCGTCAAGCGTTTTTTTTCTAAAAAACCGTTTTTCCCCCTTTTTTCATAATAAATAAAGATTTTCATTAAGAGTTTTCCAATAAGAAGTAGAGAGGCAAAATTAAGCATTTTCAAGTCAACACACTAAAACCACACATTTAATTAAAGGTTCCCTCTCAGTAGAGAGGACGTGTGGGGTGCTAACACCTTCCCTGCGCGTAACCGACCCCCGAACCCTGTTCTCTAGTTTCGCAAGACCAATCGCTTTCCAAAAAAGGTTTTCCTAATATTTTCCTTAATAAATATTGGTGGCGGCTTCATTGTCTTAGGAAAAGTTGTGAACGAGGAAGGTTCTCCCTCGGGGACTTTTTCGGGCGCAACAGCTGGCGACTTCACTGGGGACTAAAAAAACATTTTTTTTCAAAAGTGGGTCAAGCCTAATTAATTAAGCGTGTGGTTTGTGTGATTGATTTGAACATCTTGCTTTGCCTCTATTCTTCTTCCTTTTCATAAGCATGTTGCATCCATATGCATTCTTCTATGTTTGCTTTTGTTTAAAATAATAGATAGTTACTTCTTTGCTTAAATGCTTAGTTTCCTCATGCATATTTCCCCTCTCTTGTCATGTCCCCTTCTTCTTTGCTCGCTTCCTTAAGCAAGTAGTGCATTGTTGTTGGCACCCTAGGCTTGTTTGTATTTGAATGATATTGAACCCTAGAGTAGACAACATGCTATTGTCTGGACTGTTCTGGATTGTCGTTTGCAGGTGGGGTAGTTTTTAAGGAAATGCCCTTCGCACACACACACTTGTACCTTGAGATTATATGATTAGAGAAGGAGACCATAACCCAGGTCTGTTAGGGTATCGTAGGACGAGTGGATTCGAGTAGTGGGAGCCCATCAGGACCTTTGTCCGTTTGGCTACTCGCGAAAGTTTCAATCAGAGTTGTGCTCTTCCATGATACCTTATACCTAGCAGTTTGCTGCATTTACAAGGAATTTCGTGAAAGAGACTGTGGCTCTGATGACCTTTGTGAGGGTGTGAATAGAGCTACATGAGAAGATTATCCCTAAAATGCCTTAGATCATAGGTTCTACCCCCTTTTAGGTCACAAGAGCTTTCCAAATTGTGTGTTGCATCGTTGCGTTCAGTTCAATCAATTTTTGCTTCAAAATTTTTGAAAATCAAAAAAGATATGCTTTTCCTTTTCGCCTATATGAGGTGGCATATAATTTTCAAATCACCACCTGTAAATATCCTCTTTCTGCACAAAAAAAAGGGTATCATTGCATCATTGCATCACTGCATTATCGCATCATTTGCATTGCATAAAATTCCAATTTTGAAAAAAAAACCATTCATCTTGCATTCCCTTTCATTACGTAAAGATAAAACAAAAAACAATTATCATCTGCATAGCATAAGCATTTCATTTATAATCATGCAAAAAAATCCTCGTCGAGTTCATCCAAGACGAGGCGTTCATGCATAAGCATTATTTCAAAAAAAAGAGAGACACGGTAGAACTACGTATGCTTTGATTCCTCATCACAGGGAGGATACGTAGGAGCGGGTTCGCCCCGTCAAGCATAACAAATAAAAAACTTCATTTTGAAAAGCGTTTTTCGCACACCATTCAAAATACATTTCATTTTGCATCAAAATCATAAAAACCTTTAGAATAATCACACTTCTCAAGTGGTCATTTTTCCATGCATTTGCATACCATGATCTGTACATCCGTTTGTTGCATAAAATAAAGGATTTGATGAGAGACGAGACGACTTTGCAAAGTAATCATTCTTTCAAAATTTCAATGTGTTCCAAGGTGCTCAGTTTCTCGAGTCAGTAGCTCAAAACAAAAAAAATTTTGCATCTCATCCATTCCATGATAAAAGACTGAAACAGTTCATCAAAAAGTTTTTATATCATGTTCTAACTGATGCTAATTCTCTGTGAAGCGTTCTTCCAGTCAGCATGCATGCCACGTGCAATTTCTCTTGTTTGAGTCAGTCAGTTTCCTTCCTTGTCATCATCACCATCCAAGTCTAATCCCGCCCCGTCCACCCATAAAGCGCATATTCTCCCCTATCAGTGCGTACTTGACTTTTTGGTTCATTTTAACACTTTAAGTCCTCCATGCTGGGGCAAGTCTGTGATCACTAAGTTTCCTTGTCAATATCATATACCTTGAGTGCAAGTCTTCCAAAAATAATATAATAAACAAGAAATAAGCTCACTAGGTTGAAAACCCGCAAAGGGCGGCCTAGGCAAAAAAAAAGCGCCCGGTGGATTGAAAACTCACAAAGAGCGGTCCAGGCAAAAGTTAGGGCATAAAAAAAAAGAGAAAGAAAAATGCAAACACATGAAGGTAGATAAATTATTGTTCCAAAGTTAAGTCTTACAGAAATAAGCAATCGGGATTTGAAGTGAAGTTTGGCCATACCCTCAAAAACCCAAAATCCCAGAAAATCCCTCCCCTACCCACCGTAAGCCAAAAAAAAAGCCAAAAATCCAAAAGTCACCTTAGACAAAGATCACCAAAAAAAAAAACAGTGCATCGTTAAAAAAAAAAATTCAAAAAGGGAAAATCCCAAAATCAAAAGAAAAATACAACAGAAATGTAAGTAGTGAGTTGATACGTGTTACCACAAAACCCAAGAGATCCTCGTCTCAATAAACCTTCAAACACTGTATCATTCCCATACCTCTCATAAACCGCAAACACCCTCCTTTTGACCAGGATGACCCGCCCTCCACAGACCCTTAGCCAGGAATAAAACTTCCTAATACCTCATCAAGCCAGTTAACCATCATAAACCATCGATCATCAGCCAACGCTGAATAAGACCCATCCTCCCATCAACCCCAAACACTCCGACAAGCGCAGTCATCCCTCCTCCACGAAACACCACAATCCTGAAATGTCCAGTCCGATCAATGACCGGTTGCTTTCGTTTTCTCAGGACAACTAAGTTTATCTGTCTACAATGTGTTTGCTCAAAAAAAAAAATAAAAAATAAAAAATAAAAAAAAACAGTCAGAAAAAAGAAAGCTGACAAAATAAAAGAGGGACCTGCACTCCAAAACAGCTTCAAACTGCATTAAAACAAGGTTTAGTGATCACCAAGTGAGGTTTCTTTCACACCAAAAGTCAAGACATCAGTAGAGAACCAAATATTTGCACTGAGAACGTCACTCAGATTCAAAGTTGGGGCATTCTCTTCACCACCCACCCACCCTGGTCTTGGGAAAGTCTGTTCAAATGCCCATCCCATGTCACTCCAATTGTCAATACTTCCAAAGTGATGGCAAGTACATTCCCATTCCTTCACCTCACTCATTCCCATAAAAAACCTCACCGGAGCAATCTCTCAACTCACTATCCTAAACAAAGCCTTGTCACTTTAACTGGGGCAGCTTTGTCCTTGTTATGACTGGGGCAACATCAACCTTTGTGGGGTGAGACAAAATCTCTTTTGCACCTTTCATTTCAAAAGCCGAAGCATTCCCAATTCATCATCTTCTACACCCCTAGTTGTTGTCACCACTAGACAGGGGCAAGTTATTCATTCGTCAAAGACATGAATTGGGGCAATCTTGTATCTCTTGATCCCTCATAAGCTTCGGCAATAACCATGTCTGTCATTTCTTCACTTGCCATAAATATCCATACCCTAAACCAATTCCAAGTTAACTGACTCATTCATTCACATTTGCACTCCTATGCATGCTTACTAGACAATGCTTCAAAGAGAGAGAACACAAGTTAGTCATGCGATATCTCAGATTCAGTCGTCATTGGAAGGAAGAGAAAACAAGTGAGCTTGTTTGTAAATAAACACCTTGAGAACACCAGAGTTTTAAGCAAAACTAGTTTTTTTTCAAAAAGAATGATCCAGATTCACCTCCACTTTTGTTTTGCATCCAAAGTCTCGCGTCTCATCATCTCAAAAATGTTTAATCATGCATATCGTATTTTTCGCCTCATGCATTTGGGCGTTCCAGTTTGTTTATCATAGTGTCTCATTTGCATCGTGCCAACATCATCATTTTATGAAAGGCAACAAAAAAGAAACAACGAAAAAAAAAATCATTCCATCAAGCATCAAAGCATTGCATCAAAAAGAAAGAAAAAGCAAAACACGTCATCCCATATCATAACATTTGCATCCAAATATGTCATTTGCATTCGCACTTCATGCATTCATCACATGTCTTCCAAAATGCCTATGTTTCCCGATCAACCATTTCATATCATCACCCCATGTACCATAATAGTTGCACTCAAGCATTTCATTTGCATCATATTAATGTTTGCATTTCATAGAAGTAAAAGAACAAAAATATTGCATCAAGGCATTGCATTTGCATCATGCATCTCATAAAAAAAACAAACAAAACGAAGTCTTCCATCGCATACACTTGCATTCCATGCGCACACTGAAATTCCACAAATCATCAAGTCAAGCCAGACCTTTGTGTCCATAAACCAGACCTTTGTGTCCTTAAATCAGACCTTTGTGTCCTTAAACCAGACCTTTGGGGTCCTAAACCAGACCAATATGCAGACACATATTGCTCCATAAACCAGGCTTGTCGGCCCATAAACCAGACCCTTTGGGGTCCATAAACCGGACCAATATGCAGACACATATTGCTCCATAAACCAGGTTTGTCGGCCCATAAACCAGACCCTTTGGGGTCCATAAACCAGACCAATATGCAGACACATATTGCTCCATAAACCAGGCTTGTGGGCCCATAAATCCAGCATTGCATGCATCAGCGTCACATGCATCCACGTAGCATACATCTGCATTACATTTGCATAACCGCATCTTGTGCATTCATCACATGACAAAAACCAAAGTAAAAGAATCAAGAATAGCATCTCATTGCATTGCATGCCCTTGCATAACATGCACTCATACTCCATGCACTGTTCCTTGCATCAACTGACGTATGCAGGTACCTCAATCCAGTGCGGCAGCATTGGTCATTTCAATCAATCAACCAATAGGATTCGTGAATCCCTTCAGGACCCAAGCGTCCCTTCAAAAGCAGACTTCACCTCGTATTCGAGCTGCGGGTAAGTCCTTCAGACCCCCAGTGGTCCTTCAGACTAGTTGTGTCAAGCCTAAGACACAGCGGACGTCCTTCATGGTCAACATATCAGTTTCGGAGCTGATCTTGACCCCCCATGGCCGCTCGAAAGGCCCCCTCAGACCGTTTTACTAGTACTATAGCTAGTAGCGCTCCTTCAGACCACGATGGTCCTTCAATTAAGGCCTAGGCAGCCTTCCAGACCCTGAGTGGTCCTTCAGAGCCTTAGTGCTCCTTCAGACCCTGAGTGGTCCTTCAGAGCCTTAGTGCTCCTTCAGACCCTGAGTGGTCCTTCAGAGCCTTAGTGCTCCTTCAGATCCCGAGTGGTCCGTCATTTTCTTTCTTTCGGTTAATGCACCAAGTGTTAACCATTCCCTGTTTGTTCTCAAGCCCATCAAAAAAAATAGAAAAAGAAAAAGAGGAAAATTCGGGTCTCCCTAAGCAGACAAAATCGGTATAATTTCTGAATTCTTTATTTCTATTTTGCCTCGAAATATGTCCTGCGCAATTCATATTTCTTGTCAAAATCCAAATAAAGAGGGGCAGCTGTCATACCCCAATTTTGTCCGGCTTAGGGCAAAACCCTAATTTTCAACCAAAAATAAATAAACCAAGTCTTAGCATTCATCCTAGAGGTTAGGAAGAGCATCATGCTTGCATCTTAGAAGTTTCAGAATGCATTTTAGGTTTAGAAAAGCATTGCATGGCATTTTAGAGCACTTTAGAGCATTTCTAGGGTTTCTAGGGTTTTTCATAGATCAAAGGGTATTTTGGTAATTTCGCCAAAAAGACTTATTTTCTCATCATGCATGCATTTCTAGAGTTTTAGAGTCATTCAAAGGGTCTCAGGGTCATTGTTAGAGTGGAAATGAAGTTTAGAGCAAAATCAGGGTTTTTGGGACCAAAAGGGCATTTTGGTCATTTCACTAAAATAAATATTTTCTCAGTAAAAAAACCATTATGCATCTCTTGAGGAATTTATGTGAGTCCAAGTGAGTGGAGTTGTGCATTTTTTGTGCATCATTGGAATATTTTTGACATGAAATTCGGTTTTTGAACAAAAGGGCAAAATGGTCATTTCCTTTGGAGTGGGGTCAATAAATCATTTTTGGGATTGGTGAGATCATAAAGTTCAGAGCCCAATCATTGAATCATGGGACATAGCCCAAAATGGCAAGAATTTAGAAGAATTATCTAGAAGGGAATAAGGAATATCCCTTTGAATTTTGAAAGGTCAAGTGTAGTACAATAGTACAAGTTGCAATTCCACTCATTCTCTTTCCTTTTGCTCCGAATTTTCCCTCAATTCCAGCCCACTTTTTTGTGCTTCTTCATGCCCTTGATCCATGTGAGTTGTATTCCTAGCCATTGATTAAAATTCTAGATCAAATCCTAGGCTACAACTTTGTGTACAAAGTCCTAATTGCCCTTAACAATTTTTGTGCCACAAAAAGCTCCTAATTTTCGACCTCTCTAGCTATTCTTCACTCATTTGTGTTTTCTCCTTGTCCCTAATCCTTGTGCATTGCAATCCAAACCATCCATTCAAATTCTATCTCAAATCCTAGTGGTTTGCAAAAGCACAATGTCACAAATATCCTTAAAATGGCCTTCACATAAAAGCCCAAAATTGGAGAGGCTAAAGGGGGGACTCTCATTTTTCTAACCTAGATCAGAATACTCTCCATCTATCCCTCTCATCCAAGCCTCCATTCGCCCCTCTCAACCTCCATAGCCATCTCTTACTTCCTTCCTCCATTTCTTCACCAAAAAGCACCCCAAACCTAAAGATAACACAAAATCCTCACTCCATATTCATATATCCTCTTCCTTTCATCTTTGATTCCACATTTACATCATCAAAGGGGCTGATCCTTCAAGGTCACGTGGTTGTTGTTGGTGATTTTTGAAGATTGTTGGTGATTGGTTACTCTTGATCTTCATTTCTACTCTTGTTTAGCTTGGAACTAAGGTATAACCTAAAACCCTTTGCATTTTCATCCACTTTCTTGCATCAAAATCCTTTTTCAACTTATATTTGCATCTCATAATATCATTTAAATGTAGATTAGGGGCTGTTGTGGGTGAGAGTTGGCATCTCACCCACTAAATAAGTTATTCTTGTGACTATGTGTTGATTATGTGTTGTTCTTGTGATTTGCTCTTTGTTCATGCGATTTTCACCAAATAAAAATTTATTTTTCCTTACCTTTTTGCTTCGGCCTAGGGACTCTCTTGTTGGATAACATGTTTTCTTGCTTGTTTCTTGAGTTTTGATGGAATAAAATTGGTTAAGGTAGTCCTTCATGCTCTAAGGTTTGATAGTGTAGAATTAGGGTTTTTATACTTTTTGTTCCCTCTTGTTTTTATGTTAATAAATGATGAAATGATGATTGTTTGAGTGTGATATACATGTGTAGATCTTAGGGTTTATGTGTGTGTGTCTAATGATGTGATTTGGTTGCAAGAAATTTGTTGAATTTGAGCCTTATTGTGTATATGTATGTTTCGGCCATAAAGCCATTTTTGTGACCAATTTACTTACTCAAATTTGTTGTTTGATCTTGTTTGGTAAATTCATTGTTGTGAATTGTGTTTTTTTTTACTTTTTACCTTTTAGTTTTTACCATTCACTTAAGTGTTACTAAATAGTAAAAAACATTTTCTTACCCTTTTTTACCTTTCACTTAAAACCCTAAAAAACATTTTACCTTTTACTTTTACCATTTACCTTCACTTAAATAATTCACCACATTCACTTAAATAAGTTACCATTTCATTAATAATTTACCTTTACTTTTTACCTTTCTTAAATTACAAAAAGACCCAAAACATTTTCTAGTTTACATTTATAACTTTTCAACTTTATAAAATCAACCCAAAAATACTTTTTACCACTTTTTCCTAAGACTCTAAAAACACCAAAACATTTCACCATTTCCTAAGAATAAGGTAACTAAATTTTTACCACTTTTTATGACACACTCTCACACACTTGCACTTAAATAAAACCTTATTCACTCTCTTGCATTCTCATTTGCTTGTATCTCTTGCATACTCTCTTGTTTTAATCTTCATGCCTTTTCATATATTCATATCTCTTGCATATTCATTTGCACTCTCACTTGTTAATACCTCATGCATCCTTACTTGTTTATACTTCTTGCATTCTCACATGTCCATTCATAATTAAATAACCATGCATCCTCACATGTCCATGCATTCTTGTATGCTCATGCATCTTTGTATATACTCATTCTTGCATTCATCCTCACATGTCGATGCATTCATTAATCAAATGCTCATGCATTCTTGTATGCTCATGCATCTTTGTATATACTCATTCTTGCATTCATCCTCACATGTCCATGCATTCTTGTATCAAATGCTCATGCATTCTTGTATGCTCATACATCTATGTATATACTCATTCTTGCATTCATTCTCAAATGTTCATGCATTTACATGCATTCATGCTTATCTAATCTAGCACATCATGATCACATGCTCATCCATTTAACTTAGACTATTCTATGCCTATGATCAATTGTATTCCTTTGTTCTTGATGCCATTTGAATGTCTTGACTTAATTGTGCACAAACCCTTTTACACAATCATGTGCCCTTATAAGACTACCAACATGTGTAGCATAGAGGCATATGTGCCCCTCTTGAGATTGCTTCCAACTTGTGTAGCAATTCTCCTTCACACACAAACACAATTGTTTTGAGAACTTTGTCTTGCACCTTTGACAATTAAATCTCTTGATTATATTGGCATGCTTAATCTTAGTTGATGATCAACATGTTCATGATTGCTTGATTAGTTGAATATGTTTGAACTTCATTCATTCATTTTGCATTTGGTTTTGGACATAGATTTCGATTGAAAATGATTTATTTATTTTCTAAAAACTCTTTTCCAAACCAATTAATTTTCAAAGCATTTTCAATAAACAAAAATAAGCAAGTAGTGGAGGTCACCCATAACCTTTGTTAGTTTGATCTCTATGAACGCTCTTCAAATTTACATGAGTACTTAGCGATGATTACCCATAACCTTTGTTAGTTTAATCATTCGCTAATGCTCGTCCTACTTCGAAAACCTTTTCGAAAGTATAATAAAAACAAGTCGTTACTAATAGTCAATCAGAGCCTTTGTTCGTCTGACTAGAGGTAACAACTCTTTTTGAGTATTTAGCAGTGATTACCCATAGCCTTTGTTAGTTTAATCACTCATTAATGCTCGTCCTATTGCGAAAACTCACCAAAAAGAACAAAACAAAAACCTTTTCAAAACCAAAGGTTTAGAACTACGTCGCCTTTGATTCTCCACCCGGAGATACGTAGGAGCAGGGCCACGCCCCTGTCAAGCGCAAAAATAAACAATTTCCCAAATAGAAAATACAAACACATCTCTTTCATTTCAAAAACCAAAAATCTTATTTTTTTAAAGTAGGGGATTAAGTCGGTCGTACGGCCGGGTTAGTCATCGTTTTAGGATAAGTGAACTGTGGTCCTCCAGAGCCCCAGTGCTCCTTCAGCCCTCAGCGGCACTCCAGACCCCCAGCGGTCCTTCAACACAGATCACACAATCCTAAAACCCCTATATTAAAAAACACCAAACACACAAACATTTTCTACACAGAAGAACTACGTAGCTTTGAGTTCTCCATCGCACCGGGAGATACGTAGGAGCGGGCCATGTCCCGTCAAGCGTTTTTTTTCTAAAAAACCGTTTTTCCCCCTTTTTTCATAATAAATAAAGATTTTCATTAAGAGTTTTCCAATAAGAAGTAGAGAGGCAAAATTAAGCATTTTCAAGTCAACACACTAAAACCACACATTTAATTAAAGGTTCCCTCTCAGTAGAGAGGACGTGTGGGGTGCTAACACCTTCCCTGCGCGTAACCGACCCCCGAACCCTGTTCTCTAGTTTCGCAAGACCAATCGCTTTCCAAAAAAGGTTTTCCTAATATTTTCCTTAATAAATATTGGTGGCGGCTTCATTGTCTTAGGAAAAGTTGTGAACGAGGAAGGTTCTCCCTCGGGGACTTTTTCGGGCGCAACAGCTGGCGACTTCACTGGGGACTAAAAAAACATTTTTTTTCAAAAGTGGGTCAAGCCTAATTAATTAAGCGTGTGGTTTGTGTGATTAATTTGAACATCTTGCTTTGCCTCTATTCTTCTTCCTTTTCATAAGCATGTTGCATCCATATGCATTCTTCTATGTTTGCTTTTGTTTAAAATAATAGATAGTTACTTCTTTGCTTAAATGCTTAGTTTCCTCATGCATATTTCCCCTCTCTTGTCATGTCCCCTTCTTCTTTGCTCGCTTCCTTAAGCAAGTAGTGCATTGTTGTTGGCACCCTAGGCTTGTTTGTATTTGAATGATATTGAACCCTAGAGTAGACAACATGCTATTGTCTGGACTGTTCTGGATTGTCGTTTGCAGGTGGGGTAGTTTTTAAGGAAATGCCCTTCGCACACACACACTTGTACCTTGAGATTATATGATTAGAGAAGGAGACCATAACCCAGGTCTGTTAGGGTATCGTAGGACGAGTGGATTCGAGTAGTGGGAGCCCATCAGGACCTTTGTCCGTTTGGCTACTCGCGAAAGTTTCAATCAGAGTTGTGCTCTTCCATGATACCTTATACCTAGCAGTTTGCTGCATTTACAAGGAATTTCGTGAAAGAGACTGTGGCTTTGATGACCTTTGTGAGGGTGTGAATAGAGCTACATGAGAAGATTATCCCTAAAATGCCTTAGATCATAGGTTCTACCCCCTTTTAGGTCACAAGAGCTTTCCAAATTGTGTGTTGCATCGTTGCGTTCAGTTCAATCAATTTTTCCTTCAAAATTTTTGAAAATCAAAAAAGATATGCTTTTCCTTTTCGCCTATATGAGGTGGCATATAATTTTCAAATCACCACCTGTAAATATCCTCTTTCTGCACAAAAAAAAGGGTATCATTGCATCATTGCATCACTGCATTATCGCATCATTTGCATTGCATAAAATTCCAATTTTGAAAAAAAAACCATTCATCTTGCATTCCCTTTCATTACGTAAAGATAAAACAAAAAACAATTATCATCTGCATAGCATAAGCATTTCATTTATAATCATGCAAAAAAATCCTCGTCGAGTTCATCCAAGACGAGGCGTTCATGCATAAGCATTATTTCAAAAAAAAGAGAGACACGGTAGAACTACGTATGCTTTGATTCCTCATCACAGGGAGGATACGTAGGAGCGGGTTCGCCCCGTCAAGCATAACAAATAAAAAACTTCATTTTGAAAAGCGTTTTTCGCACACCATTCAAAATACATTTCATTTTGCATCAAAATCATAAAAACCTTTAGAATAATCACACTTCTCAAGTGGTCATTTTTCCATGCATTTGCATACCATGATCTGTACATCCGTTTGTTGCATAAAATAAAGGATTTGATGAGAGACGAGACGACTTTGCAAAGTAATCATTCTTTCAAAATTTCAAGGTGTTCCAAGGTGCTCAGTTTCTCGAGTCGGTAGCTCAAAACAAAAAAAATTTTGCATCTCATCCATTCCATGATAAAAGACTGAAACAGTTCATCAAAAAGTTTTTATATCATGTTCTAACTGATGCTAATTCTCTGTGAAGCGTTCTTCCAGTCAGCATGCATGCCACGTGCAATTTCTCTTGTTTGAGTCAGTCAGTTTCCTTCCTTGTCATCATCACCATCCAAGTCTAATCCCGCCCCGTCCACCCATAAAGCGCATATTCTCCCCTATCAGTGCGTACTTGACTTTTTGGTTCATTTTA